>JAEIFS010000741.1:22400000-23000000 GCA_018904165.1 Zaprionus camerounensis | reverse complement strand
CAGCAGTCATCGCAGTCCTTCAAGCAGAACTGTTACTCCAACCAGTTCAAGCAATCGATTGTATACTCCAGCAGCAATGAGGAGCTGCCCGGCAATGGGCCAGAGCTAACCGAGATTGCACCGAGACAAACCACTTGCTACTACTTTGCCCCCAGCCGGCACAACAGCATTTATGAGCATCCCTCGTCTGTGGTTGGCGGCTCCTTGCAATTTGACGCGGCCAGCAACGCAGCCACCACAGCAGCAGCTGCTGCTGCCGTTGAGAGTCTGAGGCGCAGCAACAGCATCTTGCTGCGACAGAACAGTTGCGCCAAGGTCATACAGCGACGAGGCAGCGGCAGTGCTGGCGGTGCCGCCAACGGTGGCTTAGACGCATCCACATCCCTTAGCTCGCACATGGACGGACTGGGCATGGGCAGTGGTACGGGAGCCAGTGCCTGCTGCTCCAGCTGCTGCATGGGACCACCCCCAGTGTTGTTTCTCTTTGTCACTCTGCTCATGACCACCAGTGCCACAGCAATGCTTTGTGCCGCCATCATGACTGATCACTGGGAACATGTGACGTGGGATCGGAATAGTCTGGATCGTTATTCGAATCGGTCGGGACTGCATCTGGAGTGGCTGCTGGATGAGAAGGTCGCTGTGCTCAAGCCGGACAAGAGGGGTGAGTTCAACACAGAGCTCACAGAGTATATTCCTTATACATATGTATAAGTATAAACATATATATTCTTGGTCAGCATTAATAGCAAAGTCGGTTTAACCTTGTACTTCCTTCTATCTGTCTGACCGTCTCTTTGAAAGCAGAAATGCCAACTATTTCAACATGAATCTTTCTATGAGTTAAACACAGACCTCAACACGTATATATACATAGATATACCATATTCTTTATCAATTTTAATAGAAAAGTTGATTTAAACTTGACTGTCTGTCTGTCTGTTTCTTTGAAAGCAGCAATCTCAGCTATTACAAGATCAAAATAAACTTTAGTCTGTATATAGTATAAATTTAGTAAAGTAGTTCGAATTTATTTCAAATATTAAGTGTCATACTCCACCGCCCATGCAAATTAATAATTAAATTTTAAAATACTCTTAACAAGCAACGTTTCAAAGCTGCAAGTTTAAACTTAATTTTATTAATTATAATTTTAATTTAGTTAGCTGACTATAGAAACTACATATCTTCTAAATTGCAATCCAAAGGGATTAGAAATACAGAAGTTATGGATGTCAACATGTTTAAAGTGTAGCAATGTGTGCGCCTGCTGGTATGCTTTATTTATGGCCCGTGTGAGAGTGAGAAAGCTGTAGATGAGAGAAGAATTTTGTGCAGAATTCGCTGTTAAAGGGAATATTCAAATTAAACTGTCGTGCACTCTCGGTTCTAGCTTATATATAACTAATAATGTTTGTTCAATTCACCATCGAATACTCCTTCACAGCCGAACATCGTTTCCGACGGGATTCCGTATTTCTTGTGCCCATGCATGGCGGCATCTGGACACTGTGTATCGATCTGCCCATGCAGCAGCTGCAGGAGTTGCGTCGCAATCCAAAATTTCCACGTGGCGCACCACCGTGCGTCAACTATCTGGCCGGATCGATGGAGAACGCGCGGGGCGAGGAGCAGCGCAACGATTGGCAGCACAGTGAGTCACAGGTCATCACACTGCAGCCGCATCTGAGTACGTATTATGGCGCAATCTTGCGACTACGAGAGTATATCGTATTCAACTCTGACTCACCTTCCCCCCCCCACACACACTCTAGTTTTCTTTCATCAATTTACAATTGTTTTCTTCTTCTTTTTTTTGGGCAGTTTTCCCCTTTATTAATTATAGTATATTTAATTCATTCACTTTTCTCTTTTCAATATCAAAAAACATTATTTTATGTACGTTGCACTTAGCACTAATTGTGATTGTAATCTTACAGACTTATCGAAGATGTTTGTTTAGGTAAACAGAAAACAAAGATTATTTATACTTAATTAGCAGGCTAGTGGGAGGTTATCAATGTGTGTGTGCTTGTGTGTGTGTTTGTTTAAGTAGCTGATGTATGGTGGCTGTGTGTGTGTGTATGTGTGGTTGTGTGTGTAACTGGAATGTGCAGTCTCTAAACCGCAGCACGCTTGGCCGGCGAACAGGCAGCTTCGGCCTCCGAACTAGGCTCATCGGGCTTCTTACGCTTGATCAGATGCGAAATATCCGTAGGCTTGGCCGAACTGCTGCTGATAGCCGACGACGAGGCAGCCGATGCTGTGGATGATGATGAGCTAGTTGCAGCCCCATTGGCACTAGCCAAGGCTGACGAGGATGACGAGGATGCAGCTCCAGCCGCATTAGCAGCACCACTGCTGCTGCTCATGGGCTTTATATAATTGTCCAGGGCGGCGCGTACCTCTGCAATGGTCTATAAATAAACGTAATCAGTTATATATGGCACATCATTAAGGTATAACGGCAGCTCTCACCTGTGCCTGAGTTTCTTCGATTTCCTGTATCTTCACCAGTATCTCTTGCCTGGTCTCCTCCAGATCGAGCATATTGTTCTTTTCTCGCTCAGTTGGATTCTCTTTAGCCTTGATCTCAGCAATTTCCTCCTCGATAAGCTCACTGGAGTTGCGCAACGCTTTGGCGCCCTCCTTATTCAGCTGTTGCATCAAATAGGTCAACCCGATCTTGTAGTGCAACTCGGCAAGTGCACGACGATTCTTGCTGGACAACTCGGCGTGAATCTTAAGCGCTTTTTCTGCAAATTGAAAACATCATTAGTACAAATATATGTAACTACATACATTTCTATCAAACTCCTTACCGTAATCCTCTCGTGCCGCATCCAGTATACCGTTCTCAAATTCAATATTGGCAAGCTCTGTTTGCACATCCGCCAGATAGGGCAGACCACTGAGTCCCTGGCGTGCGAATATCTTGGCAGCTGCTTCGAGTATTTCCCAGGCCAACTGCAGGCTGCCGCTAACGCCTTCACCCTCCTCGTTATCATCTTCCACTTGATCAACATCCATGCCCGATGTGGCCCCATTGCTGGTGCTGGCTGTCACATCACCATTCGAGGTGCTTGGGCGCTCATCGTCATTGCTGGAGGCGGCAGCCTTGGCGTTGCCATTGCTGCTGCTCACTTCATCGACTCCTGTAGGTGGCTTTGAGCTGCCAGCAGCTTCTTCTGTCTTCGACTCGCCATCACCAGTGGAATCAGCTTCATCGGCTGCACCACCTTCCTTAATGGTCTCTAACTTTTTGCCATTTGTAGCCTTCGCTCCATTTGACTTAGGTTTCTCATCACTGGCCTCGGCACCTTCGTCGCCATCCTCACCATCATCATCATCATCGTCGTCGACATCCTCTTCATCGTCATCGGCCGCCTCGTCGGGCACATCAATCACTTTGTTCTCATCCAGCGCCATCGCAATCAACGACTTGGCATAACTGCAATAAAAACAAGCGATTGTCAATCTCCTTTTCGACATTTTGCCAATCTACTCTCGACTTACAGCAACAAAGGTTGTCCCAGCTCATCGGCCAGCTCACCATATACCTCCTCATACAGTTGACACACCTGACTCAACTCATCGGCTGCCTCGTCATAGCTCTTCACAAGAAAATTACGTGATCCCTGACTGAAAAGCTCTTTGGCCTTCAGTATTTTCTCGGCACGATCTTGCTCTTTGTCCTTCTCTTTCTCCGGTGCCTTCTCCGACGACACCTCCTTCTTGTCGTTGCCGTTGTTATCGGGTGTGGTATCTGCAGCAACGGGCTCGACAGCGGTCTTCACTGGCGACGCATCGGCAGCAGCCGTTGTGACAATTGCTTCAGCTTCAGCGGACATATCTGCGTTGATTCTGATTCTGGAAAAAGATAAAGAGTTATATGATTAAATAGAAAGTATTAGACGAATTCTTGTTGAAGTCTATTAATAATTTATGGTTCTTTATTCTTCTTTTATCTATCATTGTAATTTCATTAGCTAAACACCTTTATTGGTGCTTTATCTGTTGATTCCACATACTAAATCCTTTATCCCACACCATCTCCACCGACAACAACAGTAACAACAACGACTGTAGAGGTTGTGCCCTAGACGTCACCTTCGATGTGCTACGCGTAGAGAGACCGGCAAAAATAATAACAACTTTATTCGTATTTCTCGCAATTCGTAACGCACTCAGCTTGCTGCCCCAGCCACAAGAAGCCACAACACAGCATAACACACATACACACACACACACACATGAAGAGCAAAAATATCTGTGTCCATCCATTCATTATGCTGCTTCACCGATTCACTTTATCCTCGAGTCGGGCTTAAAACGTTGCCTTCAACCTGCCCGCACATTTCACAAGTCATTAACGCAAATCCCAGAGGAAAGATTCCGAACGCGCCACACGCCGCAAATCCATTGAGTACATTAAGCAGAAAACGAATAAAAATAGCCCACAGCGAGTGCAGAGTACAGTGAACAGAACAGAACAGAGATACGAACAGAATGTCCGTGAGACCTGGTCTCCGACAGCAACAACTCCAACAACAGCATAACATGCAGTAATTACGAGCAGTCACTAACTCAGTCCAGTCCGGTGCAGTCCACTCCAATTCCATTGTCGATATCGAACCACATACGGGTGTGTGCGCCCCTTCCTCCCCCTTCCTTAACTACCAAGGTAAAAATAGGTCATCATGCGGTTTGAGCGCATTCGACGAAGCCAAGCGTTGTAAATCGCAATTGGCACTTTGCTTTTTGGCCAGTTAGTTAGTTTTTCCACTATGCCCAGCGGGATTTCAATTGGCCTCAGTCAGTGCAGAGTCTATTGGGTAATGGCTTTAACTGTTATTTTGATTGCGGGTATTATGTATGTCCCCGTAGAGGGACAAAGCCTCACAAAAGTGAAGGGACAATGACTGACAAATAACAGCTATCATGAGATCAAATTGAGAAGAAAAAGGAATAAGTGACGGTGATAGAACAAGACAAGAATTTGCCTTACAGACAGTAAAATATGATATTTTTAAATTGGAATTGATACAATGGAACTGATTTTAACATAAATGTATTTGAAAATCCGCTCTAAATTTAATGACTGATTCTAATGTACCTAAGGAACTTAGTTGCAAGCTATAATGACCGTTCTGTTTAAAGACTTTCTGATTATATGAATCACCCAGTTCCAGAATTATAATGATTCCTTCTGTGTTACTGTAGTAAAGTTAGTTCCCCGAACTGTCAGTTCTATTTAAAGAACATCCAATTATGTCATGACAATCAACAACTGTTAAGAGTTTCGATTTGAAATTAATTTTTTTGTCCTTTTTCTACATTTTTAATAATTCTATAAAGACTACATAGTTCTACAATCAAAATGATTCACTAAAGCAATGAGTTGCAAACTAATCATAAGAAAGTTAAAATACCAGTTATATTTAAAGATCATCTAACTATATCAATATAATCAACAATGATCTAGCTGTCCTTCACCTAAATCATTCAAAAACCAACTAAATCATGCTCGTTCCACAGCTTATCGCGTAGCTTTGCATGGCGACCTGTCTTCCCTTACGCCTCCCAATCGTCCTTGTAAATGAATTGACCCAATTGCAATTTGTATCTTGAATATATTCCCAATGTTTATAGAACCTAAACTAATTTAGAATCATGTCTTGCTTTCTTTTTTCGCTTTATAACAGGAATGCAAAACCTGTCCATATCCTGTTCATTGGTCTGTCTCATCATACTGGGCAGCGCCGCCTTGGTGGGAGCCTTTGGCGTCTGTCAGCGTCAAATAAGCGCCATACTAATTACGGGCGTAATGTATCTGCTGGCAGGTGGGCAGGAACTCCTTTCAGGATCCTTCATCTCACGCAAACATTACATTAACATTTCTTTTGTTTGTTTCAGCTCTCTTCGCGCTGTTCACACTGATGATAATACACTTTAAGCGCCAGCAGGGTCGTCCCATGCTGGACAGCGATTATGATGGCACTGTCGATGGAATTGTGGCGCGTCCAGGAGGTGTTGCCATTGTGGCTAAGCCGCTGCTGGGAGCACGTGTGTTCCTCACCTCATGGAGCCTCGATTTGGGCTGGGGCGGTGTCGTGCTGTGCGCCATCACTTCGGTATTGTGGATATTGCTCTCCAAGATCATGCGCTACAACCCGTTCTCGGCTCTCATGATTTAGCTAAACGCCCTGCCGCTCGGCGGCTATGGTAACTACAATAGCTACGGCAGTTATGACAGTTATGGGAGCTATGGCAGCTACGGCAGCACCAACAGCAGCAGCAGCGGTGCCAGCGCCAGTTTTCTCCTAGCTGGCGTTACCTCGTCGACGCGGCATGCGGAGCATCGGGGCAAGGGCAAATACATTCTCTGAGCTTCCTTTCCCCTATATATCCTGCGCAAACTCTAATCTACAACAACATCTGTATCTCTATCTCTTTCCCACTTCCACACACTGCAAGTTTGATTGATTGATCGATTACACTTACTGCGTGAGCCTACAATATTTGTGTTGGCAGTGTTGGAAAATGTACCAAACTACAAAATTATGAAAATAACCGCAACCAAATCAATTGCCTTGTTCTTATTATATCTACTATATAGACATATATAAACAGAAACTTATACTTATTAAATTATGTCTTACTGTAAATCAAATTTACGATTCTCTCTTTATGAAACACTCAAATTTTTGTATACATACATTTAAATTTAACTTTAGCAACTCTACACACACACACACATTAAACTACTACAAAGTAGAACGTATAATGCTCGGGAGGTTTATTTACAAATTCCCAAAAAAAAAAAAAAAATAAAAAAGAAACAGGGCTTTTGCTTCGAATCGCTAATCTAGTACCAATTTTCGCTTGCCTCTAGACGAGTTAATGGCCCTATGCAAAAACGCCTATTTACCACACTTACAACACCTTGTTCAGGTGTGCAATGTTGCTCCAGGGTACAGTTGTTCACATACGAAACGAAACGTAGCTAACCATCAAAACTAACTATACTATAGAGTGCTTTAAACTATGGTTTACAAAACTTACTGTATTTCAAATGGAAGAAAACAAGACAAAACAGAAAAGAAAAGAAGAAAACCCAAAACTAAACAAACAACAATTGTATTTTTATGCAAAATGCTTTGGCCTTAAACATAACAAAAACAAAAACAATACAAAAAACCAAAACAATTGAAGTAAATAAAGATTATGAAAATTTAACTATATTCAAGTTAATGTTGGGGATTTCTTGTCGCCATGATCGATCTATAATTAACTCACTCGACGCGTGTAAAGCGACAGCAGACAAAATTGTGCGAAATAATTTATGAATTTTGTGTATTGTACAATGCGATCGCGCAGGTTCATTCACATTGGGAGAGCGCTGCTGCCAGCTGCGCTGTCGCCTCGGCTGTTGAAACAAATTAAACAAATACGCAAATGAACTCGCCCCAAAAAGCCAAAAACAAAAAATAAAAGGAGAGTAAAATGAAGTAAACGTGTGACAATTTACGGAACGAACTTGGCGAGGATCATCTGTAGTGGAGGCCCTAGTGCAGGAGCGGCTCAGAGATATGCGAGGAAACACGTTCCACAAGCAATGTAAAGATAAAATGCCCTAACACGCACTCAAAACAATTAAATACATATGTATGATATGTACATGTACATGTGCACATGCTTGCATACCTATACATACAGATGGTATGTGTGTAAGAAGAGTACAACAAATAAATACAAGATTACAAAACAACGCAAAAAAGTTCATTCACCTGTGTGAGTGCGTGCTAGCATTTCTGTGTGTGTGTGTGTGTGTTTTTGTTGGCGCGTCGCAATGCTTGACTGTGTGTTCGTGCGTGTGTGAGTGTGTGTGAGCCCGCCATTCGCCGATTGCAGCTGCCACCCGCGCAAAAATGTACCGGCACAGAAAATGGCGATACAACATGGCTTCAAAAAACATCACCGTTATCCACATATTCACAAAGTACATTAAATATGCCACAAATCTATTGTTTTGCCCAAGAAATTCGCAAATTTAAAGTCTGAATGTGTTTGTCCCCATGCGACACTGTATGTGTGTGTGTGTGTGTGCGTCTGTCGGTTTTTTGCGAACTGTTTCTGGCAATTTTCACACTTAATTATTACTTACCTGTGTTATTTAGGAATTAAATTGTTAAAAACAGTGTTTCGAGAGATTTGTCACTTTTAATAAACACTTTATTTCAGTTTAATTGTGAAAATTATGCGAGCTACCGCCGCGAAATGCTAAAGACAGATGAATAATCGCTAGGCTATCGATATGTTGAAGAAAACATGAACATACATGGTCACACTGCATATTCCGTGAAACATCGGCTAAGTGTATATCGATATTTTTTCAACAAGACAAAAGGTGTTTGTTAAGGCTTATGTGAAATTAACATATTTTTTAAATTCACACTAGCATATTAAACTAAGAATTGTTCCATTTTGACTAACAATCGATATTTGCAGACCTACCAACCTGTAAAATAATCGGCAACCCATGTAATAGTAAATCAAGTTGGCATGCCCAACAGCTCAATCATTGGGGCACACTCGATTTCTTCATCACCTCGATAACAGTTACATTTCTAAAGTCAAAGTGGGGAGACGTGTGTCGCGCGTTTTTCCGTGTATTTGTATTTAAACAGCGGGTATATCAGAATCATTTGAATAAACAAATGTCAATGTCGACATATATAAAGTGCGTGTGTTACTCCAAATTCTAATTGTGAAAGTTAGGACCCAAACACTGAGAAACACCCTCTCTCTCTTATTGACAAATAATTATACACTCGGACAGTACCCCTCCGTCTTCCCCTTCTTCGTTAGAACGTGTGCGTGCTGTGTGTGGCGCCAACATATGTAAAAGCATCCCGACTACAACAACTACCACCAACATTTATTGTAAGTATATATGTATTTATTTTTTTATGCTGTTGCTTTTGTGTTTGGGTTTGTTAGTCGTCCTTTTTGAGCGCGCGCTTCCCGATTCTATTGATTTTTATTAGTCTCATTTTTTCTCACTTGGCCATCAACTTTGGCCCTTTGCTTTTGTTTTTGACATGCTTTGTTTTGTTTTGTTTTGTGCCTTGCTCCACTTTGCATCGTCTGCGTTAGTGTGTGTATGTGTGCGTGCGTATTCACGTTCATTGAAGTTTTTGTGCGTGTGTGTGCGTGTTTTTGGTTGCTTTTGTCTTTCAACTTGGCCCACGATGTCTTCATTGTTTCCGTCATTTCTTCCTTCGTATTTTTGGAGTCTCCTCCTCTGATTCACCTGCTGCTGCTGCTGCGGACAGCTGCAAAATCTCAGCTGCTGCGGCGTGACGACGACGTCGCAGCAGCAATAACAAAGCAAAAGCTCTCGCCATTGTTGTTGTTACTGTTGTTGTTGCAATAAACCGGTTTCTTATTGCGTTATGGTGATAATATAACATATTTTTACTCTGCTGCACATGGCGCTAAATTGCTCTAACCAATCGAGAGACTTTGTGTCAAGCGGTGTTAATTACATTTCATTTTAAACTATTTAACAATTTCTTACCAATTTCCTATTTCCAACCGTTTCTTCTTCTCTTCTCTCTTCGCCGTGTGCCAGTGTTGATTGATAGACAGACAAGGCAGGAGTTTTGTAATAGTTTTGCAATGAAAACAAACTTTGACATGCTAAAGTTATGTGGAGAGGTGTTTGAGGAAGTTGTAATAGCTTGAGGAATAAAGTATATTGAAATAAGGCTGGTATACGTTACGATACGTAAGATACGGTTTGTTTTAACTTTCCTCTAACTTACAAGAATGAGAAGTAGCAAGTTTCAGCAAGATAACATTAAAACTAAGCGACTATATTGTCCTACGAAAAGATGAAGGATCCACGTTGGTTCTATTGCTGCTGAACATGAATATATAATCATATATATAAACATTATCATTAATGATCGTTGGCATAATAAATACTTTAGAGTTAGAGATATCTCAGCCGTGCGCTGTAAACTTCAGGCAATTCCATGAATATATGTATATACATATATGAATATATATTTATAAATATATATACATAATCATTAGTATATGATCCTTAAAATACTTTATAGAGTTAGCGATATCTCCTTCTATGCGCTGTAAACTTCAGGCAATTCCAGGGCATCTCTGCCGTCGTGCGATAAACTTGTTGTATGAACTTCTAACTTGTGTTTCTAAACTTGGCGACTCTCGGCCCTCACTGCCTCTCTAACGCTCCACCTTCCCTGAAGTTACGTTACGTTTTTACTGCGCAAAACATTTGGCAATACCAAAATGCAGTAGGCAATTCATTTTGCAACCACCAGAGCACAGTCATGATAATGATGATGATGATGATTATGATAATGTTGGTGATGTCGATGAGGATGGGAGCTTTGCTGGGGCCAACAGCCTGCACACAGTCCCAAGGATAACACGCTCGACATGCTATAAAATCGATTTGGCAGGAAGGTGGAAGATACCTTAAAATGCAGACAACGTATGTAGGTGGGGGGTGGTAGACCTACTATGTATGGTACTCCCTGGTACTGCTCTCTCAGGTTCCTGGCTGCCTGGTTGTGTAAACTGCGGCAAATGTCAAGCGGAAAATAACAGGAAATGAATCGTAAATGAATTGTCCGAAGGTTCTCTCTGCCACAAAATGGTTGTCGCTTTTGCGGCCTGAAATTTCCCACAGGAGCTTAAAGTTACGTGAAAAGTCAGTGGAAATAAACTCATTAGGAAGCATATGAAGTGAGAACACCTTGAAAGTGAATCATAGTTTACTTTAAGATCATGATAGATAAAAGAGAACCCCTTTGAAAGTGATTCAGAGTTCATTTAGAGCTTATAACACTAATCGCATAGAACTTCAGTTAATTCTCTTCAATAAAAGTCAGTAGAATTAAATCTTAAGGCTACATATGACATGAAAGCCCCTTTGAAGTGTTTTTAAGTCTTAAGTCTTTAATCTCATAGAACTTCAGTCCATTCTCTTCAATAAAAGTCAGTGGAATTACATCTTAAGGCTACATATGACATGAAAACCCCTTGGAAGTCTTTAACAGTCCATTTAAGTGTCAAATCTTTAATCGCATAGAAAGAACTTCAGTCTATACTTCTCAAGTTATCTTTCCTAAAAACGTGTTAAAAGCTCTATCAACTTAATTAAACTGCAACTGAAACCGAGTTTACTTTAACGACATGTGAAAGTTCTTCACGTCGTCTCGAATTCTTTGCACAACTCTCTCGTTTTATGTGGCGCCACCAATCTTTCGTTGGAATTCAATCACTTTCGCCTGCTGGCTAAGAATTTTGTTACAGCTAGTTCTTCTTCTTCTTCTCCTTCTTCCTGGTATCAACAACAGCTGGCAACCAAAAAAACTCCGAACTATGCACTGCCATTCGCAGTGGAGTCGGTGGTTGCTGTTTGCTGGTTGCCAACTCAGACGGGGGATGCTGCCACAAAGCTTCGTTCCCCCTGGCCTGTCTGACTCCTGCCACAACCGTCCCTTTCCTTCTTAGCTTCTGCCAACGGCAGTTGAGTTTTTCTTTGTTGTCTCAGTGGCATTTTATGATACAGACGTCTCTCTATATGTTGACTCTTTTATAGTTGTTGTTGTTGCCTCTATGCCCGGACTGAGTTTGTTTGCTCACAGCCAAGCAGCGAGTTCATTCGTAATGCATTAGCTGGTTTCGAACTTTTTATAGAGGGTCTTCAGGCAATTGCGATATTAAATTTCATTATTTGCATCATTTTATTGACGGCAACTTGAATTGGAAGCCAGAAAGTGCTCTGTAAATACTATACTATAAATATATAATATTTTTACTATATTTACTATATTATATATATATAATATGTAGTAGTATATATAGTATCTTATGTGCCTTATCAAATACAACCGTTTAACAAGTATCTGTAGACATAAACTAGAGTTAAGAATCTTTTTATCAAATTAAGTTTTTCTAAGGTTTTCTAAGATATTTTTGACATGACAGTCGATAAGTTTCAATACGTAATTAAATAAATTATATAAATAAAAATAATAAAATAATAATAATAAAATAAAATAATATAAATAAAATATATAAATAAACAAATTAATAAATAATACTTTTATAGTAGTATAAAGCAATAATAGGTATAATTAACTGTAGATATGTATGTTTGCAATTGTATCTGTTTCTAAAGCTCTTTCAGCCTTCTGTAGCTACACTATCTTGAAGAGATTAACCCACATCAGTTGGAAGGCCCGTATACTATTTTAATTACAACTTCGCTTCAATTTCGTTCCAATCAGCATCATCATAATGATCATTAAAGCCAATTTATCAACCATTTGCTGTGTGTGAGAAAAGGCCAAGCAAAATAAACTTTGCCGGTCTCTCAAACAAACCTCGAGCGGTCAGTAAAAAGTTCATTGAATTCATATGTGTATGTGAGTGTGTGTGGAAGAGGGGTTTATATGTATAGGGGGTATAGAGGGGGGGGATTTAAAGTTCATACGCTCTTCGGTTCTGTCTAAGCACGCGCCGTCTCCGTTGATTAGTCAGACAAGCAATACGATGACTAAGCGCGCCAATGAAACTCAAATTAGAGCTAGGCAGGGGCACGGGGAAGAGGTAGAGGTAGAGAGGGGAGAGGGAGCGAGCGGAGTCTCGGCTCACAGCGGTCATCTAACCCCAATGGAGAACAGCACCTGGCACAGCTGTAAACTACTGTGGACGTCAGTGTGGGCAGCCATTTGACACCAGCGAGCCAGACGACGACAACAGCAGGCGGAGATTGGGTGCTGATGAAGCGGAGGGTGCGGGGCAGGAGGGGTACCAGACATGGAACCATTTCAATTGCAGTTCTTTGTCTTTGTTGCGACTTGAGGGCCTTGACTTCTTTGCATTTGATACGCTGCCATTAAGATTTAATTTAATATTTTAACTGGGCATTTTTGTCCGGATCTCCCACACTGCGCGAGTCTTATAAATTTGCATTTTGTTTCAATGAGGGGGGGGATTGGGTATTTCAATTGCGGCGACTTATTAGTATGCCTGACAAGCCTGTGTCGAGTGCAGGCCGAACCGAACTGAAGCCATGGCTAATTTATTCATGCGGAGGTTGTGGCTCGTTTATACTTACGTAGAAGTCCTACACGGGATCCCACATCCATTGGTGCAGCGACAGCTGTCGCTACTTGCCTGCCAAGTTTTGTTTAAACACAATTTATGTATACATACTTTTTGTATAGACATTTATAGCATGCTAACTAGTTTGCGAGAGGTTAATGAAACTGCATAATGCCATGAGTTGAGTAATTGTTGTAGTACAGATAAAACTAGATTTTTGAAGATGCTAATTGTGGTTAGTTTGTGCAGAAGTTCTTGATTGACAAATTCAACAGTCTAAGCTAAATTCATGTGCTTAGATTCTTATCATTAAAAGCAGTTCGATCTATTGACAATGAGGAAGGGAATGCTTAAATAAACTGGAAGATCTCTTAAGTTGAATAAATGTTGTAGTACAGATCAGAAAAGATCTTTAAAGATAATTCTGGTATCAGTTCTTATCCCATAGATAGATATGTTCTTAAATGACAATTTTAACAGTCCTAATTACCTTCATAGCTGAAAAGCAGTTTGGTCTTTTGACTGAGTAATTGCTGAAGCTGAGATCAAGCAAGATTTTTAAAGAGCTACCTGTGCTGTTGAAGAAGTTCATGAGTGACAAATTTAGCTATCTTAACTTCATGTCCTCAGATTATTATCTGTAAAAACGAACCAGTTTGTTGACTGTGACTAGAAGAATGATTGAAGAAACTGATAAGTCTCGCGAGTTGAATAATTGTTAGAGTAAAGATCGGGATAGATCTTGAAAGCTGCTAACTGTGACCATTCTTCAAGATGTTATTGATTAATAATTTTAATCTGAAGACACTTTGTATGAGGCACAACTTATTTAGATATTTATCTGCAAATAGAATAAAATATTTGTAAGAAACTGGCCAATGCCTTGCGTGTAATAATTATGTAAGTAAAGATCAGATCTTTAATAATACTAACTATGTTCAGTTCTGTATGTTCATGATGTTCTTGAATAACAAATTTAACAGTCTTAACTATCCTCATTTGTTTAGATTCCTATCTTGAGTAGCATTCTGCTCGCTCGTTTAAGTGAAGTAAAGAAATGGCAAAATTTCTGTAGGTAATTCATTTGTTGCAATAAAGATCGGATATCTTTGAAGCTACTAACTGTGCACAGTGGCTAAATAAGTTCTTGACTTACAAATTTGAGTCTTAACTAAGTTAATAACTTTGGATTCTTATCTACACAGGCTAACCAGTTTCTCGACTATGACTAAGTTTCATTGCGCTTAACTCGTTTCTGTTTTCTGGGTAATTTATATCTCGTTTTCAAATACTGTTAGCCCCTTTTTGTGTGCCAAATAATAATGGAAGCCGTAGTAAGAAGCACATAAAGTGCCAAATAATAATGGAAGCCGTAGTAAGAAGCACATAAAGTATGCCCTATATTGTATTTGCTGAGTATTTACTGTACTTGAGAAGTTCATACGTTCGGGTTGTTTTTGGGGAAAGAAATGGGGCCAGAAGGCGCGACCCCATAAGGAAAACATGCAACGGAAATGGGCGATAAGAAAATGAAAGAGAGAGAGGAAGGCAGAAAGAGAGAGAGAGAGAGAGAGAGAGAGAGAGAAATACGTACAATGGCCTCCAAGGGTTGAAGGGAATGTGAAAAATGAATGCGTCATTATGGCATGCGATAGAACAAAGGCCCCACAAAGCATCGACGTCTTGGCGCGGCGCATTGCATGTGAAAGTGCACTTTTGACACAGTAAGATGCCATCGCAAAATACAACTATATCAAGAAGGGGTCGGGTAAGGGGAGGGCAGACACAGTACAGTTGTAGAAAACATTTAGAAAACTGGCTGAAACTTTTTTTTCATACATTTTCTGTTGCACTTTCAATTTCGGCACGTACGATTCACAGACAGACAGACAAGGCAAGGCAAGTCTTGAAGAGATGAAATTGAAATTGGTTTAGTGCTCAAAAGGGGGGGGGAGGTGTTGCTTGATTTTCTATTAATGCAAATTGTTTTTTGCGTGTTGTTGTAACAGGAAATGGACACACCACGCAACGACGCAGCCACTCAAAAGCCAATTAGGCTGGCAATTTAAGCAACGCCCGTTTCAAAGGGGGCACCTTGGAGTTAGGGGTGCGAGGCAACAGCACGGCACGTTGAGGTGAAGGAACTCTCTCTCTCTCTCTCTTTCTCCCTCTTTGCATATGTTTGTGTGTATTTCATGTAATTTTTATCACATGCAATTTTAATTAGTCAGATTTTAATGGAGCCCCAAGCGAACCGCACTCTAAAATACAAATAGAAACACATAAGATAACAAACAGTCAACGGTCTCAACGAACTCGATTCATATATTATTCAAACTGTTGCCTCTCTTGTGCTACAGCTGGTTACACATTTGCTAAGGACCCGAATAAGAGGTCTTTTAATTGGGGTTATACCAAGTGGCCTCGGGGTGGAACATGCAAAAAGACAACACAGACAGACGAGTGTAGATACACTCGCCATACACAATTGCCAGTCGAAACCTCAGTCAGCTTGGCTGAGATGCTTTAATGTGTAATTGAAGATTTGAAAATAAGGTAATTATACACCATAACCATTGAATACCCTGCAATAATTTAAAATGGAAAAAAGGGTAAACTTTGTTAGTCAAAATGTAGGTAATTGAAGGCAGAAGGAGGTGTGGGAGACACCATAAATTATCTACGTATATGATCACTGTCGATTACAATTAGTGTTGCCACATCGTTAGGTTTTATCTTAATCTAACAAGGTTACCAGCCTCTTAGAATAATATGTGAGTATGTGCGACTACTGTTACTACAATACATGTAAATAGAATAGTATAGTATAGTATTCTTTATCAGTATCACTCGCTTTAGTCAGATCCGTCTGCCTTTCTAGCTGAACCTCTAAATCTCAACTATTATATACGCTAGAGACATCAAACTGAACATGAAGATTACTGCACATCATACATGCTATGTATATATGTATGTATGTAATATGTGTATATATGTATAATATATAGATAAATAGTATTATATACAGCTAACCAAAAAATAAAGCAATAAGAATTTGCTGTTGAGAGTGCTTTAAATGTTTGTTACGGGCTCTCGACATTAAACGAAGGGTATCTTGCTGTCGGTTACAGTTGACTGTTAGTTTTATTAATTGTTTATTGTTGCTTGGAATTATAGACTTTTCGTTTCTTGGTGTATTTCTTTATTAGCTTAAATAAAAAACATGCTGCACATACGCAGAGGTACTTACAATATCTTTTAACTAAAACATAAGTTTCTACTCAAAGTACCGTGTGTAATTTATAAAACATCTGCCAACTGTGTTTAGAATCTCCGACTTATTCATCTATCTTCAAAGTTATGACAAGTAATTCAGCAGCTTACGGTGGCCTTCAGCTTTCGTTTTGGGGTAAACATTACTCAACTTGATCCACAAAAAAATCACTTTCTTTTCTGCTTAAGCGGGTGTGTGCCAGTCAATGTGTGTGTGCCAGTTTGTGTGTGTGTTTGCGAGTGTATGTTTATTGCTTTTGTCTAGCCACAATTTGCCATGACTGTGAGCTGCACTTGACTTATGGCAAAAGCGTCGCTTGAATGCAACTGCCGCCTTGAGATGCCACACACACTGCACACACACATCGCATATACACACTGCACACACACTGCACACACACATCGCACACACACATCGCGCACAACATCATCTTCTGTCAGCGCGTTGTCTCCTTGGTTTTTTGTCTTTGTGGAGAAATGCATTAAGCCGCCAGCTATTAACTGTTACTCTCTGTGTATGTGTATGTGTGTGTGTGTCAGCGTGTGTCTCTTGGCCGCATTCGGTTAGGCACACACCCCAACCCCCCTCCGTCCCGCCTGCCGTGTTTACTCTGCCAACTGGTCTGTTTACTTTTCTTTAGCACGTTCCTCACCGTGTTGTGCCGCATTAAATCAGCGCCTTTTCAGCAGAAGCTGCCGCTTTATGAATTGATGCAAACGAGCCACGAGTTGTGGCTGCAACTAGTTGCAAGTTGACTTAGCTGCCCCTTGCCCCAATCCGTTCCTGCATGAGATGAGTTTATGGCCTCGTCTAATTGAATAAAAAAACACACACACGCACGCACACACAGAGGCAATTAACGGGGCCCGTTGGCAATCTTTCAATGGGTTCACTCAATCAATTATTTATTCGCCCTGGCGGAAATGCGGTAGATAATGCCAGAGTGAGAGAAAGATAAACAAAACGCGAGATAAATCTTTCAAGCGAATTTGCAAATATAAAAACAAATCAAGACAAACAAACATCTGGGGGTCGCTGCAGGTCGATGCGGTCGGGGCTGGGGCTGGGTGGGGCACTGGGTCTGGTACTGCTTCTCTGGGGGCATATTTTCGGTTATATTTTTGGAGCCATGTGGTGCAGCTATAAATACAGTCATACAACTAATTATAGCACGCTAGCAAAGGGGGTGTGCCGGAAGGGGGTACACTAATTTCCCTGCTGTTGTTTTTTCGTTTTTGTATGCAACCAATTTATACCATTTAAATGTGCCATCGTTCATAGATCTCGAATAATATTTGTGTACATTTATTTCAACACTTTCCTTCCCCCTCTCTCGGCTCTTGTGCAATCGCTGGCTAACGATGTGCCCCATTTTCACGCCTGATTAGTTGAGCGTGTTGAAAACTTTGATAGCTTTGAATATGAACTGAACTCAATCGAAAGTGTCGATTGATTGTGGCACACGACTGGGGGAAATCTTTTGATACGAAAGAGTTGTGGACATTGTCGTTGTGATCGTTTTTTAGGGGCGTGTCAACAGTGTCATGAAATCGTGTCGATGATCGAGTTGAATGGGGAATGGGTTGGCAAATACTATAGTTCTTTGCATTGTTGTTCCACTTGCAATGGTATTCCAAGCTACCCCTGGGAGAAACTTTCAAAATAAGTTTCTACAAATTAAAAACAATATATTTTTTAGTACAAATGAATGTGACAAACTGAAATTTCTACGTCTCTCGCCTATAAATCAAACCTATAAAAATCAACTGAAATAAAAATATTTTCAGCTGTTCTTTATGTTTGAAATCTCATTCTAATCATGTTGAAAACACAAATTTAAAATTTTTCATTTTTATTTTATACAATTTGTCGTATTTTTCCATACAAACCCAAACATTTGTTGGTTTTTATAATGATTTATGCGGTAAGTTGTGAGCAATAACGAACAACAGGTTACACATTTAAAATACTCCTCAAACCTTCATGAAAAACCGTGCAAATTATTGTATTGCTACCAAAGTTGAACGATCACTTGAAAATCATTCGAATTGAACTTTCAAATCATTTCGATTCATTCAAATTGAATTGTGTGCAGTGCATCGATCTTCAACTCGAACTCAATGCCAGAAGAACTCACGCCGTGCAGCATTGGAGGCATTGAAGGCAATTGAATTGAACTTCGCGCCAGATCACGCATCGATCATTGCAAAATATAAGAGAGGAAAGTAATTTAATTATATACTCAAGGCGAAGAGGCCGCAGGGAAAGAGAGAGAGAGACACAGAGACATGCAGAGACATTGTAGACTATTTCCGAGGTGGCTCGTATGTTGCATGTATAATTTACGGGCGCTGTCACGCCCACATTCCAAGTGTTTTTCATTAAAATGAAATTAACCCAAATTGCGAACATTATCATTTCCCTAGATGGGGTATATGTTGTGTCTGTGTGTGTGTGTGTGTGGGTATTTCTCCCTGCTGCGATGCATTGAAGCGCAGCCAAGCGCACGCACACACACACACACACTCAACTCACTGTACTTTCCGCAATCAATCAGGCTGATTGAAATGTTGCACTCCAGTCCCCCAAACAATTCAATTTAGCAACAATACCATAACAACAACGAGTACAACAATAATCTGCGATTAAATGTGCAGGCAAAGGAGATTACAACCACAAAGGCCGACACGACCGCACCCACAGCCTCTGCATCCGCCTCAATGCTTGCCGCCTAGCAATTTACATAATTCTTTTCTATTCTCCCCAATCATTCCCCACTTCTCGCACATTTCCTGTGGCAATCACAACTCTGAATTCAGTACCAGAGACATCATCTTACAAGCGTTTCAAGTGCTTGTCTCGATCGCATCAATCTCAATCTACGCGTTCTTCCATCTTATTCAAGAGATTGTTAATCTTTGTGAGCTCATGTCGCTCAATAACTCATATGTACATACTATATATACAACTGTTTATAAGCAATACGTGCTCGTACAGCTGATGCATTACTGATAAATATATATATAATTATCTGCCCTACTATATTTATAGTGTGGAAAAGCTGAACTCACTTTTTTGTTCGTTTGCACAACTTTGTTTGAATTATTTTAGCTAGTTTTATAAAAAAATTATAGTAATTCAATGATGTGATAAATACGCATTATTTGTATACCCTCTACCCACAGGGGTGAAGGGTATTATAACTTTGTGCTAACTGTCTGTCCGTCCTTGATCTCAGAGACTACAATAACTAGGGCTAATTTGGCAAATTTGGTGTCAAATTATGTGTAATTATTTCCGCCCCGGGAAGTCGATATAAACCGGATTTCAAGCATAATTTAAATACAGGACTGTTCATTTTTGACAAACACAGTCATTATGCGATAGCATAATTTACGTAGGATTTATTTAAGAAGCAATTTTATGAGTTACAGATTGCCAAACCGCTACACAATATGCCAAGAATAAAAGTTATATAGATATTTAAGAAATAGTTTGGACTTCGTGCTTGTTATTGTAGTATTATTGTAAAGTGATCTTTCTAACTTCACTGTAAACCTTCAAGCCTGTTGTCAGTTCTTTATTTATTTTAGTGACTGTGTTTCTATTATTTTGATCTACCCTAAATTGACAACAGTCGTACCGAACTGTCTGTCTCTGACACGTGCCTAATGGACTATTGAGTAACCACAATAAGTGTCAAGTAACTTGCAGTTAAGTGAGGCTTTGTAAGGCTTTTTATTGTTGTGTATTCAAACGGAAAGAGATCTGGTTAAGGTCAGCTGAGGTGTTCGTATGAATTACTTAAATTTTCAAGGTAAAAGTGTAAATATTTGTATAAGATATGAAACTTAATTCGGTTGCGGTTCCACACGAAATCAAACGGTATTTATTCAACGTAGAAATGAACTTATAGTAGCATTAATTATTGTTGTTTACCTACACCTACATCAATTTGCACCAATTGAGAATCACAGAGAAAGGTCCACCAACACAAATTTGAAATTTCATCTTAAATATTTCAAGTGTCATTGAAAGAAAACAGCTGAATTGCGCTTCAAATCAAACGTTTACGTCTATTGTTGTTGCTTATTAATTATTCCCTGTAAACAGCTGGACAAGTAACATATATAATAATAATAAAATACATGAATTATAAATGAGTAAACTATGTGCAGACATAAAGTGAAGGTCTTAAGAACTGTCCTTTAACTATAGGGTATCAGCTAGACAAGCACATCTTGCTCTTCCTGCTCAGTTTAACACTTATATAAGTCGCTTTAGCTTCAACTTACAGTCAGTGTTTCTATTATACCTTATGCTCGAAGACGATTAGCTGTTCCAGTTGTGTGTACCGAGTTTGTTATTGTTATTGTTTCTATTGCAATTGCTATTGTTATTCTTAAGTTCCTCGCTCCATTGCGCAATGCAACAATGAATACCAAGTGCAATTTAAGATACTCATATAGCGTTAAGCTCTGCCTCGTATTCGCTAATCTCCATAGCTAGGAAAACAGCTTTTAATTGGGTTGTTTATATGTATATCTTATGCAGCACAGCGAATAAAGACTGCAGTTAGTTAGCTGTGCTTCCTATACTTATCTCTAGCAGCCCAATTTACTGCAGACTGTGTACGTTCCTATATATATATCATGAGATATCATAAGGTCGGTAGATTGTTTATTATATTTGAGTATTCTGCTTCTATTCTCTGAATGATTTCGCGTAAGATTCAGTTGGACTTAGGCAGCCACAACTGACAGTTCATTAATCATGAGAATCCCACAGTGGATGCGTCATTTGAACCTCTATGAGTATGTCTCTGTTCTCCTCATACAGCAGCTCTCTCTCTCTCGCTCTCTGCATCTAAAATGAGTCCAAGTTGAATGCCCATTCAGGGTTGCTGCTTCTCTTGGGGTCTGCAACTCTCGGGGTGGGCGGGCCACCCCTTTCTTGCGCCTGTGCTTGTGTTTTATGCATGCCCCGCGGCCATCAAATGCGCATCCTGCCTGCCACCGGAGACGACGCCTCATTTAATTGCATAATTTATTGATAATTAAATATGAAATTCTTCTTCTCTCTTCTTCAGGCAGTGACTCCTACAACGCATTGAGGGGTGATGAGGTGAATGCACTGCGAAACGAGGCAGAAAATCCCACAGCCCTCGCAGCGGTGGCAATTAAGACAGAGTTCTAATTGAAAGAGTTGAGAAGAGGAGCCCAAAGATCTCATCAAGATGCCATCGCTGAGGCAAAAGGTCACCACGTACTTGCGGCAATTGAGCTTCATAGCTGAACCACGCGATGGCCGCAGGCGTGTCAATGGCAACGAGGACGTGGACAACGGTTGCTTCATTACCAAATACCTTGAGGGGTAAGTGAGGAGGTTAACGTTGCATATATATTAACTAACTCTGTTCTCTCTCTTGACAGTCGCATGCAACGTGAATTTCTGGACGGTGGTCCAGAGATCTACAATGGACAGAATCCCACAGAGATGCCTGTGCTGAAGCTGGGACGCTATGACAGCGGTCCAGAGAGCATCACTGCCGCCTGTACAGGTCCTGACGAGGGCCTGACGGGTATCAAACGCTCCAAATTGCATTTAAGTGCCAGCTATGCAGATGACATTGACTTCATCGACACACAACAGGAGAACGAAGATTCGTATGGAGTGCGCAAGAGCACGCCCTCAGTGCCCTCCATCAGCTCTGCCACACGGCTGAGCAATAAGTTTGCCAGACCCGCTCAAGGCTCCAGACGCACAAGCAACTCGGATCAGGGAGCCACGGGATCTGTAGCAGGCACAGTCGGTGTTGGCGGTGGTGGCATGCGCTCCAGAAAGACCTCCAAACATAGCATTAGCGGCGCCGCAAGTGCAACTGCAGCGAATGATGCTGCAGGTAAAGCGACAACCATTGTGGTCAGCATGGTTAGCAACAGTCCCGCCCAGGATCAGAACAATAAGAACCTTTTAAATGCCAAGACTGAAACAGCGACAACTGCCATAGGCGGCGGCGGTGGCGGCGTCGCTGCTAATGCGGAACGTGATCGTTTATTGCGTGAGGCAGTTAGCAATCAAAACACGTCGACAAACGGCACAACAACAATTTCCGCATTATCAACGACACCCGTTGCTGGTGTAGAAAACTGGCAAATGGATTGTGACTTTGCCTACGGCATCTCTGTGTCATTGTACGAGAACAACATGCTGACCAAGGAGCCCATGGGCAGTCCCATTGCCGACTGCTATGGCTGTGTGGTGCGTGGCAATGCTGCTGCCATGGCCATGGCCGATGGTGTCAACTGGGGTAAGCTTCGGTTGAACTTCTTCTTCTACTTTCACTCATACTCTGTTCGGTTCTGACCACAGGTGATGGAGCTCGTTTAGCTGCTCGCTCTGCAGTGCATGGCTGCCTGGACTATCTGGATCGCGCGGTGTTTGGACAAGCGCAGGAGTGTCTGGCTACCACCACGACAGATCTGTTTGTCAGCTTGCTGCGCAGTCTTTGGGAAGGACACGGCTGTATACTGGAGGTGGGCGGAGCGCTGTCTACACTGACGATTGCTGTGGTTGTGCCGCTGGACGGTGCACCGGACAAGTATGTGGTCTGTGCTTGCAATGTCGGAGATTCACTGGGCTACATCTACTCCAAGAAACACGGCGTGCGTGAACTGACGCAGGCCTCACACGACATCAACTCCATGCGAGACATGCGTGATGCTTTGGGCGCACTAGGCCCTGCGGATGGCAACAAACCGGAGCTAAGTAATCTCACCTTCTCGATGAGCTGTCTGGAACGTGGTGATATTGTATTCTTAACCTCGGACGGCATTAGCGATAATTTTGATCCGGTTGTGGGTAAATTTGCCGAGGCCTGGACGCCAGATGTGAAGCTGCAGCAGTTGCACAATGCACAACTAGCACCAAAGCGTCAGAACAAGAGCGCCTCAGCGATCTACTCACGACTGCATCCCGCGTCGGCCACACCGCCAGCTCGGACACGTCAGCCCAAGGCAAGCAGCCCGCCAATTAGTATGCCTAGTCGGCCCAAGTACATGCGCTCCCAGACATTGATCGAGGCACGACATCCAGCTCAAACAACGGCACCACAACAGCGCATACTTAAATCAGCGATGGGGCTGCCATTGGTCACAGGACTGCAGCGTCATACACTGACACTGTATCGTCTGGAGGATTTGCTCAGCTATGGCATCAATGGCACATTCTCACCCTGCTCCTCGGCGAGAAGATTGTGCCACCTTCTAGTGGATTTTGTGCGCATGATAACATCGGCACGCCGCAAAACCCTCGAACAGCGCGAACTGTTCTACAAACTCTCGAGTGGACCCGACGGGGTAAAGCGCGAGGTGCAACTAAATCGCATGCAACATAGAGCGGCACGCAAGAGAATTGTGGACAGCAGCACCTTTGCTGCACTGCCCGGCAAGCTGGATCATGCCACTGTGCTGGCTTACACTGTGGGCGGTGCTGGAGCGACATCAGAGGCGACTGAAGTCGACACGACGAACGAACGTGATGGTGGCGGCGGTAACGGCAACGTGGCCCCTGTGCTTCAGTCCAAAGAATTTAAGGAGACTAATTTTTAAACTCTTTAGATACTTATTCAGCACATAAATATATATATATATATATGCATATAGCGTACCCATTATAAGTAACTAGTTTTATGTATACGCGCTACACATCATACAGACATACATACACACACACACACATTATTATTTAATTGGTATTCGTGAAGCTTTCTTTATAAGTTGTTGATTTTAATTTCTCGAGAAACATCAGCCATAGATTTTAGCCATTTTTGAAATGCACACGCAGTACGACTAATTGCCTCAAATGTTTTAAACTACCAAAAAAAAAAAAAAAGGAAACAAAAAAAAAAGAAAGCAACAATGTAATTTATATTTTTACACCTTCCTAAATGTGAATATACTTATAATGGCTGCGGCTTTAAAATTGAAATATTTTTGCACCGAAAGCCAACGCATAAAAACGTCCTAAGCTCTTTAGAGACTGTGTCAAACGGGCCTTAAGCAATCGAAATTGAATAAACGCATTCGAAATCTGCGCTTTTAATGAATGTAAATATACTATATATATTTATTTATTTTGTGGGTGGTAACTCAGTCAGAAGTAAGTCACAACAAACACTATATTTATAGATATTTAAGTCTTAGTTCAGCCATTTGATTGCACAACATTATTCAAAGTGAATTCATAAGCGTGGATGAGTAGATTATCCTGGAGTATTTATCTTAACTGTCACGCATGCGCAGCAGCAGCTTGGCAATTGTCTGGGCACGGGCGGGAGAAGCATCCTTAACCAGTTTGTAGAAATGTTCCACACTGCAAAGTGTTTGCGGCTATCAAAGAAGGAATACTTTTATTATATTGATTTATTTAAAGTGAATCTATTGAAAACTTACAATTGTTTCGCTATCAAGCTGAGCCTGCGCCTTGTTGGCCAGCATCCACAATTTAACGGCCAGTTGACACAGTGATTCCTTCGATAAGTCTGCATAGCGTACAATGCGCAGGAAGAGTTCCATCGAAAGCTGAGCCTGTGTACGCTGTTGTTGTGCAGCACCCAACGCTTTCAACTGCAACAGAATGGCATCTACCACCTGGCCACACAAATTGTTAACTTCCGACAAGAACTTGGGATCATGACCATACAGTGCGTCATTAGAAACCACTAAAAGGAATTACTCATTAGAATTATAGATAATTCGACAGTCTTTTACTGCTGCTTACCCCCTTCAATGTGGTAGGGAAAGTACTCCAAGCTTTGCACATAGAGCATGTCCAGGGCATGCAGATAGATAATCGTTGGTGCTGTGCTGTTCAACTTGAAGTTACGTTTACCCACAAAATCCAACAGTAAACGCAGAAAGTATAAGACTCCCTGCTCGGGGCTGTCGGGTACAACGATCAGTGTGGCCAGCATATTGCACAAATATGTAACCAGATAACGCTCTAGGCAACGCGGTTTACCCTCAAAATCCACAGTGGCAACGGGCAGTTCATTGACTAGCTGCAGAGCAGCCTCAAAGCAGGCGTCGGCTAAAAAAATAATAATAATTATAGATATAAATATATATATATATATGTATATAAGGTGAGGTTGCTTCTTACCCTGACCCAGGCACAGATGCCGCAGCGCCAATTGGCCACACAGTAAATACAAGTCCATTTTCTGCTGCACGGCAGTAATACTGGGAATTGTTATGAAACAATACGCGATGCAGGCTTTGATAAAGCCCAAGGACTTGGCGCCTTGTCGACTGGATGAACACATTGTCAGTTTGCAGGCGGCATGAACAAGGGTAACGTAAACGGCATCCAAGTTACTAAAGGTTCCGCGTGCCTCCACATAAAAGCTGAGCTGTCTCTCTAGATCTCGTCCAAAGTGCACTTTGTGTATGAAGCCATTAATGAGTTGCGAAATCTGACGACGCTCATCTTCCACAGTTAATGCGCTGAAAAAGCATAATCATTTTAGTAATTTAATAGGTCATAGAAATAAAAGCAGTCGCCTACTTGACCGAGTCGTTGAGTATCTTGCCCAGATACATCAATGCATTGGTCACTACAGCGTCGCTTGTTTGTTCTTCACTGTTTTGCCTGTAGTAACTTAGTATTGATTTGCAGACCTCGACACGAACTGACTCCTTGTGAAACAGATCCAAATAGGGCAGAAAGTTTGGCTGTATAAGCAGCAACTCAATGCTACGATAATTTTGCATTATTCTCGTTAAGATGCTCTGCAGTTGACTATAATGCTTTTCGTAGGCCTTGCCTAGACACATTCGTAGGTTCAATTCACCCAGTAGACGATTCACTTCGTGTATCTGAAAGAAGATTGTTACAACGCACAACTTTATTAAAGTACTTCGCACTTACCGTGAAATACTGTGCAACAAATGGCGTCCAGGTTTCAACACAGTTAATATACTCGTTGGGATCAGTCAGTGTATTAATGGTTTGAAAGGCCGCATTAAGGAACTGCACACGCTGCTCCTGCAATGGTGCACAGCTGCTCACGCAGCTTCCCAGAGGTCTGAGTAATTGAGATTTCGTTATTCCAGGCGTATCACAGTTATTGATTAGCTCCAAAAACTCCAAAGCATTTGCGGCAATGAACTCTCCTCGAAAGGAATTGAGAATTGACAAGAGAATTGCCCCGCTAAAAGAAAGAAAGAAAGACAAATAAATATGGGAAAAACACACCATGGAAACAGAAGAAACTAACTTGTTCTTAAGCAGCTTACACTCGGCGAGCATCTCTTTTGCATATGGATCACACTTGTGCACCAGGCATTGCAACATGAAGTCCAGAGCTGGGGCAAATAGCTGCAAATACGCGCTAGCTGTGATAATCTCTGGATGCAAGTTGTAACGCGCGACCAGTCGGAAGATCTAGGAATAAATGATATAGTGAAAATGGGACAAATAATTTACAGGATAAAAGAGCGAACCTGAGGATACATGATGAACAGATCATTGAAATTGTCCCGTATGTATTCCTTGCTTGGCGTGACGGGTACACCCACTCGCACCAGATAGCAACGCACATAGGTGGACACCAGTGGATCGGCAATGCCACGTAGCTGACTTGTTAAACGCAGCAACAGCTGTTCCGTTTCCTGCTGCGAGGCTGTCAGAAACTCATAGCACCTGAAGATGGCCATTTCCAGATAAAGCCGAGGCAGCAATTCACGTATCGAGGCAATTTTATAGAACCAATTTTGGCAAGTGTCGCGTGCAGCTTCGCGTTCACGTTGCAGCGCTGTCGCTGAAGCTCCCGGCGCACCTGCAGCTTTGGAGCGCAAACGTTCATAAACCAATTTGCCAAATACATCCAGAATGTCTGTGATCAGTACATACTGGCTAGGATAGAATTGTAAGACACTTGTGTCCGCCAACATCTTGGCGCACTGTATGGCAATCTTTAAAGCCTTCACGCGCTGATCAGAGTGCCAGGATTGGATAAGTTCCTGCTTCAGCTGATCGAAGCGTTGTATATACTCTTGCTGCGTGAGATCCATCATATGACGCATGCTACCATCATCGAAATGATCCAGTTGCTCCAGCCGATACTTCACTTTGTCAGCCACAACGGTCTGTGCTTTAACTGCAAATAAAATAGATACAATATAAGGAAATATATCTTTTGAATATTTATGTTCGCTTACAGTTTTCACCTCCTCCTTCTGAGTTGCTGGTGCACAGGAAACTTGTAGATAGCGACAGCTTTTCATTGGTCGTAAATCGGTTTAAAATGCCCAACCGACGAGAGCTCCAATTTAGAGAGCTTTCTTCGGAATCATTGGTATTCCCTCGTTTCAGTTTTAGCGTCTGAAAAACCTTTTATATTTAATTTTTCACTTAACTCCACCAGCGCGATTACTTACAAAATCACTGGATATTTGTGTCAATGGATCATTAAATTCTTGTTCCTGACGTGCAAATTTCGATAGAGGATCGGTGCCCTCCAGTGCCAAGCTGAGGGGATTATTATCCACAGACTTCTAAAGACAATATAATTTCAATTAAAAAAGGTTTCTCTTTATGTTTTATTGTGACTAACCGCAACATTGGTGACCTGCTGCTTAAGCGGATGTTCCAGCGTAGCATGGCCCTGTAAGTGGTGTTTGACAACGTCATAGCAGCGCGGCGCGCAAGCCCTGCAATAGCAGCGATATTTATTATAAACAATTATTTGTTTATTTTTGTTAGAAACTTACCATTCCAAAGTCGACATGACGCACCAGCAGATTATGTTATGCTGTAAAACTCTGTTAGTTCTAGCAGAAATGTTAACTGTTTACAGTTTTGTGTGAATGGCAAAACAAAATGCCAATAAAAACCAGTTGGCAACGCGAGACCTCCGCGCATCTTTTCCTTTCATTATTCTAAATAAAAACTTGTTATTATTAAAAACTATGGCAAAAGTAGCTAACAAATTGCTAAAAAACACATGCCGTGTCTGCGGCAAATACGCGAGTTTCAAAAAATCATATAAAATATTTGACAAGTCCAATAAAAAACTACTGGGCAACATAGAAATACTGACGGGTCTGCGGGTAAGTGAACAATGAGTTTGTGTGCTACAGAAATAATTCTAAATGGTTTTAAATTCGATTTATTTCGGCAGCTGGAGACCTATGCTGGCTTGCCAGAGCTAATGTGCGAGTGCTGCAACCTCGAGTTGACCAATGCCATCAGATTTCGAGACAGATGCATCAGTGCACAGCGGGAGCTGCTGGCAAGCCTGACTAAAAAACAGCTAGATGATATTCCTGAGAAATACAAGGGCCTTATAATGGGAAATGATGGACCGGGACAATCATCACCAATGCCACCGGACAATGAAATTCAAACTGAATCGGAGTTGGAACTTGACGCAGATGCTGAAATCGAAGACGAAGCAGTAACCGAGGGTGAGGGTCAACAGACGGACGAAGGATTTATTAATTTCCTAAACGAAAATAGTGGAACGGTATCAAAAGTGAAATATGAAATCGCCAACGAAGATATGACCGAATACATTGAGGCTGATGAAGATGAAAACGATGCATTGATAGAGGAGACTCAATATGAGTGCCTCATAGCAGATGAGGAAGGAAACGTTGTGAAAATGGAAGATATGTCTGATCAGCTTATTGTGCCCGATCCCACTGAGATTTATTTGTATGACTCTGACGATGAAGTGGCTGTTCTGGATAACGTGTTGGACGATGAGTATGAACAAGAGACTGTTGTGAAAAAGTCAAGCTTGCCACCAAAACCCAAGATCAAACCGGATGATCCACGTCGTCGAGGAGCTGGCGGTGTCTACATTTGCGACCAATGTGGCAATCATATTAAGGGACGCATGGCTTTCGAGCTACACTGTCGTCGACATCGCGGCGAAAAGGATTTCCAGTGCGAGTAAGTGGCGCATCAATCTTCGGTCCTACTTTAAACATTGACGCACATTTAATTGCTTTTAGAATCTGTGAGAAATGCTTTTGCACCACGTCGGAGCTAAAGCGGCACATGCGTAAGCACACTGGAGAGCGACCGTTCGCCTGCCAATATTGTGGACGATGCTTCTCCGACTACACGACACGTGTCAAGCACGAACGCACCCATACCAATGAGCGTCCCTATGCATGTGGCACCTGCGGCAAGGCCTTCACCACCGGCTACATTCTCAAAAACCATATGCTAACACATTCCGGCTTGCGTTCCTATAGGTAGGAAAGACCACTTGGTCTCATGTATGAGTCAGTGATAAAGATCTTAATTTGTGTGTTTCATTTATAGATGTGAGCTGTGCGATAAGTCGTTTATGCTGCCCACTCACCTAAGCACACACATGCGCACTGGAGTCCATAAGCGAACTGTGGAGAAGTACCAAATGAAGCAACAGATGATGCACGATCCGGCTATGCAACTTAAACTGGAGATGGACGAGGAGAGTTTGCACATTCAAGATTGAGGGATATTTTTGATTTCAATTGCACATACATACTTCGTAATAAGATTGCAACTTAATTAATATACTACATTAGATTAAATAAATGAATTTAAATATGTTCTATTGGTTCATTCTGTACTCAGCGAAAATAAATAACAACAAACTTTACAAATATTATTGTATTCTTCGCTTGTGAAAAATAAAAACTAACAAAATCTGAATTGCTTGTGCATATAAATATATTTATACATAAATAAAAAAATATTAGTTTAGCAAGGAATCATTCTGCAATATTGCTGAAACAACATTAAAAATGCGCACCATTTATCAGTCCGACATTTTGCAACACTGCCACTCTACATAGTTTATTTCACGTTCACGTGTGAATGGCAAACACAAACAAACTCAGCTGAACATCCAAACGACGCTCTTGGCAGTGAAATATATCGAGCGCAGATTGTTGTTATTATTTATTGTTTGTTTTCTTCTCACATCATAAAATGCTGAAAAACATGTGTAGAGTTTGCGGCAGATATGCCGCCTATAAGCGGTCTAAGAAAATCTCGGAATCTGAAAACACTATGTGGAACATCCAAGTCCTTACGGGGCTAGTGGTAAACTAATCTTAATATCGTTAAATATAGATACATTAACACGTAGGGTCTGATTTGTTTACAGCTGGATACTGCCGACTGCCTGCCAGATCTTATTTGCATATGTTGTCAGACAGAATTGCGTGAAGCGATAAGGTTTCGAGGCAGAGTTATTAAAGCCCAACAAGAACTTCTAGCTGGACTAACTGCGGAACAGCTGCACAAAATATCACAGGATTTTCGAGAAGCCGTAATGGAATATAGTGAAATCAACAGGCAAAACACGACGCCCAGCCACAGTTCCGAAGAAGAAACAGAAATGAAGACAGTGACTGCAGCTGAAATGGATGAAGAGCTTATCATTGAAGAAGAACATCCCAAGGAAGAAGAATTATATATAGAGGAAAATGCCAAAGGTGTGGATTCATTAGAATACGATATCATTTTAGACGATAATATGATTAAAGAGGAGACGGAAGAGCATTCTCAACACTACGAACCAGTCGAGGATCAAGGTGCCGAACAGCATTATACAATGGTCGATGAGATCTGTGAAAACAGGGCAACTGATAATTTGATTGTGCCCGAAAAGGAATCGGACGAGGAGTGCGCAATGCTAGACAAAGTGTTGAACGACGACATCGCTGCTGCACAGAATGCAGTTAAAAAGAAACCAGGACGAAAGCGGATCGGAAGTCTCATGTATATCTGTGAGGAATGCGGCAATCATATATCAGGACGAATGGCTTTCGATCTACACTGCAGGCGGCATCGTGGCGATAAGCAGTTTCAGTGCGAGTGTGTACTTAACAAATAATATTTGTAACTAATAATTAATTGGGTCCCATTTGTACAGCATCTGTCGTGATCGATTCTGCACTAGTTCCGAGCTGAAGCGCCACATGCGCAAACACACGGGAGAGCGTCCGTTTGCCTGCCAATACTGTGGACGCTGCTTTACGGACTACAGCACGCGGGTGAAGCACGAGCGGACGCACACTAACGAAAGACCCTATGTCTGCCAAAACTGTGGAAAAGCCTTCACCACCGCCTACATACTAAAGAATCACATGCTCATACATTCTGGCGAGCGGGCGTTTAGGTAAGGTTGATCGGGCTTATATATCACATTTAACTGATTAATGTTTCTTAAATTTTAGCTGTGAACTTTGCAATAAATCCTTCATTCGACAAACACATTTGGTCACCCATTATCGATCTAGCGCACACAAACGAAATCTGGAACAGCAGAACCTGGAAGCCCACAGTTGATCATTTAATGATCAAACTGTAAAAGGATGTAAATAAGTTTGACCTAAGGACGAGTTCTTACAATATATGTATAATAATGTAATATTTAATTAGTTACCCTGTAAAAGACCACACAGTATTATACGTAAGAAAACTATATAAATACATTAGCATATTGATGCTTTATGGATTTTAATCGACTGCCTTGTGTAATTTTAAATTTTGATTTGTACTTATGTTGTAAATGTATATATTGCTGCTCTATTTAGACGAAAACGAATTTAATATTGGCTACTGCTCAGAGGTACTTCAATTCTCACTGCTGGTGCATGCTGCAAGTCTATAAAACGTTGTGGCACATGAATTCCAGGCTGAGAGTTTTCAGCTTTTTGTTGCTGCTGTTCCATTGTAGAACATTTCTCAGCATTTTGTTTGTGAGCATTGGAACGATAGTGTGTTTTCAGATGAGTTGGCCGAGAAAATGCACGATCACATAAATCACATCTGTAAGCAATAAAAAACATAATTAACTTGGGGATAAGGACTTATTGGAAGTAGAGATTACTTTCCTAAACATTCGTTCGCCTGTATGGACTAGCATGTGGTTCTTGAGTATGTATGAGTTGGTGAATCCCTTGCTACACTGAGTGCACACAAAGGGACGTTCGTTGGTGTGCGTGCGCTCGTGCCGCAGTCGTCCGCTATAGTTGACATAGGCTCTTTCACAATAACGGCAGGGAAACTTGCGATCTCCGGTATGCATCACTTGGTGACCTTTTAGCTCGCCGGCAGATAGAAAACATGCTGAACATTGCCTAATTATAACATAAAGATAACATATCAATCACAAATAATTAACTGAATATGTTTATCTATCTCACTCGCATTGAAAGGGCCTGATGCCATTGTGCTTGCGCAGATGACGATCGAACGCAGACTTCCCTGTCACATTGTTGCCACATTGATCACAGAAGAAAACTGGCAGCTTTTGCTTCATGCGCGGCTTTTTCGGTACAGTGGATCGGGACACTCGTCGCCGTCGTTTAGCTATTGTGGGTAGTTCATATGCCTCATTTTCCGTTGCAGAGAAATCCTCTGTTTTAATGTTTGCACTGCAGGTTTTCGTTGCCAAATGATCAATGCCGTCATCATCATTTGGATTGTTCGAGTTCTCCAGTTTGATTAACATTTCAACTGGACTCATAGGTGCTTCATCGATGTCCACCTCATCCTTGCCAGCATTTCGTAGACCTGTACGGTTGCTTCGACGCACGCAAATCACTTGAGTGACCGACGAAGCACCTGCTGTCTCGCCCTCGCTATCCGGAGATGTGCTCCGTTGCCATCTCTTATGATTACGCAGACAACGTCTACGAAATTCGATGGCACAGTCCAAATCATTTTGACAGTCTTTACATATTGAGTCAGGTAAATCCGGTTTTGCTTCCAACTGCAAGTATTTACATTTATCAATGGATCAAAAGTTTAATTATCACTAACTTACGAAAACGCCGGTGAGTAAATTAATTTGCCGCAACAGTTTTCGCGCGCTTCTATCGAATAACTTTACTACCTCAGTTCCATTAGTTTCGATTGCACAAATGCGGCAAATATTTTGCTGCATTTTGTGAACGAACAATTATAGAAATTGTTTCAATCAATTGTGATTGTAAACAAAGCAGCTGTCTCCCACCCACTACAGCGCCCACCATTCACTGTGGAACGTCAACAGGTTGACAACGTAACACAACACTGGACAAATAAAACAAATTAAACCTAGTGGGAATTTCAATGTAGTACATTTTTGAATATTGAATTACATTTTAAAAATTACCAATGAGAAAAATTCAGTGAAATTAAAAAAAAATACCCGGAAAAAACTGAAAATTTAGAAATATGCGCACACTCTTAATGCTCGGTAAATATTTCTTGATCGTAAAATTCTTTTGGACAAATTTTCCAGCTGAGATACTGAAATGAGTTAGAAAAAATCCTTAAAAAGAAAGTTTTCAGTGCGTGCAGTCAAAAGCTAATTGATATATGAACGTGCACAAACACTGCTTGCTCGGTTTAAATAAAATTAAATTTGAAATAATTTCCCTGATAAACATATTTTAAAAATATCCTTTAATATAGGACATTTTTCAATGTCAGAAGTTAAAAGCTGATTGATATATATAATGCATGTAAACTGCTTGCTTTTCGAAAATTCGCTGACTCATATTTAAACAGTTTTGGTATTTTGCTGACTAACATTGCAAAAGCTTATTGTTAAATGCACACACACTACTTGCTCGGTAAATATCTCTAGATCGTAAACAGAATTTTAAAAAATTTCCCTGATATTTAAACGAATTTGGTACTTTGATGATAATGAAAAGAACTGAATACTAAAAAACACACTCTTTTTTACTGACTAATGAATGTTGTAGCTTCAGGAGATCTTTTCTCCACGTTCTGCATGTGCGTGTTCGAACGAAAATGCGTTATAAGATGCGTCTTTCGCTGGAATGATCGTTCGCAGAGCTCGCATCTGTAATTGCACGTATGTTTAGTAACATTACTTAATATACAACAACAATGTCATCAATTACTTGCCTAAACAAGCGTTTGCCCGTATGTACCAGCATATGGTTCCGTAAGATATCGGCACTTGTGAAGGCCTTACCACACTCCGTACAGACAAAGGGTCGCTCGTTTGTGTGCATTCTTTCGTGCTTCAGTCGCCCCATATAGCTGATATAACGACGATCACAAAATCGACATGGAAACGGTCGTTCCCCAGTATGCGTGAACCCATGAGCGCGCAGCTCGCCAGCGGATAGAAATCGTGCAGTACATACCCTGTCGAAGGTAATTGGATATTCCAATTGGTCCAATATATTGTAGTAATAAATGCTAAAATATGTACATTTCTTAAGTGGCATACATACTCGCAGGCGAAGGGACGCTCTCCCGTGTGCTTCCGGATGTGGCGTTCGAATGAGACCTTGCTTCTTGCATGCGTTCCGCACAGCTCACAGATGTAAATAGCAGTTTCATGATTAGGTTTACAAATATTGCTATACACTTTTGAAGACTGGAGAACAATAGGTTCGTATTCAATTTCGTTTTGTTCTGTTTCTTCTTTATCGATGTCCTCAGTGGCGTTTATAATAAAGTCCTGTGCCAAATGATCACGTTCTTGCTCCTGCACATCGGTGAATACTAGATGATTAATAATTTTACTCTCTTTTATTAAGATTTCCACAGTTTTCTGAGGTCCTTCATCCGACTCGCTTTCTCTATAGGTGCTCTCTGATTTGAAAATTGGATTGCTATGGTTGTCCCTTTCTAGCTTTGGAGTTTTAACATCACTGGGGATGGAACTTTCTTGATCACTCTGTGAAGAATCTTCTTTGATTTCTTCTACTTGAGTTTGCCACTTTTTTTCGTTTTTTATACACAGTCTGCGAAACGACATTCCCATTTTAAGATCAGATTGGCAACGGAAGCAAATAAAGGCAGGAGTATTTGATGAATTCTGTAACTGTATTTTATGTTGGGGAATACCCTCTTGTACATTACGCAAATGATCTCTTCTTACCAACAATCCCGTCAACATTTGAATATTCCGCAACAATTTCTTATTACCGAATTCGAATAAGTTTTTACCCTTCTCGCAGTTGTTACTTCTTCCACAGCAGCGACACATGCTGAACACGCATGGGCCCATTTGTAATTTGAACTGAAATGCAATTTTATGCCAAACAGTTGTCCAACTGCTGAGTTGACAATCACACGAAAGCGTCGACGCACGACAAATGCGCGAAGTAATTTCAACAATCTCATAATTTCAAATTAAAAAAATATTTGACGGCTTGCATTGTGCATTTAAGTGTTCTAACTATTCTAATAAATATGATATTCCAAATAAAACAAATGTCAAGCAGATGCGTTGACATTCAAACAAAAACGTCGACAAACGTGCAAAATCTCTTAACGGTCTCCCAAATTTGTATTCAAACTAAAAACAAAACAAAATAATGTGGGTTTGCACTTTAAATTTATTATATATGCTATAGATTTTATATTATTTTGTTGCTTTTTTTATTTCAAATGGTGGCTTACTTATGCCTGAGAGCTGTTATTGTCTTCATACGATTTCATTTGATTATGTTTTAGCTGCAAGTCCTTGTGGAACAGAATCTCATGACGCAAGGCCTCCGCTCGTTCACGAACGATCTTCAAATCAAGCAACTCAAGACGACGTTTCTCGATGAGCAAACGATAGCGATGCAGTTCCAACTGTCGTTGGCGAAGTGTTGGTAGAGCTTTATTATTGACTGCAGCTCCTGCTGCCGCTACCGTTGTCTTGCTGGCATCACCTTTCACGTTGCGTGCGTTATTTGGGCTGGTGGCATCTCGCACAGGACGACGTTTCGCCCTTGAATTGCCGCTCTTTGCCATTTGACCGATTAGTGACAAGCTCTCGGGAGTAGCTGGCAAGCGCTTGTCTCGCACATCAGGACTTTCAATGGGCGTGGACAAAGATCTTGGTGCTTTAAACAGAGGAATCCGCAATTGAATAGTCCCCGAGCAAATGGAATCCGAATCTTCCGGTATATACGTTCTTTGGGCAAAAGTGGGCGCCACTTCTCGCACTACAGCAGTTTGATATGGCGGAAAGAAGCTGGTTTCTAACTTCAGATCCTCAGTAGCCAATTTGGACTTGGAGATTGAGCTTCTCGATCTAGATACTCGCTTAAGAGACTCGTGAGATGGCTTATAGCGTAGTGCCAGATTTGGCGACGACTTTTGTCGTATTTGATCGAAAAGACGATGCCAGTTTCCAACAATGCGAGCCCTCCTGCTACTGCTATTCGAATCCTTGATGGACTTCTGCGAAGGTGTGTAAGCTAAGCCCAAACCAGCTGATGACTTGGAACTAGCCAAGCCAGATTGCCCATTACCGAACGCACTGCTTGTTTCCGGCTCTTGGTCTTCCTCTAACTTGGGCTTATCTTCGTTGGACGAGGAAAACCGTCTATAATTCACCACCGAATCATAGACTTCATCATCGTCATCGCACACTTTCCACATGACACGTCGGCTGCTGCTTGAGTGCGACTGCACTGGAATATTCTCGTCTGCGAAGGATTTTAATTGCACATTAAACAGTTGTGGGTAGAAAATATCACACACTCACCAGACTTTTGACCATTATCCATTGCAAAGAGCTGGTTGAGAGCACAAGCTAGTTGTTGTTCTAATGAAGCCAAAGAAAATCTGTATCTAAAAACTTGATATGTAATTTTTGCTTTACTGAATTTGAACAAAACTAGTTTAGTTTATAATTTGTGAAAGCCTACTATGTAGATTTAAGATTATGTATCCTATAATCTTTGGTATTTCATACCAAATTCAAATAATTAAAGTTGTTCTACTATGTTTTCTTGTTCTTTAATTGGTATTTTCATCAAGTGTCATAAAATCATTTGTCATAAAATCTTTATTTATTTGTTTTGTTATAACTAAATTGTTACATTCCTTTGGTTATTCGACTACCGCATTTTAAAAATGTATGTTAACATTTTGCATTTCAACAGAAAATATATATATATATATATATATATATATATATATAAATATTATACAATTAAAACTGTCAACATAAGGTTAGTTTAGTTATATGTGTATGTGTGTGTGACGACTAGATTCTTTTCATTTGACTGCACTAATTGATACTTATTGAATACCTTCTTCATGAGAGCATGAGATTTCTCCTCTTTCTCTGACTAGGGAGGACTCGAGAAATAGTTTGACTAGAGTTAGATGTGTGCCAGGGGACTGTGGATGTTACCTAGGTGTTGTTTTCGTTTTTGATTTCATATTTGTTTTTCACTTTACCTATGCAAATATTGATTTAGTGACGTTTTGAACGGCTTATGTAGGCTAACATATTATTTTGGTTTACGCTACAGTTATATAAAGTATTATTTCTTTAAAGTACACAAATTGCCTTTTCATTTATCGTGGGCCAGTTTAAAGTTAGCAGCAAGAGTTCTTACTTGGATCGATCGAGTTGAGTTTGAATTAAGTTCACTGTTGTAGAATTTACATTTATGTTGTTTGTTCCTATTTTTTTTCTTTAACTATTTATATATTATTTTCATACATCAAGTTTTTGAATTCTCTAGGGTTCGTAGGTTTTTTCTCTTTTGGTATACAAAAAAAATGTCTTACAAATTTGAAAATTATTCAAGTTTACATATTTAATGTTCTGGTTGTCTTGTCGTATTGGTTCCAATTGATGCTTAGATGTTAACAAATTTTTCATTTATAAAACCGTTTAAGTACATATGCTATCATAAACCTTACAATACGATACACAAGTAGAGATGCATATCTTCTATATATAGTATATATTTATATTATATATTTATATATGTATGTATATTTGGCTTTGGGACCAATTCATTTCTCATGTCTCATTATTCAATTCTTTGGTTTGTATGTGTATATTGCTAATCTCTTTGTTATTTACCGTTACTCTCTCGTTACATTTTACTTTTATTCATTAGTTAGTGTATAAATGTCTCGTCTTGCTGGTTGTTTATATATTTTTGTTGTTTTTAATGTTACTAATCATAAGTTACTGGACGACACATGGAGAAAACGAAGACTATGGCATACCACACCTCGGTCAGGTATAGAGCCAACTGCAGTGTGCCAAGGCAGTACTCCAGCCGTAGCCTGTAGGTCTGCAGCAGCAGCAGATACGAGACGCCCACAAAGCAGGGAACGGTCAGAAAGACCGACAGTATGGCAGTCCAACCTGTAAACATACCAAGAAGAAAGACAACATGAGTAAAGAAAATATACAAGACAACAATGATAACACAACAATCAACTATAAATAGAGCAGCTCTTTCTCGCTCTCTTTCTCTCTTTTTCTCTCTCTATGTGTGTTGTACCTCGCTCGGCCAGCGTCCCCTTGCGCCCCATTATCAGCCGTAAAGTCTCTAGCACAATGAAGCTTATCATTACAGCCGAATCCTGGGCAAGCGTGTGACCCGTATAGCTCAAGTTGATCGCCTTGAGCAGACCCATCGCCATTTCACAGCAGGCAAACATGCCGAAGTAGAAGCTATTTAAATAGATTAGCACCTCGTAGTTCATGCTGGGATTTGGTTTTTTTGGCACCAGCGGGGGCGGTCTCTTTGGCGGCATTTTGCCACAAAATTAACTTAAGTTCCTCTAGCTGGAAACTGTTCCCTTTCCTCCACTTCACTCTCAATTATGATTTGTATGCTAATTCACTTTGTGGCACACTCCGATCCCGGCAAAGATCGGGCACTACACAGCACAGCACGTTGCTCACGTTGGGCACTGTATTTTTAGACTGACCATAATAATAATGTCGACCTGCTGTGTGTTGGCCATTGGCTCAGTTGTTGTCGTTGTTGTTGTTGCTGCTGTTGATTTTGTCGTCGCTCATTTAGTTGATGTTGTTGTTGGTTTTTATTTGAATTATGTGTTGGTCGTTGTCGCCTTTGGGTGCTTAAAAACAGTTTCGTAGTTGCATTGAGTCAAGAAAACCCCTCGAATGACCTGCTCAGAGGAACTTAATGTAGTTTAAGAGTATAAGTAGTGTGGTTTAATTTGAAATGAGTTCAGTTACTTCTAATTAGGAGTGGAAATTTATAGTCTATGAGGATAAGGATTGAAATTTATTTCAAATGAGGTCTGAAAATGATTTACTTTTGATTTGGAGTTGAAATAATAGAAGACTAAGCCGACTGCTAATCATAAAAGTATACCAAATACTTTATAATAGGGTTCTTTGAGTTTTTCAGACAATTTCTATTTAATTCCTGATACAATAGAAGGCTAGGGCTGACACAAAGTATGTATAACTAGTTTAACATATAAAATATGTCTGTCTTATGAAACTAACAGTCCTTAAATCCTCTGCTTATAATAATAGAGTTCCCTCAAGTAACTCTAATTAATTTCTGATATTTGGTAGCCCCTTCTTTGCTGTCTGGCTGGCCTAAACCGTGTAGCTGTTGGTCCCGTATATATTACACTTGAATTAGAAGTGTACATTGCATCGTTGATGAGCAGCGACAGCGATGCCGGCGTTGCTGCTGCTGCTGCACATAGCCTTCTTATGTGGCCGGCAGCAGTTGTGCAGTTGTGCTCACGTAGTAGTATGTACATATAATTTTAGATCATTATAAGCGTATATCGTATATATAGAAATACACCAACACCAACAACAACAACGGCAGCGTCAACGACAACGACAACGACGAAGCGAGTCCGAGTCCAACGCGACAAAGGCCGGACAAAAGAATGCGATCTGAATTCAAATCAAATGCCGCTTTTGATCGAAACGGACGCATCGCGTTGTGATATATCCCCGTGTAGTGTAGTGCAGTGTAGTATTGTGTTATACGTAATCGCGATCGAGAGAGAGATAAAACCACAAATAGGGATATACATAATTATATAAGTTACTATATCGCTTTCTTTGCATACGAACCTCGTTTGAAAAGCGTTTGTTCCGTTTCTCTTTGGTTGTTCTTCTTGTTGTTGTTGTGATTCGTTTGGTGTTTATTTTGATTTGGTGTTGTGAGGACTGAATGCAGGAATACGCCAGCGTATTTAGTTCTTGTTCTTCTTGCCTAATATCTCGTCCTGATCCTTGCAATCGTAATGGTGTGTGTGTGTGTATATGTGTTGGTGTGCTTGACTTAACCTACATCAAAGTCGCTCAACTTAAACGTAAACTGCTTGACGTAATTATGCCAAAAGATGCGTTGTCGTCGTCGTAATTGTCCAGCTTCAACTCCCGCTCCAGCTGCAGCATCAGGTTGAGCTGCTGCTGCCGCCACCGCTGGTCGGAGCTTTGTCATGGGCATCGACGTGGCAACGTTGATCAACTGCTAGGTGTATGTAACGGGTCGACACATTGTACAAATGAATATGCTGGCATAGACTAGTTCAGCACCTTGAAGGGTGATCATTAAGGCACTCAGAATAATTTCGAGTTTGAGAACAAAAGTTTGAAAACAACACAAGTAGATAACAATAGCAAGACTGGGCAGTGTTAATATTACGGATGCGGTTGCTTGCCAGCCTGTAAAGAAAGAAACGCAAAACAAAATGATATAGTATATATGACAACTATTTAGTTAATTGGCAAATTAAGTGCAACTATTAAGTGCATTTTAGGATACACTCTTACTAAGTAAACGTGAATTCCAAATCATCTCGTAATGTTTTCAGAGATGCCAGATAAATAGAAACAAGAAAGGCAAGCTGAAGTTATAATACTCTTATGGCTTATAGAGTAAGTCTTCCCTGATTAACCCAATGCAAGTCTTTCTATGCAAGTTTCTCCAGAAAACGATTATTTCAGACTGTTTTTTTGGGGACACTATAAGATATAAGAAAACTATACACTTTCGATAAAATGAGAAAAATATATACAGATTACTGAATACATTAAATTTGTATTGATAAACAGATATTTAAACAAAAACCCACATTCAGATCGATCATTCCTATGGCTATACATTATTGTGGTTCGAGTTTGATTCTTATTTGATATAGAAAATACAAAATAAAGTGTGTTTAGTTTCGAAACTTCTCAGAAAACTTAATATACTATCTGTAAAGGTATTAAACAGCGTTTGACTTGAGACCATAGTTTAATTATACATTGATTAAGGTTAATTAACTAAAATTTATTTATTTTATTTATGGAACAGTTGACAAAAATATATGAAATTGGCTAAGGACCGGAATAGATTATCATCCCTTTGATATGTCACTCATATCGTACACACTCACTCACTCACACACACACGCACGCACATTCGTGTGCATAGATTCGACCAAAATTACGCATACGCCGTGTGGAGAGTGAAAACGTTTATGAATTGTGGGCGAGTGCGGTAGAAGAAGGAGTGTGGTGGGGGTGGTCTAAACAATGTCGACGCCACAGCGACCGCAGCAAATAAATCGAGCATGTCATCATGGCGCAAGCTCATCCACCACTCCAGCTTCAGCTTCAGCACCACGTCATGCAACTGTTGAATCCTTCACTCCACTCACACACAGTTCATTAGGTAAACAAATACAAGAAGTAAACAAGATGCCCCTTTCCCTCCCCCTGCTTCTTTTTTGGGATTACTCACCACGATCGCTGAGGCTGCTCTTGCGTCCAAAGACAATGCGCAACGTTTCGATGATGCACAACGAGAGCAAAATTGTCGCCTCACGTGTCAGAACATTTTCGCCATAGTTCAGATTGATTCCCTTTAGCACGCCCACGCCCACCTCGAAGGCGGCGTACATGCCAAAATAGAATGAATTTAAATACATAAGTATCTCATAGATGAGGCTGGCGTTCATCTTGTTTCGGATTCTGTTTGTCCTGCTTTAGTTCCTCCTGCGCTTGTTGAGTTCTTCTCCTGTGTCTTGTTACTATTCCCCGCTGCAAACTAGGGCAGCAGTCGGGACGTTGCCCCCTCGTTGCCCGTTGTCACCGGGGCAGCTTGAAGCCGCTCGTGTGTACGAAATATGGATAATGTTGTTGTTGTTGTATGAAGTGATGTTCCTTTTAAAGTTTTTGTTTCTCGTCGACAATTCCAGGCAGCGCAGCCAATGGCAGCGACAGCGACCTCAACAGTAGTGGCAGCAGCAGCAGCAGCAGCAGGTGGCTCACACACACACACACATGCTGGCATCAATGTATGTGTATGTATTGTATATGCGTACGCGTATGGTATTGCATATGTGTGTGTGTAATTGTGGTTGTGGGGTTGGGCGAGGAACTGGAACTGTTTTGCCTTTCGTTAATGGCGCTCCGCTCTTAGCTCTTGGTGTATTTTTAATTATCTCTGCCCATATGTATATTTACTTTAACGTTTCTGCTGCTGCTGCTGCCTGCCTTTGCTGCTGCTGCTGTTTTTGTTGTTGTTCTTGTTGGTGTTGCTGCTGGTGTTGTTGTTTTTGATTCTCGTCTGGCGTTGTCATGGGAGTCTCCCAGTTGCGGTGGTAACACAATAACACAATATCTATATGTATGTGTGTGTGTGTATGTTTATATGCGTGAGTGTGTATGGCTCATATTTAAAATATATGCATGAATATTGTTAAAAAACAATGAGACGGCGCTTATATAAATTCCAATTTACTATTTGCTGCTCCGTTCTCGCACACGCACACACACACACACTGTCACAATGCCGCGTTACTTTTTTGACTCACGAACAGACGCAACCGATTCGACAACAGACACTTCTCCCATGTACAACACAGCTTTCTTTAGCACGCCTATGTCAGTTTTCACATAAATATTTTCCAAAATTTTTGGCTTTTATGGTGCTGTTGTACTTTGGCTGCACATGTGGAGTAGAGCTGCATATATCGATGGTTATTTTGGTTTCATTCTCGATTGCTATGTCAACTATCGATTATTTTCTCTCCAGAGTCAGTGAACAAGCAACTGAACTTGTTCGTTTCGCTGAACCGCGCTTCCAGCACTTGAATTTAAAATTTAGATATATTTTTATTGCTTTTAAGTTAAAGTAATAAAAACAAAACATTGTCAATAACACTTTATACCAACATTTTTTAGCATAGTAGTAGTTTCATTCACAAATGGTTTAATTTAGGCTGCTCTAAAATAATTTTATTTACATGTTCGAATGTTAACAGCTGTAATCAAAATGTTAAATGAGATCGATAACATAAAATAATGTTATGTTTACAGTGATTAATTTACTTGTTGCCTTTCTGTCGTTTTTGAACACTATAAATATATAGATATCGTCCGACCGCCGCAGAAGTTGACAATTGAATACAATAATAATAATAGAAATATTTACCATGCCCGTCGAAAATATTCAATACTCAGAGAAATATTGCGATGATAGCTTCGAATACAGGTATGTATTTAATTGATAAAAGAAAGAGTGCGGCTAATATCATTAACTATTGTCGCCTGTAGGCATGTCATTTTGCCCGCTGATCTGGCAAAGCATGTACCCAAGTCGCACTTGATGACCGAGACGGAATGGCGCAATCTGGGCGTCCAGCAGAGTCCAGGTTGGGTCCACTACATGATGCACGCACCGGAGCCGCATGTTTTACTGTTTCGTCGTAAGCGCGAAGATGGTTCAGATGTGCCGATACCACTCGGCACCAGCAATATAAACATCTATGCATAAAGCTTTTACCCCAAAGACTGTACAACTGACGCTGGCAAGAGGCTTAAAGAGGAGGAATAAAGAAGGAGCTGAGCTGGCAGCGCACATCGTACAAACTAGACAGTATTCTTCTTCGACAATCATCAGACATCTTGATGTAAAATAAGCTAGTACACAACGTGAATACACACACACACACCCACAACCCTAGATTAAGTTGCACTGTTGACATACGTACATAACCACATACATACATTACATACGCATGTCTATGATATGAACGTATGTGCAGTGCATTTTCATAACATTTATGTATACGGAATTTCCAGATCAGGTATAATTGTTCACTTAAAATATACATGACGTACACAACGTGTACAAAATAAAAATAAAACTAAAGTTCTGTTCTAGTTAGTGATAACATCGCCAGATCGCAGGCGTTAGGTAGTCTGCCCAGGTCTCGTAGGGCAGATGATCGCAGTTTCGTTTCGCAAAATACTCCATGGCATACAACGAGATGAGCATCCCATTGCCCAGAATGAGTGAGAACCACAGAAAGATGTTGCCCAACGTTTTTGGGGCACTGCGCATGAGAAAGACCAGAGCCACGCCAACAACTCCGAATAAGACAAACATGACGGGAAAGAATACTTGCAGGGCGAACCCCAGCACCTGTTCATGGACCAGTGCCGAGATCATGAACACCAGCAAAGAGGCTGCCACCTTGGAGCCCTTGAAGATGTGCGTGTAGACATCCCGATAGACATATTCGTACAGCCAGTCATGGACGACCACATTCCAGTTGCGGTAGTAGCTATCGTAGGTGTGCGACGTCCACCAATCCTTGTAGAACATGCGATCTCCAAAACGCAGCAGTTCCGATGTGAAATTCAACCATGAGTGGAGGATCATATAGAAGCCACACAGAAAGATCACTGCACTGGGCAGCATCATACCAAAGAGCTTGACAATCAGTTGAGGTGCTCCCAGTGGCTCCTTGCCAAACTGGCCGAAATGCTCATTGATGTGCCGCTCGTGAATGAAGGCATAGAGAAAAGCAACTGCGACTATCTCCAACAGGCGATTGATGGCAAACTTCCAGCGGATGTGGGATGTGCGCGGATAACTGTCTCGATAGATAAGCGTGGGGGCGAACAGGAAGTAGACATAGCAATGCAGTGGCGGCACATAGGGTCGTCCCACTGGGATCGTCTGCTCTACTTCCCCCTCATCCGTCTTCAGCTTGCCGCGCAGCACTCGCTCTGCATTGTATCGCACAAAGGCGTGCATCTTCATCAGCAGGCGAGTGCTCTCCAGAAGCAGCACGCAGGCACTGACAAAGGGCAGTCGGAACTTCAGGCACAACGAGGTGGACACATAAACGAACACCAGCTGGGCGCTGATGTACATGATCAGGCAGCTGTGCGACCAGAAGCGTTGCAATGAACCTGCAAGGGAAGTAAACTAAGTTAGGGAGGGATCTTCTTCAGAGAAGATGGAGTGATGTGTAGTTACTGTGGGATTGCAGCCTGGCACGCACCAGTGCCCAACTCCGAAAGGCAAAGTACAGAGCGAGGACAAAGATGTGCTCGAGGAACCACACACCCATCACCCAGTGCAGACGCTTGAGGCCACCACGAAAGGTGGCCAGGCCCAAATTGATGGCACCCTCGAAAAAGTAGTCATAGCAAATGTTGTTCAGCAGAAACATGACCAGAATAATGTAGAATATGTGATAGATGGTGCGCATGTGCTCCACCTGCAGCAGTGCGGTCAGGTACGATTCGCGCGTCACAAACACCTTATCGGGCAGTTGACGACGACGTTGTTGTTGTTGCTTTGGATTGTGTGGTTGCTTCTGTTGTTGTTGTTCCTGCTGCTGTTGCTGCTGTGTTGGTCTTGTCTCATTTTGGACATCACTTGGACTATCGCTGATGTCAGCAGACTCCGGGACTTGTTGCGATTTGCGATTATGCCAAGTGGCGCCAGAGTTGCTGCCCCTCAGCTGAGGATTATTGAAGTGGCGGAACTCGTGTGCACGCAGCTCCTGTTGGCGCATGTCCTGCAGCACATCCTCAATCATGCGGGAGAGTCTCTGCTCGAAGTCACTCAACATGTTGCTCTGGAACTTTAGCAGCTTCTCACGCACAAAATGTAGTTGCTCTTGGGGATCAAATGAACTGCAGGACTCGCGATTCGTCGTCGTCGACGTCGTTGATACCTTCTTGGTCGCCATGATGTGCTTTGTTTTATGGCTTATGGCACACCTGGCAGCTGGGCTCCTTATCGTATTTATGGCACGACTATTTTATGGCAAACCTTTTGCTGCGACGTCGGATTAAACAATGTATCGTAAGTTGCGAAGCGCATTTGCTTTAGCCTTTGGATGTTCTTCTTGTTGTTGTCGCTGCACACGAGATGTGATAACGGCGCTTCGACAGCGGCGTCGTTGAGGGGGACGCTGGCCGAGGGCCCCTCTAGCTGATCGGCAACTACGTCGCTGTCTGCTCAGTTAAATTGTGCGCTCTCTTTGGCTGCGGTCAGCCTTGCGAGCGCTCTCTTTATGCGAGTGTGACTCGCTATCTCTCGTTCTCCTGCTCTTTGGCTGGACGTCGGACAGTGGGGCAGAAGACCAATATAGCGGAAGAAAGTTAAAAAGGGCGCAATAAAGCAAGGATTTAAATGAAATAAAAAACGAACTTAATTTTTATTTATTTATTCTATTTTATTTTATTTTATTTTAACTAATGTAGTAGAAAAGGATATTAAAATTTATATTAAAATTATACTCATTGTAGCTGGCTCGAGGTCAATGAGTGTACAACATAAAGGTCGCCAAAACTCTATAATATTAAAATTATATATAATAAAGTAAATAAAAGTTAACTAATTATTTAAGTTTTATAATTATTTTTAAACAAATTTTAAGTTTAAAAAGTTTAAAATATTAATATTTAATTTGATTTAATTTTAAATTTCCTTCGAGTTTTAGCCGGATCGGAAGCATAAATATGATATCACACCATAATTTTATTTAAAATATCAAATATTCCCGGAATGGGGAAACTAAGGCCTATGAAAAAGGGAAAATACGGGCATATAGCTTTAATCCACCAAATTATTAAATAACTCGTAGCAATAACTCGAAACTGGTGAAATACGAATTTTAGTAAATACTAGAACACAGCTAAATCGCATCTAAACCCACATTAGTTTAAGTTTTTTGAAAATTTTTTTATCTATCTTCAGAAGTTCACAGATCTGAAAAAAAACTCTTGAAATTAAAGAGTGAGCTTTCTTTATTTCTACGTATCAATTAGAAATTGAGCTAAACCGCATTTTCACTCTTGTAATTAAATTCGCATTGATCTAGTTGCCCACTGTGCGCCGTGCAAAGTGCGTCGTTGTTGCTTTTGTTGTTGCTGTGAAAATAGTTTAGCTAAGTACATTACAATTGAGGCACAAATTAGATTGCTCGCGCCTTAAGCAACACGATTAGCTGTCAACGGCACTTGAATCTTAATCAATCGGGGGACTCTCGGCCCATGTGGGCTTGTGTGTGCCTCCGATAAGGCAGCCCATTGTCCGTCCCATGGCCCCGTTGTAAGTAAGTCTGGGTGCACTTGCACTCGCCTTTGCCTGGCAGACGAATATATGTACATAAGTACAATATGTATAATTACTGTGTGCGAGTGTGTGTTGAAATGGAAATGTCCACATGACGAGCAGGAGGAGATTCCATGCTCGATTGCAGAACACAAAAACAAAAGCGAAAATCAAACGTAATACGTATTATTTATTTATTACAAAATATACACACACAACGCACACAACTCTGGACAGCTGATAAGTACAGTGGTCACTGTCAAGGTAGAAATGAACTCATTGAAAGTTGTTCATGAATAAATGATTGTTTTGAACTTTTAATTTAAACAATTGAATGTTAATTAACAGATACTTCCTGATATCGTAGAAAAAAAAGAGAATATGCAGAACTCTATTGTTATATTTACATATGTTATATTTGAAGTGATAATATAGGGGGAATTACTCAAAATTATATGTTTACAGATATTTGTTGTATGCAAAAAAATAAAATTAACTTAAAGCAATTAAAATAATTCATGAAGAAATGATGACAACTTTATCATTTTATTTAAAGTAACATATTTAAGTTCTCAAGACAATAGTTCATATACAGTGTGCGACATTTCTTAAATAAACAAGTTGCATCGGTTTACAGTTAAATCTTTCATTACAAAATAACTCAAATTTATCAAATTCTCAGCTACGCTATACCATATTTATAGCTAACGAGGTATATCTAGTTTTATACAAAGTGAAATCTGATCAATCTTACTTAATAGATTGCATTTCCGATTGGGATAACCTCACATGATATAAGTTGCCTTAGTTGATTCGACTTCGATGACGATTATTTAAAATTTTATAGAATTAAAAGTACAGCCTAAAATCGGAGTCAAGTTGTATATTAACTAAAGTTGACCAACTTGTTTAGAGATTGTTTATGTGTATGTATGTCTTACATGTATTCCCAAAGCCTTTCACAAAATCACAACATCCTATGTCAGCACACAATGGTGTCGGCCGCATCGAGTCCACTTTGGTCCATCGCATCAAGCACAGAGGCCACTGCAGCATTGGTTCGTCCTGTTTGCTTTCGTGTGTGTGTGTGCGTATGTGTTAGTGTTTGTGTGCCATATTTAATTGCAAATATTTATGTATGCGTAGCAAAGAAAAAATAAATACGCGCACATAAACAAAATGTTTTGATAACGAAAAATGAGCTAAAATTAAAGCTCACGGCCAAGCGATGTCCCGATGTCCTGACTGGCCCCACAGGCTGCATGTTATTGCGTGCGTGTGCATGTGTGTGCGTGCGTGTTTGTGTGTGCAAAATATTATTAATGCCGTGCAGACGCAATAACCAAAAATATTTATTATTTATGCGGAATAAACAGCAGCGGCAACGGCAGCAGAAAACACACAAAATATGAAATTAATGCAAAAATGACAAAAGCAGCGAGAGCTCAAAGTGAGTGGCCACAGCGAAAGAGTGCACACACACACACACACACACACACACATATACATAACATATACATATATATAATTATATATGTATATTATATAGGGGCATAATGAATGCCAGCCGAGCCGAGCATAAAAGTCAAAGACAGGCGAGCCGAAAATATTCATAAAGCGAGAGGAGCAAAAACCAAGCCAAGACGGAGCAACATTATGCCCCGGGAAGATCTTCCAGCCAGATATCGCCGTTGGACATATAAAAAGACATTTTTATGGTAGCCAAAAAAGGCAAGGCAGCAAAGAAGGACAGGCAGGGCAAATAGAAGGCAAAAAGCAGAAAGAAAAATAATACAAAAGAGGAATAGCAACAGAAATAATATGCGACCGCATAAAAATCTATATAATTCATAAACCCAACACAGAACCAGGCCCAGAGAGAAAGAGAGACTGAAAGAGACAGAAAATGGCCACGAACACGTACGCGGCGCTTGGCGGCCATATTGGGTCATAAAAAGCAAGCACACATGCCACACACACATACAGTAACACACACACACAGAAGTATAAAAGCTGTAACGCCACAACAACAACAACTGCGACAAAAGTGACAGCCAGCAAAAAAAATTTTATGACGCAAAACTTTGTGAAGCAGAAACAAATAAAAAATGTTGCATATTTTCAGGCGGCGAGCGCAAATGTTGGAAATTGTCCCACAGTTATCTGTGTGTATTGCTGCTTTATAGGCCTTCTGTGTGTGTGTGTGTATGCGTGCGTACTGTGTGTGCTAACCGAATGGGGGAAAAGAGCACAAAAAAATGGCGCAGTTTCGTAATTTGCTAAAAAGGCTCATAAAAAGCAGCCAAAAGCAGCCAGCAAAATGTAAGCCACAAATATTGCGTCCATTATGAGAGTTTTGCACTGAAAGAAATATGATTGTTGTTACGAAGAAAGAACTAAGTTGAAAAGATGATAACAATAAGCTTACCAGTGATCTGTACCTTAAATTAACCTTTAAATTATGGCCAATAAAACTCCTCCTCCTTTCAGTCTTATAAAGAAGTATATATAGCCAAAAAGCGCGCTATGAAAATCTCAATAACTCTTTGATCAAAAGGATCAGACTAGAGTTGGGCATGGACCGTGTTTTCTTCGTGTCACATCGTGACACGACGGGCGCACGGGTGTGCGTGTGCAAAATTAAAATTGTGTCCATGGGCGTGCGTGTTCGTGTTTCGAACTTCGGCACGAAATAAGACGAACACATATAACACGTAAAAATATTAAGTATACCAGCAAGTTCAGCTACTAGTCAACGAGTATTTTCCGCATCTGGGGAAATCCTTAATGACCGTAGGACTAGATTGTCAAGTTCTAATCTTGACAAATTGTTATATTTATATAAAAATGTTGGAAATGCATCTGGCAACCCTATTTTTTAATACCCTTTGGTCACACTGATCCGAGCGTCAGTGTGGTAAGAAAGCTTTTGCCGGTCTGTGTACAACGACAGAGCGCGCGTCGTCAATTAAATGTAAAACCAACAATCACAAATAAACTTTGTACATCCGCTTTAAATAAAACCTAAATAACCAACAGGTTATGGGCCCAGCACGCTTCCACTGCGCGGGTGTACAAAAGTGTCTTATTTAATTGCAACAGATTGCAATTGTGCTTGTGTAGCTCAATTGCACAAAGTCGTGTGCAAGAATTGCGATCAGTGGTGAAATTAAATTTTTTACCAAGAACAAATGTGTGTGTATGTCACCTAAGTGGCGCCAGAGTGATCGCATACGCGTCGAATTCTAAAGTAAGAACATTATTAAAAAAAAATGAGTGTTAACAATGTGCGACTCGAGCCTTTGGGCAAAGACAATTTTGTTACTTGGAAAATACAAATCCAAGCGCTGCTAATTAAAAATGACAATTGGAAATATGTTAACGGAACATGTGTTAAAACCGAAGAAAACAATGCACAGTGGGACAATCAAGATGCAAAGGCAAAATCAGACTTGATTCTATCCATGTCAACTACGGAGTTGAAACAAATAAAGAACTGTGCCACGTCAAACGCTGTATGGAGAAAGCTACACGATGTTTACCAATCTAAAGGGCCAGCTCGCAAAGCATCCCTATTGAAGTCGCTAATTTTGTTAAAATTAGGCAATGGCGGTGATATGAGAAATCACATAGATAAGTTTTTCGATATCGTCGATAAACTAAATGAAGTAGAGTTGGTAAATATAAATGACTTGTTATCCATACTGTTGTTGTATAGCATTCCTGAAGAATACGAACCGTTTCGTGTAGCGATCGAAACTCAAGACACCTTATTGACGCCAGAAGCACTTAAGATCAAGTTGCTTGACGAATATGAAGCCCGAAAAAGGAATAGTAGTGAGCCTACTCCTGGAGCGCTTTTTGTAAACAAGAAGTACAAAAACAATAAGGAAAAGGAAAGAAAAACTGATCAAAAGTTCAAGTACAGGTGCTATGAGTGCGGAAAAGTTGGACATAAAGCAGCGGAGTGTAAATCAAAAGAACAAGACAGTAACAATAAGTCGAGCATGAAGGCAGAAATAGCAAACTCTGTCAGTAGTGAGCAGAAAGGCTGGTGTTTGGATTCTGGAGCGACATCACACATGTGTTCGCAGGAAAATAGATTTGAAAAGATCAGTAAAGCAGAGTGTTCAAATCTAAAGCTCGCAAATAATGACTCGACAGAGATAGAAGGTTGTGGATTAGTTCCGTTTAATCCAACCAAGAGTTTCTCAGTAAACCTTTTAAACAGATTTAAGGGAAAATCTGTTGTCCGTCTCAAAGATTTGTGATCATGGCTATAACGTCTTATTCAAGAAAGACGGAGCAGAAATAATAAAAGTATCTAATGGCCAGATAGTGTTTAGAGCCAAACGTAAGTTAGATCTATACTATACGGAAGAAATAAGAGAGAGCTGCCAGGTAGCAAGTCATAATCAAAACGATATCAAAGAATGGCACGAACGTTTTGGTCATCTCAATGAAAAGGATCTCAAAGCTGCCATACAACTACGTATGGTCCAGGGAGTAAGAGTAAACTTAAGCAGAAGTTTACCACAATGCGAAGTATGCATTAAGGGGAAGCAATCTCAGAAGCCGTTCCCATCGTCAAGCTCCAGATCCCAAGAAGTCCTAGAATTGGTCCACAGCGACGTATGTCGTGTGCATAGTCATGGAGGCAACCGTTATTTCGTGACTTTTATAGACGACCATTCAAAGTGGTGCGAGCTATATACAATCAAGGCAAAATCGGAAGTTTTAGAAAAATTCAAGGAGTTTCAAAACTTTGCTGAACGTAAGCTATTGGGCCGAAGCAGTCAACACTGCAAACTACATAAGGAACAGATGTCCGTCGAGTAGCCTGTGTGGCGAAACACCTTTTAAACTGTGGAATAGACGTATCCCAGTTGTGAAACATCTACGTACGTTTGGGCAAATTGTGTATTCGCTCAACAAACGACCAAAAGGCAAGTTCACCCCAAAATCGAAGAAAAGCATATTCATAGGTTACTGCAACAATGCAAAGGCATACAGGCTGTATGACCCGGAAGCAAGAACTGTGCTGAAGAGTCGTGACGTGGTCTTTACAAACCAATTTGGTAAAGATAACAACTTCGAGGAATTTGCCGAAACGGATGGACAAGATGTAGAAAGCGTACCTACAAATCAAGAAGAAACTGATAACTGCAGTGAAAGTTCATCAGACGAAGCCCATCCGGAGGTGCAAATGACCCTGGCAGGCCAAGGAAACAACGTACAGGTAAACCTGGTAGACCGAAATTAATCCACAATCAGATCGTTGCAGCTCCAAACGAATCTGAGTCGGAAGATGAGTTCTTCGAATCAACGTGTTTCATAAGAAAAAGCGACGAGATGACTGCGAGCGACGCTCTCAAAGGTGCACAAGGTCCTAAGTGGAAGGACGCCATGTTGAGCGAGTACAGGGCTCTCTCGGTACCTGGCAAGTTGTTAAACGACAGCCCAACATGAAAGTCATCAACACGAAGTGGGTGCTACGCACCAAGTATAAGCCAACTGGTGAGGTGGATTGCCACAAAGCACGGCTGGTAGCCAAGGGCTTCACTCAGAGAGAGGGGATAGATTACAACGAAACGTTCTCCCCTGTAGCCCGAATCGGTTCAATACGAACAGTAATAGCTCTTTCCGTAGAGCTAGGGCTCGATGTATACCAATTGGACTTTAACAGCGCATACTTGAACGGAGACATTGAGGAAGAACTCTACATCAGCGTTCCAACAGAATTTTGCCAAATATTGCCATCCAAAGAGAAGCAAAAGTATGGTCAAGGAAATGTATGCAGGCTGAACAAGGCTTTATATGGGTTAAAGCAGAGTGGACGGCAATGGTATAGAAAGTTGGACAGCAAATTGAAGGACATGGGTCTACGAACACTTTCGGCGGATAAATGTATTTATCTAAAGAAAGAGGGAGACAGGATCATCATCGTGGCATTGTATGTGGATGACCTGATCGTTGCTGCAAATGACGAGTATATGGTAGATCTTCTGAAGTCCGAGTTGTCAAGAAGTTTTGACATGAAAGACCTGGGGAAGCTATCTTATTGTTTGGGAATCGAGTTCTCCCAAAACAAAGAAGATAAGAGTTTTTCGATGTGTCAGTCGAAATACGTCAAGGATGTTTTGAAGCAATTCAACATGGAGGATTGCAAGCCAGCAAGCACACCAATGAACGTGAATGAAAAGCTATCAGTCGAGATGTGCCCGCAAACTGAAGAAGAGCAAGCTGAGTTGTCAAAAATCCCGTATCAAAGTTTGGTTGGAGCCTTAATGTGGCTAGCAGTGTCTACACGTCCGGATATTGCACACGTCGTTAGTGTCCTGAGCCAATACAACACGTCCTATGGCAAGCAACACTGGGTTGCAGTTAAGAGGGTATTGCGTTACTTGAAGGGTACTCCAAACCATGGATTATTGTTCACGCGAACTGGTGAACAGTTGGTCGTCTATGCAGATGCCGACTGGGCAGCAAATTCTGATGATCGCAGGTCTTTTACAGGGTTTGCATTTAAGATGTCCGATGCGGCGGTATCCTGGCAATGTCGCAAGCAACGAACTGTTGCGTTGTCGAGTACGGAAGGAGAATACATGGCGCTATCTGAGTCGTCCAAAGAAGCCGTCCACCTTCGAAGTTTTCTGCAAGAGATTATGGGGCAACTGGGCACCACCACAATCTACAACGACAACCAGGGACCTGGTCAGCTCACAAGGAATCCGATATTCCATAAACGGACGAAGCACATTGACATCCGTTACCATTTTGTGCGAGAACTCGTCGAAAAGGAAGACATCAATGTGAAATACATCCCAACAGACAAGATGCCGGCGGATGTATTAACCAAGGGTCTGGCGAAGCCAAAACACGTCTCATGCATTCAAATGTTGGGTATGAGACAAATCCATAAGTAAAGTGCCATCTGAGGGGAAGTGTTGGAAATGCATCTGGCAACCCTATTTGTTAATACCCTTTGGTCACACTGATCCGAGCGTCAGTGTGGTAAGAAAGCTTTTGCCGGTCTGTGTACAACGGCAGAGCGCGCGTCGTCAATTAAATGTAAAACCAACAATCACAAATAAACTTTGTACATCCGCTTTAAATAAAACCTAAATAACCAACAAAAAATATGTCATTTTTTAATTTAAAGTTAATGTTAAGTTTTTTAATTTTAAGTTATTTTCAAAGAAATATCATGAATTAATGAATAACCAGTAAGAAAAGCAACAGTCGCGCAGCACGCGACTGTGGGATACCCTTCGACCCGTGAAGTTTAATTTGTTAACTTCATACACATACATATACATATGCACATGCTTTACAATTATTCCCGACAGATGGCACTCGCGCTTCGGACTTGCCCGCCTATCTTGTTAGCTGATAGAAGCATTTGGTCTTAAATAACTTCTGTGATTATTGTCCGATCGGATTGCAATTTGGAGAATACGTAGATATTACATTCAGTTTAGTCAGAAAGTTGTAGCTTTTATACATACATGTGTAGCAGCGACTCAGTAGATGAGTCGTCTGAGGCGTTTGACTTTTATACAGGGGTTCCGGGTTCGCATCCCGGGGGAGGGCATGGTTTTTAAAAATACAGATTTTAACATAAAAACAAAGTAGATTACGCTAACTATAGTTAGATAGCCGGCGCGCCTTAAATGGGCAGAATTAATAGATAAAAAGGACACAAAGGGGATATTGGATTTTCCCTTAATAAAAAATAAAAAAGATAAAAAGAAAAATAAAAGTAAAAATAAAATCAGATGCCCCCAAAAGTAGGCAACACAATTTTGGGTGCTAAATTTTTACCCAAAAGAGTTGACTACCCTGACGAACCCTTAGGCCAGACGTAGTTTAGGACAAAATTACCGAATCTTCTCCAAGTCGAAATGGAAGAAGAAGTAGAGAGCGAAAGTAGAAAGAGAAGTAAACGTAACGTGTAAGAGAGGCGGGCGAAGCGCGCATTCGCTGTAGCTATCTTGGTGGTCAGACGTGTTTAGCCAGCCTTTGCTCCCTGTGTTTTTATAATTCTTGCGATTTTATTTGCCTAATTATTGTGTAATTATTAGAGTTTCTGGATCAATCGAACGCATTTAAACAGTATTTAAACGGTTTAAAAATTAGAGTGAATTTTAACTTCAGCCCGTCAACATGTGGAAAGAAGAACAACAGCTCGTCGATCTACATAAAAAGACGGTAAATATAATAATAATTTAAAAATGTGGACATGAATACTTCAATATAAAGCGAAACAGATTTTGGGCAGAGGGGCATTTGGAACTGTCTACAGGATAAGCCATGAAGGAAGAGATGCAGCAGTGAAAGAGATAAATAGAACATTCATTGAGAACTACGAAGCAATGGAGCGAGAGATAATTATGTCGTCTCTTGCAAAGCACAGGAATATTGTCCAGCTATATGACTCTGAGACTATAGGCGACAAATTCTATCTACTTATGGAATATGTGGATGGAGGCTCACTACACAAATTCCTCCAGGAAACTAAGATCCCCTATTCGTTTCCAGACGGCATTAGTTGGATGTTGCAGGCGGCTGAGGTAATTCTATATTGTCTTCATACACAAGTATTCAACTCGTATGTTTTACAATATATAGGGACTGGCTTATCTGCACGCAATGAATAAACCTGTGATTCATCGTGATGTCAAACCACTCAACATGCTGATTGATAATAATCGTCAAACCTTAAAGATTTGCGACTTCGGAACTGTGCGATATCTAAAAAGCACCATGACAGAAAAACAAGGCACTCCACTGTACATGGCACCCGAGGTTTGTGGAGTCCTTTTAATTCCTGAAACCCACAATCTAAATCTCATTCAATGCATATTGTTCAATAGGTTTTCTTAGGTGGTCATTACAATGAAAAGTGCGACTCATATAGCATGGGCATTACAATCTGGCATGTTATGTCGCGGAAGATCCCATATGCATCGCTAAGACTGCGACCTATGCAATTGATGAACGCCGTGGCTAGTGGTCTTCGACCAGAGATGTCTGAGCTAAGAGAAGAGTGTCCACAATCATTGAAAGACTTTATGACAATATGCTGGGATACTGATCTAGAGAAACGCCCTACCATGCAGGAAATCGTGGACTTCTTAAAGCAATACTAACAGCAAATGAATCAACAAATATTTCACTTTTCAAATAAACATAAATAACAAAGAATATGCATGATATCATAGTTGGAATGTATTTTTGATTAGAGTATTTTTGTTTCTTTCCACATACACACACACACTCAAGATAAAATCTTTTTCAGGGGCTTTTTACTTTTTATTAGGCTCCACAAATGACTCTCTGTATCTTTTGTTTATTTTACAAGCTACAAGTTAGATCTAGAGACGCCAAATTTGGCATGAATATTTTTAATACCATATGCACATCAATTTAATTTAAAATAGAATATAATTGTTAGTACAATATAACTCACTTAGCTGCCTTGAAACTTAGCTGCATCGGTAAGACAACTGCATAATTGTGATAATAAATTCTATATGGAATATTACATTTACATATGTAAGCTGCTTTTTTAGACTAGCTGCATTGAAGCAGTGTGCAAAGTTGTCGAATCAGCTAAGCGAATTATACTGTCTATATGTAAAAGGTTATCAAACTGGGCAAACGGTATCTGAATTAAAATAATATAGAGAGCACGAATCAATGCTAAGAATGAGTCAATAAGTACTTGATTTCTGAGCTATTTTAGGCGCATAACAAGTTGAGACCTGCCCTCTTGCAGCGTCTTCGCTTGCTCCCAGCAACTCGCTTATCGCTGCGCTCTCTCTCTCTTTCTCTCTCTCTCTCTCAGATAGATTTTGAGCGATAGCATTTAAAAGCTTTTTCTCAAGTTGTCGCTTATTGTTATTGCTTCGCGCATGCCATACCCCAACTGTAAATAGTCCGACTTTTTATACCCATTAGCCATAGAGGTTGAAGTGCGTTATAGCTTTGTGCCAACCAATCAGCATCAACAACCAACTCGATATCCCATTACAGATGATCCTCGCCAAGTTCGTTCTGTCAATATCAGCAGTTGCAGTTCGGCAAATAATTTTCATTATGAATATACCCTATAAACTATACTCTGCCACCATTGAAAATGGTACAAAACGGGTATACTACTTTGTGGAAATGTATGTATCAGGCAGAAGGAAGAATATTTATTCTTGCTGTCACTAGCCAAGTCGATTGAACCATGTCTGTCCGTCTGCTATCCGTCTGTCCGTCTGTTTGAACGTCGAGATCTCAGCTACTATAATAGCTAGATATACAAAATTTGGCATGAAGATTCCTGTATACCATATGCTTAGCAAGTTTATTTCAAATGTTGCATGTAATCCCCACCGCCCCCGCAAGTCAATAACTAAATTTTCAACCCAATCTGTAAGCGACGTACATATATGTATATTAAAAGATGCAACTTTCTGACTTTGACAAATCTCAGAGACTATAAGAGCTAAGACTAACATCAATATGTCAACAGTGATAATATGTCTTAATATTGCACGAATAAGAAGTTTAGAATTGATACATGTAAATGTTATTTACATGTAAATATTATTATTTTAAAACTTCAATTAAAAAAAAAAAAACACAGTCGCGCTGCACGCGACAGTGGGATACCCTTCGACCTATGTTTCGGTGCAGTTTAATTTGCTAAATTCATACACATATACAAATGCGCATGCTTTTAAATTATTGCCGACAGATGGCGCTCGCGCTTTGCGCTCGCCCGCCTCCCTTGTTAGCTGATACAAGCACTTGGTTTTCTGCATATACTTTCTTAAATAACTTCTGTGTTTATTGTCCGATCGGATTGCAATTTCGAGAATACGTAGATATTTTAATGAGCTTAGTATATGTTGAAGTCAGAAAGTTGTATATTTTATACAGCGCTTACAAATTAAGTTCAAAAATTAAATTATTGATTTGCGGGGGCGGTGGGCGTGGCACCCAACATTTGAAATAAACTTGATCAGCTTATAGTACACAGGAGTCTTTCTACCAAGTTTGGTAACTCTAGTTTTTATAATAGCTGAGATCTGTGCGTTCACACAGACAGACAGACAGACAGGCAGACAGACAGACATGGCTCAATTGACTCGGCTTGTGATCCTGAGCAAGAATATATATACTTTATGGGGTCTCCGACGCCTCCTTCTGCCTGTTACATACATTTGCACAAAGTTAGTATACCCTTTTTTGACCATTTTCAATGGTCGAAGGGTATAAAAATCGAAAAAGTAAATACGTATAAAATTTCGTGTTGGACCGTGTTGCGTCGTGTTGGTAAAATTTTTGAGCGTGCGTGTTTGTGCGTGTTGAAAAATTTAATTTTCGGGTCGTGCTGGGTCGTGCCGAAAAATGACAGTCCATGTCCATCTCTAGATCAGATAGCCTGACAGTTTTCAATGTATTTATATTAATGGAATAGAAAAAAAGAGAGATACATATATAATAGATAAAGAAAACCCCAACTCTGTTCTATGATTTTAATTAGATATTATTATTTTATTGGTGAATAATCAATTTTTCAAAACATTTTTGAACTTCTAATCTGATAAAACCGTTTAAGACGATGATTCTGTCTATGGTAGTAACATCTGTAGGAATACAGTTTAAAGAATAGTTTGGACGGAGATCTGTGGGATTGTAGACAAGGTAACGTCTAAAAATATGTAAATATACAAGACATTGATTCCATTTCCTCACTATTTATAGAATATACCTTATAAAAATAATCATGCATCGCAGATAGTTTTGCTTATACTAACTTCATTTCATGAAAACTCCTTCCTCTTCGAAATTTCTCTCAGCGTGAGTTGCTTGCGAAGATTCCTTTGGCTGTTCCATTTTGGCAAACGTTATTAGCGTCTAACACATGGCCAATTCAGTGCCGCGGGCTTAGGGGAGGGGGCGTAGAAGGCGTGGCTCTTTGGGCACGCTTGAAAAATAAAATAAAGCTGCTGTGCCTGCCAAACAGCATCCCCCTGTGGCACGAGGAGCGTGAAGCGTCTGGCTGCTATGCTGCACAGTGGGCTCATAAAAATATGCTCGAAATTGGTTTGCCATGCGACGAAAACAAACGAAATGGTGGAAAAAAACCTGGAAAAAAAGTAAGTTATATGTGGTCGACTAAGTAATATCCTGCATTGAAAGTGCAAATAGACAAAATTACCCTCTATAGATTTGTAATTTCTGTTTCCTTGGTTAATTTCAAACAAAATTGGTTTAATATTGTATATTATACATATTTGTACCCTGCATACCCTTCTCGACACTTTACAGGGTATGCAAAACAAAAACTCTTAGCAACATTTAATGTCGCCAACGACATCAACAACGGGAAGTGTCGCGGCAGGCGCAGGCCATGTGCTCCGCGCTTCAACGTGCAGCCGACGGTGCAGAGGCAAGTGGCAAGTGGTAAGTGGCAAGTGGCTTTGGCGACGGCGGCGGCGACTCGCTTGCTTTTGATTGTTTTGCAAACAAAGCGAAAGCGAAACAAGCAGCCAAGCCACCACCCACACACACCCTCGCACACACACACACACACTAGCAGCCCCACAATGCTTTTTGCGTGTTTCTTTTTTGCCTCCCCCTCAAAAAGGAATGTAAGGAAAAAAAGAGGAAAAATACGTGGCAACTTTGTTTGAGGGTGGATTTTCATTTTGTATGCTTCATGATTTGGAACTTTATTCGCCACTACGTATACTTGTGTGTGTGTGAGGCGCTTTACTGTGTGTGCGTGTGTGTGTTTGTGTGTAGATTTTTTTTACCATTTTCATTATTTGCAAATTTATGCGGGGTGGCATTTTTGTGACTCAGTCGGTCGTTGTTGTTGCTGCTGTTGTGGATGTTGCTGTTGCTGTTGTGGATGTTGTTGTTGCTGCTGTTGTTTCACTCACCCATTCCGCTCATCGATTTTCGGTTTTCATCGTCGAGCGATTTTTTTATGTAGATTGGCCATTATGTGGAATTAGTTTTTCTACTGGATTTTCTCTTTTTGCACTCGTTGATCGGCTGCACGTATTTATACATAAATGTATGTGTGTGTGTGTGTGTGTGTGTGGCACATAGAAATGGCGTACGCCATAAAACGTTATTGGCTGCTGTTAGCAAATGCGAATGTGAATGCGAATGAAGCGGAATGGTTGATGGCTTTTGATGAGCCTCAGAAGTGAGTCCAGAACTACAACTGTGTTCGTGGCTTAATAGGGGCAACATATGGAACTAGTTTCAGGCTCAACAAAAAAGGTAGCAGCAGTCGAGGCGTGCTTGGCGTACTTAAAAAACAATGAATGACATCAAGGTGCGAAATAGTAATGAAATAGTACCACAAATGATTGTGATGTTTCGACTTAAGATAGTTTATCCATAACTGGAAGTAAAACTAAAAATAATAACTGATTAATTGAAGATTGAAACGGAAATGAGATAACATTAGTGTCTATTCTAATTATAATTATGTCTGAATAGTATTAATATGTATATTCAATTTATATATATTTTTCATCACATCAACTGTATTAACTCAGATTGGTTTAAATAAGACTCAAATGGAATCATAAAATTTTTTATTGTTAGCAGATTAATTATAATCTATACAAAACTTTCTATTATAAATACATTAAATTTTATTAAATATTATTAATTATATATTATTAATTCAATTATAATTTTCACCACATTATTAACTAAGCGTCATTGATTTCAATAAATACTCGAATTGATAATCAATAAATTAATATAAAGTTCATTAATCATACAAATTCCGCAGTTCTAATCGTTTATTTTCTTTATTTGCCTAAAAATTTCCATTGTCCGCAATAAGAGGAGTTCAAAAAGAAAGTACAATGACCGCGTTCGCAAACAAGATAGACGCTGTTTTTATCAGCCTAACAAAGACAAAAGTTTCCAACAGTTCAAACATTTTTTAATCGACGCATAACAACTTATTGAACTAACATAAATATTTGAGTAAGATTCGAGTGAAAGTTATTTAAAAACAAGGTGATAAGAAGAGAGAAGAGGCGCCCTCAAGAATTAACTTTATAAAATGCGTGGAAAAAAGGTATCAGAATTAAGTTGTATAAAGCTTTTATTAGTTATTAGTTTTAGTTTATATATACTGTAGGTAAACTATATTATTTTATATTGTACCAACTAAACTAGATAAACCTTGAAAAAGTCCGGTATTCAACAGAACAACAATAATAATTATATTATAGAGAGTGTGTATAAAGACAACCTCAATAAATTTGATTGTTTAACAGAAATACTTATTAGTTATAGATTACTTTGAAGTTTATGATAAAATATCACGAATATATTATATATGCTAAATAAATATATATTTTATATACTTTATCTTATTATTAGCACTACCGAAACCCTTTTGGCATGATGGTTCCAGCTTTACCCGTTGGCAATTTTCACTCAATCTGCCCAGTCAGCTTTACCATTTAAGAACGGACTATTGGAAAAAAAACAATTCGAATGCGCTACGTGGGAGCGTATGTCTTGTGTATCTGAAAGTGTATGTGGATGAGAGGATGTATACAAGCAGTTGGAGGTGGATGCTGGCCGCATAAATAGCCAGACGAGGCCAGAGAGGGTGGCTCCTTTCTTGGGTGATAATTTAACAACAAACGAATGCGAATGCGAATACTGTTTTTGTATTTTACTTTTCGTCTTTCTTCTTTTTTACACACACACACACACACAGTCGCTAAAACAGGAAGACACCCTCACACATGTGACACATGAGGGGGCGTAGCGGAAAGAAGGCGGGGTTGGTCGGAATACGTTTGTGCAAAAAGCAAGAAATACGCATAAAAATATACGAGTACTCATTATGATAATACGAAAATAAATGACAGTGGTGTTTATACTCACAGTCTAACTGCAAGGAGCGAGTCCATCTGGCCTGAGGTGGGTATGGGGGGGAAGGGCATTACTTTGATTCGAATGTGTCTGTGTGTGGGTGTGTGTGTGAAGATGCTTTTCTACTTTGTCTGTGGGGCATATTACACTGCGAATGCTTAATATAATTAAAAGAAAACGAAATATAACATATGGCAAAAGTAGACGACACTTATCAGCGTTTAGGGAAGTAAGTTCCTGAACAATAAATATATTGAATATTTGAAAATATCTAGAATATCAATGTTAATAAAAGTGTAAACTATTCTGGGACTGAAGCAATTTTCTACTTAATTGAGGATGATATTGTAACACAATTAAGATTGAACTGCATGTCTAGAAATATTTAGATTATCATTAAAAATCTTCTTATAAAGTTGTATATATTTTTATACATTTCATACTTAAGTATGTTTATCTATAAAGATTTCCCATATATATCGTAGTGTATACGCAGTTCGTTGTGCTCTGGTCTATGGTAAGTATCTTAAATCTGTCATTTCAGCGCTAACATTAGAAAATAAAATATGCTGCCTTTTGCTTTCCTTTCCCTTTGTTCTTGTCCAGCCAACCTGGCTGGCATAACTAATTCCAGTTTTTGGGGGGGCCTCGCCTCGTGGGCTGCGTCTAATAGGCTCATCTACTTTTCGTAAGCAGTTCAATTTTTTATACGTTTTTCCGGCTTAGTTTCCCGGTGCAAAATGGCTGCCGTGCGAGGCCATTAGCGACATATTGTTGAAGACAGGAGCGCGCAGGAGGGGAGCTGTGGAAGTAATGGGGAGCATGAGGGTGGTGTAGCAGGTTTGTAGCAGGGTGGTTAGCTATTTAGGCAATCTTTTTGATCAGCAGTCAGGGCTCACACGAGGAAGTTGAGCGAGGGAATGAAAGAAAGACAGTTGAGATAGAAGAAGAGGTATAGAGAATCGGAATATGTACAATATATGCTGTACAGGAAAATATATTGATGGTATAATATATATTCCTATTAGTATAGAATATATTTTATTGTAGTATAAAGAAAAACCATATGCAGTTTAAGTCTTGACTGACTTTAATTGCAGTTTTAGTCTTGTTCAATTCCACTGTTTCTAAAAGATTTGCTCACTATTTTAGGGTTAGTTTATTTTGTTTAGGTTAGGTTTATTTATAGGTTACAGCTACAGCCAGTTTTATATTCTTTAGTTTAGTTAAGATTATCTAGATAATTTAAGAAAAACTCTGTAGGGTTTTAGTCTAGAGTATGTTTGGAATCATAGAAAAGGTTTAGACTTTCTTTGAAAGATGAACTCACTATTTATGTTATGTGTTGGCTAGGTTGGGCTATTTTTTGTGAGGTTAGGTCTATTTTAACATAATACAAATATAATAATAATACAGATATGTCTGAAATTTTACATATATGTAAGTACCTCCGAGTACATTTTAAGTTTAGTTTAGTTCTCTAGAGGTTTCGTTAATTTTGTTTTTACTCTTCATAGGTTAGATTAGGTGTTAATATGCAGTTAGTTGCGGTATTCACAATCATTTCCCCCTCACGGCGCAGCTGCAACTGCTTCCTTTATATTTCGATCTGGTTCTATCGAAAATCCGTTACATTTCGCGCGTAAAACTCATCCAGATTCCATTCAGGGGTCAACAATTAAATGGCATTTGCAATGAAAATACGGAAATGGAAATCGTCGATGACCGTTGGCAATGAAAAATTATTTAAATGTGCCAACTATTTTGGGCACATCAAGACGCACAAAAGGTCAAGCTGGCGAGGGGCGATGGTGTGACGGGGTGAGGGGTCAGCCGCAGCCGCAGCCGGCCAGACGGAATGGTCAATTGAAATGCAGAGTATATTTTTCAATTTCGAAACCATTTCTCAGCATGCAAAACAATGGAGAGAAATCCTTTCTTTTTTTTGTGGATTTTGCGAATCGAAATCGTTACAATTTAAAGCGTTTTATGTTTGTGCAGCAATAAATTGTGAATATTTGCAGCCCTCACCCCCGACCCCGGTCAGGGCGCCGTGACCCTGTTCCCGCACCCAGGGGCCACCCCTATGTGAACCCTGGTCTCCTTGAGCCTGGCTGCGTCTTATGCGTGACCCCGAATTGATGCAATTTCCGTGACACATTCACAATTTTCGCATTAATTTTAACCTCTGCCGATCCTGGCACAGGACAACGTTGACAAGGGGTCAGCGAGCGACCAATGAGCGACCGCTGTCCAACCCCCGATCGGCATCTGTGTGGGTTGGCGGCACAGCGCACCGCAGGGGTCACGAAAGTGTGAAAATGTGTAACTGCCGCCATGAACTGATTAGACAGTCCAGCTCGAGGACACTTTCCACACGGGGTCGAACTCGGACTGCCACTCAGACTGAGATTCGGGGCGGGCAGAGAGGCAGAGTTTGGCGCTCATTTCGAATTGTGCCAATTGCCTAAGCTCGGGATTTAGTGCGGCCATTGTATGAATGGATTCAGCCGGATTTGAATTGTGATTCACATATAGATTCAGTTTACATTTGAGTTGACCATTGTTGTAATGCATTGCGAAGTCCGCAGCGGGGTCGACTTAGTGGCGTTAATTTCGTACGCATTACAAATGTAATCTAATGGTCAGTACGGAGTGGCCAGAAATGATTTGTGCCTTGAACAAACTCGCAACGGCTCGGATGCCGCTAAAGAGTAAAACGATTGAGCTGCACGATTGTACCTACAAGAAAATTGCAGAAACTTAAGTTAGTGTTTGAGGTTTCTTTGCGGGTATGACTGTGTGAATATTTCGAATTTTCTAGGTTTTCACAACTTTGGGTATAGTATATAGTAATATAAAGTAATATTAATAATATTATCTTTATTTTCAGGTAGTTATAAGTAATCTAATCAGTTATTAATAAAGGTTAATTTCGGTTACTCTTGTAGCTATTGTTCCTGTCGTTTATGGCTTTTGAATTTTTTCAAGGATGTACAATATAAAGCCTAAATGGATATAAGGACAAACTAATTCGATTTAAAACATGTATTATATTTTTATTGTGTTTTTTATATAATATTTTATATCAATTTTAATTTTTTAGTACATTATTTCTATTTCAACAGATTTTCTTATAAAAGATGTAGGACAAAATAAATGGGGAAAATGTTAATAACATATTAAAATTATGCATATTATATAATATATTATGTATATTATATTAGTTATTATTAGTTATTATGTATATTATATTATATATGTATATTAAGCCAACATCTTGTTATAATTGTATTGTATTTTTATTTTTTATGGTATTGTCCTATTTCAGCTGAATTTTCTATAAAAAATATATACCAATATTGAGCAATACCCCATTAAGACAGTGTATTTCAGTTAAAACAAAAAACTAGGGCATTTTACTAGCAGAATCATAAAAAATAATACTGTATTATATAGAAACAACTCTAAATTCAAATGATATTCGTTCCCTAATATAATGGTCTGATTTTAAAAATATCTAGAGACGCAGCTTTCACCATTAAATGCACACCATCAGTAAGCACCTTATTGCATTTTAAAACCGAAAAACACTTTTGTTTTTTCCATATTCTCAGCTAATTAGTGCAGTCTCTGCGTTTTTCTTCACAAAAAAACCAAAAACATTCAAGCTACATCAATCATAAATATTTGCATTACAGCTTAACCCTTTTTCTGCGCCCATAAACTCAAAATGCATCGATGTTAACCCTTTAGCAGTGCTAGAAGAATTTCTGCGAAATGAAAGAAACTAGCTGAAACTCAAAAAGTGTTTGTAGTCTAACATTTAACCCGTTCGCTTAGACAATGGACAAAACTTTCGCCAAAGGGTTAAGGAAGTAAAGAGTTTTCCGTGTGCTCGATGAGGAACAATGGAACGTCATAAAAAACACAACCGAATGATCATAAAGAAGACAAAGCGTGCAACATTAGCTGGAAACAAAAAAGGAAGACACGAAGACGACGACTTCCTTCGAAATCGCAAGGCCAGAGAGAGAGAGAGAGAGAGAGTGAGTGGGAGAGAGAGAGGAAAATGTTTTTTTTTTCTTAATGGTGAAAGGGTTAAGGGTGTAGGGTGCAAAAAACGGCAGCCGCACTTCCCGCACTGCCCGCAGCTAATCTACCCGGTACCTGCGGCGGGCCATAAAAAACTAAATGTTTTATGATTTTTGCGTAGATGTCCGTAAAAAACTGCACGTTTTACGCGGAAGTAAATACAGATCTCGTGTTTCTCTCTATCTATCTCTCTCTTGAGTCCTTGGACACAATCATAACTAGAGCAGTCTAATGAGCGACAGCGTGCTCGTGCTCGTGATCTCTCCGTCTTTATCTGCGGAACTTTCTCGTGATTTTCCAGCTAGTTTCATTGTTGAGCCCGGCACCGCCCTACCTCATTACCTGGTGAAAATACAGATACATACAGAGTACATACAAAGATCTACATACATACACTTCCATTTGTAGTCAACCTCATAAACACTACCCGGTCCCGTTATGCGCGATGTCCTTCGTTCTATTGTTACTTTTCAGCTACTTTTACGGCGTAACCATTAGAAGAAACAATCAAAATTAGAGCAACTATTTCGCTATGCACAGCCACATGATGTGTAGCTGTATCTGTAGCTGTAGCTGTATCTGTATCTGTATTGTGCCTGGCGGCGACAGCGACAGCGGGTTTCGTCTGCTCTAGTTTCCTTTTTTAATCCTTCGGTTTTTCATGCTAAAAAAGGATTTACGGATGCGGATTCGTGCCGTGCTGTTTAGCATAATATTTCTGCGAAACTTGTCCAGGGTGGGCGTATCCGGACGCGCCTTCCCTCGCCTCGCGGACCATTTGATTTATGTATGTCCTTTCGACTGTGTACTTTCCTAAGGAAGTTCTGTTGCGGATTGTGGCATAAGTAGGCTCTGTTTAGGTTTGGTTTATCTAGCTAATTGTATTTGTTGAAGAAGGAAATATTGGGTAATATCTTAAGTAAATCTTCTGTTTAGTTTTGGCTTATTTAGTACATTTTATTAAATAAAAATAATTCAGGATACTATTGTAAGTAAAGGTTCTGTAAATGTCTTCTTCAAAACTTTATTCACTAAAAAAAAGAAAAGAAAAGAAGTAAAGGTTTTTGCAATGTTGGTTTGTTTGGTTTATCATTTACTTTATAGTATTACAGAAACAAATACAATTTGGAAGGTTCCGTAATTAATTTGTTAATGTCTAGTTTATCTAGTACCGTAATAAAAGGTTATGTAAAGGTCTTGTTCATAATTATATTCATTAAATAAGAGAAACCAAATAAATTGTATGGTATCGTAAGTAAAGTTTTTTTGTTTTGTTTATCTAGCAAGTTTCATTTATAATATTATAGAAAACAATTAATTTTTGGAAGGTATGTATCGTAAGTTAAGGTAAAGGTCTCATTTATCTTCTAAATTTCAGTTATTAAAGAAAAGAATGAAAGTTGAGGTAGTATCTAGAGTATTTGTTTAAGTATGGTTTATCTAGCAAATTTCATGTATAGTATAATAGAAAACAATTAATTTTCGTATCGTAAGTAAATGTTCTATTAGGGTCTCATTTATCTAAGAAAAGAATGTAATTTGAGTTAGTATCTAAAGTATCTGTTTAAGTTTGGTTTATCTAGCAAATTAAATTTATTTTATAAAGAAACCCGCTTAACTTTTCCAACTCGAAGTATCTTTAAATCTCAATTAGCTTGTACAGAAAAAAAACCAATTTGCACTTAAGATCAAAGAGCAAAAATCCCTCTTGAAACCCACAAGGAAACCGCACACGCACGCACAAAAAAAGAAAGCAAAACAAAAAGAGAAAAATGGAAAATGAAAAGGAAAATGGCAAATCATCCTTAGCATGAAATCAGCTTAAAAACTCAACTCAAGGTGATATCTCATGCGAGGGGTCAGCAGGGTCATGGGTCATAGGGCAAGGTGAGGTCTGAAGTGCGCCAAATACAAACAAAACTAATGAGCTCTTTGGAGTCTTGGGATCGATCAACCGCAAGGATTCGCAATTTGCATATGCGATCTTAATGCCAGAACCCACCACGATCAAGAGACACACACACACACGAAGCGGGGTTCAAGAAGGTTTCTTAAGGATCTGTTGACATTGGGCGGGCTTAGTGTCGGCATATCATTTGCATATAACAATCGCACGCTTCTCTCGGACGATCTTCGTCACGACGCTATCAGCAATTAAGAGATCAAGCGTGACGCATCTGAACATGTGCCGACTTGAAGACAATCCTCAGTTCCTGCAACAGGCTGTGCACCCGGCTTAAGAAACATTTGTTATGGCTTTGCTATAACTTTACATAACGTCGCGGATTAGCGGCGGGGATCCACGCACCCGCCCACACACACACACACACACCCGCCGCGTTAATCACCTGATTAACGCATGGATCAAGCGAGGATTAACTGATCCTGATCCTCTTCACTGCCCGCTGCAATCTGCGTAATGTTGGATTATGAAGTCGTCGCGCGGCCAACTTTTAAATCACCTCTTAATCCCGCGGCTGCTCTACATTTCTCGGCAGCGGTTCCTTACCGGTAACCGGGATTAATGAACAGCGCGGCAAGTCCTTGGTCCCACGCAGGTAGACGGTCCCTTAATCCTTTCTTCAGTGCACTCGTAAATCCGCTGCCAAGTCCGGTTGCACCTCTAATCCGGACGTCAATGATGTACGTCTGCCTGGCTGTGCTACCTCCAGCTACCTGTTCCCGCCCAGCAGCAGCAACAGCAGTGAGTACTCTGTGTGTGTGGGTGTCTGTGTGTGTGCGCTGTGCGTCTATTTGCATATGCGGTATCTGTTGTTTGCGTTTTGGGCCAAGTTTGTTTTGTAAATAAATTTCTAAATGTTGCCTTCATATAACGTTTCAGCATATAATCCCTATGTCTGTTTGAAAGTTTCTAGTCTTCATCCAATTATGCATAAGTTGTGCTAACTAATTGCAGTTATTTGCCTTATTTCACAGGAATTCCCAAATTAAACCTAACCTCAACATTTAATTTGACCTCAACATTTAATCTAACCTCAATTAAGTTGCGACAATGATTTACTTATGCGAAAGCGAAAGCGGACAACAACTTTAATGCGCGCAGTCTCTTGCTCTCTCTATCATTCTTGCTCTCTCTTTCTGTCATCCTCCCACTGCATATCACACTCAATCCTTGTTGTTACATTCATATCGACTGCAGTTTGCACCTAATGAGAGCTGGCTTAAAGCCGCCTAACTGGACTGTCCGATGATGCTGGTGCTTGCCGAAGGCGCCAAAGCCAACAACGATGTGGACTGGGAGTCTGCCACGCAAGAGTTGCAACGTTAACGGTTGCATAGAGTGGTCAGCGGGGGAGAAAGTAAGGGAGAAAGAGGGAGCAAAAATCAATAATCAATAATGAAGGGAATTTTTGGCAAAAATGAGTGAACAACGGCGACGGAGGCGGCAGCTGCAAATGCAAACTGCAGCAAATGCAGCGCGTGGCCAAAGGATGCAGCAACATTAGGAGAGAGTGCGAGAGTTAGAACAGAGCAAGAGTGAGAGAGAGCCAGCGAGAGAGGGGATGCATCGGCCAGTTACTGCAGACTATTTGGGGTTGGGGCGAGTTTCACTCATTCTCGCCTTGAGCTGTTACAATTTGAGTGCGTTGTAAGTGAGCAAAATGAGCGAGAATGTTCCTCTTACTCTCTCTCTCTCTTTTGGTGCTCGGCTGCTGTGCGTGAGTGCGGGCATGATTGTATGAGTGAGAGCAATAGTCTGTGTGCGCACACACAGTTGTTCTTGTGTTTTTGTGTGTTTTGTCTGTGTTTTGCTTTTGTGCATGCATTTTTGACATTTGTTTCTTTGCATTTGAGTTGTTTTTGGGACCAAAGAGCTCTGCACTATGTGAGATTTTTAGCTATGACTAGTTCGAGTTGAGCACGAATTCGTGTCAGTCGTGCTCAGTGCCTCGCATAAGCCGAACGTCGTTCAGGAGCATCAGAAGCAGCAAGAACAGCAGTCGCAGACAGCAACAAAACAGAAACAAGAGCAAAAGGACGAAGAGTGTCTGAATGCGAAACGAAAACGAAACTAATAAAAACAAACTAAAGCAACAACGCAACTGCCAGTGAACGTGTTACAAATTATTAATTATCTCCTTTCATACGATAAAAAAAAACAAACAATTTTTAAAAAACATCTAAAAAGCAGTTGTTAAAAAAGAATTAAAAGAGTTTTTTTGCACATGCGCGAACTACGCGCAAAAAAAGACTAAAAAGGCAAAGCCAACAAAAAAATAGATAAAAACGATAGAAAGGAGCAGCCACCGACACCGACACCAAACTCCAACAACACCAACCCACCTACAACTGCGTGTGCGTGAGTGTAAGTGTGTGTGAGTGTGTGCGTGTGTGTGTGCTGTGCGCGTTTTTTGTTTCGCACGCACATTTATCGCCGTTTTGTTTAATTTAACGGTACCGCGGTCAAGTGTAGAGAGCGCGAGAGCGCGTCCACAACTGCAGCTTCATCAACTGCGACCGTTCCCGATTCCCGATTTGTAGCTAACTATTTTGGAGATTATCCAGCGTCAGCAAAGGTAAATACAATCAACACTTTATCGGCACTTACTGCATTTATTATTGTAAATTATTCTGCAAGTTCGTAGTAAGCCTAACTAAATAAACAGAGTGCGAAAATAGCGAGCTTTTCCAGGGAAGATGCGCAAATCTTAAAATGTTGAGGCTGGCAAATATAATCAAATATTCAGGATTATTTACAAATACAATATCTATAGGCTTTTACAGATATTTATAGATATATTTATAGATATTTATACATCATCTTTGGGTTTTCCAAGTTTGCCGATCGATCAGTTCTATTGTTGTGTGCAGTATTGTTATTATTAGTACATCTACAGGTTTTTACAGATATTTAAATATAAACTTTGGGGTTTCCAAGTTTTTATCAGCTCTATTGGAATATTAATATAATTATTATTGGTATTATTTACGTATAACATAGGTTATCCAAGCTCTATTGTAGAATTATCTATGTACTATAGTATGAGTGAACTATACTCGATCATTTTCAGCTCTTCTCTTTTTTTTCATTTATTGTTATTGTCGTGTGCTTCTTTTTGTGTCTAACCTTAGAAACACTCACACACACACACATACACACACACTCGCACACATTTCATTTGCCTTTTGCTAAAAATGCAATGGCAAAAATTCTAAAACAATATTTCAAAATCTGTCTGGCTTTTAGCCGATCTAGCGAACTTGTTTTTTGCCCGTGCAGTTTGCCAGAGCCCCCAACTAGCCCCCCTACTCCTCCATCACCAGGTCTGCCCTGTCCTGCCCCTGTGCTTCCCCCCGCCCTGCCACAATGCGCCCCTGTTCATTTGCTGCCTGCCAGCTAATTTTATTTGTTTACATGTCCGACTGCATGTTGTATTTCTTTTTTCAGTCTTTCTTTCTTTTTCGCTCTCGTCTCTGGCTTTTTAGCAATTTCTTTTGAATTTCTTTTTTTAATATTTTAATTTTAGACACCCAACTATAATTCAAAGTCAACGCCGCAATTTTTTAATGTCCATTTTCGCGTTGCGTCTGCCAAAAGTGCATTGCAATAATTAAGCATATGTTAGAAACTGAGGCGAAACTATTGCATATCTTTTGAATGCGTCGATTTTTTAGGCAAAAATTAGGATTAGGCAGAAATTGTGGATAAAATGAGTTCATATATGTTAAAAAAAATAGGTTTAACAAACCTATTAAAAACTTTTTGTTATGTTTTAAAAATTTAATATCAGTTAATTTGAACAGATTTAGATTAAAGAAATTGATAATCCTGTGTGAACATATATATTATTTGATATTTCGAATATTACGTGTGTTCTTTATGAAAAGTTCTCTTCTATCTGATTAGTTTACTTAAGAATTCTAATTAATTATAAACTAGATATAAATAGTAGCCTCAACAAACTAACTTAAAGCTTTTAAATTGTTTAAATACCATAAATATTATTAAAGTATTATTTATTTATTATTATATTATTAATTGTTATATTAGTTAATCTGAAAATATTGAAATCCAAATCAAGTCAAGACACATGACAAAACCTTAAGGATACCTTTTAGAAAAGGGTATTTCTGCGGTTCACCTTCAACTTTCTTGCTATGTATGTATGATTTCTTTAGCAATCCCAATTTTTGGCAAGCATTATAAAAATGATTGTCAGCTGTATTTAGAGCCCACGATGACAATAGAACAGACAGACTTGGACAGAGCACAAATCGGGGTCTATCGACATGTAGCCAACATTAATTGTGTCTATGGAGGCAACTTTATGGCACACGATGGCATTGAAAGCTCCCAACAGAGATTCCAAATTCCATGCGGTTTCTTTTGTTCGTTTTTCTTTTAAAGAGAGAGAGAGAGAGTGAGAGAGAGAGGTAAGGAGAGAGAGAGAGAGAGGGAATATGTGTGTGAATAAACAAAAAAGATGCAGGCAGCAACAACTACAACTACTACAACAATAACTAAATATAAATAATTTTTTATAATGCACATTCATCTGCTGCAACCCCTTCACCCTCCCCCCTCTCCCATGCTTTGCCCCGTACAAACCGCTGATGCTGCTGCTGCAATTTTACAACAAAAACACTTTTTGTGGCGCATTTTCTGCGTCTGAATTTTCCATTTTTGCCATTTTCATGATATTTTTACAAGTGGGCGGCCAGGGGTCGCTTGCTATTGTGCGGGGAGGGTAGCTGAAGGGGGTGGGGGTTGGGGTTGGCCAAACGACTAGCACATGTTTAGTTTACTTTGCAGTTTCGCTTGCGTTGCATTCACACTCGTTTCCCATATCCCCCTCACGTGCCGCCTCTCCCTCTAGGCACGCCCCCTGCTCCTGCTCATCCTTATACTCGCATGCTGCATGTAGCCGGCGTAATATTAATTTTACACTTGGCCTTTAGTTTTTGCCGTTGTTGTTGTTGGGTGTACAAAAAAGTAGACGAGCTGCTCAGGCCTCTGTTGCTGCTGCTGCTGCTCTCTTTGTTGCCGATCTGACAAGCCAATTAATTTGGCTTCTTAAAAATATCACTAGCTAAATTAAATAAATATGCTAAGCGCATTACACAATATACAATTTGTTGCTGTTTCTGTTGTGGTTGTTGTTGTTGTTTTTACTTGCGCAGCGCACAAATTTCCTGTACCATCAATTATGCATAAGTATTGTAGATATTTTAGAAACCCCCTCTTCCCCATCTGCCCCTGCTGCACCCCCTCCCCCTCGTTGCCGTGCTGACGTTTTGCGTTTTTAATAATATTTACTTAAAAGCACAAACAATTGGCCAAAAATGCGCCAACGGCAGTTGCAAATTGCACTGTGCAACAAAAAAAAAAAAAAATACATTAAAGAAAAGAAAAACGAAAAAATATAGAAAAATTAATGGCTAAATTTGAAAACTACGCAAATCAAAGTGCGGCAATGGGTATGAGGGGAGGTGACAGGATGAATTGAGGGAGCTCAGTAATCAGAGAACTTTTCAAATTAATTGGAAATATGAACAAAAAAAAATATATATATTTTCTTGGCTAGCGAAAAAATGCAATTGAAATGTTTACTTAAATTTATTGTTAAATAGAGAAAATGGGCAAGCAGTTGGAAAACAGCTAAACAAAACATAGCTGAAAACATCTAAAAAGATAAACCAACAATTAATGAGATTAAAAAACGAATTGTCAAATAAAAATGACAAAAATATAAAATAAATTTATAAGAATAATATAATAGTAAGAATATAATATGCAGTATCTCAAATTACTTTGTCTGCAGTTAAAAAGTTTACTATTTTTTATCTTTTTTGTGTTTTTTACAATTTTTGAACCACAATTTTAATATAATATAAAAAATATAACATAATATGTTAGTTCCAATATAATATTCAGTAACACAAATTACTTTTTCTGCAGATAAAAAGTTTATTTTTTTGTGTCTTTCAAAATTGTTGAACCAACGTTTTTTAAATTTTCACTTCATTGATTCAAAATCTTGCTTAGATTTATACTGTTTTCAATATTGAACAGAATTTCTTTACATTTATTTAATACAATATTTTATCAAAATCATAAATATATTGTATTTTATATAGTAAAGGAGTTCAGTATTTTGTAACATATAAATCCTGTTATAAATTTAAAGAATTTAAGTTAAATTTTAAATACTTCCTTAGTCCCAATCTTTTAAACAGTCTTTTGATTAGTTTCTTAATCAATTTCCATGATCATTTAAAATTGTATTCCATTGAAATAATTAAAATTCATTTGCATTCAATCAGTGCATTCATTTATATTTATTTGATAGTCCTATATCAAAAGTATATTCGTATGCCTTTTATGTTGATGTTTATATCTTTTAATCTTCTATTAATATCTTTTAATCTATTTACTTCATATATTTTAATCGTTTTATATATTGATTTTTCAAATAGTATTTAGATTTTCTGAATACTTCCTTATTCAATTTTCACGATGATTCAAATTCGTATTACGTATTTCGAAATTAAACAATCATTTCGATATTTGCAGTGAATTCTTTTAGATTTCTTGCTGTTGTTTAGCCAATTCTATTTTAGTTCCGCGATTGCTTTGTCAGACTTTTTATAGAACAATCATATATATTCGTAAACTATATATAAACACGTCAACAGCAGCAATTCGTTAACAATATCTTAACAATATATCAAGGCTTGAAGTGTTTCTGCATAAACGTAACCAACGGCGACTGTGCAGCTGTTCAAGTGCACCTCTCCCCCTCTCTTTCTCACTCGCTGTCCCTTTCTGGCTGCATACTCTGTGCTGCACTGATCCTGGCAGTGCAGACAATTATGTTAAATCCTTTTGCTTTTTATTATTAAGCGCGAATTTCGCGAACACAAATGCACAAACACGCTCGGTCCGGTCCTGCGCATTTCCATCCCAGCGCTAATCCACTTGGCTGATTAACTTTAATCCACCAAGGGAAAAACTGAGCAGACTAATCTGCATAGCTTAAGCAATTGTCGCCTGTCCCGGATCAACTTAATCCACATCCTCGTTCGCGAATCTGCCTAATCCATCTCTCTTTTTGTTCCCCGCTAATCCAGTTTGAATGGATCAAGACTCGCGACTTTTCGCGACCCCGATACCTGACTTTCCTCACCTTTTTTCCCACCTAATCCCTTAACGCGCGTGCTACCTCGCGGCCACAGACGCACACGCATTCTCGTCTACCTGATCTACTTCGAATATAAGAAAGGGACGCTGTCAATTTCTAAGCCAGTCACAAGTTTGTTTGTCCAGCGAGCAGACGTAGCAACTGCAGCAATTGTAGAGCATCGTTCCGTCTATTTTCTGGCATATCGAACATACGCAAAAAGTGAAAGATCTCTCTATATATATATAGTTGATCCTCAGCTAACGCATAAATTGGAATATTTTACATCGAACACACACATAGAGATTACCAGCAGCAGTGCTAGGTGAGCAGCGTAACCCACATCCCCTCATCCCCTTGCGGCCATTTTGTGCCGAGCGATAAACTCACTCAATGTGCCACCCTCCCCTGCCCAGGGGGATGCCGCTGAGCCACAGTTAGGGGTGGCAAAAATAAAAATAAAAGCAAAGCGAAAAAAAGAAAACAACAGCAAAAAAAAAAAGGAAAACAGAAAGCATAAAAAAACTCGACGCAGGCGCAAAGCAACCAAACTCATCACGACTTTCTTCTCTCCTCTCTCTCTCTCTTTATAGCAGCCGCACCATGCAGAACTGGGAGACGAGCACCGCGGCGCCCAACTATGAGCAGCACAATGCCTGGTACAGCAGCATGTTCGCAGCAAACATAAAGCAGGAACCGATTTCGCATCACCATCAGCAACATCACAACAGCAACAGCAACAGCGGCGCCAGCAGTCCGCGTCAATCGCCGCTGCCATCGCCCAACGCCCTGGCCAGCACCCAACTGGAGCAGTACCTCAAGCAACACCATCAGCAGCATCAGCAGCAGCAACAGCAGCCCATGGATACGCTGTGTGCAGCAGCAATGACTCCCTCGCCCAGCAACAACGATCAGAACAGTCTGCAGCACTTCGATACGACACTGCAGCAGCAACTGTTGCAGCAGCAGCAGTACCAGCAACACTTTCAGGCAGCACAACAACAGCAGCAGCAGCAGCAGCAACATCATCATCTCACTTTGGGTGGCTTTAACCCATTGACGCCGCCAGGATTGCCCAATCCCATGCAGCATTTCTATCCAGGCAACATGCGTCCCAGCCCACAGCCAACACCAGTGGCAGCAGCAACTGCAGCAGCAGCAGTAGCAGCAACAACAGCAACAACAACACCTAATGTTGTTGCTGTTGCACAAGCGGGCGACAAGTTGCAAGCACTGACACCGCCCATGGATGTGACACCGCCCAAATCGCCAGCGAAATCGCAGCAATCCAGCGCCGAATTGCCTGAGAAGGATCACGACCTGATGTCCAACTCCAGTGAGGACATGAAATACTTGGCAGAGTCGGAAGATGACGACACCAACATACGCATGCCCATCTACAATTCCCATGGCAAGATGAAGAACTACAAGTGCAAGACATGCGGCGTTGTGGCCATCACCAAGGTGGATTTCTGGGCACACACACGCACCCACATGAAACCAGATAAGATACTGCAGTGCGCCAAGTGTCCATTTGTGACGGAGTTCAAGCATCATCTGGAGTACCATATACGCAAGCATAAGAACCAGAAACCCTTCCAGTGCGACAAGTGCAGCTACACGTGTGTCAACAAATCGATGCTCAACTCGCATCGCAAGTCGCACAGCTCCGTGTATCAGTATCGTTGTGCCGACTGTGATTATGCCACCAAATACTGCCACAGCTTCAAGCTGCATCTGCGCAAGTACGGACACAAGCCCGGCATGGTGCTGGACGAGGATGGCACACCGAATCCATCGCTTGTCATTGATGTCTATGGCACACGACGTGGCCCCAAGAGCAAATCCATTTCGGGCAGCAGCTCAAGCTGTGGAACAGGTGCCGCAAGTGGTTCCAGCAAGCGCAGCATGGCAGCAGCACAGCAACAACAACAGCAACAGCAACAGCAACCACAACAACAGCCACCCGTGCTGCCAGCAACATCTCAATTGTCTGCTGCCCTGCAAGGATTCCCCTTGCCAAGCAATGCTGTTGCCGCCGTCGCCGCCGCACAAACCTCGCCAGTAGCAGCACAGTTGCCCACTGTCGCAGCTGCAGTTTCGCCGCCGTCACCAGCCAAGAGCGTGGCCAGTGCCGAGCAGGCGCCCAGCTTGCCCAGCGCTCTGCTGCCTCCGCTGGCCAGTCTGCTGCAACAGAATCGCAACATGGCCTTCTTCCCCTACTGGAATCTCAATCTGCAAATGCTGGCGGCACAGCAACAGGCAGCAGTCTTGGCACAGTTGTCGCCGCGCATGCATGACCAATTGCAGCAACAGCAGCAGCAACAGCAGCAGCAGCAACATCAGCAGCAACTGCATTTGGAAGAGGATGAGGAGGAGGAGGAAGAGGAACACGAAGATGACTTTGAGCGCAAATCAATTGACTCGGCCATGGATCTATCGCAGGGCACACCCATCAAGGAGGAGCAGCAGCAGCAGCAGCAGCAGCAGTCACAGCAACAGCAACAGCAACCGCACAGCAGCAACATGGCCATGAATCTGAAGCTCAAGGACGATGACACGCCGCTGATCAGCAGCAGCAGCGCCTCACGACGCAAGGGACGCGTGCTCAAGCTGGACACATTGCTGCAGCTCAAGTCGGCTGCGATGTCAACACCTGAGCAGCAACTGAAGCAGCTGCCCACTGCCTCCTCACCCATTGCCGGCTCAAGTGCCAACAAACAGCTGACCTATGAACCTTGCTCGGGCACCAGCTCTGCAGATGAATCGATGGAAACGAGCCATGTGCCACAGGCCAATACCAGTGCCAGCTCGACTGCATCCAGTTCGGGCAACAGCTCCAATGCCAGCAGCAACAGCAATGCGGCACCACCTGCCACAGTCTCCGCTACCTCCGCTGCCTCTGCCTCTGCCTCAGCCTCTGCTTCCGCCTCCGTATCCAGCTCATCCTCCAGCACAGGCAACAACACTGGCAGCAGCAGCAGCAGCAGCAGTGCACCGGCCATCTATGAGTGCAAGTATTGTGATATCTACTTCAAGGACGCCGTTCTCTATACCATCCACATGGGCTACCACAGCTGCGACGATGTCTTCAAGTGCAACATGTGTGGGGAGAAGTGCGACGGACCCGTCGGCCTCTTCGTTCACATGGCCCGCAACGCGCACTCCTAAGCGACGACGGGGGCAGCCCCGCACAACACATTGTTATTATTATATTAACCTATTTCGTTGTCCAGAATTGTATATACACGTAATATTAGTTCGATATATTGTTGTCAAGAATTGTAAATAAGCCAAAAACGCACAAAAAACACTTACCAACTAACTAACTCTAGTTCTAAGTATCCCCCCCCCAACCCACTCTAACTGTAACTAGCTAACTCTATCTCATAATATCTATCTATCTATCTATCTACCTATGTAGCAATCTCTCGCTCTCGTAGCTCTAGTTTATATCTCTCAACTGGAGTCGATACATAGAAACCCTGAAAAGGTTTTAAAATCCCAACTATCCCAAGTTAAAGTTAACTCTTAAGTAACTCTTAAGTCAAGTCAGCAAAGAGTCCAAAGTCAAATTACAAAGAAACAATTTAGTGTATTATTTTATTTTTTATAAAAATAAATGTTTAGTCATAAAAAAACAAAACAAATCATCTCAGCGCTTTTCCTTTGGGTACTTCAGTATTTTGTTAGTCGTCTAATCAATCTCAATCTCAAACTTAAGTTAAGCATAAAACGAATACGAAATAAAGAACAAACATTATTTAAATACAAATTTTTATTTTTTTAATATCTTTATTTTTTGATCTTTTGGCAAAATGACAATATTTTTGATAACGATCGAAAGCAAGTACAAATCTAGAGATTTTATACCCAATACCTTTTTTAGATCCAACAGTTTTTAATGAATTGTACAAAGAAATACTCATATAAGTACATAAGTAAATATCTTACACGCAATCTGAGCAAATGGATCAAAATTATCTAGTTTCTAGTTAAGTGAATGTCGAGTATATATATGTTAATATATATAGTGTATATCTCTCGATTCTTTTTACAGACCCAGTGTATAGAGCGTAGAAAACTAAGTTTCCCAAATGTTTTTATGTATTTAAAATAAAGAACCACATACAGATGTCGAAATTACATGATCTTTTATCTGCTTAACTATTTATTGAGGTCTTGAGATCGTTAGCAACTGTCGAAAAATGATTTATTGACTTTAGGAGATGGCAAAACTGCTTCGTCATCCACTAAATGCTTTCGTTATTAAATGAAAATGCTGTGCGGGCGAGCCAAACAAATTGACCTTGAGAGAAGATGAGGAAACGGCGATCTTAACAGTCTGAGACCCTCTCAGGAGTTCCCATTGATCGATTACAGACATTTTGCGTGAAAACGCACAATTCGCATTGCAATTGAGGGGCGAATTGCATAATAATGAGAGAATAATGAGCACGCGCGGGGGGCAACGCCTTGCGGATGACGCAGCAAGGGATCATCGATCGATCGAGGATCATGTCGATGAGGGAAGTTCGAAGACGCATGCGTCGCGTGCGCGCCGAAATGTCGCGTGCTCTTCGTGGAGTGGAAAATGTTTTCCATTTCGGATACTTTAAAAATACTTTTTCCAGCCTCGCTGCGATTGGTTGCCTGCTGCACTCTGAAGTGTGTAGGGGAGTAGGGAAGGAAGGAGTCGGGGCATAGAATATTTCGAATATTTGTTCATTAAACATTTTACAATTTACGTTTTCAATTTCCCTTCCGTTTTTCCTCATTTAAAGCATAATTGATATTTATGGGTATATGGAAATTGCGGGAGGGGCTTCACGCAATAATGTTGATTGGAAACTGATGTACATACATACATATTTTATGGTGGTCTGTGAGTTAGTCTTAACAGCAGATCTTATCTCAAATAAGATTTTGCATATCCCTTTAGGCGATTGCATCGCAACTGCGTCTGAGCTAATAACCCAATGAACTTCTGCTTCCCTTCCTTGGCTTGTGGCAGACACAAGCGAGCCAAGAAGGTTACTATCTCTCTGTGCCACACAGGACCCTCGACCTAACCTCATTGTGCTGTCGGTCATATTCGCTGTCTCTTATCTCGGCTTGTGGTCTTGTTGCATCCTTGCGCCTTTTGTTCAAGGATCGCAGACAAAAAACTCACAGCACACAAAGAAAATCTTTGTTAAGTGGAACTAGCCGGGGTCACTCCGAACTCCGAAGGGGATGTCCATCGGTTGCCCAAATAGTAGTTGACTGACTGACTGACTGACCATTTGAAAGGTGTAATTTGGGTTTCTGTTTTTTTGTATTCTTTCGTTTTCCTTCCTCATTTCCCTTCTCGAGCAGCTGTTGCTCATTTTGCACCATTTGCAATAGAATAAAAAAAAACATCTCTAGGATTTCTCTTACACTAATTGAAGATCTTTGCATTATATCTATAAGGTGGCACACGAGCCAGGCACACTTTTTCATTTGTGGCTTATAGTCTTTATGAAATTAGCTATGTTTCGAGTTTCTGTTATAGTTTTATATTCATTTAGAAATCAGTAAACCCTTTATAAACTATGGTTTTGTTGTACTACGGGGTTTGCTTTATATATTTAAGAACATTTTCGAATTCATTCAATTATAACTTAGACAAAAACAACGAATTTGCGATTGAAATGACATTTATTGTTTTAAAGACAATAAAGCAACTCAAACCTAAGGTTGAATCTGTTTTAAAACCATTTCCAACTCAAATTAAATAACATTACTAAAATGTAGCCTATTTTCAAGTGCTTTCATATATTTTATTACAGGGCATTGAAGTTAATAATAATCATTTTTTATATTTTGCTTATCCCTACAGTCGACTGTTCTTAGTTGACTTAAATAAATAAAAAAATAAATATCATAACTAAAGAATTCACAGATATTATATACTCATGTATACCGTTTAATTCGCAGTATATTTATATATATAAATACATAAATATCTTTCTCCAGCTAGATAAAGTATTGTATTAAAGTAATTTAGATAAGGTTTATTAAATTTATTCTTTAATGACAGTTTCTATAAAGACGGCCATATAGTACTTGAATACTTGAACTTATGTGCTGAATCCATATCCAAAATGTAGTTGCCCCCCTCCCTGCCTCCCCCACACCCTTTATCACATTGAATGCATCCATTTTGTAGCTGTTACCCTTCATATATATATATTTTCGCTGTCTGGCTTATCCCACAATCTACATAAGAACCGCAGCCGGAGCGCACAATGGGTAAACATGAAAGTATTATTAATGCCCACGGAAAAAATCTCCCACAGGGCTGAACATAAAATAGGTATTTACTGCAAGAGAGAACCACCCCCAGAAGCAAGAACAACAACTGAAATGACGACAACAATAAAGGCTAAAAAAAAAATCTACAGGGCGCACGCCATATTGTATTTGGGCATAGGTTGGAGTCGGAGTCGGAGTTGGACTGGTGTGGTGCGCTGTGGTGCCTTGTCTGGGATGTGGGTAGCCATTTTTAGACGCGACAGACGTACTAAAAATAAGCCCTGTAACAGTTGCAGCATAAGTCGAGGGAGTTGGTTCGAGGAAAGTGTTACAAGGTTTTTCACTATGCCAAAACTGCGTGGGTTACCAAGGGAAAACAGAAGGGGGACGGTGGGATTAGTCAGTGTATGTGTGTGTGTGTGTGCGTGTGTGTGTGTATGAGTAACGTGTATGGTTGATTAACACACACGCAAGGGTGCAGCAGCGTCCTGTGCAAACGATACTCTCATCCATCCTTCGCTGACCATGGTCCATGATTAGCAACACACCCCCTCTTAGATCTGACCACGGGCCCTTATCAAACAGCCGTTGCCGCTGCCCGCTGCCCGTTGCCCGTTACCCGATGAGCTGTTGATTGCCTTCGCCATTTCTAGGAGCTGGCGCCCACATACAGATCCGCGCGCACAGCACGAGCAGCTCAAAAATTGTTCGCCGGCATCTGCGGCCAATTATGGAGTCGTTTTGATCCTGTGTGAGCGTGACGTCATGTGCTATCGCCACCTATTCTTACACATACACACGCACACACACACACTGAAGGATTTGCTGAATAGCCGATAATTTATTTCTGTAAACAGTTTTCACTGGAATTGCGCACGCTCTGCCAGCTGACCAAGGTGCCGCCGTCGCGTTGATCTGTTGATGGTTTTCCTTATGTGCTAGGTGAAACGAATCTTTAAGTGGCGCTGCTAACAAGCCCGGTTGAGGATCTTCCTTGCAGTGCTCCTTCTGCCCGATCTGATGATTGTTTTGGCAGTGGCTAAGTTATGAGTTGGCCAAGAAGTTACGCATAGGGTATAAAGTAATACATTATAGCCATATGTCATATTCTTTATTGAGACCCGTTTGGCAGCTTCAAGAGGCTGTACAGATTTAATAAAGATGTTAAAGAAAACAGACACTTTTTTAATTTACTAAGAAAATGTGTTAAGAATGAATTTTGAATACTAAAATTAGAAAAGTAAAAATATTTAAATTTAAGCAATACAAAATACATACAAAGTATTGGTCAATTTTTAAGTTTATAAAATTAATATTAAAAATGTAAGTAATCTCATTTAAATTCATTCCTTAATATCCCTTTTTACATTTGTAACATAAAAAATTTAATTGAATTTATTATAAATAAATTATTTATACAAAATAATTTTTTTATATATTAGAGTCCAGGGCATTTCTTGTAGATTGCATTAAATAAATAAATATACGTATATCATAATGAAAGTTGATTGTAACTTTAAAATGTATTTATTTTTCATTTGTTACCCGCTGCAAAATGAACATGCCATCTATTCAAATTGAAAAGCAATTCAATTGCAAAGCCAAAACGAATTGCGACACATTCGATGATAAATGATAAACGATAAATATGCAAAACTGTAAAGAATCGCCAAATCAAGTGTGGAGGCCGAGTCGATGAGGGCTGCCTGCCAGTGCTGCCAGGCAACTGCAACTTGGGGCCCACTAACCCACAGACATGATCCACGTAACAGCACTCGGCAGTGTTTACAGTTCCACAATGTCCACTCACATGTAAATGCGAGAGGGAGGGAGTTGGAGTAGTGGCAGAGCATTGCCTACATGGACCATTGAGAGATAGAAAAAAACATCTGCCCCTGATGGCACTTTAGTTAACGAAAAATAACAATGGTTAAAAATATATACATATACACAAACACACATATATATATACACATATACAGCTACGGAACAAAAAAATCTCATTGTTGTTGTTGTTGTTACTGCCGACTGGCTGTGCCATCGATAATGTCCAGCATCCGTTATGGAGAAAAAGGAAGTCGAAATAAACGACAGCAGCGTGTGCCTGGTGCCGGGTCTGTCCGTCTGTCTGTCCGTCAGTCTGTGTGTGTGTGGGGTTGCACACGCGTCCTACTAGCACGCGGTCTCTCTACTATTTGCACTGGACAGACAGACCATCCACAGTCCTGGACAGTCCTTGCTTTGGTTGCCTTTGCTTTGCTGCTTCGTTTGGACAGTTTGCTACATTTGCCGCGCACAAACAATAAAAATTGTGTGGGTTACTCGATTGATTTCGCTCTTCCCTCCACTCCCCCTTTCACTCCACACTCTTCTGTTGTCTCCTTTTTTTTCTCGTCCAGCAGCCTTTCTTTCTTGATGTTTGCCCTGACCCAGCACTGTCGCAGATGTCCAGCGAGTCAACAGCGTAATCGTAGAAGCCTGGGACAGATTTGAAGTGAAAGAGTGCAGAAAGTGGAATACTTTGAGGCTCTTGAGAGTTCTTTACGCATGGTGTAGCCCAGTTTGCTGGCTAGACTAGCTATATAGACATATATAGATATATCATATGTATATTATTTACTTATATTTCTTTCTGTGCAGAAGGAGTGAAAAGTGGTCTAGTTGTGCGTTCTTAAGAATCTTTGGTATCCTTTCTAATTGTATGTACAGATATCTACTTATTAAAGATCATATTTATTTTATATTTATATATGTTTATAGCGAAAGAGGCAATGTCTTGCGCCAGTTAAGATTTTCATAAGTTAGTGTTTAGTTTAGTGTTAGTTTACGATCATACATATAAATCTCTAGCTATCTATCTATTACTTCCTTCTATAGCCAAAGAGTAAAGCAAGACAGAAATACTTGAGCTAGGTTACGATTCTTCAAGTTAGGAATGAAAAGTACACTTTCTAGCTAGACTGACCACACACAAGGTTACCCATATTTATAAGACTAAACCTAATTCCACAAATAAGATAATTTCCATGTCTTGCTTATATACGATCAGTTCCATCTCCTTATATGATCATTTCCATGTCCGCTTTCAACCCTCAGCTAAAAAAACCTCACCGAACCAATCAAAATCTTTGCGCAACAAGCTAAAAAGTCAAAGAACGCCTATTACCGCATCCTATGCCGACAATTTAACGCCAAAAAACGAGATAACAACCAATAAAAATATCGGAAATGGAAATAAAAACGTAAAGGGAGGTAGACAAAAAAACGCACAAAAAACAACCCAAAAAGGAAGATAGAAATTGATTCCCAAATGTGCACAAAAATGTGCCAAAATACCCTGGAAATGGGGAGGGTATGCAATGCGTAAACCACCCCTCAGGGGAGGGTTGCAAGACCATGAATGAATCGATATTTTTTCTAGTTTTTGTAGTTTTGCAGCTTCTTTTTTTTCTGGTTATTTTTTTGTGGCATGTGAATAAAAAACAGGTAGTTTCCTCTGTTGTTATTCATTGTTATTGTTGCTGCTTCTTCTTCTTCTTGCATTCTTCAGTAATAGATACTTTTTAAGGCTGCAGTGTGTGTGAGTGTGGGTCGACTTATTGGTATTTGTGTCAGCTGGAAGAACGTAGTGTAATGTGAGCAATTAGAGCCACGTATCATTATCTTACAGGTGTTAAACGACACCATATATAGACCGAGGTACGCTGCAGATCTTTGAGATGTGCAAAAGTTGTCATTGCAACTCAAATATCATGATATGAGGGGCGGATATGCGTGTTGGATTTCCGTTAGCTGTCAGAGAGATGTTTTGCTCTCAAACTGCTCCTCACTTTCACTACGAATATCCCAGCTGGCTGCAAGCCTTTCTCCGGGGCAGGCAGGGGGTAGGGGTGCAGGTGGCATTCAGCGCATCCATCAAAGTGAAGTGCATTCATTATGCTCAGCATTTCGCCTGGTTATTGATTCAATTGTCTGGGTTTAAGCACATTTTCCAGCTGGTCACCAATTCGACTGAATTTGTGGCCCGCAAACGTAAAGGGGCTGCCACACATACACACTCACACATGTACTCAGATATAATTTCCATGCGGCACATGCAGTTGCAGTTTCTGCCACATCAGCGAGGCGCAACGAAATTATTTCTGTGCACATTTTGCGTAGCGCAGCGTTAAACCCGCAAATAAAGGTGTCGCTTTTTGGTGTCCTTTGAACCCTTTTTCGGGCAGCTGCTGCAAAACTGCAGATTACAGTCAGCAGAGAGTCACGACATTGATAAGGCCCGGCAAGTCACTCCATGTGCGAATACTGTGCAACTCAAGGGGGGTGTTCACTTTCCTTATTCCCCCTCTTGTTATTATTTACTGCGGGGAAAGGCAAACAATATATCAATTAGAAAATGTGTCAATCACGGAAACTGAAAGATTAATAAATATAGTAGTATTGTATTAGGATTCGAAATATTAATTTATATTATCATATATATTAAATGTTGAATAATTTAAATTTTGTATGAGGCTTTTGGATGTTTATACATATGTATGTTATACATAAATAATTCATTGAAATCTTGGAACAATTATGTTATAATTTATCTAAATCGAAGATACATTTAAAACAAAAGTAAAAGGTTCTAAAAACATATAGTATAATAAAGAGTTATAATATAATATAATACCATACAATAATTATACTACTAATAAACAAAACATTAACTTTAAATAACAGAAAGTTGATGTTAAATGGAAGATTAATATACAAAAATCTCTGAAGAATTGAAATACAAGATTCTGCAAATAAATATAAATAATTCTATATCAAATATGTGTTTGAATTAGGACTCGAGTTGCCTTTGAAAGATCTAATAAAATATGTTAAATTATTAGCCAAACAAAATGTATAATGTAATAATTCTTATTCTACGACTTTCTTTAACAGAAATACTAAATGATTCATAGAGAGTAAATGAAGTTTATTGATTTCTTCATAGTTTCTTTTTACAGTGATATATTTTGCTTTTAACTTTATAAAGAAGGGGTTCCACTAATAAAGAATACATTACTTATACAATATCAATACTAGTGCATAGCATAATTCCCTTTCTCCGAGACTCTTAAAGCGACGCCATTTTCTTTAAGTGCGATGCAAAGCCAACCCTCGAGTAAGTCTCATTTTTTCACCCACACATCATTAGAGACTGTTATTTATAAAAGTGTCGCACACACACATATTCCACTTCAATGCACCCCCGCCCTTTAGCACTTTCCCCTTTTGGGACCCCTTCACACACACTTCACGCCGCCGTTGTGGCGGGGAGGGGAAGAAGACGAGTAAACTCCACATTAACGGCACACAATAAAAACAAAATGACACGAGCCCGACGAGTGCCCCGAAAAGAGTTTAAATTATCTTCATTTATTTATAGACAAACCCCGAAAATACACGGTCGAGGGCCAATCAACGCGCGGGGATTACGTTGTCTTTCTACGCGTGGCACCACAAGATCCCCCGGCATTGAACTTGAAAACGTGCCCAACAAAACGACAACAACAACAATAACAACAACATCTTAGACTACTCTTTCCCCTCTTGCCCGCTACCCTTTCAACACATTGGGCAATCAAAGGAAACCCTTCGTCTTCGTTATTAATAGCCTAATCCGGCAAAGGGAACCCTTCCCTTTCACTTCTCCTTCCCTTTTCCCCTGTCATCCTTGCCGACTTGTTGCATCATTGTTGCACTGCAGTTACCCTCGTCCCATCGAGAGTTCACTCAAATTAACCACCAATAAAAAGGCAGCACTTCATAAAAAAAAACAATACAAAAAACAACAAAAACAACTTCCGTTTTTTGCCCTCTTCCCTGTCCATTGTTCGATGTCGATTACCCTGCCTGTTGCATATACGAGTATGTTGTGCCCTTCCCCTCGCTCTGCTTTCCGCTTTTTTAAATGATGTTGTAATCGAGGCGGCACGTGAGCAGCCCCTAATGCGATTGTTAGCGCCACTTATCGCGCGCACTTTTTATAGGGTGTGTTTTTTTTATCAGAGGGGCGCACAAAAAAATGAAAGTGACATGGTAATTGCTGTTTGCATCGCATTTCATATGAGCTCTCATTATGTGATTAACCTCGTGTGTGGAGTGCTTTTTGTAAGTGACTGTGCGTGTGAGGGGTGTTGGAACTGGGCGTGGTTTGATAGAGAGATCATTTTTTATGGAGGAAGAGGGTAGTGTGGTTGCCAAGAGGAAATAAGAGCAAAACACTCAATGTGGCTTGTTGATGAAACGAGAAAGATGGGTAGGAACTGGATTCGAAGAGTTGAGTCAAAGTCAAAGTATTTTTGATGTTTCTAACAGATTTTTAAAGAATATTTGAAGAAAGACAATGCACATTTTTATCCCTTCTATATCATACAATGAATTAGATAAGTTTTTTTAAACATATGACTTTAACACAATTATATAGGAGTTTTTAAAAGAAAGATATTTAAATGCTTCTCCCTATTACACTGGGTTCTTTAACGAAGAATAAGAGAAGAGTTTGGATATATTTTAATATTTCTTACAAGCATTTTTATAGAATATTTTCAATGCAATACAACATCAGTTATGCTCTTTTCTATAGTATGGTTTCAAATTTATAAAATATCGTATATATCAAATCCTTTATCTTAATGAACTAACCATGACTGTTTCATAAATTACGGAAGTATGGAAAGTTCTTTTCAACTGAATTTCTGATAATATTATTTCAATACAATATATTTTTACCAATGTTTTCTACATTTTTAAATCGTTATAATCCAAATGCTAAAACTGAAATTCCAATTTCAGTTACAACTTGAGCTAATTCAGTTTTCGAGTTTCGAATATACTCAAAATCGAATTCCATGTTGATCCTTGTAGCATCTGCTGCTGCTGCTCGTGCTCGTGCTGTGAGTGCATAATGAAGTCATCGCATAATGCAGTCGCCGATCGTATAGCTCGTCCGATCGGGCGACACAGAGCAACAACAAATTGCCGCCCCTGCAGAACGAACAATGAATCGGGCAAGATTCGGGTGTACGCACAAATTCAAATGTCATTCGAATAACGGACGCCAGCACAATGACGCTGCCAAATGGACGGGCACGCAGCCAGGTAGAGTAGGAGTGGAGGGAGTAGCAGCAGGAGTAGCGGGAGTAGCAGTTGAGCCTGCATCTCATTTCGGGGCAAATCTGTTGGCTGCTGTCGTCGTGAATATACGATTTGAATGTGGCAGCGCGCCAATATCCTGGCACAGGATACGAAATACATATTGTTATTATTTCTATGTTTCATCCGGTTTCATGTGCCGTGTGGACTAGAAAAACAAGAAGAATGAGATGCACTGCAAATGGAGGTGGAAGTGGAAGAAAGAAACCGAAACCGACAGCGACTGCGTCCTGGCTGAGTCAGCTAGCGGTCTCGAGGTCCTTTTCAGTTGGAAACCACAACACAAGCCAACTGCCGATGTGACCCTGATGGACGCTGACAGTGTTCCCCAGATAAGCGTGACATTTTTGTATTGCCCAGACTCATTCATGGATTGAATGGACTCCGATCTTGTGTCCGATCTGTGAGTTGCAGCACGCCAATCACACACTGACGGGATTAGTCGAAAGTGAAGTTTTTTATCTGCTGCTGCTCTCCCTTGCTCTCCCTCTAATTGGTCCGATCGTGACACAGCGCATTCTTTCGCAAAAAAAAAAAGAATCGCAAGCCGAATGGCCATGAAATCGCAATCCCCCATTCCTGATGAAGCAAGATATCTCTGCAGACATTATGATAATCCTCAGTTATATTATAAGCGTGAGATGGGCGTTAAATTGGAGCTGACAAGAAGAGTCTATCAAGAAGAAAGAGGAAATCCTCTGCAAGGTTCTTCGTATAATCCTCAGCGCATATAATCGTGCGATTGGCGTTAAATCGGCGCTGACATCGGTTCGTCAAGATGTTCTTATGGGGAAACAACTGAAGAAATACTCTGCGTCACTACCTTCTACTGTACCCTATATACACATACTACTATACCTTATATATACTTCCACTCCACTACATAATATACTCGACAGAACACACACAGCTCTGCGACAAATTTTCATGGCTGTGAAATTACGAAAAACTACTGGAAATTAGTGCATAACTCCATAAGTCTAGGTTCAGACAGATGTCAGGCTCCCCGACTCCGACCTCGACCTCGACTTAACCCCGCGCTCATTTGAATGTCTCTTCTCAAGAAACAACACAAACAAATCCCCTAAGGAGCAGGCATAAGAAAATCATTTGTAACCCAAGCGAACTCGAAGTAGAGACAGTAGGGCAGGGGCAGGGGTCAGGCAAGGATCTTAAGCAGTGGCAGCAGCCAAATGCCAGCGAGGGTCGCGCGACTTTGGCGCGCAAGGAATCATTCTCAGTGTGTGTTTCCGCTTCGGGCCGAGGGTCCCATAATAGTCACATTTCCTTCGAGCCTAGCGTAAACATTTAATGGGAGCGTGTGCGGCGCACGCGCAACATTGCCTCACCCCAAACGCAGATCCCAGATCCTTCTTGTAACCTTTCACCTCTCTCTCTCTCTCTCTCTCTCTCTCTCCTTCTCTGCGCGATCCTCCCTTGCGTTCGCGTGGCGTCTTTGTTAGATTTCCTTAAGGATTTGCGTGTTTGCCTCAGCCTCTGTCTCAGTTGTAGTCTTATGATTGATTGCACGCTTTATATGAGTTTTCTATTCCATCTATTTTGACCGTCTTTCGTTTGTCGCGATCACAACGGTTCGTGATTAGGCATAATAAGTATACTTTTGAATGCAGTGGCTTCTTGTAAGCTCGACTTGCGCTTGCAGTGAAAATATGGGGATTAGGTTAGTTATGTTTTATTCAACTTACACGAAACATAGACTGTATCTTCCTTTTACTTAGAAACGCGTTTAGATGATATGCCTATACTAGCGTGAAATGTATTTATTGATATTTTGAATAGAGTTTTTGGTTTCTTTAAGTTTTTATTTGCAGAAAAAGAAGTATAGAAATATAAATGTCGTCAAATAATAATAATAAAACAATATAGAAAGGCAACCTTTGGCTTGTCAAAGGTTTTGTACCTCTGCACAATTTGTAGTGAGTTTTAAGAGATTATTCCTTTATTAATTACTTATACCATATATTTGATTGGAGGAACTTAGAAACTTTTCTAAACGATACTAAGTAATTGGTTATTTATTGAAATGTTTGTACCTTCTCATGATTTTGATAAAATTCCCATTTTGATAAAACTTGAGAAGTATAATGAATGAAGTGAATCTATTCTGGTGGTACTAATAAGGTGTGATATTTCGAAAAACAATACAGTTTTCCATGGAGCAGTCTTTATTTAGGCCTATCGTTTCTTTTATAATAGTTCAATTTTGTAGAATCATAAGATTGACAGCATATTATGTGTGAATATAGAAATAGGCTCAAGTGATTTGTGTGCTGGAAATAACATACAGAATCTTGATAATCCCCGTATATGTTCTATGTCAGTTGTAAGATTTATATATATATATAAATATATTTATATTTTATATATATATATAGTTCCAATATGACCCGTTTCCTATTTACAGCATGCAGCAACAAGAAGCATGTATACCAATTTGTAGAACGAGGTTCTTGAGAATGGGTTCACCAAAGGCTTAACCGATTTCAAAGTGAACCAAGCGCTAACTTAAGTAAGCCACGACATGATCTTGCAACTACAACATCCTACGAATCGTGCACTCCTTAAGCTCTCACACAGTCATGACACACATGTGGCACATTTAACACCTCCAATCCATAATGAATGAGTTAAGAGCATCAACAAACTAAACATTAACATATCGCGGCACAGACTACTGCGCCAGCAGCAGCCCAGCCCCCTTATGACGCTTGGGGAGAGAGGCGAGTGATGTGAGAGTTCATGTAAGGGATACGCCCGCATGGCAGCAGCAGGACATGTGTTAATCAAGTGGCAACCTCAGCAGCGCATAAGTCAACTACGGCCTGCAGATGGAAGGAGCTGTAGGAGGTGGGGGAGACGGAGGAGAACACGAACGAGTAGACTGCAGCTGCAGCTCCGTTTCTGATTCCGACACAGGACTAAAAATAGTCGCGGGCAAGGTGCAGAGCTGAGCAAGGAAGAAGTGGATGATGCTTCCCTCCCCTTCCCTTCCCTGTGTGGCGATTTATGTGACAGAATTCTCATGTTTACGCTTAATTTTCATTTAATTTTTATGGGCGCCAAGAAGTGGCGGCTGCTCCTGCTGCAGCCAGGATCTTTGACAGGATTCTTCCGAGGTAATTTGTGCCATTTGTCTTGTCTTGCGAGGATCCTTTACACGATGTTTGTATTGAGCAAACAAAAAAACGTAACATGAGCTAAAAAACCAATAGACAATCGCGAAAAGAAAAGGTGACACTAAATCGGAAGAAACAAATGCGCAATTGTTGCCACATGACAATTGAATGCAATCCGGAAGTGTCCTGCGTGGACAAGATCGATCGTCCATGAGCAAGTCCAACAGCGGAGAGGGAAACACACGGAGAGAGAGAGAGAGAGAGAGAGAGAGAGAGAGGAGAGAGAAAGGGCGGGCGAATGAGAACTAGCGAAAAGTGAGAGTTGAGTGACATCACGCACAATCAACCCCTGGCGGAGTTGAGTGAGTTGACTTGAGTATCACTCAAGATCAATTCCTCTCTGCAATATGCCTAAGAACCTAGCTAGTTGACCTCTAAGACGACCTCAAGATGTGTCCATCTCTGGGAGAGGGAGAAAGAGAGAGATCTCTGGCGCGCGCGCGCTCTCGCTGCTCCTTTTGTGTGTCATCCGTCGTGCATTGTTTGACCTTTTCGTTTTCTCCTCATCCTTTGGCACCCGCTCGCCTTTGTCCTGCGCTCGCATTCTGATCCCGGCCTGTTGTCAATGCCAAAGGGCATTGCAATAAATGTGATAAAGATTGCTCATTGTCTTTGCTTTTGCAGCGCAATTGCCAAGACTCTCTATGCCATAAATTGCCCCTAGCCGGCTGATCGTCGACCGTTGACCGTTGACCATTGACCGCCGCCGTTGGTGACCCTCCTCGCCTTCGTCTTCGATGCGACATCGACAGCGTTGAGAAATGCATTGAATGATGCCTTAATTGTGGCGCAGGCGCATCGGGAGCAGCTGAAATTTCCAGATTCAATGGAAACGTCTTGTATACCCCGAAATTGTGGGAGTTTAGCGCATGTATTGCTTTGTGGGAGAACATTTATTTGTGCATTTTTTAACATCTTACACATGTAATTCCCGTTGACTGGGGTTGGGGAAAAGATAGTGGGGTCATAAAATATGTTTTCTACTAGAATAGATTCCTGAAAGTTGCAGAGTTAGAAATACATAAGTACTGTTAAAGTGTCCCTGTGTTCATTATATTTATTCAAATACATTTTAAAAATGCTTTTATAATATATAAATATTTTAACATATCAAAATGAATTAATATTAATAATTGAAAAATTTAATGATAATATTTAAAACGGTGATATTCATGTACATATTAATATTCAAATTACCGTGCTGAACTTCAAACAGCCAATTGGCCACACTTTACTATCGATAATTATAAAAGTGATGCCCATGCGTATAAATAAATATCGATACATCATTCTGCTATCGCTATCAGACCTATTATCAGCTGTTCGTGCAGACCAAAAATGCGAGACGTTTACGTTTACATATTTAGTTTTTAAACACGTAAAATGAGTCAATACACTAATGTTAAGTATACCACATCCCCAACACCCTCCGTGGTGTCGGGCTATTCGAGTGCCTCTCGATTTCAATCGCCGCTGCCACCGCCCGTTGGATATCGCAAGGATTGTCTCTCAGCCACATCAAAAAGCTACAAATATCTGCGACGCTTATTGAAATTCAATCAAATGGATTTTGAGTTTGCGCTGTGGCAAATGATCTACCTATTTATAGCGCCACAAAAGGTATATAGAAACTTTAACTACAGGAAACAAACTAAATCTCAGTTTGCACGCGACGATCCCGCTTTTCTGGTTCTCCTTGTCATTTGTTTATGTGGTAAGTGAATCAGGCAGCAAACTCTATAATTAACCAATAATACCCTATCATCCCATTTACAGTGACATCCTTGGGCTTTGCCTATGTACTGGGCCTGTCCATTTGGCAAAGTATTTCCTTTATATTCTATGTGGTGTTTGTCGACTGTATATTCGTTGGCATCATAATTGCATCATTCTTTTGGGCAGTTACAAATCGCTACTTACGCACGAATAATCTAGAGCCGGATATCGAGTGGGGCTATGCCTTCGATGTGCATCTCAATGCATTCTTTCCCCCACTGATGCTGCTGCACTTCATCCAATTGTTCTTCTACAATTGGTTGATTAGCCAGACGTGGTTCATATCCCGATTCCTGGGCAATTCATTCTGGCTGATGGGCATGAGCTACTATGTTTACATCACATTCCTCGGTTATAACTGTGAGTTCTGATCCGAAGGGATGATTAGCTTACTACTTGACCAATTGTTCCCTCTCTCTCTTCCTGCAGGTATTCCACATCTGAAGAATACACGCCTTATACTCATCGCCCTACCCATTATCTTTCTCCTGTATCTTGTCGTCACTATCATAGGCTGGAATGCGACAATTTCGTTTGTGAACTTCTACAAGTATCGTGTGTATTGAACATCAACGCGTGTGGGTGTAAATTATTCTGCTTTTAGCTCTTAGGCGCTCCCTACAATAATGACTAATGTGTAATACTTCTATATGTATATTCATAAAAGTTCTACTTCCCGTACCAAAAAAGGTTTATCTTTCTTTTGGCTTTATTAAACTACAAGTTAATATAACAAATGCTGAACTTGGAAGAGGATTCTAAGCCAGCTGATTGGGCTTGATGAACGTACGTTTCCTCTTATTACGCTTACGCTGCAACTCCAGGGTATGCAGTTCGGTGTGCACCTCGGCAAAGATTTCCTTCTGCTCCTCTTCGGGAATTGTTGCACGATATTGCTTCATCAGGTCATATTTCTCCCATGGCTTTTGCACTTTCTCAGCTGACTTGCGATGCTTATCCTTAAGATACTGATCAACGTTTGCCACACCTTGCAGATTTTGACGCTCCCAGCGCTCTAGCCAGGGACGTGGTCGCAGCACAACTTTAACATCGTTGACTGGCACAGGTTTGCCTTCCTCCAGAGTTTCAGCTTCCATGTGCTCATCAAATGTGCTATATTCAGGTAGAGCATCACGCAAGTAGAACAAACTATCGTCGAGACGCTTCTCCAGACGAAGTACCTCGACTTTCTGTATGGTTGGATCATACAGCTCGTAGACAACCTCAATGCCTTGGTGATCAATCACATTGCGTAGAATGAAACGTGCCCGCAATCCGCAACGTTCACGATGTATGCAAATGCCAACAAAGCGACTCGACTTGCCAGCTGCATGTGGATCCGAGCTGGTCACAGCCAGAATGGAGCCTACATAGAACTCGGGTAACTCGATTTGTCGTCGACGATCCAACATGTCCAGACGCTCTAACCTTTCGCGGACTGTATTGCGCCATTGCACCTTGGGATCGGGCAGAAACTCGGGATATACAAAGCGATAATGTGTAGGAACAATTGGCTTGCGGGCTGATGGAGACACGGCATCTTGATGCTGGTGTTGTTGTTGCTGTTGCGGCACAGCCGCTGCTGCTGCCTGCTGTTTCGGCTTAGTCGAAAATGTGACTGAAAGTGTGGAATAATTAGCACGTATTTAACGTAATTCATATAAATACACACCAATCCGGTTGAAGGCACATTGTTGAGCCAATCTATTGCTTAGAATTCTAGCATTAACATTCATTTTAAGTTGAAATAAAATGTTTAGATAATCACGGCTAGAGATGGCTAAAGACTGCAGCTCATGGTCAGCAATTCGATAGTAATATCGATAACTAACAATTTAGTGTGACCGTTGACTACAATAATCTAATTAGAAAATTTAAAGCATTCCATTTGTAACGGAATAAAAACAACAAAAATGTTTGCCATCAATGTATTGAATATAATTTAATAAATATTAATTACTAATTTACATACTAATACGTTTAAAATAATTACTTTTTTCTTAGGATGTAAGAGAAATACAATTTAAAATACGCTTCCTGGCAGCGTCTTAATCAGTCAGTTCACTTAATAGAGAGTATATGCGGCAAGTGGAGTCGCTCCACTCGTACGACTACACGCTTTATAGGTGGCATCTTTATCTCTTTGGTGCCGGGTCGCAACTCCAGATGAATCCTGCGTATGTGCCGCTTGAGCGCCTGTCCCTGAGTGAATGCGAACGGACAGTATATGCATTTATAGGGACGCTCGCCAGTATGAGTCCGATTGTGCTGCGTCAACGCGTATCTTCGCAGGAAACCCTTGCCACAGGTCTCACAAAAATGAATCTTTTGGCAACTGTAATATATAAGATTTACATTTTTAATCGAATATAACAGAAATAGTTTATTATATAATCGCGTAACTTACTTTTCTTTACTGATCTCACTGCTTTTGGCAATCTGAACTGGTTGCTCACTTATAATTGGGTCCAATATAGAATGCGCCAATTCGTTGTGATGATTGAAACCAAAACCAAAATCTATATCGTTGAGCTCATAATCAAAGTCCAGCTCCTCGTACGCCACCGGCGGCAGCTTGTGTCGCAGTTCACGTTCCAGGATAGTCAGCGGTTCTTGTTTTACTTTATCCTTCTCACTTAACTTCGTATTTTGCACTTTGTTTGTATTTTGTAGCTTGTTTGTATTTTGTTTTCTGTGCTTGACGACCTTTGGCACCATTGCTGTTTCGGACGCTTTTGTCGTTGGACACTTTTTGACTGGAGCTCTCGCAGTGGGTTTCCTGGCTACAATGTCAGGTTGCCCGTGTGGCAACAATGGGGGTATACGAAACTGGGATTGCAGTTTGTGTTCCTTACTGTGTTTACGCTGCATGTGCGTCCTCAACAGATGATTCTGGACAAACGTTAGAGGGCAGCTGGTGCATTTGAAAGGACGTTCGCCGGTGTGAGTGCGAGTATGTATCGTCAGATCATGACCACGCAGGAAGCCCTTGCCACAGAACTTGCAGAAATACGTCTTCTCCCCCGTGTGGCGTCTGTTTCAAAACAAATGGGAATTCATTAATAAAATAAGGATTCAAATTGGTTGCTTCACTTACTTCTCATGCACGCGCATAAGATAAACACGGCTGAATCCCTTTTCACAGTATCTGCATTTGTGGGGCTTGTCCTCGTTATTTACCGTGATTCGCCTGACCAGATTATTGAGTTTGGATGGCTTTCTAACGGCCTTCAATTGGCGTTTAACAATTGTTCGTGGTGGTGGCACTGTACCCACAACAGCTTCATCTGGTTGTAATGGTTCTGTCTTGACACAGGCCAAGTTCACTGGGATAGACTCCTTTTCGTAAACTGCCTGCACGAAGGTCATCGCGCACTTGGTGTCATCCTCCTCCTTCGTTGCCAACAGCCTCAAGAGTTGGCGATTGCTTTCCTCACAGGTCCGTTTGAATCTATAGGCATTTTGTGCAGCTAGTACACAGGATAGGCAGATATGCTGAGGCAGCATATCTTTCGGTTTTACCTCACAGAATTCATTAAGCATCTCGGCCAAGCTCGGCTCCTTGTTGGATGGCTGCAGTCGTTCGGCAAATATGTCAACTAACGTTACCGAGCTGTCCATACAAACGCGGCAGAGGTGCTCCATGTTTGGGCTGTGGACACCAAGTTGTTGTGATTCTACATTGGAAACATTTAATATTAATCCTGGCTCTGCAGAATTTATGTGTATATTTTACGAACACATCTGTGTGTATACAATGTTCATCGGTATGTGTTATCGATTATTGGTTGCCGATTCAATTTGATTGCAACCATGTATCAGCTGTTCTCTCACTTTTTTAACTTATAAATGCAATTATCAATGGCCACAATAACAGTTTTGTAAGTGTTTTTGTTACAACTACATGCATCAGTTAATATGCTTAATTGACAAACTATTCTACGAAATCGTCGAGTAACGTGATCAGGGCTGAGCTGCAAAGTTTCATAACTTCTACTTGTTGTAGTTGTTTTTCCCACAAACCACAAACCTTACAGATATTTCGAAGCCAATAAAGTAATCAGCGGCTTAACCCCTTACAGAAATACAATGCAGAAACTTTTACCAATATTTGCGAGCGGAGAAATTGTACGCGGATTCGGACGTGGTTCGAAAGAGCTTGGGATTCCAACAGGTAACATACATATGTCAGTTTGTTATTGTGTCAATTGACGTGTTTACACCGTGAAGCTTATTGAATGGAAATCTTATTGTGAAGACTCAAAAATGTCTTAAACTATTTTGTAAAACAAGTTAAAATAATCAGTTATTAATTTAATTTATTTATTTCATAAATTTAAACACTATATCAATATTCATAATAGCACATGAGTTATATATTGTAAAATCATACTACATGAAAGAATTTCATTGTCACACTTGAAACTGATAACATATCCCAATGCCTTCTTGATAGCAAACTTTTCGCTTGAGGCGGTCAAATCGTTGCCCGAATCCCTTGACACCGGAGTCTACTATGGCTGGGCTAGCGTGTCCAATAGTAATGTCCACAAGATGGTACTTAGCATAGGCTGGAATCCCTTCTACGGCAATAAGGAGAAGAGCGTGGAGACGCACATTCTGCATGATTACAACTGCGATTTATATGGAAAAATATTGAGAATATGCATTGTAGGCTATTTGCGACCTGAGCAAAATTTTGACTCTCTGGACGATCTTATTAAGACAATAAAATCGGATATAGATCAAGCTAAAGCGCTGCTGGACACGGAAGAAAATAAAAAACTTAAAGATGCTCCATTCTTTCACGAGGAAATTAAAAAGTGTTGATTTTACAAATGGCGGAACACTATCCACTTATCAAAAGAGTACTTATACTAGCATTCGAATAAATTCACGTACATGACAAGATCTTTAATGTACTTGAGAGGTATATCTTGGTTTGGTTATTTAATGCAATTATTTTCATCACGTAAATGGATTGATGGATTGATTAAGTGTAGACACTTAAGTTGAAGGACTTAAATACTAAATGCCGCGATATGAGAGCTATACTTTATTGTAATAAATAGTTTCAATTGTAATTTACATACATATTATAACTAATTATTGTATTTAAATATTTTTGTACCGGTAAAGAAAGTTCCATTTGCAAGTATATGAATATGTAGTGGTTGAAGCAATAAATTGTATATAGAAAAAAATATAAATCTAAATTGTAAATTGTAAGTTAAGATATTGTACTAAAATTTAAATTTAATTGACTTGTTACTCGCGACTAACCATTTCAATTGGCGATGCTTATAACTATCGATACGAAATTATTCACTATCGATATTGCAATCGATGGTTGCTTTGATCAATGATCGCGGCAAGTTTTCTCCATCGACAAGTCAAAGATTTGTGCATATAAAACCGTTGCATAAATCAACAGGTAAATCAGAAGAGATCTTTGCATTAACAAAGCTACTAGTTAATACAAATATTAATCCCATTCAGCGCCAGCAACAGCGACAACATGTCTAGCAGCAACAACAACGTATCGTTGACGTCGCAGTCGCCGTCGCAGCAGCACAAGCCACAACATGTGCGCATTGAGAAGCATAAGCAACAGGTGGAGATCGAGGCGCCCACGCTGTCGATATCGGAGAGTAAGGAATTAACCGGTTTGACGCATGAGTGTGGCGTCTTTGGTGCCATTGCTTGTGGCGACTGGCCGACCCAGATTGACATTGCTCACGTGCTCTGTCTGGGTCTGGTTGCTCTGCAGCATAGAGGCCAAGAGTCTGCGGGCATTGCGACCAGCGAGGGCAAGTGCTCGAAGAACTTCAACGTACACAAGGGTATTGGTATGATCAGCACCCTCTTCAACGATGAGTCCATGAAGAAGTTACGGGGTAATCTTGGCATCGGGCATACACGCTATTCCACGGCCGGAGGAACTGAGGTGGTCAACTGCCAACCTTTTGTGGTACACACTGCACACGGGGCAATGGCGTTGGCCCACAACGGCGAGCTTGTAAACAATGAATCTCTGCGTCGCGAGGTGTTGGCCCGCGGTGTCGGCTTATCCACACACAGCGACAGCGAGTTGATTGCCCAATCCCTGTGCTGCGCACCCGAAGGTGTCTCCGAAGAAGATGGACCCAATTGGCCCGCTCGAATTCGGCATTTCATGATGATGGCACCCTTATCTTACTCACTGGTAATAATGCTCAAGGACAAGATCTATGCTGTTCGCGATACGTTTGGGAACCGTCCACTTTGCATCGGCAAAATAGTTCCCATTAATTCTGGACATGCGGGAAACAGTACGGAAACACCTGCCGACGGATGGGTAGTTTCAAGTGAGAGCTGCGGTTTCCTGTCGATCGGTGCACGTTATGTGCGTGAAGTGGAGCCAGGAGAGATCGTGGAGCTAACACGCGGTGGATATCGCACCGTCGACATTGTGGAGCCGCCTGGATATAAACGCATGGCCTTCTGCATTTTCGAGTACGTCTACTTTGCCCGTGGCGACAGCGTTTTCGAGGGTCAAATGGTGTACTCGGTGCGTTTGGAGTGTGGACGCCAGCTGTGGCGTGAGGCACCAGTTGAAGCGGATATTGTGAGCTCAGTGCCTGAATCTGGTACTGCGGCAGCTCATGGCTATGCCAGGGAGTCGAATCTGGAGTTCGCTGAGGTTCTGTGCCGAAATCGCTATGTGGGACGCACCTTTATCCAGCCGTCGACACGTTTGCGTCAACTAGGTGTGGCCAAGAAATTTGGTGCTCTGTCGGAGAATGTGGCTGGCAAGCGACTGGTACTGATCGATGACTCCATTGTGCGGGGTAACACCATTGGCCCCATCATCAAGTTGTTGCGCGACGCAGGGGCCCGGGAGGTGCACATTCGCATTGCCAGTCCGCCGCTGCAGTATCCATGCTACATGGGCATCAATATACCCACACGTGAGGAGCTTATCGCCAACAATATGAACGCCCAGCAGTTGGCACGTCACGTGGGCGCCGACAGTCTGGCCTATCTAAGTGTTGCTGGACTGGTCAAGACAGTGCAACGCCAGCATGTGGCAACTGGCAAGCCAACCGGTCATTGCACTGCCTGCCTAACGGGCGAATATCCTGGTGGACTCCCCGACGAGCTGAGCTGGTGAAAGTGGCCCAGCTAACTTAATTACCCACAACGAAAAGAACTGTTCAGTATCAAGCCCAATGAGTACTCGAAATCGTTGTCACAAAAATAATGTAATTGCATTTTTAGCAAATAGTGCCCCACTGGTGGGAGCTTCTATAATTCCATTTCCATTTTACAACTCCTATACAATCTAAGTTCAAATTATATACACTTATATTAAGATTAAGTAGCTCTTCAGTGAAAAGCTCTCTGTTCTCTACCTGTAAAAGAAAAGACATTTTTTTTTATAAATGAAATAGCCTTCAATATAGCCACCGAATACCGAAAGGCGTATAATTGTACATTGTTACCATTTACATACTACAATATATTGTTTAGCTGTACACATTGTGAATGCCAATAAAAAAATGACATTTAGCACACACATCTCTTATATCAATTCAAAGTACAGTCCAAGGCGGGCTGCAAATCTTAAGCTCCAATTGACAACAAAATCAGATTGCAGAAAACCAGTTGGGAAATTTGAGATTCTAATATTGAAAACTTTAAGTGACAAGATTGTGGATTTTTGTATATGAAATGAAAATGAAAACTATAAAGAATACATCATAAATGAAAAACTTCTTTTCAGTGAGTAATTAGTAAGAAATATATGTATATACCTAGATTTATAAATTAATTGTAAGTTAACTTTTGATTAATAATGAAATAACAAGTGATAATCAAGTTTGGTAATGTAGAGTAATTACAAAAAATCTATAATTATTTAAACAATTATTTATTTGCGTTGCCGTTATCAAGTTCAATTTAAAAGTTCCGATTCCGAACGAAGAGAGATAAAAAGTGTTAGGCAACGTAAGCTTTAATTATCGATATCGATAAGGCAGAAAGCAACAACCCTGTTTAAATTGTCATCTCATCCCCGTTTAATATGTCGGAAAACACAAATTACTGACGTTTTCATTAATTTATAACATAAAAACGTGTTGGTTACCGCATAACTAGTACCTAGCATAGTTTCCAGGAGGTTTCATAGTGAGCCACACAATATGCGTTGTCCACTGTCTTCAACCGGTTCGCTAATCTCTCTTTCCCTACTGCTTCTGCTGCTGAGCACCTGCTCTGCGCTCTATGAGGACCAGATTAAAAAATTTGACTGGTAAGTGACACGAATGTTGAACATTGATCTCGCAATTGATATTCCAACTCCTAAACAGGCGAAGCGTACATGTGGGAGCTCTAAAACATGTCCACGTAGATCTTAACCATTTTCAGCCGCGTCTCTTATTGAGCACAAATGAGCAAGTGGTTGCCTCATTATGCCCGAAAACCGGTGAAATTGTCTGGCGACAGGTGCTGGAGCAGAAAGCTCGCGGTGACGTCAAGTTGCTGCAGGTTAGTGGTTTCTCCGACACCAGTAGCGACACAGCTGCAGCCCCTATGGGTTCGCATCTTGGCTTCGATATGCTGACGGTGCAGGGTCATGCGCCGGCACTGGTTCGCGGCTGGAATACAAATATAGGTACGATCGAGTGGGAATGGTCAGTAATGCCGTTGCATACAGAACGTGCTCAGGATGCGCTCTGGTTCTATAGCAACTCCGTGTTATACCACGTTGTGCCTGCTTGGCGCAGTCATCTCGAGGTGACTGCCTATTTCGCTACCTCAGGACATTCAACTGGAAGCACCAGTAAAATAATGGCAGCGTGGATCAAACCCGATAGCTGTTTGCTCAGCGGCACTTACTATGTTTGTCAGGACGGCAAGCAGCTCATCAGTTTGGACCTGGTGGCGAAGAGTACACAGGTCATTGCCACTCCCCTCGATGCGGAACCAACCACTAAAGTTCAAGCTTTGCCGGTAAGATGTTTACTTATACATATTCTTTTTTCAATTTACTAATATTATTTTAATTTCAGGGCCTAAATGGAGTTCTGATTGCGAACAAAAAACTTGTTAGTGTTCACAAGGATCAACCTGTGTGTGGTGAACTAAGCAGTTCCAGCTACATTGTCGGAAACTTTAATTCCCGCAAGGTGGTGGCCTATGCTGATCTCGTTGATGGTGTAAGAAAATAACCTAGTGTTATCTAAAGAGATGTTCCTTAGCCGGTTTCTTTATCTTTTCAGACACTCAAAATTAATGCTGTTTATTTGGATGATTGTTCGCCTGTGCCCGAACTACAGTCGAGTTTAGCATTTGCTGAGCATTATGGAACACCAAGTTTGCGTTCCTTCGATTGCAAACTGAAACGCACTGCTGATGGCAAAAACTGTCTATTCCTATTTGCAACTAGTGCGGAATCAATTATTGCCGTTCAGCAAGGACGTGTTCGTTGGGCACGTGAGGAGTCATTGGCCAATATAATTGACTCGCAATTTCTTGATTTACCACTGGCCGATACGGAGGGAACACTGGAAAATGAAATGAAGGGCAAAGCAGGTAAGTTTAGCTAAGTTTTATGCTTAATTATTATAAGCCAGACGTTTATACATTACTCATAAATTGCTTACCGAAGTGGATTCCAACAATTTGAAGCGTAAGTGGTGGTTAAGCTTTCGTTGGTCTATCAGCGATCAACAATCTTTTCTATAAATTTAATACTCTGTATTTTGCTTCGCTTTCATCATTAGGTGACATTGCCAGTGCTTTCATGCGTCGCATTACCACCCAAGCATTGCAAATCAAAAGCCTGTTCCTGCATGTCATCGGACTGGGCCCTCCACCGACAGACACGCAACGCGCTGGACTTGTGCGCGACTCCTTTGGCCTGCACAAGATGTTGGTTATTCTGACACGTAGTGGCAAAATCTTTGGCATCGACAACATTGCTGGAAAACATCATTGGAAGCTATACCTGCCAAATGTATCGGGCTTTGAGAATGCCGAGGAGATGCGTCTCATCGTGCAGCGAAGCTCAAAGCATTTCCCACTGCAGCCACTGTGCACCATTGTGGCAAAGTTCCTCGTAAGATTTAAACTTAAAGCACACACCTATCAAGTGTAGTTCATATCGTTTTATCAATCTCGTAGAGCACGGGAAATGGAGTACTGTTCCGTTTTAATCCCATTACCGGACTTGCTGCTGAAGGTGGATTGTTGGTGCTGGATTACCAAATCAAGCAAATTGCGCTTCTGCCCGAAACAGAAAGAGATTTCGTTAAGGGCATCCTAATGCTGGATGCTTCTAACAAAGTCCATGTGCAACCCAAGCATGCAACGCCATTGGCGAATGGCATTTATTTGTACACGGCCGACGTAAAGACCGCTGTACTCGAGGGTTATTATGTTAAATATGCGGGCGGCGTAAGTAACCTAATCGTGGGACTACTCTAAATAGTGATAATAATCATTTCAATTGTATTTACAGGCATTGTCGTGCTTGCCCATTTGGAATGTTCGTTTGGGAGGTCACAATTCGGAACAGCATATCATTGGCGTTGCCCAGAAAAACCCTATTGAGCATGTGCATTCCCAGGGCCGTGTGTTGGGAGATCGCTCTGTGCTCTACAAGTATATCAATCCTAACTTGGTGGCCTTTGTTACACAAGCTCCAGATCCAACGCACAAATGTAAACCATTCACTGAACTCGCTTAAAAGTGATATTCTAATTGATTTTATTCACAGCTGTGCTTAATTTGTATTTAATTGATGTTGTCTCTGGCTCCGTCATCTTTTCAATGACACATCGCAAGGTGCGACCGCCACTGCATATTGTTCACTCCGAAAATTGGTTGGCCTACTCATACTTCAATGATAAAGTGCGTCGGACCGAGATCAGTAAGTGAAATCGATGCATTGTATGTATATATATAAATTTGTTGCACTTTCTTTTGAATAGCCACTATTGAACTATATGAGGGAGCCTCGCAGGCTAACAACAGTGTCTGGAGCTCCCTGCAGGCACCATCTATGCCACTTGTCGAGCGTCAGTCATACATAATACCAACCATCGTGGAGGCCTTGCGAGAAACTATAACCGAACGTGGTATAACCAACAAACATGTCTTAAGTAAGTTGGTCTGTTTATGAAGTTTTAGAGGTAGATTAATTGATTTCACTTTACTTTTTCAGTTGGTACAGCCAGCGGTGGCATTGTTGAAATGTCCTGGCATCTGCTGGATCCACGTCGTCCCATTTCATCTACCACGCAAGGACGTGAAGAGGGCGCCATACCTTATATACCCGAGTTGCCTTTGCCCACTGAAAATTATATTAATTACAATCAGACAATTGCACGCTTGCGTAATATTTACACCGCTCCCAGCGGTCTGGAGAGTACCTGTCTAGTCGTGGCCACTGGCTTAGGTGAGTCTAATCCGTTAATTGTAATAGAAAATCATTAAAATATAACTAATCTCTTCCACAGATTTATTTGTTACGCGCGTTGCGCCCTCCAAAACCTTTGATTTGCTGAAAGAGGATTTTGACTATATATTAATTTCCATAGTGCTAGTCGTGCTCACATCGGGCTCTTTGATTGTTAGGCATTTAGCGTCGCGTAAATTGCTCAAGCAGGCGTGGAAGTAGACATGTCACACTACTACATACATATATAAATAGAGATGTCATTGCTTTATAAAAATTGTACTACGACCAAAAAGAACTAACAAGTAACAAGGAAGTTAAAGAAGCAAGTGTAGAGTAGATTTTCAGAATGAGAGAAAGAATTGTAGTTGCAATCCGCATTTGAACTTATAATGCAATTGATATCAATTTTTTTCTCAAAGCCTAGGCAATTATTTATAATTAAAATATATAGCGTAAAACAAGTAATTAGCTGTTGAAAAGGTTTTCATTGCATTTTATGTTTTCTGTTTATTTTTCTATACTATGAATATCAGCATTGAAATTGTGTTTTTTGAAATTTAGTCAATAAAAAAACATTTGTAAAGGTAATTTATTGTGTTTGAAAAACATTTGTTTTAAGTCTATTAAAGTTACGAGTGTGTGGGAATGCTAATAAACTTAAACTAATTAGTTTGCGTTTTTCCCAAATGAAAAATCTAATAAGATTTAACCGGCGACTTTGGAGTTGCCACCTAGTTTTACTGCATGTTGCACAACACTGAACCCGGCAAACAGCTGTTTGGGATCTTCCTCTTACAAACCATCGTGCTAAACATTGAAAAACGATGGCTCTGCGTGTTTTTGGTTTAAATATAATTAAAAATAACAGAAATCTGCTGCAAAATGCTGGCAAAATTAATGGAGTCTGCAATACGCAAGCTGTAAGTGAAAAGTCTGCTATGAAATTAGATTCAAAGCTTTTTAAAATTATAAACAACATGTTTGCATAACATTTCAGGTAATAGCAGGAGCGCCATATGCGACACAGGTGACTGTTGAGGCATCGCCTGCTGCTGTGCAGAAGCAGAAGGTGAGCAAGGCTATGAAGGCTTACCTGACGCGAGCCAATGAACACGATGAGTTCATGAAGACGCAGCATTTGGAGTTCCAAATCGGCAAGCGGCACTTGGCTAACATGATGGGAGCCGATGCGGAGACTTTCACACAGGAAGACATTGACGTGGGTATGAAATCATTTTATAAATGTGACTTTATTAAGAAGATTTATCAATTTTAGGAAGCTATTGCGTACCTTTTCCCCTCTGGCTTATTCGATAAGCGTGCACGACCCGCCATGCGATCCCCTGATGAAGTGTTTCCCGCACGAAAGGCAGCCGAGTTCGATGAGACGGGGCGACCCTTCCACACCATGTTCTACACAGGCAAAGCCAACTTCTTCAAGCTGCTGCACGTGAGTTGTCGCGGGGAAACTTCTTATTGGGAAACTATCTAATTTTATTCATATGCCTTGGCAGGACATTGTAGAGGAAACCAACAAACTGTACGACTTTGAAGATCGCATGCTTCGTCGTGGAAATAAGCCTGATGAAAACCAAAAACTGTACGTGGTATCTGGCTATATAATACATTAAAACATGAATTGAATTCAATTAATTCCCTACAGCACGACGGCTGGTTTCCAGCTCTTGCCAAAGGACCAACTGGAGCGTCTGCTTGTCGAACAGATTGCGGACATTGAGTATCAGAACTTTTGCAGCAGCATGGACCGCCTGATAGCCTCACCGTTTGCGTACAAAAGCAAAGAGTTCATTGAACGCTTCCTAAAACCCCTTATGGATCAGTCCAAGCAATTGGAGGTGCCCAAGCCAAAGATCGATGAGCAGGGTCGCCAGTATGTGACCACCTATGAATGTCTGCGCAAGACGGCGCGTGCCGACGTCACTGTCCGTCTGCCCGGCACAGGAAAGATCAGCATTAACGGTCAGGATATATCGTACTTCAGTGAGGAGGCGTGCAGAGAACAGGTGAGTGGAATGATGAGAGAGAGTGCAAGTGATAACCTGCCAGACGTTTTTATACCACTGTGAAGTGCGTGTATATATAGAATGTCGATCAGGTCTGTCTGTCTGTCTGCTTTGCACTTACGTTAGCTGCTAATTTACCTTTAATTTGAAACGAAATGATCGCGAAACTTGCCAGACTGAACAAAGATAAGAAGGCAAACAGATAATTCATAACAATAGGTGTATAGATTGTTTATTATTTAACATATAACTTGCATATTAATTATCATTTCAACGCTTCTCATACGACAACGCCAAACAACAAAGACACAGCCTAAAGCCACAGACACAGACACAAACAGCTTCTCGCCTCTCTAGAGTAGCCTATCAACTAGTTGTATTTATAATATATATAGTGTATATATAGTTTATCCATATGAAGAGTTGTATGCACTATATTGTAGGTGCGCCAGGCGCTTCAATATCAAATATCGAAACAGTTAACTAATACATAATATCAACAATTTTTTGGGGTAACTCGCACTCGCAGTCGAGTCTACAGACTAATTCGAACTAATTGTGTAGCAAATGGTGATACTAATAGGTTAAAGTATAGATAGATATACAGATACAGATACAGAGATATAGTAGAGATGATATCATTAAATGGCATGGGGAAGCTCCGCAGCTATTTGCGCAGATTCTGCTTCTGTTGGTTGGAGATGACGATGAGGAGCTTGTCTATCACTTTGCTCGCCTGCTGCTGCTGCGAGATGAGCGCCTGCTTCAGCTCCTGTATCTCTTGGGTGAGGCACTCAATGCGATCCGCATTGTCATCGATTTTATTTGTCAACGTTGTGAATTGTGTGGACTCTGGGTCCGCATCGGGTAGCGCATATGCAGTGGGTACGCAGCCATTGTTGTTGTTGTACTTGTTCTTGTACGATAGATAATTCTCAGCAGGATTCTTGGATGACACGGTGTGTCCGAACTGCTTGCGCATTTTACCCACCTCGTAGGCCTTCATTAGTATATCACGTGGCAGCCGTTTCTCGCTGGGATTAAGCGGCTTCACACACAGCACCACGCGATAGGCCTGCGGCGAGACGAGCGCCGTGTAATGCAACAGATTACGCAGCCAGGTGGGCAAATATCCATTGAACAGTGCCGACTCAATGTAGCTTATCAGTTTGGTTTGTCGCACCAGCTTGGAGAGACCGGCGGTCTTCTTGAGACCCTGTATATCATGCACAGCAATGCCCACCAGCAGATTCATCAGAATGATGGTGACAAACAGCAGAAAGAGAACGAACGTGATCTGTGCGCTGACCTCGAGTAGAAACGGTGGATCCTTCCCATCGGGATCATTGATGAGCAGCGATAAATCCTGTTCGCCTATCATCATAACCAGCACTGTAATGAAACCCATAAAGGGATTGGCAAACGACGACGACGATGGAAAGATGACACAAAAGCTAATGGTGAATCCGATCAGCATGCAAGAATAGGCCATAAATAGCTTGGCGAACTCGCCCTGCACCCGCGTATACATTGCCACATACACATCGAAGACAGGCAGCTGGCCAATCATCAACATCAGATTGGTCCAACCCAGGAGCACAGCAAAGGCGCCAATATGATTCTGGAACGTGTAGGTCTGCTTGGTGTATATATACGAGATGACAAAGACGCTGGTGATGACAAACCATTCCATAATGTTCTCCACTTGCGTCACATAATGTCGAAACGATGAGTAGCCCGTTATGCCGTATAGCTTTCGAAATATCTCCACTATAGTGATGGCAACCAGGACCCACCATTGCATTTCCATCACGAATGGATTGTTACGCAGCATATCGCCCAATATGGATTGCTTCTGGCACAGCTCCTGTGCCTGTATGGTCGTGTTGTCATCCTTGCTGCCATTGTAACAGTTGTGCGCCAACGCGGTGAGCACGTACAGCGTCAGGAAGAGCACAAAGCTAAAGCAGAAGATCAAACGCCCGATGTAGTACTTGCGTATCTTGCCCCATTTGATGTACAGAAAGGAGGAGCACAGCGGATGCTCCAGTATCTCCTTTTGTCCCTCGTCGACAAACGTGTTCAAGTAGCTAATCTCACGCGGATGGCAATGCTGCAACAGCTGACGAAAGTCCAGCTCCAGCTCCACCTCGCGATTGACAGGATCCTGTAGAGAAATAGGCTTTATAGCTAGGGAACTCAGACTTAACCTGCTACTGCAACTCACCTGTGAATGATGCAGTGTGATGGCCGCATCCAGTTTCTGGCGTATCATGGCCACCGATGCCGGAGTCTTGCGTGTAATCACGTTCAGAGCTGAGGTGCCCTTCTTGGACTTTGTGGTCACATCGGCACCATGAAAGATGAGCATCTCGACGCACTGCACAAGGCCGTCCAGGGCGGCCAAGTGAAGTGCAGTAAAGCCGTAGATATCCTTGTGGTTTACATTGGCGCCCCACTGGATTAGGGTCTCCATGATGTCGTAGGCATTCTCCGATTTGCCCACAGCTGCGTGCAACGGCGTGCGATGATCAAAGTCCTCTGCATTGGAGTCCGCATTGCCATTGCGCAGCAGCGATTCAACGCACTCCAAGCTCGAGGTGCGCGCTGCCAGGTGCAGAGGCGTGAAGCCACGATGATTCTTTAGCTTGGCATCGGCACCCTTCGAGAGCAGCAGATCCACACACTCCACATTGCCCTCATCTGCAGCCAGATGCAGAGCCGTGGACTCCTTCTCACGTATGCAAATCCTTACGTTTGCATCCGCATTAGGAGCATTCAGTAACGCCTCCAGGCACTGCAAATGGCCCAGATCTGCGGCCAAATGTATGGCATTGGTGCCATTGGGCTTCAGGGAGTTCACGTCCGCTCCCTCGCCAATGAAAAGCTGCAGACACTCGAGCGCATTGGAGCGCACGGCACAGTGCAGCAGACTCTCCTCGCAGTTGGGTTTGTTGGTGTCTTTGGTGATGAGGGCGCCACTGTTAATCAGGAACTTGGCCGCCTCTGCGGCATTGCCAAAGGCGGCACAATGCAGTGGCGTATAGCACTTGGGCTGCAGATTCACATTGATACCCTTGGCCACGAGCAGATTCAGTGTGGCCAGGCAGCCACTGAAGGCGGCCAGGTGCAGTGCCGATATGCCATTCTGATCACAGAATTGTAAATCGGCTCCTGCCTTCAACAGACCCTCGAGGAGATCCCAACGCTTGAGAAATGCAGCCCACAAATAGCTGAGATTCTTCTCCAGCTTCGAGGCGGTCTCGAAGTGTGCCGCCAATCCCTCGGCCACCACATTGCTCTGCTCAATGTCCTCCAGCAGGCGTACTCTGCCGCCGGCACTCTTCAGCTGATCGATCAGACTAATCCTTAACGTATCGTTGCATATCTGCACACTCAGCTCACTTGTTGGCTCCTCGAAGCTATCGTACATGCTCGGCGCACTCTCCGCCGGCGGCGACGGTCCACACTCCATGTATTCGAATTCTCCAGCTGTCGGGTACTGGGCTTCGATCATGGCGTCAGTGTTGTTGTTGCGCCATCGCACCATCAGATTGGGTGGAATCGATTTGAAACTGTTGTGCAAAGCAAAAGATGACAAAGGGACAAGTTAGTTTAGCTGCGTGATTGATTTATACCAAATGCGCAATAGATCATTGATTTAAACCTCAACACTTCCAGCTAAAATCTATTAAACCTGATTTAATATAACATAAATATTCCGTTTCGTGTCGGAGAATAGATGCACAAAACTTTGAAACTCTCTGAGCTCATTCACAATTGTAAATTATGCACAAATTCCCTGCAAAAAAGTTAATTGCTTTAACTGATTTCAAAGTAATTTAAGCAATTATAAAACTTCATTCCGAATCAAATTTAATCTTAATTTAGAGATTGATTACTATATAAATTTCTATTATATTGTACATGTATTTCACTTGATTTCTTTTTGAAATATGATTGCAGATTGCACATTTTAAGGACATTACACGACAATAGATCTTTAGGCAATAGATTTATTCCAAACTGTAGAGAAGGCACTGTAAGAACATATCGATCATTTGATCTTAATGCAGAGAATGGTTTCCATATTGTATATTTATTTATATATTCTAGTTAAATTTGCTATTGAAACTAGTTCCAGAAAACTTTAGCAATCACAGCTGTTCCACTATAACAGGCATATTGAAGTTTATTTAGACTCCACACTTATTTCATTTGTTTATGCCATTGTTGTTTTTTTATATATTTTCCATTTATTTTATGCTTTTTGCATTTCTCGTTTGTTGCTATTGTCTCTTTCAATGGCAGCGCGAGCGAGTTCATTGTCGAGTCTGAAGCATGCATAATTTACACTCAATTTATCATATCAGTTATAATACACTCTACTACCAGGGTAAATGTATGTTAAGTAATACACAGAGAGACTGAGTGACTGTTTCTGGTTTCTGGAATTGTACCTGCCGTGGAAGGTGCCGGCGGAACTTTAACGACGACGAATTCAACTGCAACTGTTGCTCTCGACTACTACAAGTATAGTGACTTATGATATACTATGTATGTTGTAAGATGTGTGTATCTGTACGTACACCGTTTGCAGCCATGTCCACGGATGATGCCAATTCGCTAATGAGCTATTTTCAATTTCTAATTTCATTTCCAAAATGCCACAACGCCTGAGTGACCCATCTACAGACCGAGGCGACAGACAGACACAGGCAGAGAGAGAGATGACAGACAGACCGACAGACAAACAGACGGACGGACAGGCAGGGAGACCGACAGACAAGTGGCTCACAATGGACGCCTTTTGTGGCGCTCTAACAATTGTGCCTAACGGGCGGAAAATGCAAAAATGTTGTGTGAAAAACGCGAATTTTTCACTTCCGTTTGGTTGTTGTTGTTGTTCTTTTCGTTGAACGAACGAACTACGAACTGCGAACGCGTTTTAACGAATACGAATACGTATTTTATATATTTTTGTTAGCCAGCGACTAAAGCGACCGCCTGCATTGTTGTTTCGATTCCGACTGATGGAAAACCTCAAGCGCTGCTCGATCGAGCACCGTCGATCGGGCTTAGCTCACGCGACCGAAAAGCCAAAAAGCCGAACTTAATACAAGAGAAAGAGAAAGAGAGAGAGAGAGAGAGACGGCTGTAGAGCGGGGAAAAGAGACCGCGGAGAGTGGAGTGTGGGAAAGAGAGAGTCGCGACGGCAGTCGTGTGTGGGAGTGTGTGCAGAGTTGGCAATAGCCGAAAAAGAGCTAAAAGAGAAGCGGACAAAGGAAGGGCTCAACATATACCATAACATACTATACATTAACATACTGTAGCATAACATACTATATACAGGAAGGTATTTTCGGCACAATGCATTGTTCGATCTTGACTCTAACCAGTTTCAATCGGTTGGCAACAGCGATGCTACTGTACAAACTGTGTGTTATATTGGTATATGTTATATATATAACAGTATTAGCTGTAGTTCAAGTTAAACATATATTCCACAATAGTTACTATATACCCCACCATGTCACGTGCTTCTCTACAATTCACAACTTCAGACAATGAGCTGAAAGTGTTGACTGGAATTCTTGCGATAATATCACAGTGACTCCAATTTAATTTCCAATACAGTAATTACACTGCCCCCCCCTGAAGCGTGGGAATATTGTAGACGTAGCTGTTAACTAACTATCTTTACATCTTTAGATGCTCGTAGTTGAAACCTGTTTCTCCTTCACACCTACCGAACATTGATTGGACTCTGCCCCACCCAAAAAAAAGCAATACGAAGATTTCGTTTGTTTCGCACTTTTTCGGGGTTCGTCTCTGTCTTTATACGCGCTTGTCGCATCGCAAACTGCATTGCTGGCATAGACGGTGGCAGGGGGAGGGGAGAGAGTGGAAGAGGGGGAGTGGGGGAGTGGAGCCAACTGGCACTTACCGGTTATTCGCATTATTTTCAGTAAGCGGCTGCTCCACTTCGGTTTTGGTAACGACGCTGATGGAACGTGTCATGCGACGCGGCTTCGTGCTGCCCTCCTTGTAACCAAGATTCTCCATGACGACCACGAAGGCGACGGGCAGACCTTGCTGTTCCACACAAGTTCCAAGTTCCACTTGCAGTTGATGAAGTTGCTTGTTGTTGTTGTTGTTGCTGTTGCTGGCATTCGAAACGCGCAAATATGCGCTAAAAGTAAACCCAAGTCGATTGGCGTCTGGCGGCTGCACTCGCGATGCAAATAAACCACACCAAAAAAACTTTCCAATATCAGCTAAGCTAAATTTATAGACCAGTTTCTTCACGTTTCTTCAGTGGCTTCACGGCCCCGGGTACTGGCTGGACTTGAGATAAACTCTGGTCGTTTCGATTAGCCACTCTCAGCTGCAACGATAAACGGAAAATGTTTATTGGCGAAAAAGAAGAAGTTTCTCCCCTCCAAGAGATATCCCAGTCTACAGTTATGCGATGCCAAGCGAATGTGGATCGCAACTGAATGGATTCTTAACTAATTCGCGATTACTTTCGCTTCCACAATCTGCACAGATCTTAAATAAATATTAACATAAGCGTCACTTCTGGCTTTGGCTTTCCTTTTGCCTGACTGCGACAATCTTGCCCCGTAGTAGGTGTATTATCTAAGCATCTGTCTCATTTGACGCAGCGATAAGGCTGCCATATAAACAGTATCATCATCATCATGGGATACAATCCAAGTCGCGTGTGGACTGGCGATTTATCACTTACTGGCTACTGTCTGCCAGTGGCTGCCTCTCGAAAGGGGGACGACACATACAATTATGCATCATAAACTGTATAAACTTTGAGTTTGCCAGCCATAAAGTTTCTGTTTGCTAGCCAGATTGAGTAATACTTTACAATATATATAGAAGTGCTCTCTCAGTTTATATTTAGAGTTTACAAAGAAGAGAGCAAGTGAAACCCTCTCTATAAGGAAACCCTCTTTCAAGATTAATGATTCCCAAATTGAACAACGCAATTTAAGGCATACTTTGATTTGCCCTTCCACTTCAATCACTTCCACCTTATACGATATTTTTATGGGTCCCCACAAAGTTTACTTCTCGCATTATGCCCCTAGCCCCATTCTGTTTGTTCACATTGTTTACAGTTGGTGTCAACGTCAGCATATTCATTCATTGATATCATTTGTTGAGCAAATTCCATTTGGTATCATGCGGAACCAGGCAAATCGTATTACTTCTCCAGCCAAGGTATTTTTAAATCAGTTTACCTTTATTATGTGTCAGAGATGAGAGAGCCTTATTGTACTTAGTTCAAATTATTTCCCCACCTTATCTTAACTCTTTTAACTACGCTTTGCATAATCTATTCGCTGCTGATGTAAAACATTTCCAAGAGAGAATTACGTAAAACAGTTTGCTTTTAAGGTTCTTTGTTGTCGAGTTTGTTGTTGTTACTGTTGCCGTAATCAAGTATAGTACTAACAACAAAAAAAAGTAATGAAATTAATTGCAATCCGTCGGTGCTGTCAATTGTGCTTAACGAATTTAGAATTTATTATTAATGTTGTCGCATTTCGCAGAATCTTCAACAAGTACAAAAAATAAAATAAAATAAACAAATAAACGTCGATAAACAAAAATGTGCATGGTTCAATAAGAGTTAACTTTATAATAGCTAATTTCGTGGTCCAAAGAGCTCTTAACTCTCATTATGCGTACAAATTAACGAAATTCTCAGAGAGGAATCTGTCGAACGACGACGACGAAGTTGTAAAACCAGTTTGCAGTTTTATGAATTCCACTTGGGCCCACAGACACAGAGTTGAAAGTTTTCAATAGACAATAGGCTAGCATATCTTTATCGTATTGATGAATTGGTCTGGTCTGGTCAGTTCGAGGTGGACCCTTGATTGGATTGCGAATAGAATTTTCGTTACATGCTCTCAACGAACCGGAAGCGCCATTTGCAATTTACCGTTTAGATGCGACGTCATTTTGAAAACTGCGCCGCCCCTACAGAACGCAGCACTGCCTTCGCTTCGGTTCGGCTCGACTCGACTCGGTTCGTTTCTTTTCTCGTATCGTATCGTTCGTTCGGGGTTTGGTTTTGTCTACGCGATTTGTTCCGTTACGTTGCGTTTCGCTTGATCGTTTACTCGTTCGTTCCTTCGTTCGTTTCTTCGGTTCGCGTTGATTCAATTATAATTGAAACTAATTTGAATTTCTACGAATATGAAAGAGCCTTAAGGGTAGGGGGATGGCGGGTGTGGGGCAGCAGAAGGGGAAGGTATTATGTGAGTTGATGAAAGCCCAAGACGAAACGAGGCAAGATGAGATTTACATTTTTGCATTCAGAGAATGCTTTCAGAATGCCCTTGAACCTGAAGACTGGCTGATCGCGCTGGGTACGTAACGGTAATTGAATCTCGACCATTTAAAGGATAATAGAATACTGAAATTCCAACAGACGAAATGCAATGCAGACAATTAAGAAAGGGAGAAAGAGAGAGAGAGAGAGACCCAAGCAAATGCAACGCATATTATGCCCCGCCCAGAGTTTGATCAGAGATCTGAGCAAACTGTACGAAGATCAAGCGTGAGATATCTATCTCACGGTTCATTAGAAAGATCTATTTTAAGAACAACTTGTTATGATGGAACTATAAAGCTCTAGTACAAACGTAGTGCTGTCAATTTATCGGCTTAAATATGCCGCGAAGGTTGAGTTCTGTTTTCTATATACGTTTTCTATAATATACATATGTATATATCTCGCTGTGTCTTGGATTGCATCCAGATATAGTTCGCACTCAAACTTTACTTTATAATTGTCCTGGACAATGCCGGCAATGCTTTGGCAATCGACGCGACATTATCGAATGAGAATCGGTGCAGGAATTTTCACTTGAGCTGAGCAGGAGCTCCTCGCACGCGTGCGAAATTTTCCGCGACTTTTGAAGCGCGACAACAGCGTCGATTGACTGATAAAAAGAACTGCGCCGAACTGCGATAATGTACACCACAAGATACTGCTCTGCCCCAGGCTTGTGGATCAGTTGTGGCGCGAGTAGTGCGGAGGTGGAAGATGATCACAGATCAGATCCAACTCAAGCTAAGTGAGAGAAGAGCGCGCGCGCGCCAATGAGGCTGATTCTACACTTAGTATAGCGACTATAATGTGCTGTGTGTGCGATGCCCCATACAAATAATATTATCATAGTCGTCATCAGCTCCTATATCTCAAACACACACACACATACACATTTTGTATGCTAGTCCGAGTGCAAAGCTCATTGAGATGGGGAAAAGTGCGAGGAAAGCAAGAGGATTTTGGAACGCTCCAGAGAAGATGCTATCAAATTCATTTAAATCATAATAAAATGTGACGCGAGATCTCTTGTAGCGCCGATGCCGGTTGCCCCGATCCACCTCCATATCTCCCTCTTCCACTTGCCTGCCTTCATCTGCACCTCGCAATGTTTACAGACATTTCTCAAATAGTTTGGGGAACCTGTTCTACTGCAAATAAACGCACCCCTCCCACATACATCTCCCCCTCCATCTAGGGGCCAGTGTTTTGGTATTTCTGTCGCCGGCTTTAATTGCCATTGCATTCATTTAAAAATCATGTTCGCTATTTGCTGTTGCGTGAAGTCATCTAACAAATTGCTTAAACAAATTACAGATACAAACGAATCAAAATGATTTTGTCAAATCTGCAATGATTAATTGTGTATTTCTTTTTTTATACCTGTTGTTTTTTTTGTTGTGCGTGTGTTTTATTTTGTGTCGGTTCTTTTTTGCCAAATTTGTAGTTGTTCGCTTCTTTTGTACGCGCCTTTATTATGTATTTTTATTGTTTATTCGTTTTTAATCATAACGTTGGTTGTTTGTGTGCTCTAGACCATATTGTCTACGTTATGTGTACACATGTATAGTATACGGCATACGGGTTCAAAGCGTGGACTTGTTTTCCCACGCATTTGACGAATCCCCCGAAAACAAATGATAAAAACAAAGCCAAAAGAACAATGAGCTTTTGTTTGATCTCGAAGAGTATTTACCCTTAAATATAGAATACATTCAATATTCAATGAAATTACAAGCATTTAAATCAAATATTAAATGAAATATTCCCATCTTAACTTGATAAATATAAATAAGTTGAAAAGATAAAGATCGAAAGAGTTTTCTATATATTATCAGAATGTGCTCGCTATGTTAGAAAGTTGGTCAAACAATAAAGCTACCCATTGTCAGGGTGTGGAACACCGCATCAGGAATCGCTGACCGAGTTCGGACTTTGGAACTGACGTCACAATTGCGATATGCATTTATATTTCTACTTTAATCGATTTTGAACGGTTTTGCGACTCATACGTAAAGTGTGTCATTACGTAACTAGCTTGGCAACAATTTTGAATTTTCCCTTCCTTATCCAATAAATTAATACCGGTTCCAGACAGTCTGCAAGGTGCCACATACAGTTACATTGAATTGTTACATTTGACAAATTGAAATTGCCTATTTGTCATCCTTTTGAATCGGATCGTAATTCATTATAACTCTGACTGTAATCTTTTTCTACGTGCAGTAAGACGTGCTGTACATGGTGTTTACTAACACTGGTTACACCTTACCGTCTGTTCATGTGGCTCACGCGTCGTAATTAACACTTTGTTATGAGCTAGTCACACTTAATGCCTAAACAAATAAAAATATTCTACAGATCAGTTTAAAAGACAGACAGTACTTGGTATAGGTTAAACAAAATTCTATCTTTAAATTGTTAAAGAAAGATGAATGATAAAATATAGATTTACATCAAAACACCTTATTATATTGTGCGTGTTAACCATTTTTCTGTTCTTTTATGTACTAGGGATTGTAAGAGAACAATATTTTACAGTCTCTTCTTCTTTATTGCAAAGGTAGCAAGCAGCTTCAGGATCATGTCCATACTTGCCTGAAACAATCATGTCCTGTCAGAAACTTGGTCATATAGTAGTCCATCTCACCGTAACTTCATTAAAAATATATCTTGAATGTATTCAAAAATGATGAGTTTATAATGATTACAAGAAGCCTTCTCTAAACTTACTGAGGTTTTACTTATTCTATACAGCAAATCGGCCCAGAGCGTAGTCAGTTAATTGCAATAGGTATGCAACAATTTGTTGCATTATCGCGCTTTTAATTTGGCTAACGATTTTGTCATCATTATCTATCTATTGTAGTTGCTTTGGGGCAGGAAATACTCCCGCAGTTTAGTTTTACATACATGAAAATACAATGCACCCACACATGGTCAACTTAAGTACATATTTGTATGTATGTGTATGTAAATGTGTATAAACAATAGCTTGCCCCCAAGCGCTCTGAACTTGACTTCTAACGTGATGTATATGTTTTTAGCTGCTCTTCCCCCTGAACTTCAGCGAGTTGCTTGGCAAAGTCGACGTGGAGGCCAATGTGGAGGGCGGTGGTCCATCCGGTCAGGCGGGCGCCATTCGCTGGGGCATTGCAATGAGTTTGCGCAGCTTTGTTGATCAAGAGATGATTGAGTCAATGCGTCTGGGTAAGTGACGATCTCGATCTCCATCATCGTTTATCATTGCCACTAATTGCATTCCATTTGTCCATTTGCAGCCGGCCTGCTGACACGTGACTATCGCCGACGGGAGCGCAAGAAGTTCGGACAGGAAGGCGCACGTCGCAAGTACACGTGGAAGAAGCGTTGAGCGGCAAACAACAAAGCGTCGTCGCGTTGCATTTCACTCAAATGTTCAATAAAACAAATAAAAACTATGTTAAATTAGTAGTTAAAGAGCTTAAATTACATTTGGTTTAGAGGCTTGAGGCCCAGAAATTGCATGCCTTGCTGTAACGTGCGCTTGGCCGCATGGAAGAGTAGCAGACGTTGCGCTTGCTTCTCTGGATTCCTCTCCAGCTTGACAGGCAGTCGTTTCAGTGCACGACTCGTTGCATTGCTGTAAGATAGAGATTTAAGAGGAAAGATTAGCTTGGACAGCAGGAATTGAAGCTGACAGACTCACGCACCACAAACCGAACAGATAATTGACCAGTACACAAGCTTCAAGCTGCTCCTTGGACTGCCAAACAGATTGTTCAAAACGTGCCAGCTCATAAAGCACGTCCAGTGCATCTGATGGTTCTTGCATAAGGTGTTGCCAACTGGGTTTCACTTCCGCCAGCTGAACATGTTGAAAATTTTCCAGCAAACTGTGCAGGCGACAGTGGGTGTACTGTAACTTGATGCCCGTGTCCCCGGTTACCTGCAGTGCCTGCTGCCAGCTGAATTCATGATCCCGTTGCCGACGCTGCTTCAGCACATTGACCAGCACCGCAGACACGCCCAACACATCACAGACATGCTCATCGTCCAGACTGCTATTAACTTTAGTGGCTGCAAGTTAACATAAAACATTTGCCATTTTTGAATAATAAGAATTCCATATGACTCACTTGAGCTGACGCTGCGCTTCTCGCGCATCACGTCGCGGGCCTCGTTGAGCACATCGCGCAGGAAGACAGCATTGCCTTGACGCGTACTCATGCCATGAATGCGTCCGAATTTAACATGCAGCAGCTTGTCATTGAAGCCTTCGTCCAATGCGATGGCGGTCTTAAATAGCGCATTGAAATGATCCGCCTGGCCATTGTCCACAACGTACAGCATGCGTGTGAACTGTAGACGCCTCTGGCGCTCCAAGATGGCAGCAATGTCACGTGCTAAATACAAAGTGGAGCCATCGCTTTTAATGACGGGCACTCGACGCTGATCCACAACTACAATCTCCCGGCCATCGTGCTCACGCTGCAAGACTCCTGCCGAGCGTAGCTGTGAGAGTACTTCACTGATCTCATTTTGGGAGTATTGCGACTCCCATTCGTAACTGTCGAAATGCACTCCAAGACGTTCGTAGATCTGTGTGAGCTCGTCTATCGTATAGCCACGATACTGCTCCCACTGTCTGGCCATGTTATCATCTTTGCCCGCCTCCAAAGCACTAAACAGCTCTCGCGCTCGTTGAGCCACATTCGGATCCTCTGCTGCAGCCTTGTTCGCCGCCACATAAGCGTTAAAGAGACTCTCAATGGGAGCAGTTTTCATGGCAGATTCGGGTACATTGGTGAGTTGCACACCAAGTGCCAGGAGTCCAAACTGAGTGCCCCAATCGCCTAAATAGTTAAGACGTGTTGTTCGATATCCCAAATGCTGGTGAAGATTGGCAATCACATTGCCTATAATTGTCGATCGCAAATGGCCAACATGAAAGGGCTTAGCAATATTTGGTGAGCTATACTCGATGACAACATGTTCCTCAAGGCGAGCCGGCGCAGACGATGGCAATGTTTCTGTTTGAAGAAGATGCTCTGCAAATGCATCAGGTTGCAATTGGAACTCGACTTTAGCTGCATTGCGTCCTTCACTAGGTACCACTCGAACCTCTTCAATATACGTGGAGTCAAATTGTTTGCATTTAATCGAATTCAACAATTCGTTCTCCTGTTGTGCAACCGAAGCCGGCAGCACCCATTGCAGCGATGGGCGTGCATTTGCGATTTGCTGCCTCTTGGTCGGAACTTCCAGAGCATGATAGATGTTTTTCAGTTCTGGCAGCTTAAATAAACATTTAAATATCCACATAAATATTAATTTAATTGATGTTTATTAAATTTACCTGCTCACAAATAGCGCGCCGTATACGACCAGTCATGGTTATTTCAGTAGGGTGGCAACACCAGTGCATGGCAGTGCTGGAAAATGTGGGTAATATTGAAAAATGCCGTGTGAGGGCTACAAAACAGCTGTTTCTGCTGGGCTGGGTTTGTTTGTGTTTTGTTGCTGATCTGCCTTCCAACTCAGTTTACAATAAGCCGTATGCTATTATTATCAAGATGCATAAGGCATATAGTGTGCAATCAATACTAAAGCAGGGAGTTCAAATCGAAGCTATTGCAGCATACGGTGAGTGATATTAGTTAATAATAAAGTATAAGATTTCTGATTCTCTGAATATCTCTCTTTATGCGGGTATGCAGGTAACCATGTTATTTTGGGCACAAGGAGCGGACAGCTCATCATGTACTCCGTGGATGAACAAACTGGAGTCGATATGCGAATGTTCAATAGGAACTTCAGCAAGAAACCCATAACCCAAATGGAGGTGGTAGCTGTAGAAAATTTGCTTTTCGTGTTGACAGACAGTATGATTCATGTGTGCGATATCAGCCAGATTGAAAACAATTTCGAATTTATCGAAAGATCAATGGAGACAAAGGGTTGCACTTTATTCACCATGGATGTGGACACACGCAAGTCCACAACTGGTGAATTGGCCACGTTCATAAGAATCGGTTGTGCCATCAGGCGACAATTGGTGTTTTTCTTCTGGAAAAAGAATAAACTTGCATCGCTGCAGTTGATCATTGAACTGATTGACGTGCCCAAAGCAATGTGCTGGGTCAACCAAACCGTGTGTGTGGGCTACAAGGACGAATACGTCATATACAATGTAAGTGGTTGGCCATATAAAATTAATTATCAATTATCAATAACTTATCTAATGTGCTTTGATAGATATCCTGTACTCCGCCTAAGATGCACAAGCTAATCCCTACATCCTCCAGCATCATGCAGGAGCCAAACATTTGTCTAATACGTAACAGTATGTTGGGTATCTCTAAGGACAGCTACCTGATTCTCATTGATCCCAGCAAATATACAGCAAAGGAAGGCGCTGTTGATAGTGGAATGAACAACAAGACGTGGTCAAGCGCGCTCTTGGGATTGGGTAATACTTAACAGACATGCTTGTTTAGTATACTGTAGACCCTTATCTTAATTATCTGTTTCAGTGTGGGATGAACCGTTTGTTGTGGGACGCATCAAGAGTACCATCGAAGTGCGCAGTTTGGTGGGCAAGGATACGCTAGTGCAGACCCTGCCGGATCTCAAGAATACTAGATTTCTAGTGCGATCCGATAAAGGCACTATCTTTGCCGCCGCATCATCTGAACTGTGGTGCATACGGATGGTGGACATTCCAACACAGCGCGAGGAATTGCTGCAGCAGAAGAGATTTCAATTGGCCATCGAATTGACGGTAAGTCGAAATCATATATCACGTTCTCACTGATCAGTGACTATGCTACAATTCTGTATATTTACAGGAAATCTCCGAGAACGAGGTCGTTGATAAGGCGCAGACCATACGCCAGATACATATGTTGTATGCCAAGGAGCTCTTCACCAACAAAGAGTTCTCAGCTGCTATGAAGGAATTTGAAAAGGCTGCCATCGATCCATACGATGTGATACGACTCTTTCCCAGCCTCGTTCCGGAGCCGAAAAATACTGTAGATGATGGAACTGTGCCCACAGCCAGCGTGCCCAAGTTGGAGGATCATGAGCTGGAGAATGCGCTCATGGCTCTCATTGAATTTCTGGCACAAGCGCGACAACGCGAGAAGGTCAAAGTGCTGGACACCAAGAGTTCCACTTCGCTGCTCGAGATCATTGACACCACGTTGCTCAAGTGTTATCTGCAGACAAACGATGCCCTAGTTGCACCATTGCTGCGCCTTAATCAATGCCATCTCGAGGAGTCGGAGAAAATGCTGAAGAGATATAATAAGCTGTCCGAACTGATCATTCTCTATGACGGCAAAGGCAAGCACAAGAAAGCTTTGACCCTCCTAAAGGAGCAGGCAACCATTGAAGGTTCCGTACTATACGGGCCCAAGCGCACTATAGCCTATCTACAGACACTGGGCGAAGCCAATCTGCCATTGATCTTTGAGTTTGCTGATTGGGTTTTAACTGAGGATCCCTTTGAGGGTCTCAGAATATTCACTGACGAACTAATCGCAGTGGAGTCGCTGCCACGCGCCAAAGTACTAGACTTTCTGGTGAGCAAACACAAGGGGTTGGTCATACCCTATCTGGAGCATCTGATTGAAGTGTGGGAAGACACCAACACACTGCGTCACAATGCACTGCTCAAGCAGTATAGCGATCATGTACAGCGACTGCTGGCTCAACAGGCTAAGGGGTAAGGGTTGAGTCAACTTATTTTGATTGTGTGTCAAGTATAATTCTCACATTCTCACAGGGAATCGATTCCTGAACTGCAGCACATACGGGCCAAGCTCTACAAGATGCTGGACGAATCGCAATACTATTCGCCAGATCGCGTGCTAGAAGACTTTCCCACCACAGTGCTGTTGGAGGAGCGTGCACTGATTCTAGGCCGGCTAAAGAAGCATGAGAAAGTGTTGGCAATCTACATTCAAGTCTTGGGCGATGTGGAGAAGGCACAAAGCTACGCGGAAGCCAGCTATGAGCAGGACAAGGAGGTGTTCAATATACTACTGCGCACCATACTGAAACCCATGCAGCAGCCACCCTACGAAGGCATCTCTTTGCACCCAGATTTCCTTAGGCCCAACACGCAGGTGGCTCTGAACTTGCTCAACACGTACACTGTGAAAATCAATCCGAACTGCGCATTGGAGGTGAGTGGAAGGCAGCGCCTACTACAGGTACAATTTCTCTAAAATGTTTCTCTTGACTTTGTCGCAGTGTCTGCCTGACAATGTGCCCATGTCGGAGCTGAAGAACTATTTCGATACAGTGCTGCGGACACAAATGGCCGAGGAGCATCAGCGGCAAATAATGAAGGGACTGCTGGAAGCGGAGGCCACACGACTTGATGCCGCCATCGAGAAGGAGAGACAGAAGAGTTTCGAGGTGAACGAGTCTACCGTCTGTCCAGAGTGCAAGAAGAAGTTTCAAACAGCCTTCGTGCGTTATCCCAATGGGCAGGTGGTGCACATGTCCTGCTACGACAGGCGATTGAAAGCATCACAGAAATGAATCCACCTATTTATAATTTATATATGTATGTGATAAAGACCTAGATAAACAAATATATTATAGCTCATTCCAAGAAACACCGAGAGATTTAATATGGGCGCGTATTATACATATTTATTGGACTATATTTACAAGATGCTGTGGGGATTCTGTGTGGCTTATGCCTCTTCACTGCCATCCATCAGACTATCGCCATCTAGATCAAGGGATTCATTGCATATGGATAGATCCGACTCGGAGGCAGCACGACTGTGTGGACGCAGGGGTAGGGAAAGGGATTGTTTGCTATCCTCATTGTCATCATCCAGCAGACTGGGCGATGCTGTGCTGCACGCTGTGGTCAATGCCAGTTCACCGGATACACTTGTTGTTGTTGTTGTTGTTGTTGCTGTGGATGAGGCAGCTGCCGCTGCAGCCACGGCTGCTGCTGTTGCTGCTGCTCCGCCGGGCAATTGAGTCTGCCTGATCAGCGCCAGTCGCTGTTGGGTCAGTTCCAGGTGATGCTTGCGCCACTTGATGCGTCGATTCTGAAACCAGACTTTCACCTGCGCCTCCGTCAGCTTGAGTGTGTGTGCCAGATACAGTCGCTCCGGTCCGACCATGTATTGCTGTCGCTCGAACTCCGCCTCCAGGCATTCCAGCTGCTCCGGTGTGAAAATCGTACGCACTCGCTTGTTCTTCAGCGCGCTCTTCTTGTGTGAGTCTGGGAGGGAGAAGGAGAGAGAGAGAGGGAGAGGGAGAGGGAGGGAGAGACTATTACACTGTGCTCCAGTCAATCCTCGAAGGCAACTTACCCGTCTTGAGCTTGTCGCGCTGAAAGCTCAGCGACGCCTGCTGTGCGTGATGCTGATGCAGTTGCTGCAGACTCTGCAGGGCGGAGGGCGCGCCGCTCACAGCAGCAGCGGCAGCGACGGCGGCGGCGGCTGCGAAATTCTGCGCTCGCTGATGGGAGTGCGAATGTGGATGGGAATGTGTATGCGGATGCGAGTGGGCAGGTAGCACGGTGGGCAGGTAGCGACTGCTGCCGTTATTATCACAATTGAAGTTATTTACACTTTGGCTTCCGTTGTTGCTGCTGCTGTTGTTGCTGCCAAAGCTATTACTGTTGTTGTTGCTGCTGCTTATTGTATTATTGTTGTTGTTGTTGTTGTTGTTGCTGTAGCACTTGCTGTTGTTGTTGTCCTGGTCGAGAGCATCTGTCGCACTGCCCCCCAGAGCTGAGCTGCCGCCATTGAGCGACAAATTAATGGCATTATTATACTCCTTACTCTGTTGTTGTTGTTGTTGTTGTTGCTGCTGTTGCAGCCCCAAAATGGCGGCTATTGTAAACGATTTGCCCACGTCGAGGGAGGTATGCGCCGCGGCGGCCTCAATGAGCTGCGCGTGCGACGTCGCAGTCGCCAGCTGCTGCTCCCTGTGCTGCTGTTGTTGTTGTTGCTGCTGTTGTTGCTGTTGTTGTTGCTGTTGCTGTTGTTGTTGCTGCTGGTGGTGGTGGTGGTGTGTGTGCGCCTGGCTCTGTGTAGGCGTTGGGAGGCCAATGGGAAGTTGCTGCTGCTGCTGCTGCTGCGTCTGCAGCTCCATTTGGTATGAACTTTGACCCGCTGCCGTCACTGCAGCTGCTGCCGCAGCAGCTGCCAGCGCCGCCGTGGGCAGTGTATGATGCGGTTGCAACTGTCCATGTCCGTGCCCATGGCCGTGCCCGTGCCCGTGTCCGTGTCCGTGTCCATGTCCATGGCCGTGTCCTTGTCCGTGTGCAAGTGCCACGCCGTTGGCTTGCGTGTTATGCAATGCGAGGAAGTGTGACAAGGGATTTGCGTGATATTTCGAAGGATTCTGCAACATGCTGGCTGCGTCACCTACGCTCGCCCTCCTAGTCGTCGTCGTCGTCGCCGTCGCCGTCTTTTTCGTCGTCAGTGTCTTCTTCTGTCTTCGCTTGGCTGCAAAAAGAAAGAAGAAGCAGAGTGTCAAGTGTGGTCGAATGCGGTCCGCAGGTGTCAACGACTGCACTTGGCCATTGTCACTCTTGGTTGGTCACTTGGTCTGATTATGCCCACAATTAAGTGCGCTGGCTGACCAGGCGAAGCGCAGGAGAAGGACGGGGGGGGAGGGAGAATGGGTGAAGGCAAATGAGCCTGATATGGGCAAAGCGTTTGTCGGTTGGCAAACAAACAATTGACCCAACAACAGGTTAAGGCTGGCAAAGTCAACTGCAAATGACCGCAGACTGTTCCGCACATAGATGGGCACACACACACACACACGTACACACTCACACACACTCAGTCGTACAGTGAGTGCATTCATTTATGCACTTAATTGCAATGCTTTTCTGCTCTCGTCTCATTCAAACAAGCTTCCCCTACCTACCTCCCTTCCCACAGCACCTGTTTCTACTCTCAACCTCTCTTTAACTCTCTCTCTCTCTCCCTATCTCTCTCTCCCTCTCTCTCTGTCTCTCTCTCTCTCCCTCTCTCTCTCATTCACTCTTTGCCTCCGTCCTGCTCTGCTGCTGCTGCCTTTGGCTGTTGTCGCTGGCAATTTGATAGCCTAATTGAGACTTTGTCACAGTTTGCTGCTCTATTGTTGTTGTTGTGTTGCTGCTGATTTTGTTGTTGTTGTTGTCGTTGCTAGCTCTGACTGTCTGCCTGTCTGTCTGTCTGTCTGTTGCTGTTGCTGTTGTCCAGGTGCGTAAAATATCCATCTGACGGCCACACAATGCCTGATAAACAAGCAAGCACATGCAGAGAGCATCAAGCGTCTGCCCGCCTGTGCGCATACTTATAGAAGTGAATGTGGCCAAGTTGTGGGATTCGCATCGAATAAATTAGGTTCATTAAGGTTTACTATGCAAATAACAGTTATTTGTCAATGACTTAGCCACTGCAAATGGGGCTGCTAATCGCACTTAGCTCCGCTTAAATTGTTTATAGCTTGAAAGGATTTACATCCCATTTGTCTGCACCCTTTGCAAATATGTTAGTTAAACAGTAAAGTCTTTAAATTATCCTTCAGCAGTGCATTATCTTATACCTATCATCATTTCAGGTAATTCATGGATTAATAACTCTATAAAGTGTAATCAATTGGATAGATTCGAAATAAAATAAACATTTACTTAAAACAACTTCTTTTTTCATGAATATATAAATAAAATATTATGAAATAAATGTTTATAAACAAAGTAGTTACATAATATAATATATAATAAGCTTCACTATTAGCTTTATAACCCAAATATCCAACAGGTTTTCTAAAGAAGGTCTCTTCATGATGAATTTTATCTTAATCTATATTTTAAGCTTTGAACACATAAAAATACATATTAATATTAATATGGCTATAGAGATTTTTATTCATACATGAAACGTAGAAATAGCTAAACTTAAATAGTTTTATATAGTCTTTTTAGTATCAAGATTTAAAGCAGCTACAAATCAAACATACACTTCTTAGTTCTTAAATAATAAAGATGTTGTAAATTCCTTTAGATTAAAATTAAGATCATAAAAGGGTAATAAGAAACTATATGATAGTAGTAAAAAATTAAAGCAACTCTTTGAAATATGAACAGTTTTAAATATATGTATATCCATAAAAAGTGGAGAGATGTTTGTAGTGTGTATTTCGATTGCTTCTTGAAAAAAAGGCGACAATATTTTTGTAAAATTGATACAGTTTAAAGGTAATATGATATATTTTTAATAAAATAATTTATTTGGAATAAAAATATAAATACAACTTTAGAAAGTTTTTTATTTATGTAAAAATACAATTTATAGTTTTTTAAATTTATTTAAATATATTTGGCGTTAAATCACTGGTTTAATAATATATTTAATATATATGGTATATATGTTTATGAAAATGAAGGGTTTTTTCAAAGAACTATCAGTATTTCATACATAATTTGAATGGTATTTCAATATAACAGCTTCATTCGAAAACAAACCTTTTAAACTCCTTAAAATAGCCTTTTTTATTTTATCGCGTAATCCAAGGAATTAAATCCCGCTTAAGTATTGCGAAGTTAGTTATAAATAAATTGCATTTTCATTGCACTTCACTTGCGATGAGAAATCGTTCATTCATTTGTTAGTTTTCCCGACGGCAAAAGGACTCTTGTTCGTTGTGTATTGCCTACAATTGCGCGCGTGCCGACAGTCGGGAAAATCGGAAAACTGGCTTATCGGAAAATCAGTGCCTCGCTGTGCCGGCGGCCGCATGCGAACGTGAACGTGATGCAAACTCAACTGAATTCAAAAGTCGCTCGCCGTAAACTTTTTACAATATCTGCAGCAGAGAAAATCGTTGACGTCGACGTCGGCAGCAGCGTAAGCGTCGACGCCATCAGCACTGCTGTGCTGAGTGTGCAAGTATGTGTGTGTGCTTGTCTGTGTGTGTGTATATGTCTGTGTGCTTGCGAGTTGGCGTTCTGATTTTTCTCCTGCTCTTGTAGGATGTGCTTCTCGTCAAGCTGCTGCTTGTTTTTTCCGGGATTTACACAGCAGCAACAGAGGCAGCAGCAGAAGCAGCGGCAGAGGCAGCAGCAGAGGCAGCAGCAGAGGCTGCGTAACATCATCATCATTCAGATTGTCAGGAGCAACCACCAGGCAGTTACATAAAAACGCAAGCACCCAAAACAGCCCGCTGCCGCCCACCTATCGCAGCAACCACCACCCCCTGCCAGCCTACCCATCTCCCTTCCGCCTTGCCCCTTTCTCCCATGCTCTCCTGCGCTGCTCTGCTCTGCTCATTTGTGCCGCATTCGCGAGTGTATGAAAAGTTATTGAAATTATTAAATAAATGGATAATTGGCTGGTTGCTGGCAGAGGGCCAGAATGGAATGGAGTGGACTGGTGGGGGGATTGGAGTGGGCAAGTGGGCGGTGCCGAACGAAACTGGGAAAAACAATATGGCGCTGCGCCATAAATAATATTTTGTGATTAAGCAGCGCAATTTGTGGCAAGCAAAACGGGTAATTAATAAAGCGACCTGAGAAGGTATCGCAAATTATTGAAATAATGAAAGATCTTTGCCAGGAAGTGTAGGAAATAACAGTGCAGGAAATAAAAGAAATATTGCAGGTATGGTACGTTTTTTCTGTTATTGTTACACTGAAATCTAAATCTAAATTCAAAAAGTCTTATATTTTAATTCTTTAGAAATCATACTTTAGAATACTAAATTTAAGTATATAATTTTTTAAAATATTGGCAAAACAGAATATATTATATATAATAATATATACAAAAAAGAAATAAAAGATATCTGGTACCTATCACCAAAGAGTACCTGTGAAATGCATTTGATTTTATGCTGAAAACAATATATCAACAAACAAATATATCTTAAGTTGTTTTTGTCTCAATATGTAAGAATAATAAATAATTTAGTTTCTGATCTGTTGGTAATTTCATATTTATTATAATCCACCTTCTATTAAAAGACAGGATAGCATTAAATACTTAAAATGAAACAGCATATATTGAAGATATATACGAATATATATTAAGAATATATTTTAGAAAAAACGTAAGCGAAAATCAGTAAGAAAAGCAACGGTCGCGCAGCACGCGACAGTGGGATACCCTTCGACCTATGTTCCCGTGAAGTTTAATTTGTTAAATTCATACACATACATATACATATGCACATGCTTTACAATTATTCCCGACAGATGGCGCTCGCGCTCCGGGCGTCTTGTTAGCTGATAGAAGCATATGGTTTTATGATCATACTTTCTTAAATAACTTCTGTGATTATTGTCCGATCGGATTGCAATTTGGAGAATACGTAGATATTTCATTCAGTTTAGTATATGTTAAAGTCAGAAAGTTGTAGCTTTTATACATATGTAGCAGCGACTCAGTAAAAAAAAATACAGATTTAACATAAAAACAAAATAGATAACGCTAACTATAGTTAGTTAGCCGGCGCGCCTTAAATGGATAGAATTAATAGATAAAAAGGACACAAAGGGGATATTGGATTTTCCCGTAAGACTTAATAAAAATAAAGATAAAAGAAAATATATAAAAAAAAGATAGTAAAAATAAAATCAGATGCCCAAAAGTAGGCAACACAATTTTGGGTGCTAAATTTTTACCCAAAAGAGTTGACTACCCTGACGAACCCTTAGGCCAGACGTAGTTTAGGACAAAATTACCGAATCTCCTCCAAGTCGAAATGGAAGTAGAGCCAAAGTAGAAAGTGCAAATCAGGTTAGAAAGATAGTTCGTGCCGAAAGAAACAAACGTGTCTAAGAGACAAAAATTTATTTTTAATAAAATTTATGAAGTTCAAGAACCAGATCAACTTGTGAAAAGGTGAAAGTGAAATAAGGAAAATATTACAAATAGCGAGGTAAAATAAAATAAAGTTGGCCATGAGAGAAATTTCTTTGTACAGGACTGGAACAGGAAACAGGCAGAAGGAGGCGTGGCAGACCCCACAATGTATATATATTCTTGCTCAGGATCACTAGCCGAGTCGATTGAGCCATGTCTATCTGTCTGTCCGGATGTCCGGATGACCAGATGAACACACAGATCACACCAAATTTGGCATGAAGGTTTCTGTGTACCAGGCGCAGATGAAGTTTATTTCAAATGTTGGGTGTCACGCCCACCGCCCCCGTAAATCAATAATTTAATTTTTGAACTCAATTTATAAGCGCTGTATAAATGATACAACTTATACTAAGCTGAATGAAATATCTACGTATTCTCCAAATTGCAATCCGATCGGACAATAAATACAGAAGTTATTTAAGAAAGTATGAACATAAATCCAAGTGTTTGTGTCAGCTAACAAGAGAAGCGGGAGAGCGCGAAGCGCGATCGCCATCTGTCGAGAATAATATCAAAGCAGGTGCATATGTATATGTGTACATACATAGGAACATGCCGTGCGACTGTTGCTTTTCTTACTGGTTCTTAATTGCACTCTATGACAATATATCACTCTCTCTTTCTCTCTCTCTCTCTCTCTTTCACACTCTCTCCCTCTCTCTCTCCCTATTTCTCTCTCCCTCTCTCTCTCTCTCTCTCTCTCTCTTGATGATTAATCACTGAATACAGATAAGACAAAACAAAGAAAAGATAAGAGAAACAGCGTTTAAACGATCTAAAAATAAGAGTGATTTTTTACTTCAGCCCGTCAACATGTGGAAACAACAGCTCGTCGATCTACCTACAAAGCAGGTAAATATAATAATAATTTTTAAAATGTGGACATGAATACTACAATATAAAGCTAAACAGGTTGTGGACAAAGGGGCATTTGGAACTGTCTACAGGATAAGCCATGAAGGCAAAGATGCAGCACTCAAAGAGATAAATATAGAAGCCATTGAGAACTACGAAGCAACGGAGAGAGAGATAAAGATGTTGTCTCTTGCAAAGCACAGGAATATTGTCCAGCTATATGACTTTGCGGCTATAGTCGACAAATTCTATATACTTATGGAATATGTGGATGGAGGCACACTACACAAATTCCTCCAGTCGGAAGCTGAGATCCCCTATTCGTTTGCAGACGGCATTAGTTGGATGTTGCAGGCGGCTGAGGTAATTCTATATTGTCTTCATACACAAGTATTCAACTCGTATGTTTTACAATATATAGGGACTGGCTTATCTGCACGCAATGAATAAACCTGTGATTCATCGTGATGTCAAACCACTCAACATGCTGATTGATAATAATCGTCAAACCTTAAAGATTTGCGACTTCGGAAATGTGCGATACATACAAACCTCTATGACAGAAAGACAAGGCACTCCACTGTACATGGCACCCGAGGTTTGTGGAGTCCATATTTCTTCCGAAACCCACAATCTAAGAGTCTATCACTGTTCAATAGGTTATCTCAGGTCGTCATTACAATGAAAAGTGCGACTCATATAGCATGGGCATTACAATCTGGCATGTTATGTCGCGGAGGATGCCATATGCATCGCTAAGACTGCGTACTATGGAATTGATGAACGCCGTGGCTAGTGGTCTTCGACCAGAGATGTCTGAGCTAAGAGAAGAGTGTCCACAATCATTGAAAGACTTTATGACAATATGCTGGGATGCTGATCCAGAGAGACGCCACACCATGCAGGAAATCGTGGACTTCTTAAAGCAATACTAACAGCAAATGAATTATTCCTTTTCAGGTGCTTTTTACTTTTTATATGTCCTAAAATTAATCTGTGTTTTTAAACGCTCCACAAAGGACTCTCTGTTTATTTTACAAACTTCAAGGTAGATCTAGAGACGCCAAATTTGGCAATAAAGTTTTTTAATACCATAAGCAGATCAAGTTTATTTAAAATATAATATAGTTGTTAGTACAATATAACTCACTTAGCTGCCTTGAAACTTAGCTGCATCGGTAAGACAACTGCATAATTCTGATAATAAATTCTATATGGAATATTACATTTACATATGTAAGCTGCATTGTTAGACTAGCTGCATTGAAGCAGTGTGCAAAGTTGTCGAATCAGCTAAGCGAATTATACTGTCTATATGTAAAAGGTTATCAATCTGGGCAAACGGTATCTGAATTAAAATAATATAGAGAGCACGAAGGAATCAATGCTAAGAATGAGTCAATAAGTACTTGATTTCTGAGCTATTTTAGGCGTATAACAAGTTGAGACCTGCCCTCTTGCAGCGTCTTCGCTTCGCGCATGCCCTACCCCAGCTGTAAACAGACCGACTTTTTATACCCATTAGCCATAAAGGTTGAAGTACGTTATAGCTTTGTGCCAACCAATCAGCATCAACAACCAACTCGATATCCCATGACAGATGATCCTCGCCAAGTTCGTTCTGTCAGTTCCGCAAATAATTTTCATTATGAATATACCCTATAAACTATACTCTGCCACCATTGAAAATGGTACAAAACGGGTATACAATTTTGTGGAAATGTATGTATCAGGCAGAAGGAAGAAATATATTCTTGCTGTCACTAGCCAAGTCGATTGAACCATGTCTGTCCGTCTGCTATCCGTCTGTCCGTCTGTTTTAACGTCGAGATCTCAGCTACTATAATAGCTAGATATACAAAATTTGGCATGAAGATACCTATATACCATATGCTTAGCAAGTTTATTTCAAATGTTGCATGTAATCCCCACCGCCCCCGCAAGTGAATAACTAAATTTTCAACCCAATCTGTAAGCGACGTACATATATGTATATTAAAAGATGCAACTTTCTGACTTTGACAAATCTCACAGACTATAAGAGCTAAGACTAACATCAATATGTCAACAGTGATAATATGACTTAATATTGCACAAATAAGAAGTTTAGAACTGATACATGTAATACATGTAAATATTATTATTTTAAAACTTCAATTAAAAAAATAGAAAAAAACACAAAACATAGTTGGTAACAGTGTGCTTTATTAAACAGTGTTAATCTTAGGCTAATCTTCTGTTAATCATGTGTTATGTTAACCCAACTTGTTATGTTAACCTAACTCTTCTGTTAATCTTGTGTTAAGTTAACCCAACTTGCGAGTTTATCGATATTGTGATCCTGCCTATCGGCCTGCTAACCTTCTCCTTATTTCTTTCTTTTCTCATGCACGTTCACTTGGTCAAAGTTTCAAATTCACCACTTGATAAACTACTCAGAATGCCAACGATCATTACCAGGAGCACCATGAGAGAGAAACCCCAATTAGCGTGCCATCATTAAAGTGAATCAATGCAAAAAGGAAAACGGCAAACGAAAAGAAAAATGGAATTCCAATTGCCTGCCGAGACGTGGCATGGCCTGGCTGCAGGCCATTTACCCAGGCTCCCTTTAAATCCGCCACGAGAAACAAATTTAAAATCAAAGTCAGGAATTTGCCGAGCAGAGCAGTGTGTGTCTGCTCACGTCTCGCATCTTGCGTCTTTGCGGGGAGCAGCTACTGCTCCAACTGTGGCTGAGGCTGAGGCTGAGGCGACACGTTTGTCGTTTCAATCATCATTAGTGCTAATGTACCCACAAGAATTGGGCAGAGGCCTGGCATGGCACGGGCATTGCCACCCGGTGAGGAAGAGAGAGAGACACAAAAAGAGGCAGCCAGAGAGAGAGAAAGTGCGTGACAGAGAGAACAAGAGAGCGCCTGTATATACACATGCAGTGAGCCGTGTGTGTGTATGTGAGATGGCAGTAAATGCTGTCTGTATATGCACACACACACACACACACACACACATGTGCATATGTATTATCTCGCAATTTGTTTATTTACCACAATTTTAATATTTTTTGCATTGCTTGCTCAGCGAGCGAGTTAAGGGTACAACAAATTCCACACGTTACAAGTGGCCCAAGTAAGTGTGTGTGTGTGTGTGAGAGTATATGCGTGTGCATGTGTGTGTGTGCGTGTGTTCTGTCTTCTGCGCATGTGTTCGTGCATCCGTTCTGCTGCTGGAACGAGTAGGCGTCGCAGCCGCAGTCGCCGTCATCGTCGTCGCCATTGTTGCTTGGCTTTTTGATAAACTTCACCGTTTGCGGAGGCTGCTCATCATCGTGCGATGATAATGATGTTGTCCTGTTGCCTCCTCTGCCGTTGTTGCCATAGCCGTAATATTTATTTATTTTCAAATAAAAATATACACATAAAATATGTATGCATATAAAAGGCAGGGGAAAAACTTTCAGCCTGGCACAAAGTTTTTTCATTATGAATTATTACTCAAAAAGTGGCAAATCGAGCAGGGAGAAGAAGGGGGCGGGGAGGGAATGGAGTGGGCGCAGAGGGAGAGCTGCAGAATGTGCCCAAATTAAATTGCCGTTATAATACAGTTCAGGGCTGCAGTGCGGGTTTCATTAGGCGGTCACAAGCAAAACTGTTGTCTGCTTATTGGGGCAGACGAAAAATTCAATTCCAAGGCAATAATAAAATTAAAAACAGTAATTATAGGAAAAATTAAAAGAAATAGTAATAAATATGTACCCAAAAATCATACTTATATTTATAGTACATAAAAAATTTAAATTTATTGCTTAACATATTTATTTAAATAAAAAATTAAATTTTATACGAAAACCGACAAAAAAAACACTTCATTTCCTGTTGAGTATCCACACCTGTGCTCAGAGCTATCCTATATAACATAAGTGGCGTATGCTATTCATTCAGGTGCAAGTGCACTTCGGACCACACACACACACACGCACACACAAATACATCCATATGCTGGCAACTTGTGCTTCAAAGAAAGTTCCTCATTTAATGAAAATATTTTTATTATTATTGAGCTGCACTTTGTTGTTGCATGCCACAATACACACACACAATGTTAATAGACGATGCCAGAACGAGCTGGCACACACACACACATACACATACACCCATCTCCTTCACTTCAGTTCTGTTCTATTCTCTCTCTCGCTCTCTCGACTCTTTCTCTTTTACTCTCATTCTTGACAGCGCTTAATTTTATTAGCCTGGCAATGTGCGAGCGAGACAGCGCTATTCATTTGCCAGCAGAACATCATAATGTCCTTCCACAGAGCCACCCACAGCCACAGAACGCCCGCCCACCCCGGGCAACCCTGCCAGGCTGCTGCCTGCTGTCGACAACAAAATGGACTCAAAAATTTGAGCGTAGCAAAACATTTGCGGCATGTTTTTAATAATGTTGTTTATAATGTCGATTTTTCTCCATTTTCCCTGCCCCCGCTGCCCCCTTTTGACTTTCGGATGGATTTTCATAGAATGCCTTTTATGGGCGGCCAAAAAAAAAGAATGAAATGCCGTTAAATCTGTTTTATTTCGGTCATTTTGTGCCGCCAATTACAGTGAACATTTTACGGTTGCAAGAGCTCCTCTCTGTCTCTGTATGTGCCAGAGTGTGTGTGGATGCGTGTGTGTGCGTGAGTACGTTTGCGTTTTATGCGCGCATTTTTCAATAAATTCCCGAGCCTCGAAAATTAATTAGTATCTCATCGGGCACTCAAAAATCAAAAAACCCATATAATGAGCGCAATTTAGAAATTTCCCAATTCGTAAACAAAGCTTAAACGAAGCTAAACAAGCTAAAACCCAGCGGCCATTTTGAGTTTTTAATTAAATTGTGTTTTGGCCAATGCAGCCGCTGTTATTATTGCATCATCATTGTTGGTGTTGCTCCTATTGTTGTTGTTGTTGTTGTTTCGTCAGTCCAGCCGCAGCCGCACTCCAATTTGGCACTGCGCGACCAAAACGTCAAAATGAGTTTTAGGTACCTTTTTGGCCACTTGGGAACATGTTGAGTGCGAGCGAAAGGGAAAGATGGGAGGAAGAGAGAGCGAGCATAAATTAATTTTACCCAAATTACAAAATTTCGAATTCACAAAAGTTGCAGCCCGTTTGTCTGCTGCCTGTTTGGGGCAATGTAATTAGAAATTTATTTGGTTTTTGGCCACTAATAACTGAGTTTTTAATTGCATATTGCGCGGCATATTTAATTAAAATTTCCACTGAGCCTTTTACGCTCTTTTAGCGTTTAATTCTTAAACAATAATAATCATATACAAGACCACAGGAATTAATATCTAAGTTCTGTGATGAATTATTGGTAAAGCATTTACACCAGCTTAAAATGTATCTAGTGCCACAAGAGCAGGCCCGTAACAGTGAGTGTGCATGGTGTGCGGTGCAGAAGGATCCCCGTCTGCTAGTGTCTCCTCCTACTCCTGTGGCTTCAGTTTTTATAATACAGTATACATACTGAACAAGAATATATGCATAAACTCTGTAAGGACTGCCACCTTAAGCTTGCATAACATCCTTTGACACTATGGGTATACAACATGCCAACCACAAGAATGATTGAATTGATTTGTAATATTATCAATCGAGAAGAAGAGCTCCAGAAATAAATCTCTCAAAACATATAGTATTATTGATTTTGCCAATATAAAATCGAGAAGTATGATGAAATAAGTACCTGGTTTTTCTCCTTTTTGAAATTTTTTTAAGTTTTGCACAAGAGCCCTCAGATGGTCGTTACGGCCCTGTACAAGAGATTCATTATTGATTTCGTTTCATGTTTCATTACACTTCTTTCTTGATAATGAATAAACAAGGGAAACTTTATAAATCGAAGCTAAACTCTAATAATTCAGTATTATCTATGTAAGCACAGCTAGACGTAACGTAGATTATATTTCTTATGCAAGGGAATTGTTCGTTTCACTTCTCAATTATGATGTATGTATCTTTCACATTTTCTCACCATCAAACTTTTGGTCAGTTTACTTTTACAAATATTATGATGTTAGCTTATATTGTTTATTTTCTCTTAAATATAAGCATATATAACAAAAAGCCCAATTAAATTTGAAGCCAATCAAATTCAAACTTGAATATAAGTATTGTTCAATCTTATTTTGCAGTAATTTATCCCTATACGAAATGAAACCTTTATTTCCTTGACAACGACTCAATGTATTATTTGCGTCTTTTCACTGTTATACAAATAAATATTACGACTACATAACACTAATCTAATTCGCCACCTACAAAGCATTCACTTACCTTTTCCGCTTGGGATGTGCTGACAAAGAGAGGGACAAACAGACAGTCGGACAGTCGGTCATGCTCTGCACAGCTGAGGCATGCTGTATCTCTGGCTCAAGCTCATTGTCGGGCAGCACAAAAAACACCCTCGGAATCGCGAAGCGCTCTTGCTGCCGCTGCTGCTGCTGCCTCTTGTGTCCCGCTCATAAAGCGTTGGAAATTATGGAAATTAATTGAAATTCCAAGCATGCCGCTTGCTCTTTTGGCCAAACCAACAAATTACCATCATTATGCCAGTGCGGTGACGTCGACCAATCGACCCGGACCGCCCAGTTTGCCCCGCTCAGCCTTCACCGCTGCCTGCACTGCCTTGTTGCCGTTCTTTGGCAGCGTAAATGAGGCGCTTTGAGTTGCCTAATTTTAGGCGCTGTGGTTTTGCAAAAGTGTGTGTGTGTGTGTGTGTGTGTGAGGGAGGGAGGTGTTTGTCTGCTGCAAACTGCGTTATAAGCGCGTTTAATTAAGCGTATTAATTATTTTCTGCATCAAAGAAAACGCTGCAAAACGTAGCATACTTTTCAGTGCAAGCAACTGATTGACTGTCCACACACTTTACTTGCTGACTGCGTGCGTGTGTGTATGTGTAGTAAATATGCATATAGTAAGCACAACAACAACATCACCGCCTTCGCTGTCTCTACACCCTGCACATCCGCCCGCAGCATCATCATCATCAACAGCAAAAAGTCATATTAAAAATCATTCGCTTGTGAAGATCAAAAGCATTCTTTTTCACCGAAATGCCATGAAGAATGATGTCGAGGGCGCCCGTGGCTAGGGGTTGGGGGAGTTGCCGGCAAGGGATGGCGAAGTTAGTTGCCCGCCCATTCTGCTCAGCTCAGGGCAGTCCGCCCGCCTGCCCGCCTCCCTGCCATGCTCAGGCATTCGACCAAAAAGGAATGGCACACACACACAGTGAGAAGCGAAAGTCTGCCTACCTCTGCCAGGGAGATGCCAACACGTTTTAATCTTTTTATACGCTCCTGTGTGAGTGTGTGTGTGTATATTTATTTATGGTTTTTCACATTCAACCACCAAATAAAAACATATTGTATGCTGTAGCCGGTATCTGTATGTGTGTGTGTGTGTGTGTGGGTGCCTGTGTGTGTGTGCACATTTATTAAATATTATTGCTCTTATTTTGTGCGATACTTGGCATTTTTTATTGCCCCGAAACAAAGTTGTTATTGTTATTGTTATCGTTGTAACTGTTGTTGTTGCTGCTCTCGTTCTCGCTGTGGTTTCTGGTACATGTATGTAAGTGGCCCGTTACTTGCTTTATTATTGTTCCTCTTGTTATTGTAATTTTTGCTGTTGCTGCTACTCTTGTTGCTGCTCTTCTCTTTGTTGTTGCTTGGCTCCTCCAATTGCAGCGTTTATTAATTGAAATGCCTCGGTCATGAATAACGGTTAATCAATAACTCAACTGGGTCGCCATTTTGTTTTGGATAGAATTACCAGAAGGAACATATGAGTCTGAAAATAGGTTCAGCTGTGGTACGATGCTAATGTGCTTAAGCTTTTAATTTTATTAAGCCTTATACACACGCAATTTCTAAGGTGCTAAAAGTGTATTATAATTGATATTGATAAAGTAAGCTAAATATTGCTCATCAATCAAGTCTCAAGAAAAACGATAACTCACACGTTGCTTTGTTGAAAATAAAGCTAAGTATAAACTTTGAAATTTGTGTGACGATATGTGTAAGCGAATCATCGACATGAGCTAAAAAAACTAGAGTTGGAATGCATAAAAGAACAATAATATTTGATTTGAATTCAAATGCTTCTGTTAAATTGGTATATCCTCATAAATTTTAACCAGGATTTTGCATCGCACCCAAGGAGATATTTCCGATGACATAGAGAACATATGTATATTCTGAATCAGTATTATTAGGGCAGTCAATCTGGCTATGTACATACATGTATGTCCGTATGTGGGTCCGTCTGCTATCTTAATAAATTGACACACTTGACACACCTGCTTCTTTTTGCTGCAAGTTGTAAATAAGGTGGAGCGACATATTGTATAGCTGATCTACAAACTATCAAACGATTTTAGTTATTTTTCCAGATATTGCAACTTAATTTACTGCACCTGACAGTTTCTATGTATATGCATAATATACTTATATTTAAAATTTAATAAAAATCAAAGGCCAGTTTTGATTTTAGAAATTAGTGTCAATAAAAGTTAGACAAAATATATATACACATTAGTCTTTAACTCTGCACCATTATATATACAACTAATATAGGAACGATCGGAGAATATAAGAACCTGCATGGGTAAAGCTTTTCTTTTTAACCGAAACAGAAAATCAATTTGAAATCTAAACTATTCGAGCTTATTACCATAATCATTGCCTTTTCATCGTTCAGATTGTTAATAAAGCACAAACAAATTGTCGTCACGCGTCGAAGGATGCAGGAGTTAAGCAGATAAGGCCTGGTCCCGTTATTAGACACACTTAATTGCCATTTTACAGTCGCCGCATATTGTCGACGACAAGGGGAGGCTGACAAGAACAAAAAAATTTCAATAACAAGAGGGCTTCATAAAAAGTGGCGAATTACGACTTTAGGCATTTGATTTTGCTTCCTCCTTTTGCCTCTTTTCCTCTGCTTCTTCTACGACCCAAAATATATTTTATTAGAAACGAAGCACGTGTTCGCAGCTCATCGGGGGCAAATCGGCTAATCGGGAATCGTGAGTGGCGGCGTCTGTCGGGCTAGAAAACAAATTAAGTCACCCTTTTATTACGATATTTAATTTCACCGTAATATTGTCAACATGCTTGACAAATGGTCACCCCCGAGCATCCCCGGACGGAGTTGCAACTGCATGTTTGATCTGTAATTTGTGCCACTTGACGATGCCGCCGTTCCCCAGGCCTAACCAGCGGGGTGGTTTGTTTGTCTTGCAAGTTGTGACACTGCAAATGCGATTAGTCCCGGAAGGAAGCCAATATCCACATCCTTCTGCAGGTGCGCAGCTGCAGGGCCGCAGCTAATGAGGCGTGCATAAGCCCCAGGCACTAATGGTGAGCAAATCATTCACAGCTGATTTATGAGCTACAACAATGCCTCACTGTAATTATATAATCATAGTTCAGGTTTTGTAGGTCAAGCTGGCGGTAAGAACTCGATGAATTGTTATAATGTAGTCAGCTAACATAATAAAGAACTTTCAAGTACTTTAATTATTGGGAATGGATTGTTTTAAGTACATTCTCTTGTTTATGTATGGTTTTGAAAGATATAGAAAATTATGTATTTAATAGATATAAATGAGAATGTTTTAAGTGATTTATTTGTTGTTTCTAACGAAGAACTCCACAATTTCCCGCATAAGTACTACAACGTTTCTCTGAATCAGCAACTTTTTATGAAGACCTTCAGACCTGAGACCAGAGATGCCTGTTGTAACTTTCGATTTATACTATATTCGTCAAATTCTTACAATGATTTAATACAGTATCCAGCAAAAACTTCTTAAAATGTTGTGGTAGGAAGCCTCTATTCATATATTCTATAAGCAGGTACACCTTACCTTATCTTCACCAGTGTTATATAGATATATATAATATATATTATATGTCGTTTTGCAAACGTCATATCTCCGAGCGGAGGTATGACGTTTTCTAAACGTCGACCAAATAATTCTTTCAAAAATCATGAAAATGTACCCCTATCAGTAAATGCAGCTATTTAACCTTTACCGCGCGGAGATATGTCGTTTTAAGATCGGCGGAGATATGTCGCGCAGACTTATGTCGTTACCCCGTAGCAGCGACTCAGTAAAAATAAAATCAGATGCCCAAAAGTAGGCAACACAATTTTGGGTGCTAAATTTTTACCCAAAAGAGTTGACTACCCTGACGAACCCTTAGGCCAGACGTAGTTTAGGACAAAATTACCGAATCTCCTCTTTTTTTTTATATGCTAATTATTTATTATTATTATTTATATATATTCTTGCTCAGGATCACAAGCCGAGTCGATTGAGCCATGTCTGTCTGTCTGCCTGTCTGTCTGTCTGTCTGTCTGTCTGTGTGAACGCACAGATCTCAGCTATTATAAAAGCTAGAGTTACCAAATTTGGCAGAAAGACTCCTGTGTACTATATGCTAATCAAGTTTATTTCAAATGTTGGGTGTCACGCCCATATACTAAGCTGAATGAAATATCTACGTATTCTCCAAATTGCAATTCGGTCGGACAATAAATACAGAAGTTATTTAAGAAAGTATGAGCATAAATCCAAGTGTTTGTGTCAGCTAACAAGAGAGGCGGGCGAGCGCGAAGCGCGATCGCCATCTGTCGAGAATAATTTCAAAGCACGTGCATATGTATATGTGTACATACATAGGAACATGCCGTGCGACTGTTGCTTTTCTTACTGGTTCTTAATTGCACTCTATGACAATATATCACTCTCTCTTTCTCTCTCTCTCTCTCTCTCTCTCTCTCTTTCACACTCTCTCTCTCCCTATTTCTCTCTCCCTCTCTCTCTCTCTCTCTCTCTCTCTCTCTCGATGATTAATCACTGAATACAGATAAAACCAAACAAAGAAAAGATAAGAGCTTCTGGGAATTAATCGACTGACAGCGAAGGCATTTAAATTTTTTACTTCAGCCCGTCAACATGTGGAAACAACAGCTCGTCGATCTACCTACAAAGCAGGTAAATATAATAATAATTTTTAAAATGTGGACATGAATACTACAATATAAAGCTAAACAGGTTGTGGACAAAGGGGCATTTGGAACTGTCTACAGGATAAGCCATGAAGGCAGAGATGCAGCATTGAAAAAGATAAATGGAGCATCCATTGTGAACAACGAAGCAAGGAAGCGAGAGATAATTATGTGGTCTCTTGCAAAGCACAGGAATATTGTCCAGCTATATGACTCTGCGAATATAGACGACAAATTCTATATACTTATGGAATATGTGGATGGAGGCACACTACACAAATTCCTCCAGTCGGAAACTGAGATCCCCTATTCGTTTGCAGACGGCATTAGTTGGATGTTGCAGGCGGCTGAGGTAATCTATATTGTCTTCATACACAAGTATTCAACTCGTATGTTTTACAATATATAGGGACTGGCTTATCTGCACGCAATGAATAAACCTGTGATTCATTGTGATGTCAAACCACTCAACATGCTGATTGATAATAATCGTCAAACCTTAAAGATTTGCGACTTCGGAACTGTGCGATACATACAAACCTCTATAACAGAAGGACAATGCACTCCAGAGTACATGGCACCCGAGGTTTGTAGAGTCCTTTTAACTCCTGAAACCCACAATCTAAGAGTCTATCACTGCATATTGTTCAATAGGTTATCTCAGGTTATCATTACAGTGAAAAGTGCGACTCATATAGCATGGGCATTACAATCTGGCATGTTATGTCGCGGAGGATGCCATATGAATCGCTAAAACTGCGTAAACTGGATTTGATTAGCGCCGTGGTTATCAAAGAGAAGAGTGAGAAAGGACAGAAATTTGAAGATTATAACACGTTATTTCAAGTCTGAATTTTTTCAAATAGGACCAGAGATATCTGAGCTAAGAGAAGAGTGTCCACAATCATTGAAAGACTTTATGACAATATGCTGGGATGCTGATCCAGAGAAACGATATACCATGCAGGAAATCGTGGACTTCTTAAAGCGATACTAACAGCAAATGAATTATTCCTTGAATTAATGAATTATTCCTTCTAGAGTTACTCGTAATTTTAGGCCACTTTCTTTAGCCTTTTGTCCTAATAATTACAGCTTGCATGACCCTTTCCGAGTTCTCTGTGCTGACTACAATAGACTGTCTAGAGTTTTCAACTCAGACTCCTCCCTCCACTCTGTTAAATTGTCTATCCTCAATGAATTAACACCTTATCCTAATAACTAAAATTAATCTACCGATCTTTTACTGGGTTTTTCCCAATCCTTTGCAGCAAATGCTGGATCGTTAATTCTTGTTTTATATTCCCCAGCCTAAATTTAAAAAATATATAATCTTAATTAATTTAAATTTTTTTATATTTTTAATCTTAATTTTATCTAATTTTATTTTAAATATGCAAGTCGACTGGCTTAGTTGACGTTAAATAAATAAATAAATAAATAAATAAAATTAACTCTTCATCCTGAAAACTAACATTAATCTACCGATCTACCGTTAATTCTTGTTTTATATTCCCCAGCCTAAATTTAAAAAATATATAATCTTAATTCATTTTAAAATTTTTTTATATTTTTTATCTTAATTTTATTTAATTTTAATTTAAATATAATAATCGAATTTTATCAAGTCGACTGGCTTAGTTGACGTTAAATAAATAAATAAATAAATAAATAAATAAAAACAAATATTTCACGGTTTTATGTTCATTCAAATAACATAAATGATATCATAGTTGGAATGTATTTTTGATTAGAGTTTTTTTGTTTCTTTCCACATACACACACAGTCAAGATAAAATCTTATTCAGGGGCTTTTTACTTTTTATATGTCCTAAAATTAATCTGTGTTTTTAAACGCTCCACAAATGACTGTTTCTTTTGTTTATTTTACAAACTTCAAGGTAGATCTAGAGACGCCAAATTTGGCAATAAAGTTTTTTAATACCATAAGCAGATCAAGTTTATAACTCACTTAGCTGCCTTGAAACTTAGCTGCATCGGTAAGACAACTGCATAATTCTGATAATAAATTCTACATGGAATATTACATTTACATATGTAAGCTGCATTGTTAGACTAGCTGCATTGAAGCAGTGTGCAAAGTTGTCGAATCAGCTAAGCGAATTATACTGTCTATATGTAAAAGGTTATCAATCTGGGCAAACGTTATCTGAATTAAAATAATATAGAGAGCACGAAGGAATCAATGCTAAGAATCAATAAGTACTTGATTTCTGAGCTATTTTAGGCGTATAACAAGTTGAGACCTGCCCTCTTGCAGCGTCTTCGCTTCGCGCATGCCCTACCCCAGCTGTAAACAGACCGACTTTTTATACCCATTAGCCATAAAGGTTGAAGTGCGTTATAGCTTTGTGCCAACCAATCAGCATCAACAACCAACTCGATATCCCATTACAGATGATCCTCGCCAAGTTCGTTCTGTCAGTTCCGCAAATAATTTTCATTATGAATATACCCTATAAACTATACTCTGCCACCATTGAAAATGGTACAAAACGGGTATACAACTTTGTGGAAATGTATGTATCAGGCAGAAGGAATAAATATATTCTTGCTGTCACTAGCCAAGTCGATTGAACCATGTCTGTCCGTCTGCTATCCGTCTGTCCGTCTGTTTTAACGTCGAGATATGACTTAATATTGCACAAATAAGAAGTTTAGAATTGATACATGTAATACATGTAAATATTATTATTTTAAAACTTCAATTAAAAAAAACTAGAAGAATTCTGTCACCTAAATTCATCATAAATATATGATTTTCATCATAATTCTTGAGACAGTCAAAGAGAAAGAGAGGAGTGCAATAAATGCATAAGGTCCATCATGATAAGTTTAGCGAAGCAAGCAATAATGTTTTTATACATTACTTGGGAAAATTCCGACATTTTTGAGGTATCAATTAATACATGCTGAAGTCAACCAGAGACAGCTTAATAACTCAATTGATGCAGGTAATTGTGCATTAATTTATTCAAATACTCTTGCTATATCTTATTATCTAATATTCTCTCAGAGAAGCCCCAATAAAGATTCTTCCCTAATATGCGCTAAAAACATTTTTCAGCCACACAAATCGCCGTTAAAATTAACCATCTTCTTCAGGCCACCAATCGGTTAATCAAACTAATTAGACAGCTTGTCTAGAAATACTTACGGCCAAAATCCAAGACAGCAGCAGCAACAACAATTACAGCAACAACCGAACAGTTTTCCCATTCGCCCTACCCATTTCCCCATCCCTCTATAGCCAGTTAGCAGCGATAAATTCCGCAAATTCAGCCCATCCCCAACTACCTTCAGAACGCGCTCTAAGTATGTTGTTAGTAGTAAAAGGGGTTGCTTCTCCTGCTGATGTTGTTGTTGTTGTCGTTGTTGATGCTGTTATCACGTCTACGCTGGAATTTATGGGAACTCTCTCTGTAACATGGACATGTTAATTGCCCCCGCCTCCGCCCACATCCACGCCCACAAGGTTACCAGGCTTACAGTTGTTTTACAAAGTTCTTAAAAATTGGCGCTCGTTTTGTTTCGTTTGCTTTTTAATTAAAAGTCGCAACGTATCTGGCTAAGGGTCGGGGAGGATGGATATGGTTATGACCACTAGGACCACTGGACTGGTCAGTGACAACTCGCACACACACAGACACACACACACACACATGGAGCAACATTTAAGCTGTCTAAATTGGATAAAGTGCTTGCGCATTGGCTGCTGTCTTGGCAACTCTTGTGCTGGACACGACACACAGCACTGATTGCACTTGCCCAGCCCAGGCACAGCAAGAGAGAGAGAGATTAAACAAGGGACCGACTTTATTTAATAGTCAACTTGCTAAGTTGCAACAAAGTGGCAAAGAAAATAATAACTGAAACAAAATTGGTTATTTTAGGAATCGTTATACAAGTTCAGCAAGTGAATTTGAGCTTATAAAGCCTTACAACGATTAAAACAAGGAAGAAAGGCTACCTTCGGCATGCGGAAAGTCTTATACCCTTGCAGGTTGTTAACTCCTCCAATTGTCCCAATACTAGTTATATATAATGGTGCAGAATTTAATGGTATTGTGTTTATTCAATATTATCTCTGTTTCGTTGGCATTTAAGTACGGACAGACCAACATGGCCAGATTGACTCTACTGGTGATGATGATTCAAAATATACATATACATTTTATGGGTCGGAGATGTCTTCTAAGGTGCGTTGCGAACATCTGGCCAAAATTAATATACCCTCAGCAAGGGTATAAAAAGTTCGTAAAGTAAGACTTTACACTATTTTATGCTAGTTATAAACAATATATGAAATATATTTAAAACATTTTAGGCTTAAATTCTTAGATGATTCTTAGCTAAATTAAACAAACTATTAACATATGTATTTAACTCAATGATTCCTTATCCTCACTGGCCTGCTCGTCCTCGCTCTGCTCCTCTTGCCTGCTGGCCACCAAGTTACCATAGTATGCCGTTATGGCCACCAAGCGGGTATCCAAATAGTTGTGCTCCACCTCACACTGCTGGCCGACATTGCTCAGTGCAATTACCTGCTTCATATTGGAGTTGCGCGGCAAAAAGACGCCAATATTGTCAGAGAGTCTTCGCGCGTATTGCATCAACTGACTGGCGCCGAGGGGCAATAGATTTGCCTCAATATCAAAAGTAGCCTGCTTCTGATACTGCGGCCCACCCCAGGGTGGACTGAGAAAAACATAGTCAGGACGCAAGCTTGTGCTGGCAGCAAACTGCATGAAATCCGCGTGCACAAACTCAATCTTATGCGCCACACCATAAATGCCTGCATTGTGCTTGGCCATCGCCAGTTTGCTGGCATCAATATCAATGGCAATGACGCGACTGCAGGTCTTGGCAAATTGAATGGCATTGCCACCACAGCCGCAAAAGGCGTCCACAATTATGTCGCCCGCCAAACGATTTGCTGTCTGCTTGGCAACCTTCTCAGGCGTCACTGAGAACCAGCTCTCGCGATCCAAGAGTATTCCCCGATCGAAGAGTGAGAACAATGAGAAGCGCTTAAACCAATACTTTCGCATGCCACTGTCGTTCTGCATGAACTCTGGAATTCGCTGCGTGCGTTTCTTCTTATTCTTCTTCTTCTTCTTCTGTATACTGTGTGATTGCACAGCGTGCAGCGCTGCATCCTCGTCCTTGCTCATGTCGTCATAATCGCTGTCAGCTTCGTAGGCAGGGGGTAGCTTTGACCTACGCTTCTTCTTCTGCCCCTTGGCTGCTTGTACACCAAACGATGTGGGCAATCCAAGCAACTTCAGTTGCTGCTCTTCGTCAAGTAAGTCAGAATCGTCGTTGGCTGTCAAATAATGCTCGTCTTCTTCTTCCTCTGTACTTTCTACACTCTCCTCGCTTGGTTCAATGTTTAGCTGCGTCAAATCATCACCTACTACATCCAATATTTGATCTTCTCCTCTCAGTCCATTGATCAGATCCCTTTCGTAGTTCTCGAAGGTGCAACTGAAAATGTGCCAAAAATGTGTGCTCTGATCGGCGGCGTGTTGTTGCCACAGCTCTTCCCAGGCTGTGCGATCCTCAGGCGTAGCTACCTCAATATCCTCTTTATATTGTGGATAATGTTTATGCCACTTTAGTTCGAGCAACTCGTGTCCCTCACGTTGCCAGAACTCAAGCCAAGCAGCCTGTTTGGTTTCCTCCTCCCACTCAGGCTTCAATTGTACGTCGACATCTCCAGTGTGGTCGGTTGCATGCTCAAAATGCTGCGAGAATATATAAAACTGAGGATTGCTACGCGAAGTGCTCAGAAAGTGAGAGTTCATTTCATCCGGTCTCCCTGCAAAGCGCACGAACCTCGAGACGACGTTGTATCAACTCCTCGGCGTGACTTATACGATTCGTTTGCCAAACATTCAACACCGGCTTGTGGGTCTGATGTACTTGCTGCAAGTATTGAGAACGTGCTTCCTCGTTGTCGCCAAGCAGCAACAGTTGTTCGTGCAACCCTCGTATGCTCAGGGCTAAACTATTCGGCTTCTGCACGTTGCATAGCACAACCTCGCCGCGCACAATGCAGTAGCTGCGATGAGCCAGACCGTGGACACAAGCCTTGTCGTAGGTGAAGTTGAGCAGCAACAAAGACACGGCCCCCGTGGGCAACTTGTAATCGCTATAAAATCGAGTAACATTTGGTCAACATATTAAACTTAATATTCCAGGTATAGCACTCACCTTGGTAGATGGGGAATCGTTACGTTTTCGAGTCTAAAATAATCTGGAATCGCACATAATCGTCCAATAACTGCACACTTTCCGTAGTGTATCTTCCGGTAGTCCTTTTCAAGCACTAACTCCTCGACTAGTAGATGCTTGTAGAAGTCACAATACTTCGGTAAATTCTCGGCGGGATCGTGGGTACGCTCAATATTCGAGTCGTTCATAACTAGTTAAAACAAAACAATCTAACAAAGTAATAAACTTCGCCAAAATCAAATTAAATGCGACAACTATTCTTAAGTGCATGCCGCTGAAGCTTTACAGTGTTGGAAAACAGTGTAAGCATGTTATTTTCTGCTATTTCGCTAGTCACTGTTTCTCTTCACAAGATAAATATTTTTATAAATATTTCCTTCGCCTACTTACCAACACTTATGAAAAGTGTTGCAGGGCGCACAATAAAAGCGATATTTTGAGCATCCCTGTTTTGTTGAGAAGCGGCTTGGAAAGAAAACAAAGTCAATATTTGTTAAATTTGTGTATTAAAATAACGCCGAATTACAAAAAGTAAATCAGAATGTCTTTCATGAATCCAGTTGATATGGTGGACGAGGATGCTGCGGATCTGCAATTTCCGAAAGGTAAAAAAACAGATACTTTTCAATTGTTGCTAAAAATGCAACTTACAAGTGGTTGAAGTAGAAATAATACGCGCGGCCCGTCGGCGCCACATATTACCCATAACATATTCGATTGCCTATTTACAGTTAAACAAAAGCGCTCTACAATTAAATATGTACGTGCACGTACAGACGAAAAGACAATATGTAGCACAATTTTCTATAATCCCAACGCATTCCACAAGCAGTTAGAGCAATGCACGGAGGCTGACAACGATGTAGCGACTCTCGAGGTGGGTAAATCGAATGGATTGACCTGTGCCACGTGCCGTTGCAGTCTTTCTGAGCCCTACATCAAGTGCTCAGAGTGCCTGAATATACTACTCTGCCTGCAATGCTTCTCCCGGGGTCGAGAGACTGGCACACATTGCAACAACCACGCTTATATCATAATGCGAGATGATATCCAGGTCTTCGCCACCGAAGCCGGCTGGACAGCTCAGGATGAGCGCACATTGCTGCTAGCGCTACGCAACAACGGCTATGGCAATTGGGATGCCATAGCAAATGCTCTTAGTCAGCGATACACGCCGGAAGAAATCCAGAGACACTACAATGATAGCTACTTTGGTGGCATCTTCGAGCGATTACTCGGCCTGCAACATGTGCGTCATTGTTATATGCCAGAGCGCATGCCATATGTGTTCAAAATGCGATCTCTCGAGCCTCCGCGGCACGACGACATTGCCTCCATGCAGTTTAAGATCAATGCTGGCTATCGCTGTGCACGTGGTGACTTTGATACACCTTACGATGGGTCAGCCGAAGGTTTGCTATCTATTATAATTGATGAGCAACGCAGAGCCACTGACGATGACTCTGAAATGGAAGAATTGGACCCCGAAGTCACCGAGAGGCTGCAGTGTGCTTTAGTGCAGGCATACAATAATCGCCTAAGGTAGGATTTGATTGCAGATCTTTGAAAATTATCTGACTATTCATCAACAAATTCATCAACAATTCATTAACAGGGAACGCCAGCGTCGCTACAAAATAATGCAGAAGCACGGGCTCATCATGCCAAATCGCACAGTCAGCTGGATAACCAAGTATATGAACGCGTTCCGCAGCGATGCTAGCTGCATGCGCTTCCTTGCCCTGATGCAACTATGCGATCCCATTCAGTTCGACTTGCTGGTGGAGTCCTTGCGCTACTATCGCCAGTTGCAGAACCGCCTCCATTGGCTGCATGACATACGCCTGCACGGCGTGCGAACGCTCTCTGGTGGTGCACTCTACACGCGCCTCTACAAGCAGCGTCAGCAGGCGCAGCGGGAATATGCCCGCCAGAGACAACATGACGCTTTAGACTGGCAACAGTTAGTTCATCACTACGAGAACAATCAAAATACTGAACAATTGCCACAGGGCAGCAGCTCAAGGATTTATATGATGAATCCGCGACGCAAAGCGAATCCCATGGAAATTTCGGGTAAGGAATAAGGATTCCCTGTTTGTAGGCATGGCATTAATTTCTATTATTTTGAATTATTTCTTCATTACAGACTTACCGGGCTACTCCAAGTTGGATGCAGGCGAACGTACACTTTGCAGCACATCACGCCTTATACCACAGGCGTATTTGGAGTACAAGAATCAACTGATTGCCGAGCAGGCCAAGCTGGGGCATCTAAGATTAGGAGATGCACGTCGCCTTATAAAAATCGACGTGAACAAGACGCGTCAGATCTACGATTTCTTAATAGAGAATGGTCACATACGGCCCGTTTCATATGGCTAAGCCTGTCAATTTCAACTTCAAGATTCACTTGTAAATTGCACAAGCAAATTAAAAATCAATCAATTTATTTATAGAATTTACTCACGTTCCTCTATCTCTTTGACTCCTTACAGAGTTCGAAAATGCCGAAACGCTGCTGATATCGGAGGTGCACATGCTGCTTGATCATCGCAAACGTCAAAACGAATCTGCCGACGAGGAGCAGGAGTTTTCAGAGGTCTTCATGAAAACCTATGCCTACACAGACAGTTTCCGCAAGTTCAAGAACAAGGAGACCATTATGTCCGTCAGAAGGTATTATAAAACTTAAATGCAATCGAAACAATTTCTTACTATTTTTTATTTTAGTTTACTTATGCAAAAGAAACTTCACAAATTTGAGTTGGCTGCACTAGGTAATCTGTGCCCAGAAGCACCTGAGGAAGCCAAGGCATTGATTCCCTCACTAGAGGGTCGTTTTGAGGACGAGGAGCTACGCCAAATACTCGATGATATCGGCACCAAACGTAGCTTACAGTACTAAGTTGGATATATATTACAATTCATAACTCTAGAAACTGTAATATTTAATTTTTAACTAAGTCTTAATTATGAAACAAAGACGGTTTTCTATAACAAACCTGATGCAAATTAAAAAACTATAAAAACAGAATAATAGGCAAAACTTTGTTTTTATTATGGAATGGTTTATTTGCTGTAATTGGTGAATCAATTCGCGGCATCATGCAGTTCAGCATTATTTTTTAATTTATTTATTAATAATTTTATAATTTAATCCAATAAACGATTACAGCCTGTGTAATTACTATATCGATAACTGCATCTAGACTAGTTCATATGAATTAGTTTCAAAATAGACAACATGAGCGATTTCTGCCAAGTAAACGTTTAACACGAGCGATTTTTGCAAGGTACATCGATAACCGATTAACCGATATTCAAGACTAACAAAAATAGGAACCTACCACAAAAGAGGGAAGTAGGAAAATACAAACAAAATGAACAAGGACAACTCCAGCATGCAAATGGATCCTGAATTGGCGTTACGACTGCTGGCCGATGGCGCAGTGCTGGTTATAGCTGGCGTTCCAGTGGGCACCGAATTCGGGATCGATTTGTGCGCGTACACGATTGGGCCAGACTTCCGTGGAGTTAAAATGATACCACCAGGCGTGCACTATGTCTGGTGTGCTTCCCGTGGGCCATATGGAGATGCAGCTCCTCGTGTTGGCTTCGTTCACTATTTCCATCAGAATGAGATTCTTGTGCGTGAATGGGATAACGAGCTGGAGGAACTGCGACCACGTCAGACAGCCGAACCGGAGCTGGAGCGTGAACGCATACGCAAGAATCTGGCGCAATTAGAGCGTGTTCTGGCCGCCTACGACTATCGCTATGTGTGCCAATGGAAGGATCTAACTGGCAGCGTCACCGAATCATGTGTAGAGCGCTGTCGTCCCGAACTAGGCACCATCCGCACCAACATTGAATTGCAATCCTGCACAGATGCCGACAGACCTCGCGGTGGAGCAGGCAGTAGCAGCAAGAGGCCAACAGCAGCCAAATTGCTGCTGGATGAAAGTGAAATGCTGCCCCAATTAAAGCCTGTAGCGGGCACTGCTCCCCGGTTTTGTACAATACCCACTCGTGTACCTCAAGATGCGGAGCCGGCAGAGATCTCTCGTCACGCCATAGACTGCATTGCCGCGGTGAATACCCTGTTCGAAAGCTTAGACAACAATTCTGATGCACTCATCGAGGAACTACAGCTGGCATTTGTTTTCTACCTCGTTGGATATTCCGTGGAATCACTGGAACACTGGCGCAAGTTGCTCGGCCTACTGGCACATTCCGAGACGGCAGTGAGCAAGCACAAACTGGCCTACATGAAATACAGCGAAGTCTTGGCCCACCAATTGCCACATCTGCCCGAGGAACTGGTGTCCCCCAGTCCACACAATTCAGTCTTTAAGGATGTGCGCGAACTGCTGGTGAATCTCTACGCTGGCGGTCTGATGGTGAGCGCAGAGCGACTGATGAAACGACTGGAAAAGCAACTCAACTGGCACTTTGAGGGACTGCTCGACGAGGATCCCGAGGACCAGCCCGTGGTTATCGAATTGTCATAGTAAGTACACTAATGCCTTTTAATTTGATTCCTTTTTATATATATTGCTTATTCTGTAGGGATTGCAACTGTTTCAACGGAGCGAATGCTGGGTGCGCAAGTAGTTCCAGAGATCACGGGCTGTGCGTATGCTGACCATGAACTGGCACAGCTTCGTCTCGATGAGGCACAGGATGATGAATTTGGCACGTTTGTCCTTCAGCAGCGACTGCAACGAGAGTTCCAAATGAATATAAAGTCACTCAATCTGCGCCCTGATACCTGAGTCTACCTCTTCTGTATTATCCGGTCCATTGTCCACAACACTCCAGAGATCCTCGGACTCCAGATAAGCCCGCACCGTCATCGACCACGCCTTGTAGTTGTCCAGTCCCTTGAGCTTCTCAATTTGCAGTTGCAGCGCCATCGATTTTGCGTCGTCTCCAGCCCAGCGACGTTATGCAAATAAAAATCGTTAGGCCTTTCTTTGCTCGTCCACTTTGTGCTGTCGCCGTCGTCGTCGTTGATTTTCAAATATAGATATAGATATATGTGAGCATTTGTATACGGCATGCCACATGTGGCACACACGCTTTGTCTTGTCATGCCCCTCTTTTGCCCAGCCCAAACAATGGCCACTAGACCTAGTTCTGCTGCCTCCTTTCAATGCTGCTGCGGCTTTGGCATTGAACTGAAGTGCGCCCGGGCAGACACTCATCCATTTGATGTCCGCATTGCTCAATGTTTCTCCTCCACTGCAAGGTGTACCTGCACCACCCTTGATGAGTTGAGTGAGATATATTTATATCGAGTTAATGTGGTGTATACGCCGTATACTATGTATAAAGGTATTTGTAAGTTATCATCATAATAATCATCAGCAAACATTCATAACAAAACCCGCCATTCGAAGTTCTTAGAAATACCCATGATATGCATACGCACACATGTACATAGCTATAGATACAATAATATCATATAATAACAAACTGCAAGGTTTAATGACTCAGTCAAGATATAATACAGACACATAGTCCATCTAAGAAAGCGTGAGCTTACTTATAAAACCATAATAAATTGAAATATATTATTATTACATAAAAAAACGACATTTTAAATAAAACAGATTACAAAAGTACTATAAATATTATAATTATATATACCCGCTAACCATAGTGTGAAGTGGAAAAAGAAGGCGTAGCATGCCAATTATATATATATTCTTGATCACATTTAACAGCTGAGTGGATATACTCATGTCTGTCTGTAAAAAGGCCTAAATGCCAGAGATTATGCGAGCTAGGCCTGCGAAAATTGGTAACAATATGTCTATGTATTGCATTCAGATCAAGTTACTTTGGCCACGCCCTCTCCATCAGCGATTATCGATAAATATAGAATTGAAGGCGTCATTCTTAAGTTGCAGTTTTTTTAATGACTTAGGAAATCATTTTAAAAGAAGGACAGTTCCTGCAGGCACTGCCTGCAAGTATGCAATATAAAATACGTTTAACATACATACATAGAGCAATCAGGTGGCTAGCGGGCAGAATCGTCTATAGCTTTTTTAATTGGAATAGTTTTCATAACAATGCGAGCAATTTATTTGTGGCCCGTATTGCATACACATTGAATAGCTTAATAGAGTTTTCAACTTTCCATTGTTGTGGAAATTACTAATTGAAAACTTCAGTTAATAAACATGAAACCTACAGGATAATTTCATTGTATAAAAAACACTCAATAATACAATAAAATAACAAAACAAATGCAAATCAAAACTTTCTATTCGTTACCATGCCATAATCTTACTTGAAAAGGGAATGTTTCTAAACATCTAATAAAATTACTATATATTCCTTCAGCTTAATATCGAAATTCGACAGAAGAGCACAGGCCGTGTACACATTCAAAACTTTACGATAACTTTTTATGGCTAAAGGCAATAAAAAGCAATGCGTATGCACGAGAGGGAGAGAGCGATAAGATTTTACGAGCTAAGGTGGTGGCTCCTCTTCCGATCAATAAATACAAAACTTGCTGGAAAATCAGAGATTTCCAAATAAAAACGCACTTTTCACTTTTGTTTACCCGGCCAAGACCTACATATGGTTCATTTAGGGGGAGTACTTCCTTTTTCTCTTCTTGCACTGAAATTCCAATATGTAAATAGACATACACTCAAGGCCAGCGAAATAGGTGTGCCAACTGCCTGTCCGTCCATATAAAAACCTAGATCTCAGAGACTATAATAGCTAGGCCCATCAAGTATGTTTTAGAATTCGACCATGCCCCTCTGTTAATCGATAAAAGTCGAATTCCAAGCGTCATTTTAATGCACGGGCAATTCATATTTGGTAGCTATCAACGCCCAAATGATTTCTGAAGAGAAGGTTGCGATCGGTTAATTAACATAGAAGTTATTTAAGAAATCATTTTCATAGATACTAATTGCCAAACCGCTCCCTTAAGTATACAATACAAAATATGAAGGAATTCACACAGTTTAGCACACTCGACTGTAGCTTTTGTGAATATTTTACATATGTGAATTAATAAAATAATTCATTCGTTTAATGTTTCTGTATTATTTCACTGGCCCCGAGTGTACTTCATACGCACCTTGTGTGGCGCCGACCCCAAGACACACGCACACACACACACAGTACTTTTCCGTGCGGTTCCCTCAATTAAAATATGTGCGCATTTTTTTTTATTATTTTTATTTGAAATGAATACGAATGTCAGTTTAGCTGTTGTTTGCTGCTTTTGTTGTTGTTGTTTGTTGTTGATTTTTTCCATTCAAGAACTTGTGTTTTTAAGTTATTTATTATATATCTGCTGTTGCTGCTGCCGCGGCCACTCGCCCCGCACTCAGATTGACTGACCATATCTGTTGTCTGCTGCCCCTGCCTACTGTACGTTCTCATACTAGATCATTTATCATCTATCTGCGGCTTCGGTGCGCACGCCTCAATTGCCGATCTTTGGGGGCATATTCTTCTCTTGGCACGCAGCATATAATATAGCACAGCACATAAGAGAAAGAAGAAGAGGAAAAACTCGAAACGTTTTTCACAAATAAATTAAATGATATTTTCAACTGCCTTGTTGTTGTTCTTATCGAGCTTTAAATGCAAACATTTTTTATCGCCGGGTTAGAGTTTAGTTCTGGGGGAGGGGGCGGGGGAATTGGTTGGTTTAGGGTGTTTTCACTTGGAAAAATTCGAAATCTCTACAAATTACATAAGTGTTAGGCATAGAAAATATACAAGTATATACGAATGTATATATACTAAGATGTATACAATATATATTTATATATATGTATCGTTTTTCTTGTTTTCGTTTCGTTTAGCAACTACAAATACTTTTTGTTTTTTTTTAATATATATATATATTGTTTTTTGTTTTTTTGTTTTCTTTTTGTATATTCATATGAAATGTCTGTGGCGAAGTGAATTGAAAAACGCTTTAAACAAAAAGTCTTGAAACAAGAAAAAACATCAACAAAATTGGAGCTTCGTTTTTTTTTCATTTTTTGATTTGCTTGAGAGCAGGTGTGACAGAGACAGAGAGACAGAAAGACAAAGACAAAGAGAGAGAGAAAATTGAATAGAAGAAAACTTATGCCAATTGCTGAGTGTGTGTGTGTGCAAGAGTGCGTGTATGTATCTGCGCGTGTGTGTGTGTGTGTCTCTGTGTGAACAATACACTAACGTACATACAAATTTAAGCTTAAGAATTCGTTTTACTTTTACTCTCCCTAACATTCCTTTATTTTTGTTGTTGTTGCTTTTGTTGCATTACTTGACTCTTTGTTTCTGTTTGCTCATTCTCATTCTCACTTCACATTTGCTTGTTTTTGCTTTTGTAATTTGTAATTCGTAATTTGTATTTAATTTAAATTAATTGCTGCTGTTTTAATTTGTTCTTGTGTTTTGCATTTGCTTCATACAATTTTATTATGTTTGTTTTGTTTTGTTTTCATTCGCTTTATTCTCTATTTTCTTTCATTAATTCAATTTGCGCTTATTTCGTTTTCTTTTCTTTTCTTTTTCGAATGTTATTTATCTTTCTTTTATTTAGTTCATTTTTAATTACTTTATGACTGGCTTAAAATTAAAGTTGAAGTTTCGTTTCTTATCGTGTTGTTGTTGTTGCTGTTACTGTTGTTGTTCATGTTGTTGCTGATAGATTGTGAAATGAACTGCTTAATGGAATTTACGTTCTGCGTGTGTGTGTAATAGTGTTTATCTGTTTGTGTGTGTGTTATCGAAATGAAGTTTATTTTGTTTTTGCTTCTCAGAATTAAATATAATATTTATTTAAATATAATATAATGCTTGTTTCTCGAATGCAAAAAATTTCAAAATGTAGTAAAGTTACTTGTTGTTGTTGTTGCTGCTGCTGCTATTTGTTGTTGTTGCTGCTGCTGTAGCTTTGGGGAAGCCGGAACACAACGCGTAGACGGCGACGGCGGCACACCTGCACACAACTTCCCCAGACAACAGTCGCTAGTTGCTGCTCTTCTTCTACCATGTTGTCGATGTTGTTGTTGATGTTGCTACTGCTGCTGGTGTTGCTGCTGTTGTTGTTGTTACTGTTGCTGTTGCTTCTCTGTGGTTGCTTGCTGCATGCTTGAAACGATGAACGATGTTGTTGTTGTTGCTACTTGCTGCTGTTGTTGTTAATATGTTGTTGCACTGCGCTGTTGGTTGCCTCTGCTCTTTTTGTTGTTGTTATCGTTGTTGCTGTTGTTGTTTCTTGTTGTTGCTGTTGCTGCTGCTGCTGTTTACTACCCGATTGCGTGTTGTTGTTGTTTTTATTGTTGTATGCATATATATTATATGTATTATATTTACTTTAGAAGGTATATGTTTTTTTTGTTTTGTTTTGTGTTTTTTTGTTTTTTTTTTTGTTTTGTTTAAATGGAAGGGCGGGGGTTTACTTAAATTACGACACATCCTGATCCTCAACATCCTGAATTTCCGGTTTAGTCTCGCCATCACCTGCTGTGGAGTCTGTGTGGGAGGAAGAGTGGAGAGAATGTTATCGAAATGATTTATTATAGTCAAGTTGAGGCAAATGAATGGAATGTTAGTTGTTGTATATATTTAGTTTATATTGATTACGCACCATCTGCCTGCATATCAGACGTCCATAATGTGAGGTTGTCCCGCAGCAGCTGCATAATCAGGGTCGAGTCTTTGTAGCTCTCTTCGCTCAGTGTATCCAACTCAGCGATGGCATCATCAAATGCGGCTTTCGCCAAGCGGCAAGCGCGATCCGGAGAGTTGAGTATCTCATAGTAGAACACCTGCAGAACAAGCATATTTATATATATATATATATTAAATGTTAATGGGATGGATGGGTAACTCTTCTCTCTCTCTCTCTCTGCACAACACTCACCGAGAAGTTCAATGCCAGTCCCAATCGAATGGGGTGTGTTGGTGGCAGATCGTTCATGGCAATATCACTTGCTGCCTTGTAGGCAATCAATGAGTTCTCAGCAGCATCCTTACGATCCGAACCGGTGGCAAATTCGGCCAAATAGCGATGATAATCACCCTTCATCTTATAGTAGAATACTTTACTTTCGCCGGATGTGGCGCATGGAATGAGATGTTTCTCGAGCACATTTAATATATCCGAGCAAATGTCGCGCAGCTCCTTTTCCACCTGACCGCGATAGGTCTTAATCATTTCCAATTTCTCTTCGGCCCCCTTGTTCTCCTCCTTCTGTTCAATGGAGGTGATAATGCGCCATGAGGCACGACGTGCTCCAATCACATTCTTGTAGGCAACTGAGAGCAAATTACGCTCCTCAACGGTCAGCTCAACGTCCATGGAGGCGACCTTCTTCATGGCCTCAACCATTTCTGTAAAATAAAACAAACAGGCAACCATTTTGTTATGAAAAAGTAATAACAAATGTACGAAAACTACTAAATCCCAGTTAAATTATATTATAAATAACTTCCTTGTTAATTAACCGTTTATTTATATAAATCATTATTCTGGAGCCCAAACATCAAATTCTAAGTGCAAAGAAATGCTGGTATTCAATTTTTATCGATTTACGGGAGAGTAAAGGGGCGTGGCCTAATTCTAGAAAAAACTGCGTCTGTGCCTGCAAAAATTAGACATATTGTCAGCAAAATTGATAGTCCTAACTCGTATAGTGTCTCAGATATAGATGGACAAGGTTAGGCTGTTGACGTTGATCAAGAATATTATGATATAATAAAATAATATACATTTTGTGGGGTCAGCGGTCAGAAATGCCTTCTTCTACTAATTATATACATTTTCGGTTGTCAGAGCTAAAATGCCCTTCTACCCTATGCTACCTATAGACAGACTACTCCATTTATCGATTATTGTCAGCAAGTGGAGCCTCTTAGTCAACATTCACTGTACTGTTGTTTTACCATCAGATATCTATCGCGTATCCTATCTATAGACAGACACGCACGCACACACATAGTTATTATCTATGCGTACGCACACACACCCAACCCAGTTCAAGTATAATGACATAACTCATCACACACATACACGCACACAAGCACGCACACACATATGTACCTATATATGCATAACTGTTTCCTGTGCGCGCGTTGAGTCTTCTGCCCTTTTTAGACCGATTTTGTCATGCCACGACTGATAAGAGGGATGGGATGAGGGGAGGGGAGAAAAGAAAGACGAACTACACCCCCCCGCCACAGACACATTGTTGCACATTTCTTCAACAGTCGTCACCGTTATCGTGCCTGAGAAGCACGTCATGAATCACATTCGCTCGCAGTGTTCGAATGGAATCACAGTCACAGCTGCAACTTTTGAGTTGCCTTTGCTACGCTTTGGGTTGCGTGCTGATAACACACACATGCACACGTCCACTCTCACACACACAGATACACACAGAAATACATGTGAAGTATACATTGAAACAAATCAGCGCTAAATAAAGTAATTGTAGCATTTTGACTTTGCCTGCAGTTTCATGTGCGCACCTCCTTCCCTCACGCTCTTTTCCCTCGCTGTCTCTCTCTCTCTCTTTCCCACACAGTCAGCTGCTGCTGACGTACATGCGCCACCACCCCCGCCCTGCCTCTGCTGCCTCTCTCTCTCTCACTCTCTATAACACTTCAGCGTTCCAAGCAGCGGGAGCTTTGTTATTCGGTCTGTTGTTGTTGTTGCCGCTGTAGCACGTAGTTGTGAAAATTGGAATAAAGTTGGCTGCGTGATTCATGCTGCGCTGCTCAATGCACTAGAGACAGCTTGTTGTTGTTTTTGTTGCCGTTGATGATTTCTGTTGAACTTCAAATTGTTGTTTGGCCGTGGCACAAAATTCCACACACACTTTGCAACACTGTATGTTGCAACCAACACACACTGGCGCGCGAGATCAGGGATGATGCTCGCCGCGTTGCCAGAATGTTGCAATTCCATATCGTATTGAGCGGGCTCTCATTAGTAATTAAATAAATGTATACGCCCAACAATATTTTAGGTTAAAAATCAATAAAGGCCCAAAAATAAAACATTAGTCAAAGCGAAATCCCACGCATATGATATAGCAAAGGCAAAAGATATGATATGGCAACCAAAAATACGAAACAAATCCAAAGTCAACAACAACGTTAAATCACCAACCCCCACAGCACCCCCGTGTCCATATGTACGCCCCACAACCAAACAGAATAAAGGAGCGTCACATTGAAGAACTATAAGAGACAATAAATATACATATATAATATATATAATCTGGTAATAGTTGGCAGACAAAGGGATCTCAGAGAACTAGTCTCATCTGATCCTGCTTTATATATGTATGCACATATATCCATTCTCTGTTCGTGGGTGTGTCATAACTACACACATACATATCAAATATGTGTGGGGGTGTTTGTGTGTGTATGTGTACAAGCAAACTCATGAGTACGGGTGTACGCTACATAGCATGCGTACGTACCGTTATAACGAGTGCAAATTAACAAAAGGAAGAACTAAGTTGAGAATCTGCAATAAAATGGTTGTAGCCCTTTCTTGTTTTCATTGAGGACATTGAGGCGAACGTCAACTATACAAATAAAGTGTGGCGCAGCGGCCTCGAAATTGACAGAAAAAAAATGAATAAAAAATACAGCTAGAATTAGCGGGAGCAGCAGCCAACAGCACCTGAAAGTACACTTAAAAGCTGGCAAAAAAAAAGAAAAAAACGTTGCTACCGTCGCCGCCACTGACGTTAATGTGTATCGAAGAGGGGGGCCCGGGAGAGAGGAGTTGGCGTTGTGGGGGCGCCGTAAAAGCAAACAGGAGTGGGGGCAAGTGAGGCCAAGAAAGAGAGAGAGGCCAGGCCAGACAGACGTTGCCGGCTGCCTGGAGTGCATTTGTATTAGTCTCTCCAGCATGCCTTAAGCTGTCCAAGTGCGACAAGGCCAACGCCAAGTGCTCACACCAATACACGCACACACACAGGCCGCGCAGCAGTCTGAAACACACGCAGGCGAAAATAAGAAGAAAAACATGTGATACAGACTTTAATGTTCACGCGTTTGTGTGCGTTCGTCCATGTGTGTACTCTGTGTGTGTGTGTGTATGCATGAATGTATGTATGTATGTGTGGCCGCAGTGGCTGCAAATAGTTGATTGACTTCTTTGGATCGAAGAAGCAGCACCAACAACAACAGGAGGAAATATGTACGTTGAAAATGCTGCCGTCTTTGCTAATGTGTAAATGTTGTTAGTTTTTCTCGCCAATGCCCCAGCGGTACTGCCGCCGGTAGTAATTACTGCTGTTAGTGCCCAAGTCCAAATACCAGGGAACACATTAGTAAACTTTTCAGCGTCACTGTGTTGAGGCAGAGTAGAAGCAACCAAGAGTTGCTGCTGTTGACGACACAACACACTAGTTATCTCGTTTTAACGCACACACAGTACGGCATTCAAGTGATGATGTCGATAGTGCGCGCGCTTTTTTAACCAAACGCTACTTTCTGCTGTCGCCAGTGCTCTGCATTTTGTACGGACGCAGTATTTTAATTAATTGAAGTATTTTTAATTAAATAAGCGACCACAGCAACAATAAAAGTGCCGACTGTAGTAGTGTGAGTAGTTAAGATTGCATTAGTATTCGTATATGTGTGTGCCTCTCTGTAACACATACAGGCACACACTCTCTTTCACTTACACACACACACATGCGCACAGAAACATGAGTAATGCGCGCTAGTGCGAATTTTTCTGTACTATCAGGCAGAGTTGCCAAGTAGCTACAATAAATATGTATCTTGAAACAGTAAAAGGGAGTAAAAAGTTATTTGCATAAAAACAAACATAAAAAATATAAGCAAAGATCATTTCTCGCTAACACACAGGGACAATTTTTGCGGCACAGTCTCACAATCGATTCATTCATCGATTTTTCGCAGTACGCCGCCGCTGCTGCTGCGCAACAAAGCACATTTCGAAAAAAAGAGCGAGCGAGTGAGCGAACAAACGAACGAAAGAAACCAAAGATAGAGAGAGAGAATGCCGAAAAAACTGAACTGTTCCCTCTCACATCCATCGATTTTAATTGTGGGGAAACACCACCACCCGTTAGCATATTTAATATATCTAACAAATTATGTTGCGCCTGCAGAGCTAAGACTTTTCTTCTTCTTAACTTTCCAAGTCGCGCCTTAACAACACGGAAAAATTACAACAAAACAGCCCTTAGCAACGATGTCTCCTCACACAGAGCGCAGCCCTCACGCGCGCCTCTATCAACGTGAACGCTAAATACACAAAATTTCAAAAAACCCCCATCCCTTCAATGTTCTCTCCTAGACGGACCTACTATGAAAAATATATATACATATATAATACGCAACTAAGTTACTTTTCGCAATAGCCAACGCAAAAGCAAAAACCACGCGAATTTTTGCCGGTAAAAATCAGGTTTGTTTTACATTCTTCTCTTTTCCATTCTTTCTTTTGCCTTTTGCTGCTTACTCTGCCTCGCCTCGCCTCCTTGCCATCTTCTTTTTCATTCGGTATTCGGTCTTTTCGCAGAAACACACTACTCATCGGCGGGCTGCGGCGACGCCGACTTGCCTCGCCTCGCCCCTGCCCTAATGCTCAGAGTTACGGGGCGCACCTACACATAAATGTCTACGAAATTAAAAATTCCCAATTTTTCTTGTCCGCCACTAATAAATGAAATATATAGACAATTTTCAGCAAATTTTTCAACGTAACGCAGGCCACGCGACGTCAAAGCGACTGCATGACCCCTCCCCAAAGTTGGCGCTCCGCTGACAACGAAAAAAAAAATTTTCTTCTCTTTTTTTATTGAACTTACCATCGTAGCGCTCGGCCTGTTCGGCCAATTTTGCCTTGTACACGTTATTTTCACGTTCAGTCATTGTGTTTAAATCCTTTTTAGTAAAATTAATCCACAGAAAAAATTATTTAAATGCTCCCGGTACGTGCGGCGTCGATTTTGCTGCTGCTGCTGTCTTCGTCGCCTTCTTTTTCTCTACTGCTTTTTGAGTTGACAAGCGCTCTGCTTAGCTCACTCGCACGCTCGGTTCGGCTGCCGTTCAATTTTCAATGTCGTCGTGGACGCTACACGAATCTGCGAGTACAGTAAAGAACGTTTTTGGGGGTAAAATGAATAATTTATTCACGAGAAGAGCGAGTGTGCGCCGTATTCAGTTTTTCACTTTGTAAAACTATATGTACTACTATTACTACTAACTGTCTTTTCGCACACACTGACACACTGGCACGATATAAATAATTGTTAGAATTATTTGATAGATTTTAAAATGCCTACTTTGTCGCTGTTTGCTTTAGAATCTGGTCTCTCTGAATAATATCAGTTCATTTGAATAGGTAATGGAAACAAGCGCGGAACTTGTTGAAGGAACTTGTTCATATATAGTCTCTATTTTTTGCTTTGTTCTCTTCACAAGCGACACCTGGAACTGATGAACTACGACCTTAAAAAAAAATGTGTAAAATTAAAATTTGGTTTGTCTTTCGTTTCTAAATTTACTTTGTTTGCATGTTCTACTAAAATTACAAAAGTAAATCTTATATATTATTGATGGGTTTACTAGATTTAAATATTAATCCTAGCAAGATTTAAATACTAAAGTGGTGTAAAAGAACTGGTCACATCATCTCAACGATTTCTTACATTTTTGCTGATCACAAATTATCCTAGAAATAGTTAAAAAAATGTGAGAGTGTGGCGGCAGTTATCGATATATCGATGCTTAAACTCCTTAACAGATATGTTAAAAAGCAAACGAGGGCTGAGAAAAATCAATATTGTTATTTTTAATCAAATTTCGTTTTCTTATTTAAAATAATATCATAATATATTTAATACGTTTAGCTAACATTATATGATATCTTTATCTACAATATGCATGATTCCTCATATTAAATTTCCGCATCAAATGAATAGTTGAGCCCTGTTAGCAACAGCAAACACTAGTAAAAATGTTATGACACTGTTATTGCCCACTGTTAATCCTCCCTCCCGTTTGACGAAGTAATTGAAAACGACAAAAATAATGTCGTTAAATATGTAAGAAGAACTTTAAAAACACCTGCAAAATTGCAGAAGTTTGTTGATATTTACAATTTACTAGTATACAGTTGACTACAGGTAAGCGAGCATATTATATGTGCTATTGCCAAATCGAATTGTCTTGAACCCATCGGAAGATTCGGTCCGTCCAGCTGCGAAGATGAGCCTAAATCTGGGAGGATGGATACACAGTTTCACGGTCACCGATACGCAGCAACACAAGGGAGGCTACACAATCTACAAAATCACATCCATAGTGAGTACTCCCGAGTAGCCACCTACAATTTTGCAATTGTAATTTGTTTCTTTTCTAGGTCTTCCCTCGTTCTGTGCCACAGGCATTAACCTGCCTGGTGGTCTGGAAACGGTTCCATGAGATCAAACGACTGCATCGGGAACTGAGTCGACGGCACAAGAATATGCAGTTACCTGGCAAATTGCCGGAACCCACAGACAGCAGCTACTTCAAGCGCTTCGATGCGGATGTGATACTGCGACGTAAAGATTATATATTAAAGCTACTCGACTTTGCGGCACAGCATCCGGCTCTATATAAATGCAACATTTTCACCCAATTCTTCAGCGAGGCGCAATCACCGAATGCATCGCCACTGCGCAAATTGTATGTCGAGCGAACGCTTAAGCTGCCCGGCGGCAGCGGAGCCATTGCTGAAATATGCGATAAACTCGATTTGCCCTACGATCCGCACAACGCAAATGGCATAACACCATTGGATCCGCGTTGCGACAAGCCTGATGGCGATAGCGCACCACAGCAGCAGCAGCAACTGAAGGAACCTTCGAGAGATAACGATGTGCCCGCAAGGGAGGAGGAGACCCAGCAACAATCTAAGCGTGACTATTTGCGTCTTCTCACGCCCATGGCCTCAGTGGAGAGCGAAGATAGTGATTATATCTATGAGGCAGCGCTGGAATTCAGTCATGCTGTGCAGGCAGAGGTTAATCTCGAGTATGAGGAGGCACACAGGCACTACAAGCACGGCGTGGAGCTGTTGCTCAATGGAGCCAAGCATGATGGCAACGAGGATCGCAAGTTTATAGCCAAGGCCAAGATTGCCAAATATTTAGCCCGCGCCGAGGAAATTGATGCCAACTTTTTACGTTCCGCCGTTGGAGGAAATGAGGGTAGAGGAAATGGTGGCAGGAAGCAGCTGCAATTCCAGCTCTCACTGGATGAGGTGGACAATGTGGCACAGTTGGAATGCGCATGGAATCAGTTGGCCAAATACAAAGTACTTAAGGTGCTGGGCCAGCGTGTCATGCAGGTGCAGTGCATCACACAGCCCCCATCCCAGCCGACTGCGATTATGAAGGGCATCGAGAAGCCAGCCAGCAACTCGCCAACCCAAAGTATTTTCCTACCACAACGTGTGCCCTACATGGCGCAATTGTTGGCCTACTTTCAGTCCGATCAGAAGATCTTTCTGCTGCTGAAGCAGGCTGAGGGCGGTTTGCTTTACGATTACATACAAAGCTATTCGCCAAGGAGCAGCACCAAGAGCAGCAACTACGCCGATCTCTTTCCCCCGGGGAAGGAGGAGGAGACCTGCCTGACAGCGGAGAGTGATGTAAGCGACTTGTTGCGCAACTCACAGCAGCTGCTCAAATCAGTGTCGCATACGTTGAGCACCTTCCAGGCAGGTGCACTCACACCCAAGCGACAGAAGGCAGCTGCGAGTGCAATTGCCACGCGACGCTTCCCGGAAACCTGCTTGCGTCAATGGGCCAGCGAACTGGCTGTGGCCATACACAGCCTGCATGGCAAGGGCGTCATATTGCGTGACTTGCACATGGAGAACATCTTGCTGGGCAAATCTGGTCAATTAATGCTAACATATTTCTATCAGAACGAAGGCCTCAGCTCCGACGACAACTATGTGCACAAGGCACTCAGCCTGCTGGCACTGGAGCAACATTTTGTGGCACCCGAGAGACCGCTGCGCTTTCGTTCCGATTGGTGGAGCTATGGCGTGGTGCTCTACCAGCTGCTGCTGGGTGTGGTAAGCTAGAGACTTGCTCTACTTTAATTCCGATTTATCATTTCTAATTCCACATCCATTGCAGTCCTACAAGTCAACACATCCCGGCCAGCTAGAGCTTTATGGCTGTGTGCAGTATCCAGCGGATTGCATTGAAATCTCAGACAATGCGTGTAATCTCCTAGAGCAATTGCTGCAGCTGCAGCCCGAGTTGCGTCTGGACTATGAACAACTGCAGATGCATCCGTTTTTTGAGGGCATCGATTGGCAGGCGGTGGTGGAGAAGGGCAAGGCAGCTTTTGCTTAGAGGGATGGGGGGGACTTTAGAAGAAGATGTAGGGGCAGCTAAAGAACCAATCTTCCAAGCACTTCAATTATTAGTACAGTATGGGGTAGTAGGTATAGGTGAATGGGGTTTAACACACATTCCAAAAATAATACGAGTCTCAGTTGATTTTTTGTTTCTTTTTTGTTGTTTTTGTTTTCATTGTTTCAAATTCAGTACAAAATATGCATGTATGTTACTTTATTTAATATTCATATATATGTATACTATTTATATTATATGTATGTATGTACATTGTAAACTACGATAGTATTGACTACGTACTAAGAATTTATGGAGAAATTGAGGCAACTATTTATAGACTCGAAATGCGTTAACCATAAGTATTAACAATTTTGTATTGCCAAAATGCGCTAATTATACCATATATATAAACATAAACATTTTATTGTCTACTTACACAACAGTTTTCAATACATATAACTAATTTACATATTTAATTTTAATGACGAATAACCGAATCAGAACCGAAACCAGGCCAAGACTTTGGCAACTGGCCGCGCGTTGCTGATTGTCTCCGTTAAGGCACATTTCGAATGCAATCGGTGTTGGTCAGTGTGAATGTGGGACCAGGGACACCTTTAAGGACTAAAGACTAAAACGTAAACATTAAAAAAAGCATTAAGTTTTGGCAAGACTTGTCGATTTTGTTGTTTTTGTTGTTGTTTGCGGCTTAACTAAGATTAAAATTTAGGAAGGAACCTATGGCAACAATGGTACAATAGCTGACGCACAATCTCTGCTTGCTATAAAACAGGTATTACACGTTTTGGTATATTCTGGTATTTTCTAACACTTGAGGACAGTTTGAAATGCTTCACACACAGGCAGACAGCGCAGTCAGCTGCTTGACGCTTGCCAATACTGCAACTATGCAAGCTGGACATTTTACAACACTGCGCTACAGTTGGAAACTCTCAAAATGGCCGCTTGAAGCGTGATGCTGCGACTGCGGCAGAGCGTCGCTGCTGCTGCTGATGCTGCTGCTGACGACGGTGTGTGAGCATTTCCCTTAGGGCAAAAAAGGCGGCAGGACATAACTCTGCGCCTGTTGCTGCTGCTGCTGCTGCTGTTGATGCTGCTGCTGCTGCACTGCATCCTCGCTTTTGATCACAGTATGCATGCCACTGTCGTTGTCGTCGCTCCCAGAGCCTGATGCTGTTGCCGCCGCAGCTGCGCTAACATAATGATGCGTCTCCATGTGGCAGGCAGCCACTGAGCCACTGTTCTCTAATCCCGTTGGTGGCTGGCAATGCACCTGCACGTACTTTGCCTCCTCGGCACTGAGATACTTCCCGTTGAGCTGTTGATGCACTGTGACCAGCGTGCCATCCGCCAGTTGCTGCTGCGTGCTGGTTGTGCCGTCGAGCTGCTGCAGATCCGTTGGCTGATACCCATTGCCCGTCGCCTCGCCGCTGGCATCGCCAACCGCTGCACCGCCAACGCCGGCACCTCCAGCTGCTCCGTTCATGTCAATGCGCGGCGGACTCCCATAGTCGTAGTGGCGCATGGGAAACAGTTGACTCTCATGCACATAGGTGCCATACTGGCCGGAGTAGGTGCCAAAGGGACTGGCCGCCGGCGAGAGCAGACTGAACTGTGGACTCAGCTCGTATGGGGTCTGATAGCTTGTCCAGCTGTCCATGCTGCCCGGCGGCGTCACAGTCGTTGTCTGCGGGAAGCTGGCGAAGGGCGGAGCCAACGTGCTGTTCAGCGCAGCTGTCGGCGGAGTGTTTGTCTTAATGAAACCAGTCTTGCGGGGCGGCTCATGCTTGCGCCACTTGGCACGTCTGTTCTGGAACCAGACCTGCACACGAGATTCGCTCAGATTCAGCTTGATGGCCAACTCCTCGCGTGCAAACACGTCCGGATAAGGGGCACGCTCAAAGGCGCGCTCCAGCTCCTCCAGCTGATATGCCGTAAAGGTGGTTCTACAAAGGGGCAAAAGGGGGAAGAACTGCGTTAGCGAAGTTGGTATACTTGGATCTACATCTATCTACATGGTGTATTATATGATTATCAAATAAGTTGCCCCTGTTGGTTGTTTATTTTCATTCAATAATCTTCAGAATTCTAAAGAAACGTTCGAAAATAGGCAATAAGTTTTACAATAAAGGTGTGTGCTGTGGTTACCAACACTGATTTAACCATCAGCCAATCAATCGATTACTCGATAAGCACAAAAGCAGATCAGGGCTGCTAGCTACTCATCACAAAAAAAGTATAGACTAAGATGCAGAAAAAGTATAGACAAGATAAAAGTTGAGAAAAACAGGACAATAGATTTCTGATTTAAAAAAAGGCTAAAACTTCATAAATTTATAAATTTATGTATTCTCTCAATGCCCTAATAGATCTTTATATGCTGTAAATGGTGCTAATCGAAATAGGGCAATATTAACTAATAAAATGTTTGTTTCTTACACATTTTCTTCTTTATGATTGAAATTCGAATGGAAAAACCGGGATAAAGTTTTTTTTTTACAAGTCTTGTCGATTTAAAGAACAATTTCATTAAAATTATTAAAAAAAAAATATACATTTTATTTGAGCAATAAAACAGAACAGATCTCCGGGCAGTAAGATTGGAGATTCATTCATATAACAAACATGTTAAATACATATAACAGACATGTCAAAACGAAAAAAAAAAACAAATCTGTCCGGAAAAGGCTGACCTGGCAGTCCTATATGAAGTCAAAAATAATTTTCTAGTTAACATTAATATCTAAGCTATTATTTAATGCATGTAATAAACTAATATATGAACGATAATTTACTAAAGATTGTATTGCAACTAAAACTAAAATAAAACAAATAAATAAATAAAAATTATCGTTAACGATAATCCGAAGGTATTGCGTATCTATTGATTAGTTCTTCTACTTGCTAAAGTATTTCCGAAACTCAATCACATTAAGAAATGGAATGTATGGAACTGTATATATCCTGCACACTTCAAATAAACCAATAGAATTTTCCACATCACTTCAAACGTGCTAGAATCTTTTTGAAATGCCGTAAAGTCTTTCAGGCAGAACAGGAAAGGAATCAATAGTCATCTATAGTTATAGATCTTTGAGGACTCCAGTCTAGCTATTATTCGTTATGTAATTGCATAGCACCTCCTGTTGTTTTAAGTCCACCCTCTTTGCAATATATTTAAGTACACGATATTAAGTATACGCCCCCCGTTGCTCAGGCATAACTTATCAGATAATTTCATTGATTTCCCGTCGTTAAGCTAATTGCCTGCAGCGCCTTCACACTTACCTCGTTTTCTTCTTTTTGATGCCATTGGGATCGCCCTTTTTCTTGTTGTTGTTGTCCTTCTTGGCAGCATTGGCTGCGCCACCGCCACCGCCACCCCCACCAACAGCAGCAGCAGCCACAGCTGTGCCACCGGCTCCACCGTTGGCAGATGTAGCAGGATTACTGTTGCCATTGTTGTTGTTGTTGTTGACTCCATTGTTGCTGTTGCCGGCGACGGTGTTGCCATTGACGATGCCATTGCTGGCTGCACTGGCTGAGTTCTCCAGCTGGGCGCACATCTCATCTGGCTTCTTCTTGGAGTTGCCGTTACTGAGCAGCAATGGCGTCGGCTCCAGCATGCCATTGCCATTGCCGGCATCATCGTGCGTCAGGGCGTGTCCTGCATGTGAAGCGTGACTGTGATGCGGACTGCCGCCGTACAAATGCTGCTGCTGCAGTTGCACGTGCTGCTGCTGCTGCGGCTCGTACTGATCCTTGGGCGAGTACTCCAGCTTGCCATTGAGTGTATGATAATCACCCATAATCCCCACCAGCTGCTGCTGCTGTTGTTGCGACTTGTGATGCAACATGCCATTGTGATGGGAATGTGGAGGCGGAGGCGTCACTGCGTATTGCTGCTGCTGTTGCTGGTGATGCTGTGTCTGCTGCTGCTGCTGCTGCTGTTCCACTAGCTTCTGTGGCGTCGTTATGTACTCGTACTTCTGACTGGGCGAAAAGCAGCCCAACTTGTTGCCATAGTTCTGTGCATAACTGGGAGATCCAGCGCCGCCACCGCCATTAGGGAGAATCGTGTTGCAGTCGGGCAAGCGCTGCTGCTGCTGTTGCTGGCTGCAGAGCTCGTGCACCACCGAGCCAAGCATTACGGGATGCAGCGTGCCGTGGCTGATCGTTGCTGTTGCCGTCGGCAGCAGTGGCTTGCTGGCGCCCAGAGGACTCAATGGGCCGCTGCCAAAGTCGCCAAAGATTTGATCATCGAAGCTGCCGTGTTCCATGTCGCAGGCAATCACTAGAAACACTCGCACACACACACACACTGTAGAATTGATATTGCTGATTGTCTGCTCAAGTGTTAATCCATTTAGTTGTTAATCAAAGTGCGCGCAAAATCAAAATCAATTGAGATTTTTTTTGTTGTTTCTTGTTGTTTTTTCACTAATTGTTGTAAATGAATTAATTGCATTTAGCTTGGTTTAGTTTTTGGCGCACGCGCTGAAGCATTTGCCGTCACTTAACACTCTTAGCTGCTGCTCCTGCTGCTGCTGCTGCTGCTCGGACACAATCTGAACCGTTCGAGTCTGTGCCTGTGGCCTTAATTGAGCCCACAACTGGCGATGATTGCCCTTTTATACCAATTCGCCGGCAGCAGCGTCGCGCAGCCCCTCTCGACCAATCAGCGACGAGCAATGGCCGGGCAGAGCACGCAGCGCAGCGTCAGAGTGAGATAGACTGAGACAGGCATAGAGACTCAAGCGAATGATTGTCTCTGTTTGCTTTTCATGCTGGTGCGTGCGACTTTCTGCCTTTGCTCTCTGACTTTGCATGTGAGTGGAGTGTGGGGTGTGGTTTTTGTTGCTGTTGTTTTGCCCTGAGAATTCGATCGCCACGCTGGCAACGGGCTCTGCTGCGCACACCTCTCCCTGCCCACTGCTGCCTGCAGAACATGCGATAGGAGTAAATATCCTGGGAATGTGGGAATGGAAAAAAAATAACAAAACAATATTAATGCATTCCAATTGGAAGGTATCGTAGGATTTATTGCGTGTGTGAATGCTAAACATATACATATGTATACTTATCGCTAGTATTGTGGGTGTATGATGATCTGGCAACACCGAATTTACCAGTCGCATCCTTATTAATTTCCATTGATATCGATATCCTTTTAATCATGGTCAGTTAATTAATTTATGTTATCGTTATCCTTTTAAAATGCTCAGTGTTGTAAGTGTTTGCAAGTCTGGCAACACTAAATCACATCCTTTATTAATTTGCATGTTAATCTACAGGTATTATCGATATCTTTTAAAATATCGAACACTCGTCCTTTTTCTCTTGCGCACATTCAAGCAATTATTGTATTTATATATTGTATTTTACTATATAATATATATATATTATATATATAAACCATTCTATAATATTTTTTTGTCACTTTCTATTCTTGTAAATACTAATAAACTATTTTACTTTCAAGCACCTACTCAAATGGCATCCACATTTAATGCATTTAGACTCTTTGCAAATTTCAAGCTAACTTTCAATGATTCATTACGTACATATGTATGGTTTATTTATTTCATTCATTTGCCTCATTCTTTTATTTGACCACCGCATTCCGGAATATTCACGCCTCGTTTGGCACAGACTAACATCATATTGAATTGTGTGCATCACCTGCCTGCATGTCCACAAATGTTGCACGCTTTCGATTAGCTACGGTCAAGCTGAATCCCGCTGCAGAGAGAGACAGAGAGAGTGTGAGAGTTCCAATTGGAATTATCAGCCGATCGCATAGGGGTGCGCGTTGTTCCCACCACCAGCACCAGCAGCAGCAGCAGCAACAGCAGCTCAAGGATCGCGCCGCATACTCGCGTGACCTTTTTCGGTGTCATATGCGTTCGTTGTGCGCGTGTCACCCCCAGGCTGCTAAGCTAAACCGAAGGAGAATTGGCGTGTGCGACCTTTTGGCCAAATGCTGGTATCACTTCGAGTAGGAACAAGTTATGGGTCGTTTCGAAAGATTTCACTTAAAGCATTACAATATTGAAACGGAAAACTGTAGGGTAAACTTCGAGGGTAGCTCATGTGGGCATTAAAAAACTGAGAGCGAAAGAATTTTAATGTTTTCTCTAAGGCCGTAGAACCATCTTCTATTTATTTATTTATATTATATGGACTGAACCAGTAGACTCGAAAGGTAAATGCAATTTAAATGAAAAGTTAATACAATTTAAGTTAATTAACAAATATTTAATATATCTTAATTCAAATATATAATATTTCTTAATTTTATATTTATTTTTCTCTTTTTATTTTTTCATAGATTCTTAATTTAGGGCTCCCTTCTAGCCCAGTGTTTTCCTAATCAAAACTAAGATTATTAGATACGATTATAAGATTTGTTCTAAATTACTATTATAGTAGATAAAGTAAATATATTTCATCTTCTTTCTTTCATCTTCTTCGTTTAAGAATAGATCCAAAAACAGCTAAATATGTTTCTTCCATTTGGCGTTTGCAGTATTCGATTGAGTAATTTTTTAAATAATTGCAATAAATATAAAAATAATTCCCACAATTTCAAGACTTTCGCACACAGTCGACACCTCCAAAAAGCAGTTCCAAGCCCGCATTGACCATGCTCGAGGTCTAGAAAACTTCGCTCAAAATTTCTCAGGATACTAAAAGGATCAACACAATATTAAAAATATTTCCCATCGATATAACCCTCAAAGAAAACCCATCGAGTTCCATAGAGAAACTGCGTGAAAATCTCCCCAATCACAAATTTGATACTTTCGGTCGCGCTATGTGGCAACAACAGCCATAGATGGATTTGTCTTTTGCCATTGCAGGTCTTGAAAATGCGGGCAGAGGCAACGTCAACGGAAATGGAATCGGAATCGAAGTGAAAACGTGAATGGGAAATGTGCACGCGATCGGCGTGGAGTGCAGCACAATAAAGAACACACCCCACATAAGGCGAGAGATGATGCTACTACCCAGTCGAAGCTGGCATAGTTGCGTGTGAGAATAATCAGACAACGTTTTGCATTGCGATTGCGGGCAATTATGTGGGCTCTGTCGCGGTGCGGGACCATCCTCTCCACAGCGGGGCAATGTGCGATGAAAACCGAAGTTGTGATGTCCTCAAGGAGGGTTAAGAAAAGTCAACGATGATGATGATGATGATGATGATGATGGCATCAGTGGAAGATCAAAAGTCAATTGCCCCAGGAAGGCTGAAAGGGCAAAAGGCAAAAGAGAGACATAGTCTGAGTCTGATTATCAACCCAGGGCTGAGGTGCTACCTAATGAGCTCTGATAAGATCTTGATTAACTCGGTAGTAAGAGGAAGTAGCTCAATGAGGGTTGAGGGATTTGCCATTTATTTTTAATTTTGGAAAGAAAGAAGTAGGTCAATGGGGGTTAAGGGATTTCTGTTGTTGGGACGTAAGAAAGCCTAGACATTTCTTAGTTTTATGCTGCTGGGAGAAGCTGATACTCTGTCGAGAAAGAACTTGAAAGATGAGAAGCATCTCAATGAGGATTGAGAATTGCTAAGGTGGAAAGGTTTAAGAACTGTTAGTACACAGTAAAACTCATAGATTGTTGAAGCTTGTCTCTTTCGAGACTCGACCCATTTCAATATAATTTAACTTAATGGCTTAGTGAGCTGTAAATTAGACTACGATGTCTGTTTCGCAGTTTCATTTCTCCAACAGCCCCAAAACTTGGTACAGTTTGTCACACAAAGCAAAGTGAGCTCTTCCTAAGCTTTTGTGTGCTCAAGCACAAGCGTTTTTCATATTTTTTCCATAACCATTAAGACACACGCACACATACATATAGAGGTACAATGTGTGTGTATCTGAATACTTGTGGAGAACCATCATCATCGCACTTGTTCGCATTTGTTTTGAACTCAGTGACAGACTCGCTCGTCAGCATCAGCATCATCATCATTCGGCATTCTCATCCTACAGTCAAATATTATCACATTGTATTACAATATGCTTGTACTTGTGTCTCTATATATGTCTGTCTCTCTCTCTCTCTCTGTGTGTGTGTGTGTCTGTTATGCATTTTCATACACAGACTTATAGAGTATATATGAAGAGATCTCACTCGCACTCGGCGATTGTGATCTGAGAGGCAACGAAATTCCAATATGGCGTGTACACACATACACATGTATACATATATATATATATATGTATCTGTGTAGTGTCAGAGTCCAGAGTCGTGCAAAACAATTCACCAACACGAACGCATTCAATTAAGCTTCGTTAAGATCAATTTAAAATCCCGCATAAAATATCAAATAGTTTTTTGTACTTTAGTTCCATTTCTGGGCTCCGTCGCTATTTGCTTTCGACTGTCGACTGTCGGGGCTTGTCGGGCCGGCAACAACAGCCACGTTTCGAAATCCACATACACAGCCCACGATCCGAGCGATACAATGTCTCCAAGTCGATCGGCTGTAGGCCTCAGACCTCAGACCCCTGTACGCAGTCAACGCCGTCCAGGCCCCGTCATGACGAAGATGTATAGTTTTTCATATTTCGTTAATTCTCTATAGCACTTTGGGGTACCAGTCCGTCCCGCTTTCCACTTGTTGTTGCCCCCTTTGGCACGTTTCACGGATATGCGGACGTTCCATATTCCAGGATACCCGTTGTCAACGGATATGCGGACGTACCAGAGTTCTTAGAAAATAGAAGGGGGTGCTTGAGGTGCTGGAGATGATTTAGCCGTTTGTGAAAAAGATATACTATACTTCATAAGGAATCGATTGCAGTTCTCTGACTTCCTTTTATTATTGATATTGATGAGGCGGATCTGTACTGCGACCTATAAAATCTAATGTACCTCTGCTGAGCTTATGGCGTCACTCTCAGTCCAGTCTTTCCTATGAACTTCACGTTTTTTATGGACTCATTAACTTTGAGAAGGAGCCTTCCTGGTGTTGCACATTCTCAGAGAGTTCTTACTTAGCTCTATCAAGTTTTTGGGGCAGTGGCATCCTAATCGGGACTTCGATTGGTGCAAGTCTGGTGTTGGATCCCAGTCCGTTTCCCTTAGCTTCGTCTCTTTAACTCTTTGGGATTCGTTAAAAGTGTTTTTGCCTAGGTCACAAAATGGTTTCGGCCCTTTCATTTAATCTTCCTTTCCACTTTTCAGTAGTATATCTGGTTCGTCATTTTCCGGTATAGTAGTTATCCTATAAATTGCAGATAAAGAAACAAACATAAATAAAAAAATATGAACAAAGACATAACTAATTGTGAAACTGATAACGCTATCATGTTAGTTACTCCAATCAGAGATCATTATAAAAATTATAATTAACAGAAATTATCGACGTACATTTTTAAATTCAGTTTGATTGTTGCATGTGATTGGGAAAGTGAAATTCATCGAAATGAAACTATGAAAACACTGTATTCGACGGAAGAAATTATGAAACACTCTGAAACACCTTACCGAGTAAAGAACATGAAATTCACCGAATTAATGAATAAGGTATATGGACTACTATATTAAAACTATCATTATTGCTCGAATTTCGAAAAGATTAAACAAGGGTCTGTAGCACCATTTTGATCGAAAAATGTATGAGATTCGTCAGTGAATAGAAGAGATTATCTTGATGTTAATAGCGTTGCAAACTTCTGGCCAAATTGAGAATACCCATGAGTATAAAAATGAAGAGTATAAAAATGAGTATAAAAATTGATTACAGTTTCATGTTAGTTATTTCAATCAGAGATCATTATTAAAAATTATAATTATCAGAATTTACGGGCTGTACATTTTCAAATTCATTTTGATTGTTGCATGTGATTGGGAAAATTAAGCTATATAAATACAGTATTCAACGGAGCCCATTCAAAGTTAACTGAGCTTAAATATATATACGTTGAAATGTTTTCACAAGTCTTCGGAATATTATTTGCTATCCTTTTGCAATATTTTGAATTTTCTGTCGCATTGGTGAGTTAAGAGAAATAAATTTATGGAAGGATTAAGGATTAGGAAATTGTCGTTGTTATAGCGTACATGGAATTATGAATTTCTTTCTGCTGCACTTACGTCCTCCGATGAGACGAAACTTAATGGTTCTCTATGGGTGGAACGTATCGCACGAGGAGGATCAGTGGTCTCTGGGACTTTTTATTGGAATTTCGACACAGATAATGAAACCAAGGTAAGTTTTCTGAGATGTAACTTTATTGTTACAGTTTTGAATGATAACGCATACGCACAGGCCAATCTTATTCTCTACCACTCCCAAAGCGGAAGAAATGATGATTACTCTGAAACACCTTACCGAGTAAAGAACATGAAATTCACCGAATTTACCAATAAGTGTTATGATGAACTACTATATGAAAACTATCATTATTGCTCGAATTTGGAAAAGATTAAACAAGGGTCTGTAGCACCATTTCCTCGAAAAATTTATGAGTTTCGTCAGTGCTCTCCGAATACCAATGGATTTCCAGATGTATTGCCCTTGGGATACTACAAATTAGCTGTAAGAATTAGTGGGCAAGTTTAAATAGTGTTTACTTTAATTGTAAAGCTTAAGCCAAGGCTATAAGCTTTAGTATTATAAAATAAATGCATCCATTTTTTGCTTGTTTTACTTAAATTATTGTGTTACCTTGCTGAGATTAGCGAAAAGTTTGCAAAGCACCCTAGGAGATATTTCCGACCCCATTAAGTATACATATTCTGGAACAGCATCACAAGGGGAGTCGATCAAGCGATGCCTGTCTGTCCGTTCATAGTATAGGAACGATCGTGTAGAACCTTCGCAATGCCGAGTGTAGCCTTTCTTTATGCTTTACATATCATCTTATCCGTTTTGTTTTCCTAACGTGAGATAAAACATAATGTAGTCAATGTGAAAGTGAGAACACGCCAATAAATTGAAGCCAATCAATATCGCTTATACATATACAATATAAATATAGCGCAGAATGTGTCTGGTCTGTGGAAAAGGAATATGGCCCTTGTAATTGGCTTTGGGTCAGAGTCAGAGAGTCTTGTCGATTGACCTTTCTCATTAACTTTGAGAAGGATCCTCCCTGGTGGTGCACATTCTCAGAGAGTTCTTACTTAGCTCTATTAAGGTTTTGGGGCAGTGGCATCCTAAGCGGGACTTCGATTGGTGCAAGTCTGGTGTTAGATCCCAGTACGTTTCCCTTATCTTCGTCTCTTTAACTCTTTGGAATTCGTGTAAAGTGTAGTTAAAAAAACAAACATAAATAAAAATATATGAACACAGACATAACTAATTCTGAAACTGATTACGCTATCATGTTAGTTACTCCAATCAGAGTTTCGTCAGTGCGCTCCGAAGACCAATGGAATTCCAGATGTATTGCCCTCAGGATACTACAAATTAGTTGTAAGAATTAGTGGGCAAGTCGATATAGTGATTACTATAATTTTATCATCTATCATCTGATTCGTTTTTGCAATTCCTACAGATAAAACATTATGGTTTCAGAAAGAAGTTCAAAATAATTTTGGACCTCTCTTTGTAAAGAACTGCTAATAGTTCAGGGTGACTTTCTGATAACCTTAATCACGTAAGTTATTTGATTAAAATTCTAATACACAAAAACAAGAATGAAAAGCTGTTTTCGACATGGCGAAGGACATATACTCTATAGTTTGTAGCTTTACTATTCCACAATTTTCCCTTCAATATTAATTTAAATTAGAAGAGATTATCAAGATGTTAATTGTGTTGCAAACTTCTGATCAAATTGAGAATATCCATGCAAGAGTATAAAAATGAAAAGATATAACTATTGATTACAGTTTCATGTTAGTTATTTCAATCAGAGATCATTATTAAAAATTATAATTATCAGAATTTACGGGCTGTACATTTTCAAATTCATTTTGATTGTTGCATGTGATTGGGAAAATGAAGCTATATAAATACAGTATTCAACGGAGCCCATTCAAAGTTAACTGAGCTTAAATATATATACGTTGAAATGTTTTCACAAGTCTTCGGAATATTATTTGCTATCCTTTTGCAATATTTTGAATTTTCTGTCGCATTGGTGAGTTAAGAGAAATAAATTTATGGAAGGATTAAGGATTAGGAAATTGTCGTTGTTATAGCGTACATGGAATTATGAATTTCTTTCTGCTGCACTTACGTCCTCCGATGAGACGAAATTTAATGGTTCTCTATGGGTGGAACGTGTGGCACGAGGAGGATCAGTGCTCTCTGGGACTTTTGATTGGAATTTCGACACAGATAATGAAACCAAGGTAAGTTTTCTTATATGAAACTTTATTGTTACAGTTTTGAATGATATCGCATACGAACAGTCCGATGTTATTCTCTGCCACTCTCAAAGCGGAAGAAATGATAATTACTCTGAAACACCTTACCGAGTAAAGAACATAAAATTCACCGAATTTATAAATAACGTATATGATGAACTACTATATAAAAACTTTCATTATTGCTCGAATTTCGAAAAGATTAAACAAGGGTCTGTAGCACCATTTCCTCGAAAAATTTATGAGCTTCGTCAGTGCACTCCGAATACCAATGGAATTCCAGATGTATTGCCCTTAGGATACTACAAATTAGTTGGAAGAATGAGAGGGCAAGTCGATGTAGTGATTACTTTAATTGTAAAGCTTAAGCCAAGGCTATAAGCTTTAGTATTACAAAATAAATGCATAAATTTGGTGCTTAATTTACTTAATTTATTGTGATGCATTTACATACCCTTCCAAAGATTATCGAAAAGTTTGCAACGCACCATTAAGTAAACATATTCTGGAACAGCATCACAAGGGGAGTCGATCAAGCGATGCCTGTCTGTCCGTTCATAGTATAGGAATGATCGTGTAGAACCTTCGGCATGCCGAGTGTAGCCTTTCTTTATGCTTTACTTATCATCTTATCCGTTTTTGAACTTCCTAACGTGAGATAAACATAATGTAGTCAATGTGAAAGTGAGAACACGCCAATAAATTGAAGCCAATCAAAATCGCTTCTACATATACAATATATATATAGCGCAGAATGTGTCTGGTCTGTGGAAAAGGAATATGGCCCTTGTAATTGGCTTTGGGTTGGAGTCAGAGAGTCTTGTCGATTCTTAAAAATCCCGACACAGTGAGCGTAATTCAAATTAATTGTCGGCAATTGTGACTTATTTAAAGGCAAAGGCGCCGTGGATATGGAGTCTGCTTGTCGCACTGATAACTTAAATAGTGCTATCATCCCAAGTCGTAATTGGTGTCGATTTTCGAGCAAGAGAGGAAATTAAATAATTCAATACATATTTAAACTGAGTGATAGCCCCAAAAATATAGAACTGCATATTATCGATACCACAAGGATGCGAGAGCTCTCTCAATGCATTTCGATATGTGTTTAAGTTTGTCATCGATTACAAGTGGCCAATCGATCAACCGACAGGTAAGATGTGTTTACAAGATTTGTGAATTAATTAAATTGAGGAATTACGTTTTGTATGTCGCAAAATGGTTGTTCATAATTTGTAATTGAATTTTGCGGGTTTCGCTTCGTTCTGATCGTTGCTGGCGCTGCTGTTGGGGGTGTCACAAATCGTTTTGGGCTGGTCGACCCATGTATGCGGCTTAATTGTTTGTAATTAAATAAAATTGTACAAGGTCGTTTACAAACCGACGTCACGCTCTCTTTCACTCACTCTCTCTCCTGCTGTCTCTTGCTGTTGGCACTTGAAAAATCCATGGATTACAATTTGTTTAAATATATTGAACAAAATGAGTCCAAAAGTTTGTGTCCGCATCCAAGTTCAAACCAAAATGAAACTTTTTTAACACAGCGCTTTTATTAATCAATTATATAATCGCCATCATTTTCGGCAGGTTAAAATATCCGCATTTCACTTGAAAACTGAAATAAAGGGAACGCTTGATCGACAGTTCGGATTGTCACCTTTCCAACGATATATAATACATACATCTGAATATAAACAATTAAAAAACAAAACAAAGTGGAATCGGGCACGAACTTAGCACTCATCCAATATCAGCTTTATTATTCGTACAGATAAATATAAAAGTAAATTTCGAGGAATAAATAAAAGGAAAAATAATTCAATAAAAAATAAATAAAATAAAATCAGCTTTATTATTATTAGATAAATATAATAAACATAAGTAAATTTCGAAAAATAAATAAAAGAAAAAAATGAATAAAGAAAAAACATTTACTTACACGTTACAAAGTGGGAAAATTGGTTATATGGCGGCAACAATTCCATAACCTCAGTCAGTAATTTATATCACTACTGTGCGCTGCTTCGGGATCGCTAACAGAGAGAGCCGCTCGCTCTCTCGTGCAACTCTTGGAGCCCTGGGGTCGCAAAATCGCAAAAGCATCGAATGAGTAAAATGCGCTGTTTGAGTACTTTATATCTTCGATGCCGAGTGGCGGCATCTGTTGGAAAAAAGTTGCACACTGACAATGTTGACGTCAGAACATGACCAGGGTTGCACAGCAAAACAGCTGTTTGTGAGCAAAAGTGTGAGAACGTGCACGTAAAGAAAACGAAAGAAACACAAAGTGCAGCTGAAAAAATCCAAGCTGAGACAAAAACAAATAATTTGCAGACTCTCGTGGCACTTGGCAGAATGTTCTGCTGTCTGCGCACGTGCCTTAATGGAGGGCAGCTGCGGAAGCCGACGGCAGCTGCGAACCGCCTCAGGGAACCCGACGTGCATTTGGACGCGGCGCATATGGGTAAGTTGAGCATCAGTCGGGTTCGCTGCTCTTCCGTTATCCAAGCCATTATTTATCGTGTTGCTACTAGGTTCCGATGTTATTCTGCTCTCGCATCAGCTGCGTGTGACGGGCACGGGTGGAGTGTTGGCTACTGCGCCATTAGTGCAGTCGAAGTCCTACTTCGAGGTGAAGATTCAGCAGAGTGGCTGCTGGTCAATTGGCCTGGCCACGCGACAGACGGACCTGGGACGAAACTGGGGCGGCAGTGACCACGAGTCGTGGTGCCTGTGTTCCGACAACGCGACACGACACAACGACGAGGAGTTTCGTCCCGTGGTGGCCAATTGCAGCCAGCAGCCAACAGGCTCAGGAACGTCAACATCTAAGTCATCCGGCGCCGGCATGGTGACAACCACTGCCAACGGTATATTGAACAACAGTGCGGCAGCTGCAGCGGGTCTGATTGCAATTGAAGACCTGCAAGAGGATTTGTTGATGACCACAGGAGTAGCTACACCTGAGCCGAAAATTAGTCCAGTTGATGTTCTCATCAGCACGCCCCAAAGAGACTTTCCCGACGAGGGCGATATTGTGGGCGTAGCCTTTGATCATGTTGAGCTAAATTTCTACTTCAACGGAAAGAATCTTGAGGTTCCCTTCCGCAATGTTAGGGGAGCAGCACTTTTTCCAGTCATCTATGGTGAGTCTCCGGCTCTAATACTTTGTATATTCACTAAACGGATTTACTTTGCAGTGGGTAACGGCGCCATTCTGGACATTATACTTGACAACTTTACGTACGGTCCACCGTCGGGATTCGAACGCATTCTGCTTGAGCAATCTCTTCTCTAGACTATTAAACATGGTCAAACTGCATGCCATGAACAAAGCTGGGCGCGAAACCTTTATTGCCTTCGCCTCCTGTGTCTGTGCCCAGCTGCAGTGTATAAACTTTTCTAGTCCGCCCGAACGAATGTAATCGCCATGAAAAGATTCTGTCAAAGTGGCCCGTGTTTGTTTTGTCATTTACTGTAGCTTCCTTGGACCCAACAATGTTTCGCTCTTCAAGTACTCTTCAGAGTCTTCTTTTCAGGATCTATGAACTCTATTACTTGTCGATCGGCAGAATTGAAAATCTAATTCTCTATTCACTTTGACAGATTTTTTCCAACGCACATTCCCGGAATTTGTCTTGCACCGAAAATGTATTTTAAATTATTTAGGAAACTGTTTTGTATTTTATTTATATGTAGCTAGAAATTTGACAATGCTTTGTATAATACACACACTCAAACACACAGACACTCACACACACACAGCTATAAATTGATATATTCTTGCAACTGTGGATATGCCAGATTTATGCAATCATCTATCTCTCCTTGCAAGGGCATCATCGTCACACTTTCTCTTACATTCCAATTATTGAAAGATGGTAGCACCTTCTAACTAGAAGCACTCGAGCACGGAATTACCAAACTATCTATGAAAATGTATATACATATACATATGTCTATATACTTAAGATCGTGTACTTAACGCTTTGAAAACTAATGACTAATCCGCGCGCGGACAATAATGAATGTTATACTGTATACTGTAAACTGTATTGTGCGTACTTAACCTTACCCTAACCATGCAAATATATATTTATAACATATACACATACACACACATACTTAATGCCTAAAGATATATCTGTAGTACACAGGGATTGAGAATGTTTTGAGTGTCAATATATGAAATCAGTGTAAATTAAATTATTTGAGTGTAGAATTTGCTGAATTACTTTGAATAGAGAGCCATACTCTTGCCGGCTTAGAAGGTAAGCGAATGTTGAGTACAGTTGCGGGGTCACATGGGCGGCAGGGGCGAGATCATACAGATACACATTGGGCAGTCGGGCGTGCAGATAGCGAACGCATGCTGGGAGCTCTACTGCCTGGAACATGGCATCCTCTCGAACGGATGCCTCATGAGCAAGCCCTGCGACGACTCCTTCCTCACGTTCTTCGAGTTCAGTGGAAACAATCCGTGTGTGCAGCCGCGTCTGGTCATGATCGATTCGGAACCAACTGTTATAGGTGCGTAGGTTAATTCGCTCGATATGTATCTGTAACTATCTTACTATCTGTTCCCCAGATGAAATACGGACGGGAGCCTATCGGAATCTCTTCCACCCGGACACGCTGATAACGGGCAAGGATGATAGTGGCAGCAACTTTGCCCGTGGCTACAATTTGGTGGCCAGTGAGCTTCTCGATCGCTCCATGAATGCCATACGCCGCGTGGCGGATCGCTGCCACAGCTTGCGGGGTTTCCTCGTCTTTCGTGCAATTGGCGGCGGCACGGGATCTGGTTTGGGCACGCGCATCATGGAGAAACTTGTCGAGGATTTCGGCAGAAAGATGACGGTTATTGAGTTTTTGGTTTATCCATCGCCCACGTAAGTATTGAAGCTGCAGCGATTATAGAGGCGACTCATAAGATTGCTCTCCATCCTCCGCAGCATTTCGCCCGTCATTGTGGAGCCGTACAATGCTTTGCTTTCGGCCCACTTCTCCATGGACTGTGCCGACGTGTCGTTTATTGTGGACAACGAAGCGCTATATGAGATTTGCGCCAACACGTTGAACGTGCCCGCGCCGACATACACGAATCTGAACCGCATCATCGGGCAGGTGGTGTCGGCCTTCACGGCGTCGCAACGTTTCTCTGGCCAGTCGACAGTCAGCTTCCAGGAGCTGCAGACGAATCTAGTGCCCTATCCGCGCATCCACTATCCCCTGATCAACTATTCCCCCTTGGTGCCCATCACAAACGCACAGTTCGTCAACATGAGCACCGCCCAGTTGACGAGCCAATGCTTCCAGATGAGTAACCAAATGGTGCGCTGCAATCCCAGTCATGGAAAGTACATGGCCTGCGTGCTGCTCTATCGCGGCGACGTGGCTCCCAACGAGATAAACATGACGCTGGAAAACATCAAACGCACGAAATCCTTTCAATTTGTTGACTGGTCGCCCACGGGCTTCAAGATCGGTGTCAGCAGCATGCCGCCAATGTATGTGCCCAAGGGCGACCTGGCACCCAGTAGCCGCGCCTGCGTTGCCATTTCAAACAACACCAACATTAGGATCGCATGGTGCCGCCTGGTCAATAAGTTCGACAAGCTCTACCAGCGACGCGCCTTCGTCTATCACTATGTGGGCGAGGGGCTCGAGGAGGGCAACTTCAACGAGGCATCCGAGAACATTTGCCAGCTGGTGCACGATTACCTTGAGGTGGATGCCTCCGCGCCAGGCTCTAATCGGGAATCCGATGCGGATGCAGATGACTAAGGGGAAGCTGACGGATTTGGAAGAAACAGAGCTCCTTCTTCTCCCACATAGACTTCTATTATAGATTCTGCTGCATTTTAAGTGCCCTGGAATAAATCCCAAATTTAATGTGTAACTGGCCAGTGCCTTTCCTTCTTTCCTTCCCCCCACTGCTGGCTGAGTAACTACATCCAAATTTGGGGCAAATGGCGCAAGTAATTGCACAGCAGGCGATTCCTCGATGACTTCATAAGGTCTCCAGCTTGAGGGCTTTCGTCAGAGCTCCAAGAACCGTTGGACAAATTAAGTATTTATGGCCTGCGCCAAAACAAACATTGCCCATTGACCCAGCCCCGCAATTTGCGAGAGATGCTTGACCCGGCACTGCGTGCCTCCACAGCTGGAGGAGTGGCAGAGGATGGAGGAGGAGGCGCAGGAGGTTCGTGCCGGTGCACCTATAATTAAAATGATCGCCTGGCAAAAGGGTTTAGCACGTACCGAGGCAAAAGTCGCGCTTATCGCGATCGCACCCAGGGCAAGGCCTCGGAGCATCTCTGTGTGACGTGACTTACGCACGCTTAATGTGCGATTATCGATGGAGCCAGCTTTCCTTTCCCTCTACGCCTCCACCTCCTGCCCCTAACCCAAACCGATCTCCGCTTACAATCTCGGGCAGATGATCTTGCGCACGCAGCTGCCCGTTGCTGTAGGCCGCTGCTTATCAGCTGCGTTTGGTGGTCCCGGTCCTGGTACTGATCCTGGTTCTGGTCCTGGCTGACCGTTGTTATTATAAGCATTATCATTATGATCCAGGTTACACTGAGAGAACAGACACAGTCAGTTGGGTTTTCCCCTATCCCTCGGCAACAAATGTTGGATCGCTTTCCATTTATTATCCCAGTTTAAATTTTAAATTTACATTTTTAAATTTAATTTTAATTGAAATAAAATAAAATATTTATAATATTTTAATTCGTTTACACCGTATTAAAAAATATTAATGTAATAATTTTAATTCTTAATTTTTATTGTAAATTCCTTTCCCAGTCGACTGCCATTAGTCGACATTAAATAAATAAAAAAAATAAAAACAAAATGTACGTTGCTCCCTCAGAAGTTGTTGAGTTTTTTTTCACTGCACAACTCACAGGCCACAGTCCCTTTGTGTGTGTGTGTGTTAACTGTTGCTAATCTTAAATTGCGACCAGAAATCCTTTTGTTTGTCTGTAGCGTGAGAACCGCTGCGTGTGGGTTCCATCAGCATCCAAAGCGGCTGCCCTTGGCGCTCTTGCCTGCACGTTCATGTGGATGCGGCGAACGTGTTAATGAGCTAAAGGAAATGCTGCATTTGGACCACCTTGGGCGAGTCGCAGCCAGATGAAGTTGTTACGAACTAATAAAGCAATTTCGGAATCTGTTTTGGATGCTCCAAAAAGGAGCGATGTAGCTGCAGTAGTAGGTACAGTTGGTATGGGTAGTCTTTGACAGATCTGTAGGGGAGTGCAGCTGGGGATGACTGCTCCATGCAATATCTAGTTAGCTCTGTCTCTCTCCCCCCACTCTGTTTGTGTGGAGAACAGCCCCATAGAGAGCTCTGACCTTCTTTATTTATGCACTAATCCGTGGGAAACGCGCGTCCAGGCACCTGGGGCCGATTTATGCGCTCCTCCCGCACAGGGGCCTCAAAAGCCGCAACTAGCCAAGTGGCAGGTCGGCCACAAGAGCCAAGGCGAACGGCAGATGCACTCACAGAACCAGGGCAGAGCAACGATTTGGTTTAGCTGATGTGCCCCAGGTATGATAGGGTATTCGCATATGTGGAGAGAACCGTCGAGTGAATTAATAAAGCGCCTTCGAGGGGGGAGAGAGAGAGAGAGAAAGAGGAAGGCGGCCACGCATTAAACGACAGACAACTGCAACATGAACAACAATGCAACAGCAGGCTGGCTGTGGCAGTCACTGTAGATCGGGTCGGAGCATGCCACATGTGGCTGCTGCAACAGTTGGTCTTTGGCACGGCGTCGGCCAATAGATGCCACCACCGCTTGACTGACCAAGTCACATGCCACATGCGGCAGGCAGGCACTCCACTCCACTTAATGCCGAGGGCAAACTTTTTGGAATTGCAATTTTCGACTTGATTTCAAAGTGGCCTCTGCGCCTGCTCTTCTGCTGCTCCTCTGCTGTGCCTGCCCAGCACCTCCTACACTCCTCTCCTGCTCTCTCTCTGTGCAACAGGGCAACACCTACCGAGCGCAAATGCAACCTGCTGCGGTGGGCGGTTGCAGGTTGCACGAGCAGATCGCAGCTGGGCGAGTGCTGAGGTGGCATGGCGTGGAGTGGGGTGGGGTGCAGAGGGGCAGACAGACCTGGCACACGCAGCAAGTGTTTCGATTTATGTTTTTGCGCCTCGACTGCAGTCAAAACACAAATGCAGCGCGTCGTAGTTGCTGTTGCTGTTGTTGCAGTTGCAGTCGGCGTTTCACTCTTGGCGTTTTCATTCAAAATGTTTAACTATGCGCGGCTGTCCAGTTGACGCCTTCCCTGTCGCCCCCCCTCCGTCCACACAGCGCAGTGTCCAGCGGAGCGACCACTTGTTGCTCTTTTATTCATTCAATTTGTCAGTTTTGCACCAGGCAAACAAATCCAACTCCAACTGCAACTCCAACTGCAACTCCGAATCCAGCTCTGCATCGCCATCGTTTCCCGGCCAGAGTCAAAAGGTTATCGCGCCGCACTTGCAGCATTTTTACAGCCTCATCATCGTACCCAGTTGATGATGATCATCATCATGACGATCGCTTGCAACACGATGCCGCAGCAACAACAACTACAACAGCAATAACAAATTATTAGTGGTAATATTTGTGAAATATTTGTTTTCTAATCTGTAAACACCAATCATATTAGCAATTTGAATATGACAGCGCCTGCAAACAGTAACAGGCCTTGTTATACCCTGCAAGCAGGCGAGTGCTGCTGTGGGGTATATTGTTTGAGTGTGGACTGAGATTTATTTTATTTATTTATTTAATTTATAGTCGAACTAAGCTCAGTCGGCAGTTAAAAAGTAAAAAAAAACAATTAACAATTATAATTTTACATTTTAAATTGAAATATTAAACTAAGAATAATTTTAAGTTAAATGTAAGATATTAACTGTGAAAAAAAGAAATTAATTGAATTGAATTGACTGGGATAAAAAAGAAAGAGCCGATCCAACATTTGTTGCAGAGGATTGGGCAAAACGCAGAAAACCCCAATCAGATCAGGAGATCGATTGTCGTTTGATCAGATTTGCTTACCAGAACTAAGAAACACAGATTGACAGACTCACTTTAGATATATAGTACTATATATATCGTATTAGATTTGCAATTTATTTCTTAACTCAATATACATGACAATAACTCTCAATAACGGACACTTCTCTAAAGCGGATCCCCCTATTATGCTGATACTCTTTCTAAAACATTCATTTTAGTGTTTTTTCTTTAAACAAGTGTCCCTAACCAGACACAGACACAATTTTTTAATAATTTCGGCCTTTAGTTTCTCGATCGGATGTCAAACGGATGCTTGCATGTATAAAAGCAGGAAATTCCACGTAAAACCTTTCTTGACCGGACAGGAACAGTCGTCACAGTAAGTCTGACAATGAAAATTCATTTAATAATGACTGCACATACAATTATCTAAGACTCCTCTTAAGCGGAGACTCCTCTTAAGCGGACAAAGTTGGAGGACAATGAGTGTCCGGTCAAGAGAGTTCTTGCACTGTTATGCTGAGTATTTGCCCGTCGAGAGTGGTGAGTTGTGGGGCAATGCTTTGCTGCTCTCTTTCTCTCGCTCTGCCACATGGGTAAGCGTGGTCAACGGTCAACGGAGCTTGTGGCAAGCAAATGCAGCATGTGTTGGGTGGGTGGCTGACTGCACTTGGCCACAGCCAGGCTGGACAGGTGGGTGGGGCGTGAGTTATTATCTATTCAATTGTTGCACTCCACTGCGGTTGCTTCCTTTCCTCGAGCATTTCGGGGCTGGTCAAATTAATTGAACGGGCGCTGCCTTCGCTATCTCCGGGCGAAATGGAGAGCAGGAAGAGTGAGGAAGGGGCAGGAGAGGGGAGAAGTTAAGCGAATTCTCTGATTGGCAAGTGTAAAATCCTTACTGCATTTATGATGATGAATGCCGAGTGGATTCGTGTGGCTCGTTAGACTCGTCGCCGCGTCGCCTTGCCACATCGTTTACAACACTTAAAGAGCGACTCCGCAGCACGAGGGGAGTGGGGAGAGGGGAGCAGCTTAAGTTGATGCATTGGCAGCCATTAGCAAGCCAATTGACATACTCGTACTGCTGACTGACAACTCGACAGACAAGAACTGCCAACCCGGCAACGTGCAACGTCTGCTGCTAAGTGCTGCCAATTTATCATTGGCCTCATCGTTGTCGTCGTTGCAAGCATTGCCAAAAATGGCACAAATAACGACATAATTTGAGGATCTCAGACACTGACGGAAATGCAGATGGAAATGAAGTTGCAGAGGGAGTAGAGAGGAAGCGGGGGAGGCAGACGGACCTGAACCGATCTGGCATTGCATGCAAATTGCAGCCTCATCTTGCCCCCGAAAATGGTGGCCAAGTCGTTAGGCCACGTTGCAGCAGCATTTGCATACGTGTGTGGCAGTTGCACATGTTGTTGTTGCACTCAAGACATGCCCCCCAATGTGGTTCAAAGGGAGTATTAGAATGATATGATTGCAAATCTGTTCAGATCTTCTGTTGCTGTCAAATTCATTAGCTCACCTGCAACACAGAATTACACAGAGTGCGGGAGATGGCGGGAGAGGGGGTACCAACTGTCTGTTGCAGCATTCTCACGCAACTCGGCTGACCATAAGTGAGACATTAGGCGCAGTTGCGGTCGCTTGACCTTTGACTTTGGCCATATTTGCGCAACGTGGCACATTGCAAGTTGCACGCTGCACGTCGCCCGCTTCTCCATCATCTGCTTCTATAGCCTCGCCTGTGCCTGTGCTGTTGTTGTTGTGGTTGTCCAAGAGCGGCTCCAAGTCTCCGGCATCATTAAGACAAAAAACATTTGGCCAGGCACGACCCAGCGTCTGATTAATTGCCCCCAGTGCAGAATTTGACTTTTTTGTTGCTCAAATTGCAATGCGCCCCTCGTCGAGTAATTACCATGCCACTTGCCAGGGGCATTGCAGTATGGAGTGGCAGTGGGGGGGGTGGGGGCACTCTCGACAGAGAGACTATATTTCAAATTGCACTTAATATGGAATTTCAAGTTCAAATCTGTAAACACTTTTGCAGCGCGTCGATAGAATCCACGAAATCTATTTGATCTGGCCGTTTTTAGCTGCTGTTGCTGCTGCACAACATTCACCAGCTGGTGATGTCATGCTAGCAACAGCAACAACAACAACAACAACAACAGCAATAGCAGCAGCAGCAGCAAGTGTAGATCAAAGGCTGCCAATTTGCCGTGTGTGTTGCCCCGTGGCGTGTGGCATGTTCCGCGAGTGCAGTCGCTAATTTCCCGCCAAACAAATTGAATTATTTATGCTAAATGCTTGCACAGACTGCACTTTGTTTAATTTTATTGATTGATCAATATACGAGTACAACAAAAGTAAAACAATAGTTAAGATACCCGGCGGGAAGTAGCCTGAGAAAGTCTATATATTTGTATAGTTGTCGGTTAAATGATTTTCATTATTTTTCAAGATATTGGAATTGAACTAAGCACATCTGTCTTATTCAATGTAATATGAGGTACAATTATCATTAAAATCTAACATATACGTATATCTTATATGTATATGTATGATAAATTAAATATGGGATTTCTAGTCGATCTATTTCCTTTGTAGAGCAACTCAAAAATACTTTTTGATTGAATAAAAATATGAAAACTTTATTCTTTAACTTTCATTTGAACATTAAAAAATGAGAACTGTAATTGAGATTTTGTGTAAAACTCGCATGGATAATATTATAATAGATTATATCTAAGGTATTTGTCCTTTTACTATCTTAATCTGCTTTAGTCTCCATTTGATAAATACCTCCTTTATCTCTCTGCCTCTCTCTCTCTCTCTCGCCTTATCCATTACTTTTTTAGCTCCGTCTGAGTTTCATTGCATTACTCCATGCTTTCTCTCCCCTTGTCCACATATTTATTGCCTATTTCTCTTCTGTCTTACTCTCGAGGGCTCTGCTCTCTGTTGTGTATCCTCTTGTCTCTCTCTGCCTCTTTTTCTATGTCTTCTCCTACTGCGTATCTGCTGATCTGGCTTGAGCCGCAGATCTTGACGGATCGGCGGTATTTATCGGGCTGTTCGATTAGTCGTAAGTCGTCGCCTCCTGTGTGGACGCCTTGCCGATAATTTGGCCTGAATGCGTGCCCAATTGGACACTTTCGACTGCAGCAGCAATGCGGGCTAATAACTGGGGCGAGCATGACCGGGCTGCAGTTAATCGTTCAGTCGTCTCCTTGTTGTTGTTGTCGGTTTGTTGTTGCTGCTGCTGCTGCTGTTGGTCGTGGCAGCCGCTGGCCTAATCCTAATCAATTTCGAACGCCTGACGAGGCGTCATAAACACGCTTTAAAGAAAATCATTTCGCATGCAGCTCGCAGCTTGCAGTTCCCACTTGCCAGTTGCAAGTTGCACGTTGGCAGTTTGCAACAGAATGGGGCAGCCGCATTTAAAACACTGCCAAAGTGTTACAATTTCCATTAGTTACAGTTATTTGGTCAGCCGGACAAGCCGGCGATCGCCAGTGGCGCAACTGCAGCGCACACAGCCGCTGGGAGACTGGGAAACTGGGGAATGGGAAAGCGGGAAGGAGTGACGAGGGGGAAGGGGGGAGCGGAGGGGAGGGGCACAATTATCAGGCAACGCGGCAAAGTTGATTACGATGATGGATTATAACACTTTGTACAGGTGCCCGCTGCCTGCCCAGCTCAGTTGCTGGCGAGGATCGTTTGCTACCTCGGTGTGTGTCACCATCAATGTGGCAAGCACAGGCAGCGGCGGTGGCGGCGGTGGCGGCGGTGGCCCTTGGACCAAGTCCAAATCTGAATCCAAGTCACGTTTTGAGCATTTACGCCGTGCTCTCTTATTTGCTTTGGGAATTAAGCTCGAAACGGGGCTCAGAAATTAATTTAACAGCTTGACAGGATTAAGTGCGCGTCCACAAATTCCAGTGGCATAACCAAATGCCCGCTGATTGGTCACAAGCCAAGGCGTAATCGAAGGGCCCTCGGGCCCCGTGTCGGATGCATCCAATTAGCAGCAGAGGCAGGCCCAGTTGCAGTGGCAACACGTGCTTGGCCAGTAGATTGACCTCGACAGGGGGCAGCACAATGCACAGGTGCACGGTGCATCCATCGATCTGTGGCACACTAATTGAGCTGGCCAAACACACAAATGACAAACACAAATGCCTTGGACCAGCCCAGCCTAGCCCAGGCCAACCCAGCCGAGTTTGGACTGCAACTGCGTCGGCTTAACGATCATTGACTGGGCCATTTGCTGCATAAAGCGAATATGCAAATATGCCGCCGATTAGAGAGCACACGCTGCATGCTGCACTGCAAGAAAATTCGTACTTATAATCACGCAGTTGCTCTTACTCTTAATTGCAAATGTTGATCAGCTCTTGGCTTAATCTAGGCATCATAGAGCCAAGATCAAACTCTCATAATAGACGCAGGATCTCTGCAGTTAGACCTCCATCTACGCCTGCCTGTTTTCTCTCAGTGTAGGCCCAGTGGCGTCTCACGCATCCAGCAAGACTTGTACACAGCCGTTGGCGATTAATCAATGATAAATCCGAAATAGATAAATGCGCAGCTCGGAAAATGTCGCAAATGTTGTGTGGTCTCTGCCTGCAACTCACCTGCTGCTGCTGCTGTTGCTGCTGCTGTTGCTGCCTCTGCTACCGGTTGCCAGTTTGGAGCAGGCTGGACCTTATAGCGGGTGCAAGATAAATGCATCGCTGATGATGCTGACAGGGTCCAGTACAATTTGACATTGTCACCGCGGCAGCAACACAATTTTTCATGTGTGTGTGCTGCCTGTTGCATGCTGCATGCTGTATGCTGCACGTTGCAAGTTGCACAGTGCTGCAGGAATTTGAAATTAGTTCGGAAAAGGCTTCAGCCCACTTCGGTAGTGGCATCTCAGCTTTTATGGTCATTGTTCGATTTGCATCGTACGGTTAATTGTGGCCGCTATTTGTGGCTCCAATTGTGGGTGGCAGGCGACCTCCGAATCGGGGCATGCCCCACAACTGGTTTGCTCCCATTTGCATTTGCATAGTGCACATAGGCCACAGGTGGCTTCCACCTGAGTAAGAGAGAGGGGCTCGCGCGAGGGGGGGGGCATTCGTTAGCTAGCCGGATATCTATATATAGCCAGCTGGTGTGATTTTGATTCATGGCGCGATTATGTGTGCGCACGCAGTTTATCTTCTTTTTCGCACAATAAGCCCAACGGACAGGCCCTGCCACTTGCTGCCGCCGCATGCTGCACCACGTAGCACGTCTGTGCCTGTGCCTCCTTCTGGCACACAGTAGCCCACAGCCTGCGCAGCATGCAGCCAACTCTCCTCCTTCTCCTTCTCCTCGCCTGGTGGCACTTAACATTTTATTGTTAATAAAATATATTACAAGGCGCAACACAAAGGCCAAAGGAGTCGGAGTCGGAGGCCAACGCGTTAACGAAATCATCTGCAATTGCTGCCCCACTTCCTGCTGCTCTGCCCTCCTCTCCCTCCTCTACCTGCTCCACTCCCTGCTGCCGCTCCTGTTCCTGCTCCTGCGGCGAGTGTCGCGTGAGTTCGTGTCGTACATTTAAAGCGCGACTTCGACTTGCGAATTGTTCATAAATTCTGCGTTTAACAGTAGCAGAAAGCCAGCAAAAACAACGACAAAAACAACAACGAGAAAGAGAAGGAAAAGGCGAACTACAACAACAAAAGCGTTGAAGGCACAGTGGGGAAAACGATGCCCAAATTGTTGCAGTACATTTGCCTGAACTCAGTTTGCTGTTCTCTCTGTTAAATAATAATAAAAATATATATAAAGAGAATAGAGCTTTACTGTATATGCATTTTGAATATAATATATAAAGATAATAGAGCATTACTGTATATGTATTTTGAATATAATATATAAAGAGAATAGAGCATTACTATATATGTATTTTTTAATCGCAAAAGAAGAGGCCACGCTTACTTTAATCTTAAGTTCTTTACCTATTAAGCTCGCTACAGTGATGAAGTCAAGTCTGTTTCCTGTTCGTTATCTAGTTTTGACTGTACACATATTAAATACACCTCACAGCTGCTGTTGCTATTGCTGTTAATCACGCTCTCAATGATCACTAGGCAAATCTCTGCTAGCTTCTCTTTCATCTCCATGAACATCAATATCATCGCATGGCAAACAACTTTGCCTTTCGCTCATTTAAATTGCAAGCGTCTACCACAAAAATAAATCAAATGGAAAAGAGTACGGCCTAGAGAACTCGACAATGGGATACCCTATAATATGGTTAACATAACAAATTAAAGCTACAAATTTGTTATAAACACGATTCTTTTCTGTTTATTGTCCGATCAAATTGAAATATGGAGGATACGTATATATTTTCAACAGCTTCATATATATCTCAAAGTAAGAAGTTGTATCTTTTATAAATTATTATAAATTATAAATATATTAAATTATTGATTTGCGGAGGCGGTGGGCGTGGCACCTAACATTTGAAATAAACTTGATCTGCGTATAGTTTACAGAAATCTTGCTGTCAAATTTGGTATCTGTAACTTTTATAATAGCTGAGATTTGTATGTTCACACAGACAGATAGACAGACAGACAGACAGACAGACAGACAGACAGACAGACAGACAGACAGACAGACAGACAGACAGACAGACATGGCTCAATCGACTCGGCTAGTGATCCTGAGCAAGAATATATATACTTTATGGGGTCTCCCACGCCTCCTTCTGCCTGTTACATACATACAAAATTAGTATACCCTTTTTGAAGATTTTCAATGATCGATGGGTATGAAAAGACAAGCAGACTGTCACGCAAACAGACTGGCTTGGAATAAGTATATTATATATGTATTTGTAGGTTACAAAACTACAATACCCACTCTCATAGCTTGTACCATAGGGTATAAAAAAGTAATTCTAATTAATACAAATATACGAAAATATAAAATGTAATCAGCATTGTTAATTAGGCACATCCGCTCGCAGATATAACTGGCACAGCTCCAATCCGCACCCCCCTCCAACCACACCCCTGTCGATCGCAACGCTGCGTTGTCACCTCCAGCCTCCAATTTCGGTTCATTCATAAAGCTCACAAGAGAGGGAGATAGAGCTGCGCTTCTTTTGTCTCTTTTTCGCCACAGACTTGGCGCATTTGTGGCAGCCAACGCAACCGCAGCGAGGCCCCGGCAGCTGCCGCCCACACGAGGCGAGCGGTGCCGCATTTGCATAGTTTGTAAGCCAAGTCAAGTGATCATGTAGTAAAGAGCACAAAATCGTTAAAAATGTTTTTCGATCATTCAAAAACGAAGTAAAAACAAACCGGTTAACCCGGCCTGCGGTTTCGATTATGAAACTGTGTTTTTATGAATGAAAAACAGCAACAGCAACAACAACATCATCAGGCACAACTAAGGTTTGTTATTAGCGTTAAATTTGCATTGGCAGAACGACAGAGAGGGAGAGGGGAAGCGGGAGATGGGGGATGGGAAGATTGACAATTACTCATACGCCCCATTGAACCAGCGACCTGTTCAGTTCCGACAAACTCATTTCAATCGCTAATCCCAGCAGAAATGATGCACTACACCGAATGATTCAACACTTCCGGCGTGAATACACACATCGTGGCACTGTCTATTCACAAGCACTCTCTCTTGAATCGGACAGGTGCCAGCAGCAGGTAAACTGATTCACTTCAAAAGAACTTTTTGTTTATCATTTCAGAATCTGCAGCAATGCTGATCGATAGCTTAGCTGCCAATCTGGAGATACCTCAAGATATCCATGGGCTTAATTACCCTCTCTGGCTGAATGCCTGAATAATGCCTTCTGACTATGAAAAGCCATCCAACTCAGTGTCCGAATGCAGCAAACAATTATGCCACATGTGGCATGGAACTGGACGTGAATGCAGCGCGAGATCTGCACAGACTTTCCAAAACATCGAACGGACCACAAGTCGAGGTCAAATCGGAGCTGTGCAATCGATTTTGCTTGGCAGTTGACTGACTGACGGACTGACGGCCAGCTGGACGGAGGACTGTACACTGTGGCGGCAGAATGGGGAAGGGGGCATCTGTGGATTGGACAGGCAATTTGTAGACTTTAAAACGGTTCCAAATGGAACACAGCGGGCTGGACTGGGACTGCCGGACTGCTGCAATGCAACCTGTGGCAGGTTGGCAGCCCGACATCGCCAGATCGCGGCAACGATCGACGATCGACGTAGACACACACAAAAAGCGCATGCAAATTAATAGCCAAAAAGAGAGGGGGAAAAAAACCGCAGAAAAGCGAAAACCGAAAACGAAAATTAATTGATCACTCGAGACAGGCAGGTAGATATTGCGCACCTGACGTTGCACGATCGATAGACGATCGCCACGAATTATGTTAGTTAAGTGCCCGCATATTTGGACAGATCACCAACTACGCCCCCCCTCCCCCCTCTAACTCTACTTGGGCTTCCCTGACGAAATAGTTTTTCATAGCTCAATTAACAAAGTTTTCAATTAACATATTCACGCAATAATGCCAGCTTGGGCGTGGCACGGCCCACGCCACAATCACCATCACGTTGTGTTTGCGGTTGTGGTCAGTCGCAGTCACTGTCCGAGCCCGAGCTGGAGCCGTAGCCACCGTGGTGCAGCCCACGCCCACGGCCAGACACGTGTCAAACTTCCGATCATTAGGGGCGCATCGCTGCAACGCCCACAGATCGAATAGGGCCTAATTAAAACAACAGACAAAACAATTTTAATGCCACACTTCTTTTATTTTCTATTATTATATCGTTGTCGTTTTCTGAAGGTTCCAAAGCCGAATTGATAAATTAACGAATATACAGTTTACACAAAAGATATTTAGATTAATAATCGCGGCATCAGTCGCAGTTTGCGTTGGCGATCAACGATCCCCAATCCCCGATCCCCAATCTACCGATCCATCGTCGATACCGTCTAATGCTGCATAATTAATGATCGCTGAGGAAAGCGATGAAAATTTGTCGAGTAATACAGTGGGCCCCAATCGTAACCAAACAAAAGCCTACAAAAATACAAATAAGATGCCTCACAGTTGACCAGGATTACAGAGATCAGTAAGAGGAATCTTAAATTTAAGTTCTACTTCTCCTAACTGAGAAAATACAATGAAAATGTTGCAATTTATTTCCTGAATTGTGCAGAACTCGAATTAAATTAGAAGTCTTCTAGGATTGTAGCAATCAGTAAGTGGATCTAAAAACTTGACTGATCTCAGTTATTATAACTTATTTAAGTTACAAATTTATTACTCAGCATGTGTAGATCTCGATACAAATCGCCAGTAGTACTATAATCATATCTCATTGTGTTGCAATCGCTGACGGAACAAACCCGACCTCAGGCCGAATGCAAACTCAAGCAACTCAGGCCGCCGAGCACCCCACGGCTGCGAAACTCATTGCAAATACACTTAAAATTCGCGAACAACTTATTTTTCTTTAGTTTATATTGTATTTTATTCTTGTTTTTATTTTTCGCTTGGATTATCGTCTAATTGCATCGCCAGCGCCAGCCAAGCGACTTCGTCAGCGTTGATGCTCGTGGCATTTGGCGCGTCAACAAACGAGCCGCCGCCAACGCCAGCTGCCGCTAAAGACCCAGGGTTCAAGACATCAACCCGCCCCCACATCTCCTTCTACCTCCCCCCAGCACCCCACCCAGCACCGTCGGAGTGAAACCAATGTGAAACCGCGAGCGGTTCCATTCATCATTTTCCGTTTAGTGACGCGCGTGCCTCGTGCGCCCCAAATCGACGTCGACGTCGACGTTGCTGTTATTTTTTGTTGTTATTTCCTAACAGATTTCCGAATTGAGACGTCATGATCTTGTGCGATCGGGTTAAGTCTTCGAATACAACATTTATTCTTTGACAAGGCACTAGCATGCAAGCCAAGTTTGAAGAGCACTACAATCTATATAGTATAATATGTGTTTATATATAGCTTAGGAAGTACAGTTGATAGCTACGCGAATACTACGTACATCAGTACAGATAGAAATATAGTTACAGTTACAGATACATTTATAGATATATACATAAATTGGATTATACATAAGAATACAAGATGATATGCTGATACAACCATTTTAAAAGCTAACCTAATCTTATTTGCGTCCCTTTATTGCCTTAGATATTGCCACATCGAAATGCATATTGTGAATATGGAAAGTTCCTGCTTCACTTTTCTATATCTTAATAATATTTCGACTTCTTTAATTTCTATGCTTATCCTACAATCTCAAACTCAGCCTGTATCGATGGACACATCGCATTGGATAATCAAGAATTGATTCTTTTCGAGAAATTGAAAGTTTTTGGTATCTGCCTTTGGTGCAAGCGCTTTACAGACTTATCATATAGTTAATAAGGGCCTTCTATATACACAGTTCGTCGTCGATATGGTTTATAATCTCTATTGGGGGAGCTAGTAGTGATAGCGTGATTGGTCCATGTCGGAGGCATCCGCATCCTCTTCCTCCTCGTCACTGGTGGATGGCGGCGTCTCTAGGTTGGCCACATCCACGTCCAGGTAGTCCTCCTTGGCCTGCAGCAGCTTGTCCATGTACTCCACGATCTCCGTGAATGGCGGCCGAGCACTGGCATCAAAGTGCCAGCATTGCCGCATCAGAATGTAAATGTTCATGGAACACTTGGCTGGCTTCTCCATGCGCTGCCCGGACATGAGGTAGCTGTAGAGCTCCTCGGCGGACATAATTGCCGGGTAAGGCTGTCCGCCGAAGGTCATGATCTCCCACAGCAGAATGCCGTAGGACCAGACATCGCTCTGCGAGTCGTAGAACTTCTCCTGCAGCGACTCCGGCGCCATCCACTTGATGGGCAGGCGACCGTTGGTGTTCTTGCGGTAGTAGTCTGTGGTCTGGATGTCCCTCGCCAACCCAAAGTCGGCTATCTTGAGCACATAGTCATCGCTGACGAGTACGTTGCGTGCGGCCAGATCGCGATGGATGCAACGCCGTGAGGCAAGATAGTCCATGCCGCGGGCAATCTGATGTGCAAACTTGATCAGATCCTTTTCGGTGATCAGATGTTGCGGAGCTGGCGGCGCCGATCCCGAGCTATCCAGCTGCTCCTTGCTGAGCGGTCGATTCTTGTATAGGAAATCCTTAAGATTGCCGTGTGGTGCGTACTCGACAATGACATAGAGCGGTCCGCTCTGGCTGCAGCAGCCGAGCAGGTTGATGATATTTATGTGCCGTCCAATGATCTTCATGACCTCCATTTCACGCACCAGACTCGCAATGTCGTCGTCCGTGTGACCCTCCTTAACCATCTTGACTGCCACAATGGAGTTATTCACCTCTGCCATGACCACACGCCCGAATGCCCCCTCGCCCAAGGTGGCGCCCAGAACGAGCTGGCTGCGCGGCAACTCCCAGTTGGAGTCCAGCGGGAATTCGTATTCGTTGAAGGGCACTGGCTCATTGCCACTTTGCAGCACGGTGGTGCGTTGCTTCTCGATGCGCACCACCGGCATTATCATGGTATCCATGGAGCCACTGGAGTCGCCGCCGCTGGCAGGCTTGTAGATGATCACCTTCTTGGTCCACTGATGCACCGTCTCAATGCGTTGCTTGAGCAACTTCTCCTGCTTCATCTTGCGCACTGCGTAGAAGACGAAGAGGATGCAGAAGACGATGCACACAATGAGCAGCACCGTCACAATGATCACTATCATGGTATTCTCTCGTCCCACACCCACACCCCTGACCCCGGCCTCCAGCTGCTGCCGATTGGCCACCACACGCAGATAGGCGCGACTCGTTGTTGTGCCCAGACTATTGGTCTCCACGCACGCGTACCAGCCCTCATCCTCCTGCGTCACATTGGTGAACTCCAGCCGATCCAGGTCCTCACCCATGATGGTGCGATTCGAGCTGCAGTCGTTGATGTTGCGGCAATGCACAAAGATCCAAGCCTTCTTGCTCGTCAGATCCGATAGATACTTGCAACCCATGTGCCCGCTCTGGTTGACCAGCAGCGTCACGTTGTCAGGCCGCTCGAGCAGGATGGGCTTGTGGTTAACACGGTCTGTGACGGTCAAGTACATCATATGCTCCACGCAGCCAAGCTCGTTGCAGATGCGACACTCGTATAGTCCACTATCCTCGGGCACCAGATCCACCATGGACAGCTGCCACCTGGTGGTGCGGAACGTGCCGAACGAACGTTTCCAATCGGCGCTGCCGTTGCGGTACCAGGTAATGTTTGGATTCGGATTGCCCTGGGCCGCGCAGTTCACCAAAAGCGATGAGCCAGAAGGGCGTGTGTACACGCTGTTCAGTTTCTTGGGGTTCTTAAAGCGGGGCTTGTATTGATTCGTGTTGGTTTCCGGTTCTGGTTCTGGTTCTGGCTCCGGCTCTGGCTCCGGCTTCTCATTGTCGTTCTCGTCCGCCTCCAGTGCAAACTCCTCGGGCGCCGCCTTGGTGTCCGTCTGTTCTGTTGTGTTCGACGTTGCCATCGCATCGTAGTCTCTATTCAGCAGCTCGTGAGAGGCTGCGGCGGGCGAGCGGCGCGCTGAAGCAAGCACACCGAGTACCAGCAACAGTAGCAGGCAACGTGACATGGCGCTGGCAACGTTGTGGCAAGAACTGATGCCACCGCACATTTTGCTCTATCTATTTATTTTTGTAACTCTGCCCCAAAGTGGCACTCACGTCAGGGTGCACGGGTTCCTGTCTCCAAATGGGGTTGCAACTGCAACTGCGACTTCAACTGCAACTGCAACAACAAGAACAACTTTGTATGTGTCGCATATGTTGTTGTTGCTGTAGTTGTTGGGTTTATTCACCGGAAATCCACTTTAGTCGAGCGCGTGCTCTCTTGCTCTCGCTCTCTTCTGCCAGCTGCGCTCTCTCTTTCTAATTTATAGATGGATATAACAACAGTTGCTGCTCGCCCGAGTTGATCGCCAGCAACATGTGTGTTTACTTCGGCCTCCTTTGAAGTGCCTGAGTGATCTGAATCGGAATCGGATGAAGATGATCACCTTGGTGTAACGGAAATACGCAAGTGAACTTCCCCAAAAATAACCGAGCTCTCTCTCTCTCTCTCTCTGTGGCGAGCTCTTAATTATTGTCGCCTTGTGTGATTTATTCAGATCTCTGATGGATTTATGGCAGCCATGTTTGCCTTACATGTCTGTCTGGTATCGTGGGCGTGTTGCACTTCCATAGATCACACAGATCATCTGCGGCAGCTGTAACACCTGAAAGATGCAGATGTGATTAGATTTATGCTCATTTCCGCTGTCGAAAGACTTTTATAGTTTTAGTGTATCACACTTAAGAATACCCCGTTCCCTGATTTAGATCCACAGGCTCGCGAGTAAAGAGTTACACAGGAAAATACGTTTCTATTTTCGCAGCAGAAAATGCACCCGAATCCATTGAGCTCAATTCAGATATTTTAATTTTGGGCAATGCGCAAAATTCTTTTCGCTTGAAACTCATAAAACTTGTCGAACTTTTTGTTTATAAACATTGCGTATATTTTGCAAATTTTCTCTTGGTTTATCGAGCTGAATGGAATTCGCAGCTCGCCAATTAATTGTCCGTCTGAGATTTCCAACTTATTAAGAGCCATTTACATTTCGGCGAGTTTCAATTAAAAAGTCGCGCGCATTTCCGTTGGTTTTGCGCCGAGAATCCTCAGAGATAAGAAATGACTTCACAAATCTGAACTAATCAGATCATCAATCAAGAAAAACATGAATAAAAGTGAAAACTGTTGACTTTTAATTTCATATTAAAATACACTCAATCCCGTAACTCAACGAACTCTTCTGTTTTTTTTATTTTCCTTGTTACTCTTTCACTTTGCAAGTACTTTCGATTATACTATTGTACAATATAATGTATGTATGTATGTAGTGCGCCACGATTGTGCGATATACTTTTAACGATCACTGTCTATAAAATTTGTTTTCTATTTGACGTCACTTTATGGACTCTACTCGGAATCGACACAATTCGCGACTCTCAGTCGTGTTTCCCGAGCAGAGCCCGCAGCAAATGATAAGTAGTTGGCTTGTTGTGGGGAGAGTACTCGGCACATACATAGCTGCGCTGGAGGGGAAAGGGGGGGGGTGGTGTTTACCTAGAACAGCAGCACTGTTACAGCTACAGCTGCATGTAGTTCATTTGAATGGCAGCGACTTTCGATAATGTTCTATTTTTTGCACGCAAAACACACGGATGGATACACAACCTAAACGAAACCGAAAGGGAGACGGAAAGAGAGAGAGAGTGGTGAACTGACTTGTCTATATTGAATCCAAATCGGTTGGGGGCTGCCAGAGATATTGCAATATTCTGCGATCTGTCGGCGCGCAGAGCTGTTTGAAAACTGTTCTAAATTCAGCAGAGGCGACTCTTTGTAGCCACATACTCGACACTCGCAGCAGATACTGAAACAGATGTGGACACACACTCACACACACACTCACACACAGTTGCAAATGGTGCTCCTACGCTCAGCGAAAGAGCCGAAACTCGCGTCCTACTCAACGTGACTGTGGCTGCAACTGCGACTGCGCCTCAAACGACTCAATTTAGTAGCAGGGCGCTTCCACTTTTTTGCCGTTAAATTCAATGTTGTGCGTGTGAACGCGCATGCCTGTGTATGTGTGTGTGTGTGCTGGGTATTTTTGCCGGGCGGGCATGCTAGCATACAAATGTCGTCGATCGTTTCCCGCATCTTTTGCGACTTTTCGCTTCCAAACAGCCTTTACACACATGCGTGTCGATGCACTCGCTCGCTCTTACTCTCCCCTGGCTCTTTCTCACTCTCTCACTCTTCCTCTCTCTCTCACTCTCTCTCTTTGTCTCTCTTTCCTGTAGACGTGCGCTCACTCCCGCGTATCGCTCTCGCTTAATTAAAACAGACACAGTCGCTCTCAATGTGCTCTTCTGTGATCTTTCCAGCCCACATCTGTGCCACAGCAGCAACAAAAATTAAAAGAAATTAAAAACAAACAGACATAAAGCCATAGGAAGACGACTCAAGGATACCCTGTACGGATGGCATAGCTAATTAATGTCATCTCTCTCTTTCTCCTGCTGCGGTTCTCAAACTCCTTAGACTCAATGTACTTCATAAAGACAAGTCTTATACAGACATTATGTAATTTAAAATTCCATAAAAATTAAATTAAATGAAATGTCACTCTCTATCAGATTGCAAGGAAAATAACAATTCGAAAATGTATGTACCCAAATTAGTATGTATGAATAATAATATGATAATATATATGTATATAATATATAACATATATCTCTGTCTCCTAATTCCATAATTATTATGTATGTATTATATATAATATATATATAATATATATCTCTGTCTCCTCATTCCATTTCTTCAGCTCCCTTTCTGTTTCTGTCTACAGGGTATTTAGTGTTATTTAACGTTGTCTCCTGCCTGCACCCTGCCCCTTAACCAGATCATCTCGGAGACAAGGGAAAATATTGTCTCGCAACATTCGAGCTAAGGGACTTAGTATTCTCCTCTCCTCCATCACCCTCCACTGCAGCACTGCAGTGCCTTTGCATCTCTACTCTGTCGGATATGTGGCCTCATCATCAGCAAACAAACATTAGCAGGGGCGTGCCAGGGCTACGTCTGCCGTCGGGACTCTACCTACAATGGCCCAAGCCTGTGCCATATGTGTTGCATGTGTTGATGGCGTCTGTTGCGCCGTTTCTCTGGTAGTCCCAATCGGAAGGGTTGCCTGCCACGAGTTTCCCGAGTTCACGTCAGCCTGCAGAAACCGTTTCCCTAGACATGCGAGTAATATTTATAATATATTTCCTGCCCCAAGCCGAAAATAGCCAAATGATTTGGCAGTTTTTGACAAATAAACAACACAAAACGATACACTTTTCCGATTTCCGAATTGGCCAGCGCTTTTTCAAGTTCAAATCGACATTTCAAATATTCCAATTTACAAATATACTTCGATATACAGTGGGGAGCAAAAGTGATTCCACGATCAACGTTTTCATGTTTGAGCTCACATAAATATTAAACGAATAATGTAAATGACAAAAACTTTTTTTTTATTGAAAACCTTGTTTATTATCTACAATTAGGCGTATAGAGCAAAATTGAAAAAGAAGAAATGGAATTTTAATAATTCAAAAACAAAAACAAGCGGCATGTACTCAGTTTTGCACCATTCGTTATTCGGTCATATTTATGCTTTTCTTTATTCCTTATCAGCAATAGACCTGCAGATTTACCGTTAAGTGATTTTTGCATTTATTATTCATGGTCAGAATGCAGAAAATCACTCTGTTCCACAAGTTTATAGTTGATTTGTTGAATTTGTAACTTAGTCTCTAACTATTCACTGAAGCTGTCTTCTGATAAAGAAAATAGTATTATCTCGCTGAATAAAAGTGGGTGTTCGACACGCCCTATTGCTGAGAAGCTGTAAATTAGTCAATCAGTGGTTGTCAAGGTGCAGAAAAGACAAAATATTTGTGCTAAAAAGAAGTTGAATGGTCGCCGTCGCCTTCTAACCGACTCTGACGCTCGATTTATGTTGTCTAAAATGAGAAAAAAAAAGACTTTTAACGCCAAAAGAAGTATCTACAGAAATAAATAAAGGCGTGAGTCGATGGACAGCTAGAAGAGCGCTTGGTAGGATTGAGTACGTCGCAGCAGTGAAAAAAAAACAAACCAGCTATATCCGAGAAAAATGATAAGGTTCGGCTAAAATTCACAAAGGAACACAAGAACTGGACAATAGAAGACTGGAAACGTGTTATTTAGTCGGACGAATCTAAGTTTAATCGTTTTCAATCGGATGGAGAGCAATACTGTTGACGGAGACCTGGTGACACGCTTCAAAGGCATCATGTGAAGCAAACCGCGAAATATGGAGGCGGCAACATAATGGCATCGGGGTGTTTCACGTATTCGCACGTTGGACCGTTGCACAAAATTGACGGGATTTTGCGAAAGGAACACTATTTGAGTATTTTGCAAGCCCATCTTCTCAATTTTCTTGACCAGTGTGCCTACCCAGAGCAGGAAATCACTTTTCAGCAAGATGGCGATCCCAAGCACATTGCGAAAATTGTTAAAGAATGTCTGGCAAACCAAAATTTTAAGATGATGGAGTGGCCAGCGCAAAGTCCCGACCTCAATCCGATTGAAAACCTATGGTCAATCGTCAAGCGACGGCTCGGACAGTATCAGTCAGCCCCATCCAACTTGCACGATCTTTGGGGCGTGTTGAACAAGAATGGAATAATATCCCGAAAGGAATATTCGGAAAATTAGTTGAAAGTATACCAAAACGTATGAAAAAGTCATAAAAAATAAGAGTCTCTGGACGAAATATTAATAATGAATTTCTTTTGTATTTTTTCTTAAATGGTGCAAAACTGAGTACATGCCGCTTGTTTTTGTTTTTGAATTATTAAAATTCCATTTCTTCTTTTTCAATTTTGCTCTATACGCCTAATTGTAGATAATAAACAAGGTTTTCAATAAAAAAAAAGTTTTTGTCATTTACATTATTCGTTTAATATTTATGTGAGCTCAAACATGAAAACGTTGATCGTGGAATCACTTTTGCTCCCCACTGTATATTCGACATACACACATATTGTATATATCTTAACAATCGAGGCGTGCGGATCGGTTGGGTTGCTGCAAGCGAAATATGCACGCAAATACGTGAGTACCCGAAGGTTATTCACTACCTAAGTGTGTGCTCCAGGTGTCTGCGTGTGTGTGAGTGCGTGTGGGGAAGCGAACAGCGCTCTACAAATAGCTAAACAAATGGATCTGAAACGATTTAGACTGAATGGAATAAGCCAGCCCCTGCCGAAGGCAACAAAACAGAAGCAGAAGCAACAAGTAATAAGGTAGAATGGGTTGGATGTACGACCAACAGATACCCTGTACATCTCAAAAACATTTGTTCAACTTGAGATCTATGCTGCATCAGAGGTCTTTTATTACAACAGGGTATCAGCATGTGTGGCAGAAAGCTGTTCAGTCAGAATGTCCAACAGTCGCATGTGAGCTTCTACTTCCACAGACAGATCATTTAGAATGTTTGTTTATGCGGCGAGAAAATATTGCATGTTCATAACGTATAATGCCGACGCCTCGATATACATACATATACTAATGTGTTGATAAACACACGCCACGGTTGTTCCGAATACATGCTGGAGAACAGAACTAAAAACCGAAATAAACCGAGAAACTTCATGGGAAAAATCAAAATAACGGGCAATTATCTGTTGTGCAGCGTGCACGGCACAAAAAGTGCTTTCAGTACGCTCGAAGCATAAAATTTGTGGCATGTGCCGCCGATAGGGTAAGGGTAAGGGGTTGGGGCGCGGCGGGGAATCGTAAAAACAGTTTTGATAATTGAACGATTGACTGCGACTGAGGGGCCTCACAAATTGGCCCCACAATGGACAGAATCGCCTTTGTTTACCCCACAAACAGTGGAGCGACAAGCCGAGCAAAGATAGATCGGGTTAAAAAGTCAAATTGCCGTGCCGGACAATCAAAAAGTGGTCGAAACAAACGATTTGCGCAATTACGCAAGGCACAGTACAGAGAAACTACGAAAAAACCACAAGAGAGTCGAAGAGTAAAGGCACAACACGAAAGATCTACGCGGGGGAAACTTACCACGGGGATGGGGTGTATAGAAGATGAAGTGATCTTGCCAAATCGTATATATCCAATAATCTGTGTCACGTCTGTGTCTATTGTCTTGGGCAACAAGTTAGTTTCCTTGGGATTCCTTCACTCTGCTTTCATTTATTTATGTTATTTGTTCAGCTCTTTTAGCGTTCCACTTAAAATTCCAGAAATATTTCGAACGATCACCGAGAACTAACTACGGTGCCGCACACTCACTTGGCTCTGCACTCGCGATCAGTTCCGTAAAATGAATTCAACAATTGTTGCTCTTGTTGTTCCATTTCGATTTACATAGAACGAGCTGTACGCGAAATATTGCGGCGCTGCCAGACGTGGCCTACGGTTCGGCTGCGGTTCGATGGGGTCTGTTGTTGGATCGCAACTGAAAATGTGCTCAGCGAGCTCGACAAATAAATCTCTTCAATTAAATGAGGCAGGCCCACAATGAACGAATTCGACGAGAGTGCCTGCCTGCCTGTTCGGTCCGTTCTCGTCCCCCTCAACACGATTCGGATCAGTTCTCGGTTCGGTTTTGCTGGAATAACGGAACAACATACACATATTATTCTTACAAGCGAAAGCCACTAGGCCCGGGGTGGGGGACAGGCACACATGCTGCATGCGGCCTTCCCTTGGAAAGTGAAATGTAATTGAGCGTTTTCTAAATTTGTTCAACAGTTGAGTCCGAACAGAACCCGCACTCAAATGCTCAAACTCAATGCCACAAATCGCTCAACGGGACGCGGAACGAGGGAGATGCCCCGTGCGTGGCTAGTGTTGCATAGTTTTATGCGCCACACAAAAATGATATCGCAATGGGCATGGTCTCAAGCACTAATATGATTAAAGAGAAAGGAGGCTGGGGAGCCCTTAAAAGTACCTACATACATATATTATTGCGAATTCTTAAAAGTAACTTGCCAATTATTAAAGTCCAGTCTGCCAGTCCTTATGAATACGCTGGCTATTGTACAAATTTAGCAAGAAGGATCCTGTATTTTATTTGGAGATCATAATTATTGCAAATGTTGGATGCCAGGACTACCTTTCACGAAATTCTATAATTCGCCTTTGAATTCAATTATAAACCACTAAAGATTCACTTTCTGCTTCGGCATACTAACTATAATATGCTCTAATCGCATAGAATGGTAATTTACTATTGAGAAAGATTCGAATTTAGCTGCAACACCAGAACGAATGGCATGCCGAATGTTTTATAGACTTGCAAGCTCTTATCTTCTTTGATCGATCAATTTGATAAACACCATACTGGTCTTCTTACAATAGCCCTCATTTCGGCTGATTTTAATGGTCAAAGGTATAAGAATAGTACGATAAAGAGTAAGCATTGAGAGTATAAAGAGTATGTTTAGTTTTTTAGTTTTTATTATCAAATATCTACAAAATAATATGCCAAGGGTTATATACCATATATGTACAATTGAAGCAAGACGAGGCATCTTTCAGAATTCCTCTAAGGCAAATTCGAATTCAAAGCCATCATCCTGATACTCGAAGTCGTTTCCGTCACAGGTGATCTTGATGTACTTGTCTTTGCTGTTCCAGTGCTCAAAATCGTGGGGCGGTAGGTAGCCCCACATAACATCGCTGTAGACCTGTAGGTGCTGTTTGTTGCTCTCGCGGTAGCGAATATACGCCAACTTGCGCAGCTTATCCACAGTGCTGTGGTAACCATTGAGTCCAAGTTGCGTAAGTTGGGTGCACTCGGTGACCAGGTCAAGGAGCTGATTTTCACGTAGCACCTCCCAGCCGGTGAAGCTGAGCATCTGCATCTGAGCGCAGGGAATGTGGCGACGATCCAGGAATAACTCGTCATGGTTCCAGTTCGAACAGACCAAGGAACGGAGCTTGGGCAGCTCCAGCAGTAAACTGTGTTGCCAGCGTACTGGCAATTGGACCACTTTGTTATTCAGCGCAATCCTTGTGATGTCCTCGCTCCTTGCCACGATAATCTGCTGGAAGATGGTTTCCTGATCGGCATTCAGGTGACGGCAGTCGTCGAAGCGGATGGCCAGTTTGCGTAATTTTGGCAGCTGCAGCACCTGTGGGACTATATTCTCCACGGTGCTTAGATTGACTTTGAGCACCTCTAGGTTGGGTAGCTGTATGTCATCTAGTCGAATGTTGCTGTCAAAGGAGTCTGTGATGTCGAGCAACCGCAGCTTTGTCATATTCAGACAGATTTCTTGTATCCAGCGGGTCTCCAATGGTACGGAGTGATACAAAGATTTGATGACAAGCTGCTCTAGCTTTTTAAAGCCAAGTATATAGACGCCGGAGAGGTTCATGCTACACATAAGGCGCTTGAGATTAGGCAAGATGAGTGTCAGATCTCGTATGTCCTCGTTTACAATGGCCGTGGGTCTTCCAGCCAGAATACAGCTATCGATGCTCGAGAAGCAATCGATGTTGATTGAGCCGAGATGTTTGAGGTAGTCAAATACCTCGGGAAAAAAGCCAATGTATTCCTCGTACACATGCAGCTCCTTGAAGTGTGCGGCCATGTGTCTCATATAGAAGACGTAGTCCTCAAAGCCCAGTATGCCTATTAATTGGGTGTTGGGGCCGACGATGCGTAAGTGCGAACGCTTTCTCCAGAAATTGACTATTTCAGGCAGAAACTTTGGATATGCACGAGCCATTCTTACTTGATCAACCAGATTCTCGATTTTTTCAAAAATCTGCAGGAAGAAGATCTCGTGCAGGTTGTCAATGTAGTTGGCAGGCAGTGGATCCGGAAACTTGACGGGATCTGCCTTCAAAACGCGTCTATAGTATTCAATGTTCTTCTGCATTTTTGTAGAAGTATTACGTAGTAGTATGGATTTGATGAGTTTGTTGTTGACGGTTTGATGATTGTCGAAGGACTGTGTTGCACTCCTCGAGAGGCTACAGTTTTTATAGCGACTGGATAGGGTCAGTTGCAGGTAGCTAACTAGTCCGCTAATCCGCCGGTCCTCTAATCCGCACATGTGTTCACGCTTACCTGGCAGTATAGGGAAGACGGGCAAATTGCACAGTTATATTACCCAGCTGACCATAAAATATGTCGATTTTACTATTTCCCAGAATAACTTTGAATAACAGCTGTTGGTGCTGATTTAGAATATACAATATTTACTTTATATGATCGGAGATGTGTCCCAAGGTGCGTTGCAAACTTCAGGCTATACTTAATATATTCTCTGCAAGTGTATAAGAATATAGTATTTTAGTAAATGTCGAATTAAGTTGGAAGTTACCAAACTTGGGGGATTATTTGCGCCTTCATAACAAATAGTCGCATAAGCCGTAATTAATTGTCTTGGACAGTCCACGGCACATTAATCAATTGGCCAACAAGTTGGGCAGGTCCGTAGCACGCTTCACGCCGCATTCCGGCAAGTAGGGCCGCGACTTGTATGGAAATGGGATTCATTAGTTGCCACAATGCGACGCTAAGTAAGTTAAGAGTGAAGAGAAGATGGGAGAGTTATGAGCCACGAGCTATTAATTATGGCCACGAGTGATCGTATGCCCGGTAGCCGGGCGCACTGCGATCAGAAGAAAGGGGTCTAATGAAAAGACACTTGAAACCCCTCAAAGCACTCACGCTGTGCACCCGCAAGACACAATGGAAGATCGTCAAGGGGTTAGCTATGAAAAAGTCATAGAAATGGAAGAAGTGCAGGAGGAGGAGAATCTAATAGACGAACAGCAAAACAATTAACGAGTATTGGCTGTCAATTGTGTGGAGGCCCCGCTTAGTGCCAAATGGCGTTACGCATGGTTGATTAATTGATCACTAACTAGTTACCGACTGGCTAGGGTGGGGCGGAGTGCGGTTTGGATGGGTTGAGTGCCTTAGAGTCTGTTGCAAAACGGGGGAACAATTGAAGTTGACCTCGTAATGCCTTATTTCCTATGATATTAAGGACAGCTGTATAATCAATTACAATCAGGTTATTTGGACACGGGGGAAGAAAACTTCAGTTAAGTCTCAAAGCCTCAACTTTGAGATGCTACCTTCAATATCGCGTACGTTTTTCAACGGACTCAATTTACTTGTAATTCAGCGGAAAACAACTAAGCAAAAAGCCTTAATTTCAAGATGATTCTTCTAAAAATGAATCCTGATTTGAGTTCTCTAATATCAATAATAACAATAGTTTCCTCAGCTCTCACCTGCCCAAGGTTATACTTCTGTAAAGAGTATTCTAAATGTACGCAAACCATTCATGCTCTAGCTTTATTTTTGCATTTAATATGCGTTTGTTCTGCGACTGTTTACGGCCTCGTAAAGTCTGCAGCACCCCGGCAATGGAGGAGTATCATAATACTTAAATTTTATGCACTCAACTTGCAACTCATCTATGCAGCGAGTTGCAGTTGCACTTGGCCCGGTCTGGGGGCTTCCGTATGCGATTTTCAATTTGGCCAGCGACAAACACATACACAAACACATACTCAGGCCAGTTGCAACAAAAGTTGTTGGCGTTTCGCACATAGATATAAATTTCGAAAATTGGCCCAACTCAGGCTGGCAGCAGGAATTGAAAACGGGACAGCTGAGCAAGGAAGAGTTAAGGCTGTGGGAAGGTAAGGGGAGCATTGCGTACACCACTGACATTACCATCTAAGCGAGTTTGCGACACGATCACATCGAAGATCGGCGACGATCCGCTTCGATCCGATCCGATCGAATCCGATGCGAAGCGATCTCGTGCAGAGCAGCCGAACAACATAAAGTTAATTGCTAATATGATTAATTGCACATTAACATGAAGTTTTATTGCCAATTATATGCAAAATATGCCGCGTTGCCAATTGCTACAGTTTGCACTACAAGCATGGGAAACTCGGCACAGATCACCGCGTCGTGGCTTGGCGTGATCATCGCCAGCCCGCAGAAGCTTCCGAATGCCAAACAAGAGACTGTTAGAGCGGCGCGTATACAGGAATGCAATGGGCCATAAAAAGTAATTTCAACTGGGATTACGTAAACGTAAACGTTAACTAAAAGAACGTAACAAAGATAAAATGAACTTTGGGTTTAAAGTTTAAGAGGAAATTCGTGGAAAACCCGTGTCAATCCAGATTGAACCTTTATTTATTTAACATAGCTACCTCTGAAGTTTAGCAGATCTACAGCGAGATAATTTCCTTTTTAATACCGAACCCAACTATTATCTTAAGTTCAACTACTCTTAAGACCACAAAGAACATATCAGTTTCTCTCAATCTCAATCTCAAGATCGTCTCTGTTTCCCCTTCCATTGCGAACTCACAGGAAGCTGTTTAGCAGTAGCTGCATAATAACATTGAAGTATACCCTATAGGGGCGACAATCGATAAAGATGGGTCGCATAGCCTAAAGGCATGTAATGCAAAACGCACAAAGTGAACTTCTTTGAAAGAACTATGCAAATGCTTTTAGAATTCCCAGAGAATAAGTGTACGGAGAGTATATTTGATTTCAATAAATAAATAAATAAATTCCCAGATAATAAGTGTACGGAGAGTATATTTGATTCAAATAAATAAATAAATTCCCAGAGAATAAGTGTACGGAGAGTATATTTGATTCGGTTTGGCCCTCCTCACTCTCTTCCTCTCTCAGCTCTTTCTAGGCTCTCAACTTGGTGCAGAGTGCGCCCGTTGCCAATGTCAATAACTTGCCATAATTTATGCAAAAATATGCTCGGCTATTTGGCGTCATCGAGTGGGTGCTTCAGCCTCCCTCGCCATGCGACTCTCCTCTAGGCCCCTTCTCCCAATTCTGTGACTCGTTTTGTTCAGTTTCAGTTTCGATTTCAGATGATGCGGGCCTGGCTGCAGCCAATAAAATGCAATGTTGCCTGCAGTCAAAACAAAGCGCAAATCACATTTCAAATCACTCAAAACAATTGAGATTTGAATTTGAATTATTGCCCCACCGCCGCGAGAGAAAGAGTCTCTAGCCAGAGTCTCTCCATCTCTAGCTACGCATATGTGGAGCTGGAGATCGACAACGTTTCCGGTCTTAAATCTTGCACGCGTTGAGCTAATCATAACTTACAATGTGGTCCAGCGATTTGACAGGCCCCAACCGGCCATAGATACCCGTTGCAAGAGGATCATGGATCATGTTGTTTGAGCTGCTGCTGCCGCTGCCGCTGCTCTTGTTGTTGTTGTTATTGCTGTTGAGCTTGCCATACTTGTTGGGGTTGTTGCTTCAGGCTGGCAAGCTGTGCGAGCTGTCAATGAACTTGTACGCTTTTGATTGATTTATATTGTGTTGTTGGCGTAGAGCATAGCATAGATACATATACAATATGTATGTATGTGTGTGAGTGTGCTGTATCTACTCGCCACACTCTTGGCCCCCATCGATAAATAGTAAATCAGCTTAGGCGACCTCTGTTGATATCTTGTTTTCGACACAGCCACGACGACCCATGGCCCCATCCCATCATGAGAGGCGTATTAATTATATTAGTTGTGGATATCGGGGCAACACGATCTCTACGGCAACTTCTGTGCCCGCAATTCCTCTGGCCTAGAGATGGTAAGAACATGGCAAGAGAAGGCATGAAAATAAAGCGACTTCTTCTCTCGTGATTGGTCGTGTCACGAGGCTCTCTGTTCTCTCATCCGCAGTACGCTGTGGTGTGCAGGGCTTTGCGCCATAACTTAAAACCCTCCGACTGGAAGGATGAAGCTGCTGCGTTGCCATAAAACTGGCGCTTAAGCGCGCATTTTAGCAGACCCCTGGCCGGATTGGGCTTGGCGCGGGCGTGGCCCTGAGCTAAAGCTGAAGATCGGGCGCAGGCACAGGCTCAAGCTCAGGCTTAGGCCCGTCCTGGGCCATAATGCCTAATAATAATCATGTGCTGTAATTGACGATTTATGCTAAGCCCAATATAATTTACGCCGTTGGAAACGTTGGGGCGGCGCTCCACGCCCCACGCCAGGGCCGGGAGGAACGACAACAACAAAAGCAACAGGAACCACAGACGCGTCGCATAAATCATAACTGCACCTGGTCCGCATGCCACAGTGGAACCAAGGCATGATCGCATGGCGGGCTACTGGCTACGATCGGCTAAGCGAATTTCCCACACACGCCGAACATTTAAAGGTGTATGTAACCTGAGCATATCCCTACACACTCACACTCACACAAGGTACTTATGTAGAATGTCGGGCAGGTTTCACAACGCCAAAGCATTTGAACAATGCTCTAACGAAGAGCGAGTACCCTATGCGAAGGGGAGGGTGTACCCTAGTCGAGGGAAGAGCATCATGGGAACTTTTGGTAGCCACTGTTAGTTAGTACTTAAGCAGTTCAGCTTACTTAGTGACCTACAATCGGCATTTGATCAGTGCTCCACATCTGATCTAATCTGATCTGTGTTGCGACCCGTTGCCCACTACGAGTTGCATGAGTTGCATGCCCCAAGCGGCATACCCGAAACGCAACTGGGAACCTGCGGCTATAAAAAGTGTTGGCACGCAAATTTATTGTTGTCTCGTTGCCTTCGATTCGCGTTCCGCGTTTCGTATTTCGCGTTCCATTCCACAAAAGGGGCTACCGTATTTGCTGTCGGCGAGCGTGGCCTGCGTGCCAGTTTGTCTGCCATTTGGGCAGGCCTTCCAAAAGCGTCGCTGACATAACTGTACCCTGTAGCTTCGGCAACAGCAACGGCAGCTGGTGTCGAACCTAGAACCGGGGCCGGAGCCGGGGCCGAGGCCGAGGCCACCGCCAATGCGTGCATGGAAAAGACAAAGCGACGGAACGAACCGCTCGATTCACCCGGCTTGGCAGGCAGCCCCAGATTTCGGAGCACGTCGCTGTTTTTGGCATCAAACACATGTCGAAGCACATGAAAGGATCGCGTACCCGGCTCGGTCTCTCACTGTGGCCCTCTCTCTCTCTCTATCTCTCTCTCTCGGCGGTTCCTAAGCCAAGCTCTGACTCCAACTCCAACTCCGACTCCGACTCTGGCTTTGGCTTTGCATGTTTGGCGTTTCAATGCGCATTAATTTTGCGATTTTGTTGCTCCGTTGCTCTTGTTGTTGCTGTCGACACGAATGGCTATGAAAGGTTAATAAATCAAATGTATATGCATGACAACCTCCTCTCTGCACCTGAGAGCGAACTTTCGGCATGCGGCAGGCGGCTGGCGGCATGCAGCAAGCGACTTCTTTCTCGCTCGTTTATGCCTTTATAATTTCCTCAATGCCGTTTATGGCCCCCCCACATAAGCAGCGGGATCAGCAGCCACCGAACCGGGGCCATCAAAATCAGCGCCTTCTGTGACTCAGCTGCGGCATTAACACCAAATTAAATTTGATTTTATTGGCCAAGCCGTTGCGGAAAAAAGGCAATTGGGTCACCGGCCAGGCCAATTAGGCCGACCTGCCTAGCTAAATGAGATATAAGCCGGGCCCACTTTATGCCAGTTATGACCCAGTTTAGTCAGGTGCTGTAGGGGGAACGGTGTTGATCAGTAGGGGGCATCGTTGGTGTTTATTATCCAGCTCACGTTCCAGGATTAATCACTAAATTAATTGAAACAATTTCCCAGCACATCAGGCAACAGCGCAACATGAAATTAATCAGCCTCGCGATCAGCAGCCTTAGCTGCAGCGCACTGTGATCAGTGTGATCAATGATCTGCAATCGGCGATCGCCTATCGGGGGAATGGTGATCAACGATCAGCGACGATCAACGGTTCAATTGACTGGACTCGGCTTTGGTGTTGATCGCCGTGTTCGATGGCCGTACGTGTTTGGCATTTCAATTGATCTCGTCGCGATCGGCAAATGAGTTGTCCAATGATCTAACACATGTCGCTCAGATCATCAGCAAATGGGCCAAATATCAAGTGGATATGGATATGGATGTGGCCAATTGCCAGACACTAAACATAAAACGTAAAGTGATCGTTTACGATCATAATCATGATCATCGTGTGTCTGCTGATGCTGTTGTTAAATGCCAAAAAGCCTTCGAGGTTAGCGCTAATAACTTTTAATTAAATTAAAACTCCGCCTATTTGCGTTCATCTCTGTGGCAAACACATCGTGATCATCGCGATCATCGGAATTAGCTGATGCATTTTCACACCGATCGAGTACAATAACAGCAGGCAATAGGCAGCAGTGTGCAGGCAACTACAGACAACAGGTGCAGACACGAGTTTTCCTTTTGCCTCGATTCATTCAAAGCGATCACAGTTCAGATCGTGGCTGAGTCTACGCGAGTGGGGAGTCTACTCCACGCCTAGTCCGCCCTCGCCTCGCCTCCCTCTTCAGCCGTGGTATGATGCAGCTTTGGCAATCACTAAAATCGTTTCGATTATGATCAGCAACAAGCCTTATGTTTTCCCAACGCTCTGCCGATCCAACCAGCGATCTAGCGATCCCCGTTGTACTTGTAGTTGCTGTTACAAACATAATTGATCAATTAAAAATTAATACCAACTTTGTTTAGCAGCAGGTGCGCTTCCTAGTTGATCGTGCGATCAAGCGATCTGCGCCTGGTTTACTCTCACTCTGGCTCTATTCCAGTCTTTGTTAAAGCCCCTGCCGAACCCAGAGCTTAGAGCTCAGACCCCACACGAGGAGTTGTCATAATAGACCCCCTTTCGGGGCTACTTAAATCAAATGAGTTAATGCCACCAAATATCGGTGACGCACAATGTGTAAACAATAGGTTGAAGCTTTCGGTTCGTTGATTTATAGTAACTCTACGCCTTAATCCTCTGGACCCGACTTTGTTGTGCTAATCAGCGTTCAAGTTTATGTGACAGTTTAAAGTATGCCACACACACACACACACACACACACACCGCCGTGGATGGTTCGTCTGGTGTGGCGCTCTGGTCAGTCGGAAGGTGTCGTCTTCAACGATCGTTACAACTTTGGCGGCGATCTGTCGTCTTCGGCCTCCAGTCTACTACTTTCCTTGTGTCCCATTGATAATTCAATTTCTTCGAAGATCAACTTGACTTAATTTTCATCCAAAAATGAGAAGGAGGGGGGAAGACCACCCCGATCGTCTGGCGATCGATCGAACGGCGATCATAACAATCGTCAACGGGTCGCGCTGCTGCGGGCTGCGTGTGGCCTTTGTCCGATTGTCCGATTTATGGTTCAATTTTATTGTTAATTGAAATTCAACTAGTTTAGTCTGTCCCCGTGGTCTCCGTGTGTCTCTTGTGTCTCTCTTGGGTGCGGTCACATCTCTCGCTTATCATCGATGCTCTTCCTAACGCTCTTTTCTGTATCTGTTTCTATTTCTGTTTATTTTCTCCGCGTTTCTTGTTTTTATTGTCATAAAACTGTCAGCCAAATTAAATTGTAGCCCCATGCGATTGATCCTGATTTATATCTAGCATGGGCGTAAGACAGAAGTCGCCGGATAAATTTGCTAATAGGCTTTGCTCGCGCACTTCCCATATTTGCCGCAACTTTCACTGCGCCAAGCGCGGCAATTGCAACTCGCCTCTCTGTATTTGAAACTGGAAGCCATTAAGTGGTTGTAGGAGACGTGCAACGGAAGGGAGTGCCCACTCGACAGATACTCTCTTAGTCAGAGAACTTAGCAAGTAGAGGATTTAGTTGAGGGATGTCAGTTGAAGAAAAGGCCTGGAAGAGATACTCTGGAAGTCAAATAACTTTTTCAGGTAGGGAAATTCAGTTGAGGCGAGACTGAAAGGTACTTCTGGAAAGATACTCTGTAAAGTACATAGGAAGTAACTTTAATTTGGTAACTCTCACACTCTCAATTGGAGCTGTCTCTACTTACGTAAGAGTCCTTTAAAGAGATACTACCCCTAACCAAAAGAGTGTTTTTCGCTTTCTTAGCCTATATACCACACAATCACAAATTAAGTTACCTTCACTTATCATATTCTACAGGGTATAAACAACACATAAGGGTCCCAGTTGATCTGGTCCGTGGCTCTGCATCTGCAACAACAATTTCCTGATTAACACTTTGAGCATAATTTAACCGCCGGCGACAATGCGCACATAACAAACATACAGAAACCGAAAGCAATAAAACCTCGTGCTGCAGCAACTGCAACTGCAGCGCGCTGCCTGCATCTGGGGCATGCCTCATCTGCCGCCGCCTGCTGATCTGGCGAGTGCGGCGCGTGCGCAGTGGAGCCGCCGCTTGTTAGAGCCGCCGGCAGAGACAAATTCTAATGCTGCTCTCGGATAAGAGATATTATGTTGGAGCTGGGGCAGCGACAGGGTCTTCGTGCTGATTGTCTTTAAGTAGCTGAGGGCAGTTGCAGTTGCAGTTGCTGCGACTCTGTCTGTGGCAGTTGCAATCGCGTTTTGAATTCGGATTTAAAGCTTGTGTTGCATGCGTTGATTTTCCGCATTCTTTGGCTAATTTAATGGCGCGAAAATATGAGACTGTGTGCATACACTTCTAACTCTCACTGTGTGTGATTGCAGTTGATTGCGCCAGTTCATATTTCACTTGTCTCACTGCGCAGTTTGACAATTGACAACGGCGCCGGCGCCACTTTTGCAATGGGAAGTTGCAGATGAGATGAAGATGATCTTCAATTCGCAGATTACATCTAATTGATCACATGGACATATATCCGAGTCCATATTGCATATGCTTTATCCCATATATTATATATGTATATCACTTATGATCATTATCACTAAATGTCTTATCAGATTCGATCTCTATACAGTCAGTTCACTCGGCAAATCAGAATTCAATTGCATTCGAATCGAACTCTATTTTTCCAACCATGATCAAGAAAAGATCTGCCAATGATTCGTACGCATGCAACTTCACCACACCTTCTAGAAACTCACCACTCTCTCGCTCTCAATGCGTTCGCTCTCTTTGTCTGCTTTTCCCCTGCACTTTTCGAACTTCGAAATGCATTCGAGCAGCTTCTCTCTCATTTTGACGATCTCTTTTGAGCTCTCTCTCTCTCTCTCTCTCTCTCTCTTCCTCTGTCGCTCTCTCTATCTGTCTTCCATTTCCCCTTCAGACCCAGCTTTGCCTCGTCTGCTGATTGACAGATTTGTGCACTGGGGCTGTGGCGGGGGCTGGAGATCGGCTGGAACTATAAAAGTCAGAGCCGCAAACGGACGCCTTTGTCCTGGTCGTAAAGCCGCACCAAACTGCAAACTGGGCCCATTTATTCACGTTTACGACGACGGCGGGTTGCACAGCGGGCGGAAAAGCAATTGATTTGGCTGTGGATGCGAGTTAAAGCGGTGCAGTTGCAACAATTAAAACGTGGCTGCCATAGGAGCCACCTGGTAATGGCCCACTTTGTGGCTGAAGCTGGCGACTGTTGCTCTTGTTGGCTAAGTTGACAGCCAAATTGGCAGCTCCCACAAAATGTAATACAGTTGTAAAATTGCACCCATCAAGCGGGTTTATGATCCCCTCAAGACTTTCGACTTTCCGCGGCGGGTTCACTTGGCCAGCTTAACCTTCTGCGCGTGCCAAATAGCAACAAACGAGCAGGAAATGTTGCTGCAACAGCAACAACAGCTACAACAAACGCAGCGTGCGGCCAAAGCCATGTTGAACTTGGCTCACAGATTTATAACAAAGATATCGCCGCGTTGCCGACATGCTGCGTCTGCTCTTCCGCCTCACCTCCACCTCTTGCTCATCCACTCTACCATCCTGTCTCTCTATGAGCTATTAGAGTTCAGCGAAACCAAGTCGCGACGCAGACCTCGACTCGACTCGCCTCGGCTCGGGCCACGGCAATCCATTAGTGGTCCCAGTCGCGAGTCTCGGGCAGCGCGTTGCCTTTTTGCATCGGCATTGGCATCGGCATCTAACAAATCGTTCTGTAATTTGATAGCTTAGAAGTTTATGACTGCGGCCAGGCAGTTTTTAATGGGGCGCAGTTCGCGCCAGAGCACAGCAGTTGCCCAGTCAGTCAGCGGGTCCACTCGGCTTTGACTACTTCGATGCTCTGTGGCCAGGCCCAAAACGTATGTAAGTCCAAGTCATTGTCGCTTCGGGGGTGACCGCTGATTCAATACGCTTTCAGATCATTTCCTCGCACTCCGCTCGTCATATGATATAGTCTTTCGATCGCAGCGCCTTGGCTTATCGACTTGGTTTATTGTTCCCGCCAACCTTTTGCATCAAAATTGCCGCTTACAATGTGTTACACAATCTCTCATAAAATTTAAATACCCTCGGCAAGTGCAACGCAACAACAACAACAACAACAAGCGTGTCTTTTAGGCCCGGAAAAACTGGCCCAGTGCGTTTGCGCCGCGGTCCGAGATCGCCTGCCAAATCGCGCAAAATATGCTAAAAGGTTTTGCGAGATCAATTTAGAGATTTTCTGTTTAGATAAGCGCTCGTTTATTGGCCAACTTGGAGTCGAACTCCGAGTCGGAACAAGCATGTTGCGCTCAGTTACTTAATCTCAAATGGCGCTGGCTTTATGGCCACAACACAACAACAACTGTAACCATATCGACAGGCATACACATGTTTTCGGCCATATCAGATCTAAGTCAAAGCCAATTGCAATGACAAAGCATCATTCAGAGTGTCTTAGCTTCTTAGCTTGCTGCCACGGATCACTCAATGTCGCGAAAACGAAGCTTGAACCCGGAAATAAGTAAATACCATAGGCAACCACAGTGAAAACTCCTTTAAATGACACCACATAAACATAGATAAACCTTTTAGGCGAATTACTTTGTCTGCACAATCGTAAGGAATATGTTTTCAAACAACTTTAATTTCATTGGCCGGACACTTTCGTAACCAGATGAGAAAGACACTTTTTAAACAATTACAAATTAAACGATTAGTTGAAAATGAAACAGCATATTAAAAAGAAAGATTTATTTAAATTATAATACATAGATTTGTATAAGTTAGCCTGGTATGCTCTGTATATCGCTCTCTAGTGCTTCATTGTTTTGGGAGTCTTTGACTTTTGGATGATTATGTTGCCATACAAGCATCTTGACTGCAAATCTTTTATTTGTACAGGCTACAGGGTGACTTAGCAAGCGACTAAGTGATTAATCCTCATTGAAAACCGTTGAAAATTTCACACAAATATTTTGGTGACAATTTCAATTAAAAGTGCCGGGAAACAAGCAACGATTTCGGTTGATACATTAACAAGATCCCTGGACATCTCGTCGCTTGCTGTCAGCTCTCGGCTCACGGCTCACGGCTCGCGGCTCGAAAAGCTGGCCAGATTTAGTGTAGATGTTTACATTTTGCCGTCGCCTCGCCTGGCATGTCATGGCAGCAATCGCAACTTAATTAAATAAAAATTAAACAGATCTCTCGCTGTCTGGTCCTGGACCTCGGTTGCTGGTGCTGGACGCAGCAAGGCCGGGTACGTCTTGGTTTGGTTTCGGATCGGTTGCGTGTCAAGTGAACATCATGCGTAGCGCAGATTTCAACCGATCTCGCAGCAGCCCCTCGCCGCTTTCCTTCCCACCACATTCTAGGGGCACATGTTACACCAATTTTAGTCTGGAAATCCTTGTCTAGTCTTAATATGATTTAGTAGACGCTCGCATGGCTTGACAAGTGTCCATTTGAATACTCATTGGCTCAACAAGCGACTCCAGACTGGCTGCGGCTCCAGACCCCTTTGCAGGCAACCCCCTCAGGTGCCCCCTTAGTCACTTTCAACATTGATTTGTGTGTAATTTAATGAAATTTACATAATATTTTGTTTTTAATGAGGCCTAAGGTGATGTTTAAATGCTTTGACTCGGCTTAGTCGCCAGCTGCCGGGGCCAGTCTCGGGGCCAGTCTTGGACTCTTGGCCAGTTTGCGGCAACTGGTAGCCGGTTCTCGGCCTGGCTCGGCTTGTGTTACAGTCTAGGCGCCAGTTATTTCGTTGTTAATCAGTTTTTATTTTCGCATTTCAGCGTGTTTTTTCGGACTTTGCGCCCCGCGACCTGCCACAAATGCAAAAGTTCGTTTAATTGTCTGACAAATTGGCCGCAACTTAATTAAGGGCGATAGCTGTGCCCCATCCTCGAGCAGGAACTGAAGATGGATATGAGGCTGTAGCTGCAGCCTAATTAAGTGGTATTTGCCCTGGCGGCGCTATCAGTAGCTGGCACATATTTCATGCAGTGCAGCCGATGTTGCTTGATGAAAGCGCCCCAACTGTTGTGGCGTCTCCGGGCTACTTGCTGTATCCCTATCCTACCATGCCATACCCTGCGCTGCCCTACCCTGCCCGGCTTAACCAATCAAATGTGGCAAACACCTTTGCAAAATGCACGCGCGCAGATAACGGAGGCGACGCCTTGTCCAGCGAGGATCACCCTGGGGCAGAGCAGGGCGAGGAGTGTGCGCCTCAAAGTGCCGTCCTTTTGCCCGTTAATAAGCGTAGATTATTTATGTTTATTAACCCTTAACATGTTTACATTTTGTAAAACGAGACTCTTAATGTGAACTTTATCATGAGACTTTTCCAATTGCAATTGCGATGCGTGGAGAAGCGAGGCGCGGCACCTCGCGAGAGCCGGCAGCGGAGTCTTTACGGCCTGCGTATGCCCTGTAGTCTGTATGTATGTATGAGTGCTGCTTCGCACTGGCTGCAATCTGGTGGCTTCTCTTGCAGATCAACCTATGGCAGGGCATCGAAACTTCCACGCTGTCCACGAGATGAGATGGCATCGATTTGGCGGCGCTCCTCTGCCAATTTAATGACGCTCACCTCGATCAAATGAGGGCGCCAAAAGGCCACGGCTACGGCAGAGGGAAGAGTGAAGAGTGAAGAGGTCAGTCGAAGAGGCCTCTTCTCTTAATGCATTTCTTACATGATCATATGCGTTTATCTTTTGTGTTTGGACGGCGGCCAGTTGCCAGTTGGCAGTGCCAGTTGCCAGTTTATCTGCCAGTTGCCGTGGCACTCATTTAATAAGTTTGTTCTGGCTAAGAGATTACATGAACCTGCAGTGTTCAATCGCAATCATATTTTAGGCCTTGGCCTGAGCAACCTGCAGCCCAGTCTCGCACTCGCACACACACACATACACGAAGTAGATACGGTTAAGGAGTTCCAGTTCCAGTTCGAGTTCTTAACAACGATATCTGTCGCCGTCGTTGAGTTGGGTTGGGCTGGGCTTGGCTTGTATGGGGGGTTCTCTTACTGCCACTCTCCCTCTCCCTCTCTCAGTCTCTGTCTCTTTCCGTCTCGTGTTTTGTTTCTGTTTTCTCAGTTTTGGGCAAGACGCGCGATTCGTGTTCGAAATATCGTGTGACATATCGAGTGTGAAGTGTCAAATTGAATTTATTGATAACGCACTGAGGTCGTCGCCTGCACTGAGACGGTGGCCCCACTGGGCATCCAGTCGAGAGGCCTCAAGACCGGCAGACTGCCAGACTGGGAGACTGGAAGATCAACCAATTACTGGCGCATAAATTCGCCAGCCAAGTGGCCAAGGGGCCATTGCTCCGGAATTTATGGAACGCGCAATCAGCGCCGGCGACCCATAAAAGTGTCCTCAGTGGCTCATCAAAAGCCACGTTCGAATATGCAAATTGTTATTTATCACGGGGTGCTCTATAAATTGCACTCCTGCCTTGGCAAAAATAATGCACATCCGATTGTGGAAAATCGCAATCAAATTTGAGTACTAAATCTAAAGCTAATAAATTCCCAAGTTTTTCACAGATTAAACTTCATCATAATATAAATACCATTCAGAAGTCTGCGAAATTTCAAAAAAGGATTTATAGCAGGAGTAGAGTGCAGTGCATCCAGGAGTAACGTATAGTGTAGCCAATAAATTCGTTATTTTCGAGTTATCTACAGTTCTACAATACATGACCGATTCCTTTGAAATTTTGTGAGAATCTATTGAATAGTTTTACAAATTTTAAGTTTTTAGTTTTTACCCACTGAAGTCTAGTTGGACTCATTTTCTCTGAGTGTACGACATTGGTTGGGCTGCATCTAATCAATTTCCGAATGTCTAAATCAATGATTAAGAATGTCGCCGTTCTTGAAATGCCTCCAGAGCTCAGAGCTTTGGTCTGACTGGGCGTCTGCCCCTCTCTCTGTCTCTCTGCCTGCCTGTCTATCCGTCTGCCTGGCTGTCTGTCCGTCTGCCTGTCCGTCTGCCTGCCTGTCCCTTTGTCTGTTCGCGCTTATTGACAACAATTCGATGCGGCTGCGACGACGACAGGAAACATCTTGTAAAACTAGCAAAAGCAACATCTTGTGAACATGAAAGGGTCGTCTACACATGGACAGGGCAGGAAGACACCGGGGTAGATTGGGGATACACCATGGAGACACCATGCCAGATTGCCGGCTTATCGAGCCAACAATGAGAGCAACAACATTATAATGGACAGTCCGAAAGCGGCGACGCCACACGCGCGCTCAATGCAGCCCCACCCCGACGCCTCCTGATGCAGCACCTCCACTCCGCCTCCTCCTCCTCCTTCCATTTGGACACGCTGCGCACCGACAACGATAAATAAAAGCGGCGCAGGCGCTGGCCCTGGCCCAGGCCCAGACCCAGACCGAGGCGACAATGAAACGTCTATTTTCGCCACATATCCAGAGTATCCAGCCCAACCCAGCCAAAGAGCGGAGACGAGCTAAGGCGACGCGGCGAGACGCGAGGGCCGATCGAGGGCCGGACTAATGTACACACGAATGTGTTGCAATTGTCACGCCAAGTGAAGTTACAAATTTATGAATGCCAAAAAGGCAGCCTGCCCCCCACCCCCCTGCTCCCTCTTCTCGCACTCTCTGCTTGCCATGAGGCTGCCCCGATCTCCGATCGTGCTTGTCTTGGCACGCGGCGACGGCAACATAAAAACCCATAAATATGTTAAGAGTCAGACTCGAAGTCAAAGTCAAAAGTGTTGCGATTCGGCGTGGCATCAGCTCACACACACACACACGCACACACAGGCAACTTTCTCATTAAGAAGCAGAGTTCAACGCGGCGACAGGAAGGTCAAAGTTGCTGCAAGACATCAGTCTTCCTTCCGACCGAAGCGAAAGCGAAGCCGAGTGGGCAGGACGCAAATTGAATTATATAGTTCCTTAAACAAGGTAAAAGGAGACTCACCTGGGAACAGTTTGACAGCGGCAGGAGCAGGCTGTGAAACTTTGCAGAGGAAGAGAGAGAGAGAATTTTAAGTTCTCTTTGCATTCTCCAATCAGCTTGCCATTTGATTTTCATTTGATTTTCCAATCAGCTCTCAGCAGTTCTCAGCCGTTATTCAAATCAGAGTCAAATCGAGTTGCCAAAGCACCCACAAACTTCTAGCCGGGCTAATAGCCAATTTAAATGGGATGCAGATATCTGGTGCAAGGTGCGAGGCACCGGAGGAAGAAGAGGGGAAGTGGCACAAAAGTCCAGTCGCAATTGTAATTAAATCGCAATATGCCAGGGCCCAGACAACTTTCAACCTGGATACGGACTCGATACGCGCATATCGATGCAGCTTACCCTGTTGCTGCTGCTGCTGCTCCTCATTGATGATGCTGGTCCGGGGCATTTCAATGATTTATTGAATTTAAATCACTTGTATTGGCAACAGTCCCGCTGTGAATTTGTGACATTTTCGTAAACGAAAAATGTCAGTTACGATTTTTTATTAGCCTTCACTCTTGCTGGCAAAGGCAGAGGCAGAGGCTTCATCGGCATTGCGAGTCGCCAGTTGCCAGTTGAAGCTGGAATCGAAGTCGGAACTGCAAAGGGCTAGGATTAGTTGAGAGACAGAGACAGATAGAGAGAGAGAGAGGTCGACGGCGTTACGGTACATGGTCGTAAAGCTGGTAAACTACTGTAAAATATAGTTCAAACTCATTTCCAGTAATAAATTCCATTTGTAGACATAAAAACTCGTTCAACAAACATACACGACATTAACAGCGAACCGATAGAGCGAGCGTTTTTCTCTTCGGCCTCTAATAAAGTTATTAACTGGCATAAAAGTGCAGTTTATGCAACCTCGGGAGGCGACGCAACGAGTCAACTCTTGTTAAAAGATCATAAAAATTCAAAATCTAACACAAAGCCAGAGGCAATAAATGCATATAAATGCCCCGGGACAACATTGGCCTAGGTGTACCACAGTCTGATGACATGTTCGTTCATTAATTAGAAAGCGATCGAACGAATCAAGCAAGCAATCGACAGATTTTTTGGAGAACCCCGAGAGAGAGAGAGAGAGAGAGAGACAAACCGTGCGACAGCTTCTAATTAGAAATACCCGAAATGACTTCATTAGAAAACTATAACATGCTTGTTAACGTCGTGTCTACAATGCGGGTACAGCGGGTCCAACACAGAAACAAAGAAACCTCAACATCGTCATCGACTTAATGATCGGCCAGAGAGCCGAGGCATAACATGGACTAGTCCTCATCTAGTCAGGTCTTTGTCCAGGGGTTTTTGTTCAAGTTTTAATTATTTTATGGGCGTGCTCTGGCCCCCCCTTTGGGCGGAGTGAGCCAGCCCAGAATTGCCCCATACTAGTATTGGGAGCAACATAAAGTTTTGCCCGACTTGTGTTGTCTGTTTCTGTTGTTTTTATGCATTTCCAAGCTCATTATCGCGACTTAAGACCCATTTTGTGGAGACATTCCACGGTTCGGAGCTTGATCTATGGCCCCATAAATCTGCGCGGGCCCAAAACCCAAATCAAACATATTTATATGACAAGTAAATCACCTTTTCGGGCCCTGGCTCTTGCCTAGGTGTGCTCTAGCAACACCTTCTTCTTTGCGGCAATTGAATTCAATTGGCGTCACGACTCGAGCCAAATCAATTTTTACGATCGATCTCCACTTGGTGTGCCTTCAAATTGGCAAATTAGCCCGTTCTCCTCAAGCTCGCCCTCTCTCTTTATTCTCCTGCCTCTTTGTTTCCCTGTATCTCTGGCTGCAAAAATTAGCCCAACCATTTTTCTAATACCCGCTCCAGAGCTAAGCAATTTATTTTCGATTTTCCAATTTTTATTTTGAGGCCAGAGACCGCCTCTGAAAAACAAAAACCTAAACGAGAAATTAAGAAAAAATTTATATTTTGATCAGATTTTATCGCGCTATCACAGTGGCGGCATCTTGAGCTCGATCTGTGGCGACAAAGTGAAAAATTTCAAAAGGTATTCCAAGAGCAAAGGTGTTTAAGTTAGAGTGCCTCACTCACAAACACCCTGCCTCGACTAAAGTGTGCATACATGACCAATCTCTGATCTTCAGTCTTATATAATACTTTTAGTTTGTTGTGCCAGTATAGAAATTTATAAGAAATGTGAATATTTTAAGCTGGGTAAACACCCTGCTTGAGCATATTGCTGGGTGCAGGGTATGGGCAAACGAAACAATACACAGAGGCATAGAATGCTTAATTAATTGCATTTCTCTCCCGACTTCGTTTCCACTTGTAGCCCTAATGACTTGCTTTGACACTTTGCCTTTGTTTTAACATGTCCGATGAAAGAAAACAACAACAACAGCAACAGCGACAACTAGTCGAATCACCGAAAACCCAGAAAACATCCCTGGGGCTTCAGACCCATAAATTTAGCGGCAATTATGTCAGTTTATTTGGAGCAAAGCGTTGGTAATTTATGCATCCCATGTAGCATCGGGCTGGAAACAGGCGGGATCTACTAGGCAGTTCACAATTAGATGCTGATTTCGGTACATAAACAGCAGGTGACAGCAAAACAAACACGTGGATGGAATTTCTTTATAATATTCCTCGAATAATGCATATGTTATAAAGCAATAAAGGCTTAAATTGATGCCACAATCTTTACATATGCAAAGTTGCGTCCCAGCGTGAGCTGTGTCAAGAAAAGATTGCACTGATCGCTCGGCTCATTTAGGAGGTATTTAGGAAACATCACCAGCAGTGATACGTGGCTTGTGGCGCCACCTATCAGAGCTAGAAGGTAACGCGACAGACAGATATTGAGAGAGTGTTGAATTCACTTAAAATATTATTTCTTCGTCTTGGCGTCCAAAATAAACTGAACTGTTATGAAATTTTCTTTGGCCCTCAGTTTGTAGTATTTAAAATATCAACAATTTTGATTCAGCGAGCACAGAAATCTCAAGTATGCCCCTCTGCAATACCATTGATATCAATTTAATGATATAACGAGTGCCAGGCCGTAAATATCTGCATCGCGGCTTTTGTATGGGGAACCAGCAATGTTCAGGGTCTTCAGGGTGTCTCCCTTCGTGGCATTTACCACCCAGGCATTTGTCAACGCTGGCGCCAAGTGGATGCCATCAGCCACAGACTGTGGCGAGTGCCACAACTGGGTGACTTATTTGCAATCTAATTAAGTTGTTTAAATGATATGTGACGCATGTTAAAGACATCATATGCATTTGCCACGATTAAATCGGATTCCTGGGGGAGACCCCCGTGTTACAACAAGGGGCCCATAGAATTGCACGTAATAAAATACAGTATTATGCAGCAGTACACTAACTTTTAGCCGCAACTGTGGTTCCTCTCAACAAACCAATCGCATCTTTTGGCCTCACTTTGATTTTCAGCCACTTTGTAATCGAATTTTATTTATTTATTTGTTCTTCATGTGGCAGGTTCGCTTGTCCGGCGGCGTCCTTCACACTTCGGACATCATAAATTATCCTCGTAATGAGCGGCAACAGGCGCCGCAGTCGCAGTCGCAGTCGCAGTCGCTGCCATCAATGCAGACTGCAATGCACTCTGGGCTACCCATTGCCACATTCGAATTGCATTTAAAATACATTTAAAAACGGGCGCCCATTCATCATGTTGGTTTATTTATTGCGTCTAGCTGGCGGATCGGGATTGTGATCGCTACCGAGCTACTGCCCAGGCATATCCTCAGGGGCTCCTTGGGGCTGCTCCGATGAATAATTGCCACCATCTACGCGGAATGTTATCAGCGCCATAATTAAATAACGCCGGGAGATGCCCCTAAGTAGAGAGGGGATTAACTCAACTGACTCGATTCCGTTCTCTCTCGCTGTCCGACACCCTTTTCCTCGCTGTTCTTTCTATCGCTCTCTAAGTGATCTCTCTCTCTCTCTCTTTGCTGTGATCCCCGATCATGTTCTCTAAATTGCCATGATTAAGCATTCTCCCGGCTATATTTTTGATTGTCATGAGCGTCAAAACAAAAATCAATTAAACAGCCACAACAATTGATCAATCGTTTGCATCGAGAACTCCTACTCGATCATCTGGCGATCACCTGGTACCGCTCACTTCACCCGACACCCCGAACCTGCAACGTTGCAACTTCCAATTAAACGTCACGCTAAATGAAGCGTAAAATTGCCCGCCTGCTGCTGGTCTTGAATCCCGTCCCGAGTGCCAGACTAAGACACTGGCCGAGCAGGCCTCAAAGAGAGAGAGGGGACAGGTGGTGTGTGTGTGCGATCGCCTTTCCGGCGATCTGCGGTACAGGCCAAATGTGACAGTGTAATAAAAAATCAATTTCACAATAAATATCTCGCGCCGGCGAGGCGAAACCTGTATATCTTATCACGGTCAGGCATCGCCAAGCGTGAAGTGGTACTTACGCATCTCGCGCAGATCGCGGAGGGGATCAGGATCGACAAGCAGGCAGCGAGCAGCAAGCAGCAGGCAGCAGACAGCAGACAGCTTGGAAAGGCAGTCAGGCAAATGAAAAGTGTGGTAGCCCAACTGTCAGCGATTGATGTAGCAGCCCTTTATCATTATCACATCTGGACCGAGAGCAGGTACCTTCTCGGTACCAGTGCCACAAAAGAGACGCTGCAGGACAAATGCCTAAGCAGCGTCACAGAGTCTGGAGCGCACCGAGCGAATTTACACTCAGAGAAGAGTAGATTATACAACAGAATTTCCAGAAATTATGGGCCCTTAGGGAAATTCTAGAATATGCAATAAAATTGACTTTTTGTGATATTTCCCGCAGTCGGAAGGCAACAGTTGCGCTGACTACACCTTTGTAATGTATAGTTCAATTCTAAGAAACAAATAATAATAAATAAGAAACAAATAATAATAAATAAATAAAGGAATATAATTCCTCAACTTTCTAAACTGGCAAAATGAGGGTGAAATTTTCTTTAAGTGCACCGACAAACCTCTAACCCCTCATGCGGCAGCCGTGGCATGTCCCCGATTCGCTGTTTATCTTAAAAACCTTGTTGTCGTCTTAATTATTGCGTTAATGAGTTTTCTGTTTACTTTTCAGTTAACCCGTTTACAACAGTATTTCGTGCTATTATCAATCAATCGGCGATCGAAACGATCGAAGCGATCGTCGATTGAACTCGATCGCACTGGTCGATCGACTTGGCCGGAGGATCGGAATCTGCGGCCTGATCATATGAACGATAAGCCCAGCAGCTACAATCTTTACACGTATGTATATGCAGCATGTACTCATACATATCGTATGTGTGTCTGTCTGTGTGCGTATGTCGGTGCGTATAATGAATAGTGTGAGCGCTATCGTCGCACAGAGATATTTATGAAGGAACGACGATAAGAGATCTTACTTAGCATGCCGCTGAGCTCCTTTGAGCGCGAGTCATAAGCACCGACAGGATATAAGAAGCGAGAGGAGGGGACAGAAGAAGAGAGTAGAGTGGAACGGGGCTTGCAACTTGTGTGGGGTTCACAGGTGAAACGTGGCATGTGAACTGCAATTTTAATTAGCATGCGCCAAGGGGTTATTGCCTCAGAATGATGCACAATAGATCGATATACAAATTATCTGGGTGTGGTGTGCTGCTCAACGAACCAGTTGATTAATTGTGGGAGCCAAGATTTCCCACTGGGCCCCGAAAAGGGTCCGCTATCCGAACTGCTCGAGCATGAAAGGGCCTAGACTTGTAGGAGTGAAAAATTAATGATTTGTTGATTTATGAATTGATTCAAAGTTCAAGTCAAGTGCACAATGGATGACTGCGGACGGTCTGTGCGGTCCCCAGAGATGGAGATAGAGAAAGAGAGCGAGCGATCTGCGGTAACAAATGGATAACGATCACTGCATAGTCGAGTGAGCAGAGTCTTAAGGGGGAGTTCTTCTAACTGAAGAAAGGTAATCGATTGCATTTCTGTTAGATGTGGGCTAAGCGAAACGGAAGGAAAACTGTTTCACAGAACATAGAAACAAAGTCAATCGATTGGCTACGTTCTGGGAAATGATTAGATTGCACATTTAAATACAATGAATAAAATATCGATGCTCTTTAAATATAATAAAAGTGTTCAAGTTTAAAACTGAAGATAGATTTAGAAAATGTAGTTAGAGTTTGCTAACTGGAAATACCATCAGAGAAGAATGTATAGTAAAATATTGAACCCGTTGATATTGTCACAGCTCGGATCGGCAGCTTATCTAAACCATTTCAGTAATGTGTGAATAATTAATTCAGAAGCTTCATTGTTATGCCAAAGACCAAAGAATAGATCGAAAGACTATTAAAACTATTTGGAAGTGTTTAGGAAATCAGAAATCAGAAGCTTTCAGCTCTTTCAACTTCTATCAAAAGTATTCGCAATAAAATCTATTAAATGACTCTTAGACAATGGACTCCTCTACATTTCGGTTGCATTTCTTATTGCTTCGCTTTACGAGATGGGCCCCTTGGTTATGGGTGCAGCAAATGGAGGCTACTAGCTTTAGATGGGACTGCCGCAGGTTGCATTCTTATGCAAATCGCCTGGCTAGGCTCTGCATCTGGAAAGAGAAGGGGAACTGGAACCAAGTAGGTTTGGTAGTAGTAGCCGCTCCACATTTTGTTACGCATCAGCTGCCACAAAGCGGGAGCAGTGGAAGGGGCAGGGGAAGCAAATGGCTCGTAGCGATAGTTAGTTTCGTATTGTTCGACCGAGAGTTATATGGTCAGCATTGGGGAGCTGGACAACAAAGGCGTCTTAAAAGGTCCCAAGTACCCCAAGCATTAAAGTAGCGAAATCAAATATAATTTACGGCACAAATGTTAATTTGACGTGTTGTTTGTCAATGGGGCAACAAGAGATAAATAAATAACCCAACAAGCAAATAACAAAACAACAAAGAAAATAAACAAACTGGCCAAACATAATTGCAGCAACTTAAGAAATCACAACAAATGAGCAACAAATAACTCTGGCTCGGACTCGGACTCCAACTTGGGTTCGGATTTGTAGTCAGATTTGGATTCGGTCTCCGATTCAGATACAAAACTCATGGCATTCAAATTGATTACAACACCAGCAGGGGCAGGGGCAGGGGCTGGGGGACAAGTCCTGGCGGGAGACGAAGTGCTTCGTCTTCTCCTGCTAAACATGACTCGGCAGAGTTGTTCACTCAGTTGAGCTCAGTTGAGTTGAGCTCGGTTTGTTTTTATTGTTTAGCTCGTTATCAAGTCAAAATAATCAGGCGCAGCGCTAACAATTGTCATTGTTAAAGGCGAGCCATACAGGAGCCGCAGTTGCAGTCGCTCAGCCAGGGCCGAAGCCGAAGCCACAGCCTCGGCTTGAGGCGTCGAGAGCGACGTCCCAAATTGTGCCCCATCATTGCCACCGGCCATAAAAGTGAAGCTCCTCATCATCACTAGCAGCAGCAGCAGCAGCATCAGCCGCCCCGAACAATGCAACATGATTCGCGAATTATAAATACACGCGCTGAGTGGATCAGGTCGCACCAATAAAAGTCCAACAAGAAATACTCTAAGCTGGCTGTGGAGACTGTCATAGACAACGAAGGCAGCAGACAGCACAAGAGAACGTATCGCAACTGCAAACAAGTGTTCAATAATATATAATTATCATATAATTAATTTAACGTAGTAAATGATAGTTTACAATTATAATTTAAATTAGGAATATACTAATAAAAGTTCTTAACTTTTGTTGATTAAAATAATACACTATATAATAAAAATATTTTGAATTATTCTGAAATTTAAATTATATATATAGAATTCAATTTATTTTTAAAGTCTTACAAAATGTTTCTTAGATAACAAAATGATTACTTAATACATGAGTATTCCCTTAGAACTTTTACAGATTGCTTAACAGTTCCATCTCCTTTCATAGCTGATCACATAGTCAAACTACCCCGATCGCAGAGTGCCATACGATTTCGTACATTTCTGGAGCAATATAATCGCAGGCAGCCTTTAAAATTAAGCAGCAGCACTCGTACAAGTAGTTTCCCCTCGCCTAGTAATTGTAGCAAGTGGCGCGCTCGTGTCTTGCTGTTGCTGTTGCAGTTGCAGTTGCAGTTTGTTTGCTGCAACCTCTTGTCGGCCGTGGTTGTGGCAGCTACTGCGCGACTAACAAACAGCTCTGCACAGAAGCCAAAACGTGTCGTCCTTTTGAGCCACTCGAGAGGCTTAAGCCACAGCTCGAGTCTTCGCACCTTTCCCCAAACTACGGCCTGCCTGCCTTCCTCCCCTCTTTCCCTTGGCTTGCTCCGACTCATGCACAGACTCATCGTTGTCATGGACAGCGTCTTCAGTACGTGGCAAAAATGGCAACGTTTTTAATTAAACAATGTAAGCAAAAGCTTGCCTGGCCTACACTGCAAGAAATGTGGAAAGACGGAGGATCCTAGTTTACAAATGGGAATCAAAATAACACACAGATAATATATAAATATATCGCATTCTTAGATTAAACAGGGGTTCAATATTAAAACGTTATGCCAAGTTGAATAGCACTTTTTCTGGCAGTGTACAGCTTGAAGTGCCGTCTTGCCCTGCGGCAGCTTACGTGTATCTTTCCCTCTGGTTGGGGCTGCTAACCACAGTAGTCAAGTTCAGCCTGGAGCCTTCTTTTGTGAGTTATGAGTTGCGCAATCACGACTTCTTGTCTTGCCACAGTAAGGAGGGCGCGGAGGGCACAGCAGCGGCAGCAGGAGCGTGCTGCAGTTGCAGATGCAACATTTCGCACTTGGGCTGATTAAGTTTTAGAACAAATGAATTAAAAACGTGCACAGTTCTTTCCGCCTGTCCCAGCGAAGGTGTGAAACAATTTGGCAATTTACCTGCTCCGTTGACGCGGAAAGCCAGGCCAGCTGCAACAGCAGGATCAAGGCCAGACGGGTCGGTAAAGGGGCAGACTTATGGTGGGTTGGCAGACTACGTTTATGACGATTAGAATTCCATAAACGACAGATGGTTGGAAAGTTTTAGGGTCGTCATACCTGAGTCCCGGCCCGAGAAAACCAGAGAAATAACCTCTTCGAAAGCTTCAAGGCAGCGCTCCGATCTCTGTTTAAAGATAAAATATTGTAATTCATTTAAATGAACACACATCACAAATGCTTGCCGGGCAATTCGTGAAAGAGAAAAACGAAGAACCGAAAAAACGAAAACGAATAACGAAAAACCAAAAATATTGTCCACTTGAAAGACTCAAGACACAAACTCAAGACAGATTGTTGTGATGTGATTACGTCAAAATTATTAAAACAGTCTCAGCCCGGTGCGAAGCTGTACAGATCTTCGACATACTTATGCACATATCGTGGTATCGAACGTCATGTTTCACAATTCTTCTGCCGCATTTGATCGACACTGATCTCAGATAAGACAGTCAAATAACAGCGAGTCAACCCCAGGCCCAGATCCAAAGTCAACCTCAAGTTTTCGTATCACTCCGGGGAGACTACAACTGGAGACCAGAGAGAGACAAGTGCATTTGCATGGCGAGCCGTGAGCCGTGTGAAACAGCGAGCCGGGTTTGTGGAGCATAGAAAAGAGCATAGGCCCAGAGGAAAGAACTTGCCTGCTTTCCGCTTTCCTCAATGAAATTTGTTGAAAATTATGAACAACGAACAATATAAACCATAGATATTTTCACCCAGTCGACGGACAGATAAGTGTGCATTATGTGCACAGAGACAATCGGATCGTTGGGTTGAGGGTAGCATTGTCTGGACCCGGGTTTATGCTGTGACAGGCGTTGCACACACAAGTTGACAACAAAGCCATTAGCCCCAACAAAGACCTCAGCGACAATTGACGCGACTTGGCTAACTGCAAGTAAGTTGAAAGTATGCGCACTGAGAATACCCATTAAAAGATGATAAAGTGAGGATGCGATTGTATCATATTTGACCAAATGTTAAACCTTAAATGTAGAGGAAATCTAGACTTAAATAATATATAAAACATGGGATGTATCTATTAAATTATTAATTTCTTGTTATATAACTTGTCTAGTTAGTAGCAAGTTCTACTCATCATATTATATGTTAGACATATAAGGCATTATTTGCCCTACAATATATAAAATGGGAAATCTAAAAATATTTCACTTAATATTTTCGCCAACGTAAGGTCAAGAATTCGTATAATGTCTCTAAGAACATTTCGACTCCAGTTTCATTTTCCTCTGAGTTATACCCTTCTACCTAAATTAAATGCTTACAGGGTATCAAGAACATAACCACTCTTATAGAAAAACTTAGTTATCAAAGGTTATTGTGTGACAGTTGCTGGTGTGAACCTGCAGGCATCGCCATTCTCATTCTCTCCCCTCCTCCCCGCTTCACCTGATCCCGATTCTCCATTCTCGATATTATTCTCTTTGTCGTTTGCCTCTCTAATCGCTCGCTAAGCTGAAGCTGAAGGAAAGAAGCAGCAACAGCTTTGATTATTAGATCGTAGAAGCGACTACACAAAGCACGAATGACTGTGAAGACGCAACAACTGTTGCAGCAACGACAGTTGTGCTACTGCTATCTGCTGTTTCCTAGGAAAGCCAAACGAACAGACCAAAATATCTTGACCACGTTTGCGAACGCATCCGGCCTGGCGAGGAGCCTGAAACTTACACGTCTCGAGTCGTGTAATATGCAAACTAGACGGCGATAACTGTACAGATAAGCACACACATACACACAGAGACAAATGCGCAAACAAATTGTAGGCACTGTAATGCAATTTATGTCGCGGGCACGATCCCAAAAGACCTGGTACATACGGATACCATGGCGCACTTTACTTGTGCCCTAAGTGTCAACAGCTGCAGTGGGTTACGACTGTGCGATCGAAATTTCCTAGGTAACCTGGGACACGTGAGCGGATTAGGGAACCTACGGATTAGCGGAATAATTAGCTACCTACCAGCTACCTGCCACTGACCCGCTCCAGATACCTGTGCGCTATATAAACTATAGTCTCTCGAGAATACCAATACAGTCATTGGACAATCATCAAACCATCAAGAACTATTACAACTACCTATCTAATCTATACATTAATTACTAGCCAACATGCAGGCGAACAATAGATTCTATAATCCCGCCCTGGATGAACAGACTATCAATTACCCGGATAACTACATTGACAACCTCCATGAGATATTTTTTGAGCAAATTTTCGAGCAAATTGACTATCTGAGCGATCAGGTGAGGATGGCTCGTGCCTATCCACAGTTTTTGCCGCAGATAGTGAACATTTGGAAAAGGCGTTGGCACATTCGTATCGTTGGCCCCAACACCCCTTTCCTGGGCATACTGGACATCGAGGACTACGTCTTCTTTATGAGACACATGGCTGATCACTTCTCGGAGCTGCATGTGCACGAGGACGGCATTGACTCATTTGCCGAATTCTATGACTACATTACACACCTCTGCGATATCGACATCACCCGCTTCGTAGGCGTCGAAAGTTGTATACTGGCTGGAAGTCCCTCCATCATAGTTGACGAGGATATACGCGATCTAACTGTCATGTTGCCTAATCTCAAGCGACTTACGAGTAGCATGAACCTCTCCGGCCTCTACATACGTGGTTTCAAAAAGCTGGAGCAACTTGTCTTCAAATCCATGTATCACTCGGTACCTTTGGAGAGCAGATGGATGCAAGAGATCTGTCTGAGTATGTCACAGCTGCGAGTGCTCGACATCACAGACTCCTTTGACAGCAACCTTCGACTATATGACATACAGTTACCCAACCTAGAGGTGTTAAAAATCAATCTAAGCACCGTGGAGAATATGGTCTCGCAGGTGCTGCAGCTGCCAAAATTACGCAAACTGGCCATCCGCTTCGACGACTCCCGCCAGCTGCATGCCGATCAGGAAACCATCTTTCAGCAGATTGTCGTGGCAAAAAGCGAAAGTATTACAAGGATTGCTCTGAATAACGAAGTCGTCCAATTGCCAGTACGCTGGCAACACAGTTTACTGCTGGAGCTGCCCAAGCTCCGTTCCCTGGTCTGCTCGAACTGGAACCATGACGAGTTCTTCCTGGATCGTCGTCACATTCCCTGCGCTCAGATGCAGATGCTCAGCTTCAGCGGGTGGGAGGTGCTACGTGAAAATCAGCTGCTTGAGCTGGTCACCGAGTGCACCCAACTCACCCAACTGGGACTCAATGGTTACCACAGCACTGTGGATAAGTTGTGCAAGTTGGCGTATATTCGCTATCGTGAGAGCAACAACAAGCACCTACAGGTCTACAGTGATGTTTTGTGGACTCACCTGCCGGCCACAGATTTTCTGCACTGGCACCGAGATGACAAATATATTAAGATCACCTGTGACGGAACCGACTTCGAGTACCACGAGGATGGCTTCGAGCTCGATTTTGTTTAAGTCCCACAAACCATCCCAAAAGAGGTCTCGACTTACATCAATTGTACATACCCTTTGTATAATGTATTGTAAATATTTGGAAATAAATAACTATTTAAATTAAAAACACAAAAATCAATTATTTTCTCTTTTCCTCATAGTCTCATTTTATAGGTCAACAGATTGAACTGTTATCAGTTGCATATCCTACTAATATAACCTGTATCTATCAAAATTCTTTGCATGCTCTTTGAATGTTCTTTTATACTTTGCACTTTTTGCTAATTATGTGAGGTCTTAGCGCCCTTGATTATTACTAGTACTCTAAAGAATATCTGCCGCTCAACAGCTCGTCGCTCTCTTTAGGTTAAGCATCTGAGCGAGAGTTTTTAAAAATATATTAAGTCCCGCAAGGCTTGCAGTTTTAGGTTCGAAATATTAGAAGTTGCACCTAGGCGGTTGCAAGTCGATTCGGGTGATCACGACGAAATCAAACTACTTATAGTAAATATTACTAGCCAAGTAGATTCAACAATTCCCTGTCTGTCTGTTTGAACGGCTAGATCGCAGTAATTATAACTGTTAGTTACAAAATTTGGTATGAAGGTATCTGTATACATACATGTACAGATAAAACTTATTTCAAATTTTGTTTGTCATCGGAAATATTCCATTATTAAACAAAATATTTGGGTCATCATTTTCTTCTTCTACTCATTAAATTTCCCCAAAACATAACATCGGACTATATAATTTTGAGTTTCTATATGAAAATCAGTATTCTTTTTCCAAATAACTTAACTTAACTGCTCGGCTTTATAAAGAGACAGTCTAAGGAGTTTGACGATCCTTATTTAACAAAAACCCTCTATACCTCACTTATTCGTCCAATCCTCGAGTACGGCTCATACGTTTGGTGTCCGCATTGAATCTGTAGAAAAGAACTTTATAATATTTGCCGTACGTGGCCTTAATTGGGATGTAAATGCAAGACTCCCTGCTTATATTGGTAGGCTGAAGTTACTTAATCATCTTTATCTAACCGTAGAACCATGCTTGGCGTAGTCTTTAGTCATAGCCTTATACAAGGTGATATTTAGAGTGATGACCTGGTTAGCCGGTTACACTTCTCTGTGCCTTGTAGAATTAGTAGTAATTTTCACCACTAACTCTTCCGTTTTGTATTGTATCGTAACTAACACTAACTCTGTAGCTTCTTTAAAACTTTTAATCCTATCTCACTTATCTAGCAACTGAACTAACTTTCCTCAAAACACATTTATTACACTATCCATAAAATCTATATGTTTTCGTGTATTCTCGGGTTACTCGTCTGCAACATCTCCCCTCGGCCGATTTTGGGCATGTCTAAATTAATAAATTTTTTATAATTACTAACTCTACTAATACCTAACTTTCTTGATCTAATTGGGATTTTCTGGGATTTCCTCAATCTCTGGCAACAAATGCTGGATCAGTTATTTCTTGTTCACGTCAGTTTAAGTTTGAATTAATTTAAATACAACAAAATTAAAATTTGTGTTTATTTAATCTAAATTTTTTTAATTATTAAAGTTTTAATTTATATTGCCGAAGGATGTCTTTCTTTTTGGTTCAAATTGCAATCAAATCGGATACATACACAGAAATTAATCAAGTTAATTATTTTCATTGCTAAACAGCGTCGACTTCACGATGCTGCCTTTCGGTGACGTCGACAGCGCGTCGCGTCACTTTGGCTTTTGCATCTACATACGTATGTATCTAATTGTATGTGGAAGAGCGAGAAAACAATAGGTGGCAGAAGACTATCCCGAATTTGCATTGGGAAATTAGATTTTTTCAAAATTTGGTGGAAGGATTTGATACTTTATAGCTCTCTCAACCCCTGTCCTCAGGCAGATAGTAAAACGAGCAAATTTTATGGTCAGTCCAGATATAAATTGACTAGGTAAGCGTGAACACATGCGCGGATTAGGGGACCAGCGGATTAGCGGACTTGTTAGCTACCTACCAGGTAACGGCAACTGACCCTATCCACCCACCTGTGCGCTATAAAAACTGTAGCCTCTCAAGGATTGCAACACAGTCAAAGGACAATCATCAAACCGTCAACAACGAACTCATCAATTCCATACTTTTGATTTTTTTTTTGCAAAAATGATGAAGAACATTGAATACTATAAACGCAGTCTGGATGCAAATAACTTCAAGTTTGCGGATTCACTTCCTGGCAACTATATTGACAACCTGCACGAGATCTTCTTCGTGCAGATTTTCGAAAAAATCAAGTATCTGAATGATCAAGTAAGAATGGCTCGTGCATATCCGCAGTTTCTGCCTCAAATAGTTAATATTTGGAAAAAGCGTTGGAACTTACGCATCATCGGCCCCAACACCGACTTAATGGGCACTTTGGGCTTTGAAGACTACGTTTTTTATATGATACACATGGCCGATCACTTTAAGGAGCTGCATGTGTACGAGGATTGCATTGGCTATTTTCCCGAGTTATATGACTACATCAAACATCTCAGCACCATCAACATCGGTCGCTTCGTCAGTATCGAGAGCTGTGTATTGGCTGGATGCCCCAACGCCATGGTTAACGAGGACATACGAGATCTGACAGTCTTGTTACCCAATCTGAAGCGTCTTTCAATTTACATGAATCTCTCCGGCATCTATATAAGTGGCTTCAAAAAGCTGGAGCAACTTGTCTTCAAATCCATGTATCACTCGGTAACATTAGAGAGCCGATGGATGCAAGAGATCTGTCTGAGTATGTCACAGCTGCGTGTGCTCGACATCACAGACTCCTTTGAAAGCAACCTTCGGCTACATGACATACAGCTACCTAACCTAGAGGTGCTCAAAATCAATCTAAGCACAGTGGATAATATAATCTCACAGGTGCTGCAGCTACCAAAATTACGCAAACTGGCTATCCGCTACGACGACTCCCGCCAGCTGAATGCCGATCAGGAAACCATCTTCCAGCAGATTGTCGTGGCAAAGAGCGAAAGCATTACAAGGATTGCTCTGAATAACGATGTGGTTCAATTGCCAATACGCTGGCAAAACAGTTTACTGCTGGAGCTGCCCAAGCTGCGATCCTTGGTTTGCTCGAACTGGAACCATGACGAGTTCTTCCTGGATCGTCGCCACATTCCTTGCGCTCAGATGCAGACGCTCAGCTTCAGCGGCTGGGAAGTGCTACGTGAAAATCAGCTGCTTGAGCTGGTCACCGAGTGCACCCAACTCACCCAACTGGGACTCAATAGTTACCACAGCAATGTGGATAAGCTGCGCAAGTTGGCGTATATTCGCTACCGCGAGAGCAACAAACAGCACCTACAGGTCTACAGCGATGTTTTGTGGACCTACCTACCTGCCGAAGATTTTGAGCACTGGAACAGAAAAGACAAGTACATCAAGATCACCTGTGACGGAACTGACTTCGTGTACCAGGAGAACGGCTTCGAGCTCGACTTTGCCTAAGCCCCACAACCCATTCCAAAAGGGACCACGACTTGCTTTAATTGTAGATACATAAGTATACATATTGTCTTGTAAATATTCACTAAAAAAAAACAAAAAACTAAAAACATAAAATTGTAGATACATAAGTATACATATTGTCTTGTAAATATTTACTAATAAAAAAACAAAAAAAACTAAAAACACGCTGTTTTCTCTATTTCGCACACTTTTTACCTCTCTATCTCTCAGTTTCTCTTGCCTTCTCTTTTCGTCTAATTCTTACAATCCCCCTCGCTCTCTTATTTATGATCATTGCAGCGCTTAAGGGCCTCGTCGTCTGGCAAATGGAAAAATCAACACATTTTATGGCCAGCCGAGAGATTTAACTGTGCTTTGGGCCTGGGCTCCCTCAGCTCACATACACACACACACACAGCAGCACTAGGAACTGCCTGACCTCCATACACACGGCCAGTTCATTTTGCAAAGCATAAATTATGTGATTTGATTGAGTCAGGAAAATGAGTTCGCAAAGTGCCCAAAGCGACTCGAAAGACTGCAACAAACCGCTCGAGTGCCCCCTTGGACAGTTGGCCACATATGGTACCTAGTCCAAGGTGGGGCTAGGCTAAACTGCTGCAGAGACAACGGCTGTATCTATAGAAATTTGCAGAGAAGGTTAGGACTTACATTCTTGCAGCAGAAGCAAAATAAATTTGACAACGGAATTTTAATTAATTTCGAGTTCTGTAAAGTTGAACTGTCTATAGCACCAGTTAGTCAGAGTCAATCTATCGATAGTTTGACTATCCGATTAGCTTTCGTAAAAAATGATGAGTGACTTTTCAAGATATCGTAATTATACTGCATTAATCTGCTGAATGTTTGGTGTATATCATTAACATTATTATAATAAACATTCAAACTTTAATATATAGTTTTACACCATATAAGGAATCTCATTTTTATTAAGGTATTTATTATTGTATTATTTCAGTTTTAACTTAACATTTTTCTATACTCTGTAGAGTACTTTTTAATTTATTAATAAACTTATTAATATTATAACTTTCATACAAATAATCACAAAAGAAACTTCATAACATTTTTGGCACTTCTAACTTTCTTAAATTTGCATTCTTATGCATTAAGTGTACGAACTCATAAAAAACCTTGTTGATTACAATCGATTGCAAGGCAAACTTTTCTTTCTGGTCTTGTTTATTCCCTGGACCTTATAATTATGAAATTGTTTCTCTAATGATTGGATATGTTATTTTACATACATCCCTCACTCCTAATTTATTTAAGGCTTTGGTCAAATTAAGCAATTTTCTTAAGTATTTGGATTTACATATTTTTATGTGCCAGCGGGAAGAGTGCGGGAGAGAAACTCTTTTTGCTTTCGTTTTTGGACTCGATTACGTGACAGCGTCTAAGTTATTGGCCGCGCTGACAAGTCAACACAAAGTGAGCAGTGGACTAATTTGTGGCACCACCGCATGGACCCATGCAGCTCCCCACCCCCAACCAACTCCCTCCTCCAACCCCCTTTTAGCCAATAGAGATTAAAATGCAAACGAAGCAGACGACGGAAGGCGACTCGCCGCCGCCACCGACGACAGTTTGAAGTGGACAAAATTTAGAAATAATGGACTATTAATTTATGGCCCAGCGAGGCTGGCTCACTGCAGTTGCCATTTCGGGCAGACCTTTTTGGCCATATCGATAAATGTTAGCCGCATATTTATGGCCTTTTCATTAATTGACTAATTGCAGCGGTGTAGGAAGCTGGTGAGAGGGGGGAGTTGTTGGGGTGTTTGAGGGAATAGACTGCACCACTTAAGGCCAGAAACTAATCGCACTAACTGCGCTCTGCCTAATTTCTCTATTAATTTTATTTAACACGAACAAAAGGGTCGCCAGCAATTCGTCACGGGCTGGATAAATGTGTAACGAATCTCGTCGAGAAACTGGAACAATTTCAGCTCCTCTGGGCAGCTGCTGCTGCGATTCGTTCAAGGGGCCCATAACTATGTGGATTTGCGTATGAAAATGAAATGAAATGAATTCATTTTAGCATAATTAAATTAAACATACGCGACGCTTTAAAGCTTCGTTTAAGTGGTCCACGCTGTCCGGTCGCCGACCCAATCGCTCAGGCCAATAAATAGCGTGATAAGACGACGCGGTGCTTTTGATATTGCTCTGGAGCAGCAGCAGCAGCAGCGGAATAAGCCGCCGTTTTCCCCTGTTCACAGGCTATTGGAGAGAGAGAAAGGGAGAGAGACTGATCCACGCACTCAGTTTGATCTGCAGAGGGCAATAAAGCTCGGAATGATCGGGACACATCAATCCACACGGTAGTTGGCAGGTCAAATTTTAAGATAGTGCTTAAACAACGAGAATGATGCCAAGAATTGTGGGAATTCTCAACTTTTTTAGGTGTCTTTCGAGTCTTATTCCTTGTCACAGACGATTCCCAAATTTTTTTCAAGAACAAGACGGCGATCTTGTCAATCTTTACAGGTGGTCCCAACGCGTTGATTTGCTGATGGGCAAAACAACAAGAGCAACGACAACAACAACAGAAACATCAACGCATGTGTCAACAAATCTTTACGAGGCAACAAAATGCCTGACTTGAACAACAACCCCCACGCCCCCGTGGTGCCTTTCGGGCCGGGCCTAAACGTTGACAAATCGTTTGGTAACTCAATACTTTTTGTAATGCAAAAAGAAAAGACCATTTTTGGTCTACGCACGAGCGACAAACAACAACAGCAACAACAGAATAGGCGACAATACTCGTACATAAAGGCGCAGTTGGAATAGAAACTACAACAGCAACAACAACAACTGTATAAACAACAACAACAAGGTACATGGTAAATGCTTACAATTTTATTGCCAAACAACTTGACAACGTGTTGTCTGTCGCTTGTTGTCGAATGTCGCCGTTGTTGTTGTTCTTGGTGTTGTTGGTGTTGCTGTTGCCTTTTGACATGTCGCCGTTGCAGTTGTTGTTGCTGCCAGGCGAACAAGCAACCATTTGTTGGGCCAAAATCAAAACTGCATCCCTGTCGGCAATCGCATTGATTGATGCCAACGCTGTCGCCGGTCTTGGCAAAAGTACCACAAATCCGAAAAGCTGAAAAGCAGCTGGAAAACCGAAAACTTAATTACCACAAGATTGTCACAGCTGGCGCCGCTGCAGCTTGACTCGAGTCGAGTCTTTCGAAAATCGCGTGACATTTCATAAATTCGCATGATTTAATAATATGACCGCCTCCTGTGTCAACCTGCAGACAGTCTCAGTCTGAAGTGAGGGTGGATTGGCAAAAATCCAAACTGGATTGCAATAGAGAGAGATAGAAAGAGACAGGGAGGGAGCGAGATGGGAGGGGGCCAACTCATTTGGAAATTGAATCAAATTAGGTGAGTCCATTAGATGTTGCACTTCTTTGAGGCAGCCCTCGCAGCTGCCTATCGCAGCTACAAACGATCCACTGCTTTATGAAGTGCTATCAATTGCCTATCAATGGCGGCGATTTCAGTTCTATCCGCTCATTTGTAGTGCCATCAAAATGCTAATTGAAATCGCAGCGCGCCTTTCATCTCGTGCCGCGACTGCACCAGAAAATCAAACTAGCTGCTGATAACTCCCCAACCCGAAGTAATTTAGTAGCCGCATCCAATGGCAAGCCGAGCCAAACCAAGACGAACCAAACCGAGGCGGTTGCTCTTCAAAGGCAGCTTCAGCGGCAACTGAAAACTGTAAACTGTAAACTGTCAAATCTAATAACTGCATTTGACAATGGACGAATGCTTAAATTGAATCCGAGTTTCTCGTTTTACTACGCACGCCACTCTCATCCCTCTAGATCCGATAGAATTTGCATTTAAATTGATCGGCTACTGAGGCAGCCCAGATTGGTCAGATCTTTAGCGCTTGACAAAAGATCGCGATACACTTTTGGACCAATTTTCCAATTAATTAAGAGTCTGTGGCGCGGGCTATTAAAAATCGATTTTCATCGTCATACAACGCTTATCAACTGTAGCTACGCAGCTACAGAACTAATGAAGACATTGACTCAGGTGCTGACAAACAAAAGACTTAGGTGACAAACTTGGTTTATACTATAATGATGTCGTGGGCGCCGATGATGCCTTTCCAAAGAAAAGCTGATATCTTATATATATATTTATAGTACTTAACCATTTGAAAAAGAATGCTTATCTAGGTCTGTGTAACTCTAAAATTGGAAGAATTCGCTGAGTGCGTGAGCTAGGTGACAAACTCGCTTAGATCTGCCGTGAAATTGTGATCAGCTGAGCTCTGGTGTAACCTGAGCATCAACTACACAGACGCATCTTCAGTCTTTCCACTCTCATGGGGCAGCAAAGAGTGCAACATTTTATAGCTCTAAGGCACGTGCATGCAATTTTCATTCATACATTATTCATTCATAATGTTCATCGGGCTTGCAGACGGCTCCAACAACCGCTGCAACAGCAACAACAGCAACAACGACAACACAACTTGCTGCGCACATGAGAGACAAGCACATCCATTCACATGTGAACTGTCTGAGTGTCTGAGCTGAGCTGTGCTGCAACACGGTCTTTGGTTTGGGCTAAGCGGAAAAAGGCAAAAAATAAACGAAAAAATAATAATTGCCAATTTCAAGTCAATTGCCTATTTACCCTGCTTATAGTTAATAGAGAAATCGCTGGGGCAATCACATGAGCGTCTCCATGGAACTCTATGGACTCGGAGCCATGGAAATATGAATACGCTGGCTCTGGGAGAGTTCATTTGCATACTGCGTACCTCTACGGATCGCAGCAATTGAGTTAATGGTGGAATTTTCCTAAACAGTCCCTGAGTATACTGCGTTTTTCCCTTCGGCTGACAACCGACAACCGGCAATTATATGACACCAAAATATGCAACTTGTTGACAAGCATTAAGATGCAGTCTCAGATCCACATTCAGATTCAGACTTGAGGTGGTAACTCAATTTATTTATTTAAATTTGCTTGAAAAACCAAACGATCCCTCCCAAAATATACCTGGAGTCAAAAACTGAATACACTTTCTTAGTTGAAATTAACATTTAAAGATTTCTAGATCTTGCTTAAAAGATTACTTTAATCACTGTACTTTAATCACTGTATACATTGTAAATAATTAAAATAATGGGGCTATTCTGCAGAGTCAGATATTTTACAAAGTTATATAATATTATAAGAACCAGTATTATTTTTAAAATACCGCAACTAACTACTGTAGGTTAACGGTGCAAATAAAGTCTTTTTATACCATATGTTATGCCGTTCCACTTTCTTACAAATAGTAAATTAAAAACCAATGCCTATATTGTTTATTCTTATCAATGTTTTATATATTATATACAATTGGCTTAGGAATAATCAGTATAGTCGTATGTTTTACTTGCCAGGAATGTATAAGTCAACATGGCGAATGGCCAGTTTTTACCAAACTGTATGTGTCTCTAAAGCATTACGCATTTAAAGGTACCTTCACAAAGAGTATTTTAAAGCGTCGCAGGAAGTGCGCAACTTGACGCCAGTCTGCAGCTGCAAGTCGCACAACTGAGACAGCTCAGCCAAACCGAGTCGAAGTAACTCGGTGTGGTGCGAGTGAAGTCCATGATTTATTTGACATACATACATACATAGTTCTTTTCGTTTGGCTCTCGGGGCGTTGCATTAATTGAAATTGCAAATGTTGCCTCGAAATTGATAGAAGTTTTATGCAGTTCGCGCTTATTATTATGATTTTTGGGTGGAAATTCTTGAGTTGGCCCCATAAAACAGATTTATGGCCCAGAAAAGGGCTGGGCACATCTCGCAAGTGAGGGACCAGCGAGGAGGCGCGTCTTCAGCGACGTTTATTAATTGGGGAATTATAAGCACGAAGCGGTGGCATATATGCCCCAACACTTAACGATATGCACACGCAATACTTAACAGATCTTGGATAGATATGCCGAAAAGCGAGTAACCGAATCCGATCGACTTGTGTGGCTGCTGCCATCGAAAGGCAATAAAACAATATAAACTCGATGTCGCATAATAAAGAAAATACTCAATAAATATGCCAGAAATACTCTAGTATAGTATACCGTAAAACCAGCATAGCAAAGAATGATTATTATGGCATGATCGACGAGCACATACCCAGAGCGCAGTGCTATTATTCTCTTCTTTTCTATGGAAGATCAGAGGCAAAAAACAGATCGTAAATTTAGAAAAATATTAGTATAGTAATGATCAAAATAAGGCTTAAATTTATATAATATTTTTTATTTTTGTCTACCACTCAGTTTCATCTTGACTTTTTTGGAATAATGCCTACAGGGTATCACATTTTACATACATAAAACAAAACATTCTGGAAATCGGACAAGAAAAATTTGCATAAAATCAATGAAACTTTGTACGATTTTCGTATAGCATATAAAATGTGCATAGATCTTTATGGAGCTTGTTATCATAAATCACAAGCGAATGCCAAATAAAAGTGTCGCCGTGCATCCATCAGATATGAAAGTATCTTTCGTTTCCCCCCATGAATGCTGACGTTATTTGAGGCAGATGAAAACGAAGCCGAACACACACAGAACATCAAACTGCTGGCCAATTGAAATGTTCGAAATTTATGACTAGAGGGAAATGGTATTTTTGTGGGGATAAATTATCGGCATAGGGGTCTTAGGCCAGCGAGAGTTGTAGGCTCTCGCAATGCTTTTGTGGCCTTTGGCAGTAATATTAGCTGCAGTTCAATTAAAAAGTAAACTGTTTGTTACTCGAATGGGACCAGGAATGGGGAAGGGAACGAGGACGGGGACCGGCTAAATATAGCCCGGTTTTCGAGGAGTTACACGTTGGCCAACCCAAGCAACAATCAGAGGCAACAACAACGGCGACAACAACTTAACGTCGTAGTCAATGCTAATGAATGGAACGCGCTTTGTAAGGTGTCTGCCAAACGAATGAATAAGTGAATAAATGGGGAAATGAGTGAGTGACAGCCGAATGGCAGCAACACTAGTCGCACTCGCATACGTTTTCGCAGTCCAAGTCGAATCTGTACCCGGTGGCTGTTTTTAATGAGTCGCAGTTGCAGTTGTTGTTGGGCTACAGTTGGTTCGTCAGTTCACTCTTGGTATTGCTTTGCATCCTGAGTATGGCATTTATAAAAAGTTTGCTCATGCAACAATTGTAAAAAGAGGTGTTTCGCCTACACTTTATAAAAGTAATGCTTTCATAATGCCAGCTTTCTGCCTTTGGCAACTTAAGGATTTTTGTTGAACTTTCATTTGACCCCACTTTAACAGCTTGATTCATATTGTTAATTTGCTAAAATCTGCTAACACGAAAGTTAGTTTTGGTGAGAGATTTAATTTTGTTAATTTTATTACATTCATTTTTATTTTATTACATTCCAGAGTTTTGTTTTTATCAATTTTAATTCTTTTAACGCGTTGCAATGATTATGAGAGTTGTACTTGATTAAGAGAGTCGTAAACTATAATGTATGTTAAGTAAGAAAGAAATAAAAGAATATATGTAATATTCTGCACAGACAAATGGAAGAAAACTTCTGGCAGGCCTAAGATAATAAACTTTTCTTCTATGTTTTTAGAGTTATAGACTTATATTAATATAGTTCTCAATTCAACTGCACTCTTTTGAGGAGCTTAGTCAACCAATTAATCACTTCTATAAGGCCTAATGAGTCTCAGTTGTTTTTCCACTGATTCTCGTTGTTTTCCTGTCATTGTTGTTGTTGCTATTGTTGTTGTAGCTGTTTTGTATGAATGGAGCAATTACAGTTAATGCCACGACATATAAATGGCAAATCGAAGTCGACTTCAGGTGTGGGCGGATTTCAGCTATAAGTATAATTAATTTGCTTGAGTGCACAAAGTGAGCATTCGTTTCGCGCAGTGTAGCCAGCCGGGCACTTGAACTAATTTACAAGTTTCCTTATATAAACATTTTGTGAATGAAGTCAAGTCAAAAGCTGCGGGTAAGGGAGAACACAATAGAGAGCGCGCAACACACCAGACACATGCAAATAAAGATATATATGCCATATGTATGTATGTATAGGTACATACATATATACGTATATATTTATGAATATGATTAAAATCCAATTGGTGTGTGAGAAAAGCAACGTTTTAGGTGGGCGTAGGCAGCTGCCTCCAACTGTTGTCTCTCTCTTTTGCCGTATTGCCGTCCCTGTCGGCTGACAAAGACGGCAACGGAATTCATTCACAAAAGCCAAGTCAAGAGTCTCTCTAATGCCTGAGCATGATCCACACCCACATCCACATCCACATGGCAGGGCAGGCCAGGAATGACGTTATTTAAAGTGGAGCGCCTGTTGTCTTCCCTCTCCCTCTCCCTCTGCCACTACCTCACTCTCTTTCACACAGTACCTGCTTCTCTCTCTCTCTCTCTCTAGTTTGCAATTCAATTTGCAGTTAATCGTGGCCCAGCTGCAGCGTCAACGCAGCTGCGCGCACTGCAAATTTATCAATGAAGCCACCCACATGAGCAGCGACGTCGGCAGCAACAGCAACAGCAGCAGCGACGCCGACAGCGACGCGCTGCTTTCTGTTGTGTGGGTGACGGACGTCTCTTGTGGGCGCGCAGAGAGCTTTCACCGAGCTTTTGTCGAGCTTTGAGCTTTCGTTGGTGTTATTTTTAGCTGCTCGAGCTTTTCACTCTCGCAAAAGTTTACAGGATTTGCACGAAACTTTGCCACGAATCAACGAATCTCATTGCCTTGCAACAAGTGCTGCCACGCGTTGCACTTGGACCGTGCAGCTTGCTGTGTGCAACGCAAGTGCAACGTGTGCATAGGGACAGAGATCAGGCAGTGTGTGTGGGCCCGACGACGCCATGACACACCTACTAGAACTAAAAGCCCACACACACACACACGTGCAGTTGGCACGAGCTGGACCTGAAAACTCTGTTAGAGCACAGTGGGGCAAGTCATATATTAATGGGCAATATATTTTAAAGTATTTATTTTGCTTTGCCCTTTAATTTAATGTAATTCAAATACTTCCCTTACACTTTGTCAGCTCTGCCCACTGTACCAAGTACAAGTTAAGTTATTGTCTGCCAAATATCAAATTTAAAATCATCGTTTGCATAGTTCCCAAGCTTTGCTTTCATCTAGAACATGCCCCAACAATTGTCAGCTTTACCCACTGTACTAAGGTGTTAACCCTTGTGCCGACTCAGTGTCTCAATGTGTGTGCGCATGTATGTGTTTGTGTGTCGTTCTGTGTTAGTGTCAAGATAGAAGCTCCGATTGAGCAGGGAAAAGCACTTGAACAACAACAACAGCAACAGCAGCAAGAGCAACAAGAAATTGCGGGGGTTGTTCTTTCTGTGTGTTAGAAAGAGCCAGCTAGCTGCATGCAGCTATGTACAGTTGCCCACACAGCGAAGCTCAACAAGAGCAACAACAACAACAACAACGTCGCTTGGGCGACAGACGAGTGTCTAAGTAAGGCGATGATCGGCCCACGATGCGTCGCCGGCATCACCAGCGTCACAGCCTCTGCCTCTGCCTCAGCCACAGCCGCTGTCGCTGCCACTGCTGCTGTTGCTGGCGATCTCAGCTGAGCAGCCAAAACTGTGGCAGGCAGCGAGCAAAACAGTTTTTCAGCCTCAGTTGAAACGCAAAAACGCAGCCGGAAGGAAATTATCGGTTAAACACTTAGTTAAAAATCTCGAATCTGAAATCTCGGTCTCTCCCGTTCTGCCATTCTGTGCTCTCCATCTCGCTCTTCCTCGCGCGCCGTCGATTAACGCGGGCACTGCATGAGATCGTTAAAACGTCGCGCCATATACCTGTCTCTCTCGCTCTCCCTCTGTCGCTTTTCTGCCCCAAATTGCGTGTTTCAAATCAAAATTGCATAATCTACACAATTGCAACTTCAACTGCAACTGCAACCTCGCAACGTCTCTTATCGGGGTTATCTGTTGCCAGTCGGCGCGTCGCGTAATCGCAGTAGCCGGCGCGCATCCTTTGACTAGCTCGCCGCTTATCGCCGCCTGGCCATCTCTGGGAGTCCCATTCGCTGTCGCAGACCCTAGTCCCAGTCGTCGTCGTCGTGGTCGTCGTGGCAGTCTCTGTCCAAGCTCGCGCATGCGTCGCCATTTCGGCCCGCCTTGTAATTAATTACAAACGCAGTCGCAGATCGCAGCTTGCAACTGCTCTCTCCGTCTCTGTCTGTATCCCTCTCGCTTGCTGAAAACTTCTTATTTACGCGCAATATCTTGATTCCGCTGGAAGAGCTTCGCCAGCCCGTCTCGCGTGCATCGACGACATCTGATTGCCTTTTTATGGCGGGTAAGTAGCCTCGCTCCGTTCTGCACTTGGACTAGGGGCTAAGCTGACATCTAAACAAGTCTATTAATGGGCAACCAACTGCAAGTTGTTCCCCCCATTCCCCCATTCCCTTCCTTCCTCCTCAGCTCCTTCTGCTGTTGTGCTCCTCGCCTGTTTATGGCCATTTCATTTGGCGGATTACTTATGATTTATGCGCCTTTTTAATGATCGGTTCTATTGGAAGATCGCAAAGCCAGCAAAACTAGTCTAGGAAGGAAGTGAATTATAGAAGACACAACCTTTGTTAATTGAAATCCTTTTGATACTATGTTTATAAATTAGAATACTAGGAGATAATAGGAAATTAATTTGGAAAATTTGCATGACATTTCGAGGAATATATTGCAGACCCAGTAAAAACGATTCGATCTAGCAATGTCCGCTTGCCTGTTAAAATGTTAACTAACTAATCTCACAGTTTTCATGTGATCTTTATAAGATTTACAGGCTAAAACAAAAGAGATCAAAGCGTATATAGCATAGCTGCAATAGAAACTCTAAGATACTTTCCGTTACTGACCACGAAACAAACCTTTTTATATTTTAGATAGGCTACTTCTGTTATAGATTCTTGTAAAGGACAAAGCTAAAATGACCCAATTATATAATTCAGCTTATTAAACGGAGAACTCTGTAGACAGACGGTTTGTTCAACGTGCAACAAATCAATTAGCGCTGCCATTATATGCCGCAACGCTGCTTACAAGCTTGGCATGTGTGTAAATCGCGGGCGAGCCACACCCCCACCTCGATTCTATTGCGTGCCGTGCCGTGCTTGCCGGTGGCAATAGCAAATGCCAAAAGTCAAGCAGAGCGCGTGTGGCAGGCAGTTGGTGTCAAAGGTCACGCTGCGGCATCGCCGTGTTGAGGCAGCCTGCCCGGTTGAAAGTGTTGCTAATTAATTATCAGCTACCCTGGCTTACGGTTAAGTCCGTGCAACAGCGCCAGCGCCATTCGGTGTTGCAGTTGACATTTGAATAACAGTGAACGGCAGAAGGAAATATCAAAGTTGAAACGGTCCATGAGGATGCTCTCTCTCTCTCTCTCATTGTTGCTCTCTCGTTTTCTGACATCCATTTCCAATGAATGAAATTCGAGTCAAGTTTCATGTGCGCCGTCACACGAGCTTTTTCATTCACAGCTGCACTTCATTCACTCCCTCATTCATTCACTCACTCATTCACTCATTCATTCTGGTTGGCAACACAATGCCGCCATTTTGCCAGCAACAGTTTCTACCCCACAACTGTTGCTACTGTTGTTGTCGTAGCAACACACACACACACACACACACATACACACATACGAAGATACAACAATGGACTCCACACCCACAGCTCCGACACGTGCCACACATCGACAACCGCAAAGAGCAAAGTACCACGACCACTACAAACATACAAGTTCAAGCAAGTATCTATCCACTTAGGAGCCACAGATTGCCGCTCAGCTTCCCCAGTGAAAAGTTCTCTTATTCCACCGCCCACCCACCTTCCTTCAAAGGTTGTGTCTCTTTTAGCAGCAAATTTCTGGCAGCATTTCTGCCTCAAGCCCCACGACGAGTCGTATTGATTTGCAGCTAAGACGCTTATTAACTCAGCTTAAAGAATCGATAACTTCAGCGCTGCATTGACATCTCTTATATTTATTGTAAAATTAGTCCCCTGTTTAAAAAAAATCTGTTTACCTAAAGGTCTGTTAACTTATTTCACTGTCTCTTTACATTATATAGTCAATGTTTAATTGTCGGTTAAGCTTATAAAATCAATCGACCATCTCTATTTCTTTCGATAACTAGTATAACTTACACTCTGCTCTATATCGATAACTAGTATAACATTTTAGTAAAATGACTCTCTCTATTAAACATGGAGAATCTGATTAGAGTCTTCAACTTAAATATAAATTTGAATGTGAATAGTTTAATTAGTTTTGAAACAATTTCCATATCGATAAATCTCAAGCAAATAAAGTCTTTAGGGAGTACGGAAAATGTGACTGAGACTTGTCCACGGCATAGCTTGAAGGATGTCTCCTTACAGCTTCACTACACCCGTCTCTAGGGACACTGCTCAATTCCCGTTACGAGACTGTGGGCGTTTAATCGCATCTATTAGCAAGCCCGCCCCCGCTAGGCCTCCGCCATACGCCTACAGTGGAATATTTGCGAAGCAAAAGAAAAATATTTGCTGCCACACCCACCCACCGAGAAGGAGAAGCAGGAAGGGCAAGGATCAACAAGTCGAAATGCCAGCTGAAGTCACTTTTGCCTAGGCCGCGTCCCAACTCCGACTGATTTGTTGCCTGCTCTGCCTGCTTTCTCTGCCTGCCTTCTCTGCCTGCCTAATATGCCTGCCTGTCGGGTCCTGTCAGTCTGTGCGAGTGCCTGTTTAGCTCGCTTGGTCCTTCTTCCCGCTCGGCTCTGCCCTTGTTTTCACTTTCGGGTGTCCTAATATTTCATCCCCATCGCGCCTACTGATTGATGCTCCATCTTTGACCTTTAAATGTCAATCGGGGGTGGTGGATCTGCTTGGCTTTGTTCTTGTTGCCTCGCTTGCAACTCTAATTGCTCCCTCGCAAATTTTTGCTGCTGCTGCTGCCGCTGCCGTTGCCATAGCTGTTCTTGTTGTTGTTCTATCTGTTGCCTTTTGCCTGTTTGATGTGGGCGGCAACATTTTGCATATTTGTCTGTTTGACTGACTTTTGAAGTGTTTGCATTACGCGGAATTCAACAGGTCGAAAGGGCAAGCTCGGCTCCAGCTTTACGACGTTAAATGCCAGCACATTTCATTCACAAGTACTTGGAGCAATTAGCCCCGCCAGTGGGCCACTGGGCTGTCTGATTCATTCATAACTCTGGCATTTGATTTGGCATATCATCGACTAGGGGATGCTCTATAGCTGTGCAATTAAATCATACAACGTCATATTGTGCTTAACAATCAGTACAATCAGTTCTTCGCTTACCGTGCGTATACTTAATATCACGCATTACTCATACGCACTGCGAACTGACGTCATGGATTGCGTTAATTGGAAATAATCGAAATATAATGTGCAGAAATGATTGTAATCGTTATTACCGATATGCGCAGATATCGCCAACAATTACGTAGCCACAAGAATACAACGAGCAACAAGTTCTCACCTGCCCCGTTTCCCGTGCGCGGCTCTCAATTGATTAGCTGTGACAATCTGTGTTGGGTCATCTCTCGTGCTTGGCCAAACAGCCACCCACCCACACATACTCCCTCTCCCTCTCTCTCACTCTCTCTCTCTCTCCCTGTCTTTGTTTTCCTCTCCCACACTATCTGAGACAGGAGCTAATCCAACAACAAATCGGAAATGCCGCCAATTCTCACTCTCCTCTCCCAAGCTCTCCCGGCGAGAGGGCAACTCAGGGCACAAGGCATCAGGCGAAAAAAGCAGATAAATAGCATAACAAAACAAAAAGCAACAATTACATTGATACACTTTGCTCTCGTTGTTGTTGTTGTTGTTTTTGCCACCGCCGTCCCGAGTCGCAGTGACGAGGCAAACAATTTTCGGGCATTTTCTCGTTTCGGTTCCGATGTCGATGCCGATGCCGACGCCAACGCAACCGATTTGCCGCTTCTGCTTGTTGCTGGCACTGCTGCTACGATTTTTCACCGATGCCGAGTTTTCCATTTTCATTTTCAATTTTCACCGCTCGCGCCAGTAGCGCATTGACGGCTCACCAGCTCGTCTCGGCTGCTTTCGATTTCATTGCGATTTGCCGCCGACCTCCCGCGGGTCCAAACTTCTGTATAACTTTGCAAATAAAATTATAATCAAGTTAAATAGAGTAATTATAAGCGTTAAGTGCAAAATATTAAGAGTTTTCTGTGTATATTTCCCCAAAACGCGAGACCGCATATTCGAGAGTATTTTACCGTCGGCATTTCAACAAGTCTTGTGCGACAATTTCGATTTGAAAGTGAACTCGCTCGATTTATTATAATAGTTTTTGTAACTACAGTTTTTGATGGTCTATTTAATCGTATTTGTAATAAACTTTTGAATATCTACAGATCTGAGTGTGATTCTAGTCATAAGTTATCAAATCTTAAATGTTTTTTGTGTAGTCCATAAGATTGGAAAAGGAGAGTCGAAAGAGTTGATTGATGAGGTAATTGCGGGGTGTACCAATGCAATAACGAATATATATAATTATAAAAGTAAAATAATACTTTATTTTTGCTTTTATTTCAGATCTTCGTGAAACTTCATCAATTTATATCATGCTGAAACAAATCTAAAGACTGATTCAATTGAACCAAGCTCAATTCAAATGCAAATCAATCAATCAATAAATAAGCCAACATACGATCAATTGTGGCTCGACTGAGTGTGAAAAGTGCGGGAAATTCAATGAGAATGCGCAAAATGTGTGCTTAGATCGTGTTAGTCGAGCTAGTGTCGAAAAACCAAATGGAGTCAATACCCCCAAAGCATTTCAGTTCTTATTCTTTTTTGTTCGGTTTTCGTTTTCATTTCCGTTTGTCTGCTTTTGCTTTTTCCTCATTTTCGCACGTTGCCATCGTTGCAAACGCATCAAATCAAGCCCACAAAAATGTTGCTGACAATGAGACGTCAGAATGAAGTGATCCCGAGCAGCCAGCAGCATTCCACAACGGTGTCAGCCTCAGACACAGCAACAGGCTCAGTACCAAGTACCGCCACGCCCTCGCCGCCCTTACCTGTTGCATTGCCACACGCAGCGCCAGCAGCCTTGAGCCTAGCGCCACCAACAACTCCCAGTGCAGCCTCCGTCCAGGACTCGCTTAACACACCTACCACGCCGCTTGTCCGCACTCCTCTGCAGTTCACAGCACCGCCAGCTCCGCCGCCAATTGTTGCAACTGCCCCAGGGACGCAATTCACCTACACATACAATAACAACGTTGCAGTTGCCACAGCCAGTTGCTCCGGGCAGCCGAGCCAGAGTTATCTCCACCATTCCCAGGCAGTCGCCACCAAGCCGGCCGGCAGTGAGACAGGAGTCGAGCTCGACGAGTACGTGGACATCCTGCAGGTGCAACAGCTGTTGCTGGACTCTTCCGCGGCTGCAGCAGCATCAGCAGCGAATCCCTCCCAGGAGCAACAGCAACAACAACAAGAGCAATCACTGCAGCCACTTGCAAAGCCGCGTCCGCGCATCAATCTACAAAAGGCATCGGAGTACGCTGCCCAATTAGCGCAGGGTAAGTTCTGCCCTTCCCTAGTTGCCTCCAGCTGCAACAACTATTGACCTTCTGCCTCTGCACTCCATTCCAGCCGAGACATCTTCGCCTGCCTCGCGTCGCGTACTGCTCGACTACCCGAATCCTTATCTGTACGGCAACCATTACCACCCAACGCCGCCAAGCGAGGACCTCGTGGCCCTTTGGTTTGGCAGCAATGGAACAGGTGAGTCAAACCCTTAATTCCCCCTTAGACCTGGATGCAGTCCACTGCGAACAGTTAAAATAGTTAAGGAGAAGACGAAGTAAAGCAGATACTTCACCATGCAACCATATCTGTCAGTATGAACGCGATGAACTCTGCAGATATACAAGGTACCGAGCTTATCATATAGATTCCTGGGTATCATAAACACATCAAGTTAATTTTAAACTTTAGATGCCACGTCCATCTTCTGTTAACTTAAAGAATCTTATATATTTCTGAAATGACCCCAAAGTGAAGTTCTCCATTAATTCTTTCTCTCTCTTACGGAATTGTATTCCATATTTTTCCTATATTAATGTTTTGATTTCGTTCCCCCCTTCGCTTGACAAACTTATCGAACCGCACTCGATCTGAGTGAGCACTCATAATGATATTTTGTCGTCGTGTCGCCGGCCTGTTGCACAGTACGCAGCTTGTGGCAGGCGCCCCGTCTCGTTGCATAATTTTCTGGCGTCAGTTCGGCCTCCATGTCGCCTGTTCACACGTCGTGCTGGTGCAGTTACTCAAAACTATCTCAGCTGCAAAATAAATTGCCAAAATTAATCTATGAATGAGCTGACGGCCCTCTCTCTCTATCCATCCCACTGCCTTTGCTTCTCCCTCGCTCTCTCCCTTCCTCTCTCCCTCTCACACTAGTCAATGACTTAATAAACTAATAAATTAAATAAATTTTGCGCACTTTAATGCCGTTCACATGTAATTTTCTGTGGCGCCGCCACTCATTGCGGCTGCGACTCTGTTGAAACGCTGCCAAAAACTTGAAATTTAAATTGAATTCGCAAACGATGCAGTGCGTCGGCCACGGCGACGACATCGACATCGGCATCGACATCACCATCGCCATCGCCCTTTCGTCTTCTTGCCCTGGCAATGGGCAACAGGTGTTGCCCCCCATCTGCTACACAGCCCCTCCTGCTCTCCGCCAGTTGCTGTGCAAGTATCGTTGTCGCACGTTCCATCCGTTGGGTTGGGTTGGGTCTTTTCACCGACGCTTGCCAAAATCACGCCAGCCCCAAGACCACCCAAAGTGTGTCAATGTTGGCATCCATGGTAGCTCTTTATCGCACACAGATCCGGCGATCAGCCGCAGTCAGCCAAAGAGAATCATCATCATGCGCCTATGCCGAGTTTACGATATTTCTAGTTTCTCCAAATGGGATCGCCCGCCTGCTCCTCTCCCTCTGCTCTCTTGTTCGTCTCTTTTATTGTTTTATTGTTATGGGGATGCCGTAACAAGGTTATTTAATTTCCACAGCGACGCTTGGCGCGGATTGGGTCCCCGCCCCCTCCTCCTTTCTGAGCTCACTGCACACAAATTGCCTTAATTAATTAATATCATAAATACGCGACGGCGCTTAATTGCCAAATGGGAAAGGCTGAAGGAAATAGTAGAGAAGGGGAGCGAATGGGATTGGGGATGGTAAGAGGCAGAGGGGGAGGGAAACAGAAGACAAGCAAATCTCTGATGGCAATCGCTAATTAGTCAGGAAATGACCCCGGCTGACCGATCAGTGGCAATTGCAGTGAGTCTCAGTCTCGGTCACAGTCTCAGCACAGCTGACTGACCCTAATCGACAGGAAGCTGACTCAATCTGAGTGCTGCGACAAGCCAGGGACAGTTGCCACTGCCGCTGCTGCCAGATTTTGCTGCACTTCAGTTGCAATCAATATTCATAAATCTGTGTGGCAAAAGGTTCACCAATTAATAACGTGACCCGTTTTATACACTCGAGTGTGACTGAGTGTGTGTCTGTGTGTGCAGTCAAATCAAGCTGGGTGATCGTTGGCTTCCAAGGAAAAATCACACACAAAGCCAGGCGAGGTTGACACCACAGCCACAGCAACTGCAGCAGCAGCAGCAGCAGCAACTACAATAGCAACAGCAACAAAAACTTGCAACTGGCAGCAACACGAAGTGAGAGCCAAGAAAACTGCAAGAAAATTAAGGCGACAATCGCTGCTGGGGCAACCTTTGTGCCTTGTGTATACAGCGGAAATCGCTGACATGGACCACACCACAGCAGCAACAACAGCAACAACAGCAACAGCAGCAACAACACAACGACAACGACAGCCAGCCAAGTGAGGCTTGCCTAATGTTTAATTAAGGTGATTGCTGTGCGGTCACTTGGACGGTGTTGTTGCTGCTGGTATGGTGTTGTTGCTGCACAACAACAGCAACTGTTGCTCACGACGATCACCAAATTGGTTTGTAAGGATCTAAGCGTGCTTCTCGCGCCATGTCAAACACTTGGGCCAAAAAGGACATTTTGCCCAGCCAGCGACACCTTACCCCATTCCCCTACCCCCCAGGGACCCGATCCGCACTGATTGCAAGGCGTGGCTCAGCCTTTAATGAAGATTAATTGCAATCAGTGCGCCAGTTGAGCGGCGATTAATTGCACCGAGTCGAGCCCAGACGAACCGAGACGAGTCTGGCAAATGGAAATGAGCTAAGGAAACTGCAGCCGGCCGCAGACTTCCTGCTAGACCGACTGAGAACCGACTGAGCTGGTTGCCGCTGGCCGTGGCACTGTGGCACAGTCGTCTGGTTCACAAGTTCACGAGACCCCACGAGACGATGACGGCAACTTAATTGCCATTTACATGGCAAATGTTGAATGGCATTTGCTGCCGGGGGGCCGAGACCAGGGCCGGAACGGGGCACTTGCCTCTTTGTTGGTGGCACAAAGCATCTGATGAATTGCAGTTACTGCGCTGCAAGTTGCCAACTTGCCACGTTATTGGCAAGCCAAGATTTGTCTCAGTTCATCAATGGTCATTACAATCCTTTATCCGTCCCACCACACTCTCTTTGCGCCACTGTTCGCTGGATTATTAACATAATTTGTGTGGGTCAAAGAAGTGTGCCGTGAATGGATGGCTGATCGAGTTTATTTCACCATTACTCGAATATAAATATATTTCAACTTTTGACTTTTATACCCTGGGCTAGTTTCAGTTGCACTGAGGTGTGTATATCAATGGAAATGCCTGTGCTGAGCTCAGCGGATACCAAGAAATACATGTTACCTTGGGCATACCCTAGTTTCGTAGACGAACTATGTACCATATATAGTATAAGAGGGCATCGTTTGGCATTCTATAGAGACAAGCAATATGTTTTCGACATTACTTAAATTGCTAAGGTTTGCTTGCAGTACCTTGAAAAGTAGGAAATAATTTGTCTAGAACCGTTCGATGATCGGGAATGTGTCTTGTGCAATGCAAAAATAGGGTATCTACTAGCCCCTTCACACTGATCTTGCGGTTTTCTTTTTGCATTGTCACCTGTTCGCATAAGACATGGAACTGGCGCCAGCCTCGAACCCAGACACTGTCCACTGTCCAGCGTCCGCCGTCTGTGACTGGCCCAATCGAATTAAAATCAAATGTGAATTATACGAAAACCGCAAGACGTGGGCAGCTTTTTTGGTTTTCAGATTTCTGTTTGCGGAGTTTGCTGTTTGGTTTTGGTTTACTGCGGCTCGCTGTTTGCATTTAACTTAAGTTATGTTATAATTTGTGTATATCTCTTTAACGACTCTCGAAGTGAACGCCAGCCTGGCATCATGAGTCTAAAAATAGAGTCATAGCTCAGGTGCCCCCGAGTTAAACTTACAAATCTGATATGAGTGCACCTACTCGCTGCTCTCTGCTCTGTCTCAGTGTGGGTGTCGTTAGAAATACTGAAATAATGTAATGCAGTTCTTAAGTGCTTCCAAGTTGTGCTTATGACAAACCGAAATCGGAATTAGCTGTATGCAACATTGCCATTGCCCATGGCACCTCCCTGCCGGACTTAGTTATGAAACAATCTAGTATGCCGAGAATTTATTTTATTTTCTCTCATCCATGTATCCCGAAACTGTAAGCAGTCAGTAAAGTTCAGTATATTGATTCAGAGACTATAAAAAATCAGAAATCAAATTTAAGTCGCGTTAAAAACAAACGGAATTCAAATGCGCCTCATTCTGTTCTTTCTGTATACTATCGAGACGATACTGAATCTGTGGGCTCTAGCCTTCCATGTGGGCACCTATATATCACTAAACAACTACAGCGATCTGCCGAAGGAAGAGTACCAGCAGTACATATTCTCGATGATCTTCCAGTTTATCACTGTGCTCACCATGTTTTCCAGCATCGGCCTCTGCACCGGAAATTTTCCGAGCTTTTGGCTCGAAGTGCTTCGTACGTCCGCGGCCTTTATGTGCAATATATTTCTGTCGATTGCCACAATGTACGATACGGAGATCAGCGGTGTCCAAACCTTCGTGGTGTTGCAGCAAAAAGTGCATCCGTATTTAGCATTTATGAAGGGCCAGTCGATTTGTTCTCTGCTTACTGGATCCGTGAACTTACTACACTGCATCCTGATTATAGATTTAATGATGAGCTTTGGCAACATGGAAAACATTAGCGATAAAGACGGTGCTGAAATATTTCTCGCTCGACCGGTTAAGATTTATTTTCTAGGTGCATGGGTCACTAAACGACTTGATAAATACTATTGGTACCAGGTCAGCACAGAAAGACGTCGCATTTCCATTTAGCTTAAAAGCTTCGCAAAAAAAAACTGAAAAGATTGCAAACTTAACCAACAAACTAGCGGAAAATAAATAACTTCGATCCGAGTTTTCTAATTAATTAAGGACTTGGCATTGCAAATTTGAGAGAATCTTGGACATGGTTTAATAATAAGGAATTATCGATTCACATCACAATCTGTGGCAGTTGCTGAGATAAAATAGTTTATGCAGATATCCAGACAGACAGTGTTACAAATGAGAATCTCATTTTCTTTCAGATACTGTTAAAAAAATTCAAATATTGCACAAATAAAGAACACGATAATTTGTTGGAATATCTTCATTGATTTTCATAAAAGCACAATCTAATCCCTAGTTATCGAGAGCCAGTCCCGATAACTGGCTGAGCTGAATTCATTCATGAGCTTCGGCTTCATTCATGAGTTTCTAGTTTAAGGTAAGCCACACGAACACCTACTACCAAGAGCAGCAAAAACAGAAACAACAACATGAACAACCCAACAGCAGCAGCAACTCCAACTGACAACTGGCAACTGCACATTATTTATAACATTTTGGGGTCACATGTTGGCGTGTGTTGCAAATTAAATTTGCAAATTATAGGCTGTCGCAGCGGGTTTCCGGTACAACAACAACAATAACAACAACAACAGCGTATATTACACTCACACAAATACAGTGATGCTTCAGATGTGTGGCAGCATAAACAAACTGCAGGGCTTAGCTGAAGATTGAGCTTGAGCTTGAGCCACAGCTCGAGCGCCAGTTTCAGCTGCACTTCATCACGCTCCTCAACCGCCTGACAAGCTCAATGGAAACTCATACAGTGTGCCAAAGTGCGCCGCCCCTTGCCCCTATCCCAAGTAGAGCAGGAGTGCAAGAGAGCAGACTAGAAATGGCACAATCAACAGAAAATGGTCTCGTGCATATTTGAACTGTCATGCCCCTGTGAGTCGCAACGTGGCCTCGCAGTCGGCGGAGCCACAAACAATTGTCTGACATTTGAGATTTGAGGCAAAATGTCAGTCCGACAGTGGCTGCTTCACTGTAAAGCGCTCGACTCGCCACCAACCTCCATCGTGGGCCGACTCTTCTCAGTCTCAGTCCCCCCGGAGATGCTTTACAAATATGACACCAAAATGCGTTGACGCTAGTTGAAGAATACCAATACGAATATCTAATACCCTGGCCCACAGTTATGTATAGGAACTACGCTCATTTTTATCAAACATTTGAAGAGACAACTATCTACGTAAACGATTCACTTTTATTTAAAAACGAAGCTTTAACAGACTTAATCATGTTAGGGAATTTTGGATGATTCTACATGTTCATTATTTTTCCATTTAAATATTATTCCAATTGACACCATAAAGAGAATATCATATTAAACTTCAATTTTGAAAAGCTTATATATTACAAGATTTATATAAGACAGAAATTCCCGATATTTTTGAGTATTTACACTTTGAAACACAAAGTTTATACTTGCAGATAATCAGGGATGTTCATATGATCTGTGAAAACAGAAGTTATAATTTGTACAAATCTAGATTATTCTCAGATTAATTGGAAGTATATGTTAGCAGGTATTCTCAATTTAAACACAAAGGTTACCTTCGGCATGCCGAAGGTTCTATACCCTTGCTGGTTCTTATTGCCTCCGATAGTTCCTTTACTAGTGATATACATATGTACAATGGTGTAGAAAAGTATGTCTGATAAGTTATTTTTCAAATTAGAACTGGTCTTCATACAAAAACCTTAATTTTGGCCGATTGTTCCTATAACAGTAGTACGATAGTCCGATTTTGATGAAATTTTATATGCAAGTTATGTATACAAAAAGGGCTGATGAAGTATATTTAGTTGTCCGATAGTTTGTACTGCAGATATACGATAATTCGGTCCGATCCGGCGCGTTGCGACTTACATATAGATAGTTTTAAAACTAGTTTAGAATATATATATGGTCAGAGATGTCTGCCAAAATTATTATACCCTCTACAACGCTATAAAATTGGTTAAGTGAAAGGAATCTGAGTACTTATGTGCACTATTTTCACTGCATATGATACATATGTTATGTTGGAACTCTTCATTTTACCAAAGCTAAGCAAGTTAAAGAAAAGATTCTCAGTTTTCAAGGTACTTCTAACATAAAGAGTCAAAACCACTTTATGATAGAACACACTTATATAAATAGTATGCTCATCAAAGACAAAGCCCTTATTATATGTTGAGCTTCAATCTAATTCGCTGTTCCTTTGTCCAACAAACTTGATAACTTCGCTTCGAGGACTTCACTAGTCAGTGGCAACTCCAAACGGGCCATAAACAACGCAGATCACAAGATTTCCAGCTAAATTTGGAAGTCAAATAATTTACATTCAACTTTTTAGTTGCTTCTCTTTCTGCCGCTGTTGATTGTGCTCTTGCTGCTGCTGTTGTTGCTGCTGATGTTGCTATTATAATGTTGTTGTTGCGTGATTTGAAGTTTCTTGTTATTGTTTTCTCTCATTTTCCAGCCAGTCTCGGCCTGGTGGGCGAATCGCGCGCGCGCTACCCACTCGCAGCTTTTGTTGCTGTTGCCTTTTTTAGAGCTGCTTTGGACGAGCCGCCGCTTCAATTTGATTGGTGGTCAATGCTGGTAGCCGTGTTTCAAGTGCGTTTGCCCCCACTCACCTACTCTCCCTACCCCCTCCCTTAGTTGCTTCATGCCACAAGCCACTTGACACATTTCAGTGAAGCAGCGCAGCAGCAGCGGCGGCGGCAGCGCACGAACCAATTCAAAAATAGCTCTCACATATTACGCGCATATTTTCTAATGAGCTCATGCGTGCCACAGATCGCCATGGTTCGAAGCGATTCGTCTCGTTCATAATGAACGCCCTATGCTTCGCCTCCTCCATCTCTTTCTCCACCCCCTTCTCTCGTTCTTATCCATAGCACTGATCCGCCCATATCACAGCGCCTGTGATTGACTTATTTTAGATTTGTTCGACTCTCCTCCGGTTGGGTGCGTTATAGAGCACAGACACTGTCGGGTGCCAAGTTTTTGGGGTCTCAAGTATCGTTAGCACAAAGTCAGAGGCTGTCTTCGCGCACTTGGCCGCTGTCAATGCTGAAAGACATTGCGATTTGCGAGTGAAACAACAAAAGGCTGGCTAATTAGCTTGCTGCTAATGCGATAAGTGCTTTTGATGTGTAGACTACTTCACAGTTAGCAAAGTATCTTTATATAACATACTTATTGTAGGTTTGCGAATGAGCTGCATTAAACAAAGATTCCTCAGCAATGTTACTTTATCATATTAAAATTAGATAAGGAAATGATAATTTGAAATACGTATATTTAATCTAACAAATATTTGTATTTTGACTGCAGAAGTAAATGTGTTATCCTCAATGTTGCGCAATCGCCACCTTCTCATTGTATACAGAAACCTTCAAACAGGCAGATGGAAGCCAAACGTATAAAAAGGCTAGCTGGTCTAAATCGAGTCATCTTTTAATGGTATTTTTCCTTCTTTCTGTTACAATGGTTATCCATTAATATACCAATTTACTAAGAGACCATTATAGGGTTGCTTTTCGATGCTAGAAGTTATATTTAGTTAATGAAAAATAGTTTGTCGTTCTATTGGTAAACTATCATATAGTCTAAGTCTGTTTTCCGATGTGGCCCACCATTTCAAATGCCTGCGGATAGTTTTTGACGCAATCAAAGCTCATTTATTAAACGGTTAGGACTAAAATGTCACAGTCGGCAGTCCATTAGCAGACACACACTCACTCAAACATGGCCAACATACACATTGCCCTCCGTTTATCCGAATTGACTTTGTAATGCACATCCTCAACACGGGATACACATGTGTGTGTGCGTGTGTGTGTGTGCGAGGAGCAACAAGAAAACTGCAATCAGGCCATCAAATCGCAATGGCTTCAACTGCGACTCCGAATCCAAGTCGTACTCCCAGCCAGACGACGACGACAGCAGCCAACAAAGCCAACAAAACAGCATACAAAGCTACTTATTTTGGCAGCAGCCCCCGCAAGAAAAAAACTAATATAAAATAAATAACAAGAAGGCGCAGCACAATTGGCCGCATCGAACAGCGTATACCCTGCCAAGGTAGTGAGTTTACCATACATGAATGAACAAATTAGTTAAGAGTAGAACAAAATATTATAATTATAGGAATAGGTGTTAAAAATCCTATTATATTGTAGTATTCATATACCTTATTATAGCGTTGTTTTGGCGACCTTAAGTTTTTATTATCAAGCACCTCGAACCAACTGCAATCATAATGATTATATTTATTTATTATTTATTTTGTTACTTCATTAATTATACAAAAAATCAAAACATGGGCCAACTCAGTAGTGGAGGTTTTAATGTGTTATCAACTTTTGAATGACACAATAGTTGAATAGTTTTAAAATGTATAAATCATCTAAAATATTAGCTTTTATAAAAAGTATAGTTTTGCTCTTTCTTTATTTTAATTTTCCACAAATTTCATCAATTAATGACAAGGTTTTTTCACTAAAAGAGTATTTACACTTATTTTAGAAAAAAAACATATCATTATCTCACGTACGCTGTTGATGCATTTAACAAATCGTATGATTTTCATTTTATTCGTCAGTAAGATGATACTCCACAGTGCGTTACAAGGGTCATGACTTGCCAGCAATGCTCAACTCGCGTAGTGTACAATAAAAAGCCAGACCCAAAAACTGCGCCAGTTGCGCGTCGACCGAGAGTTTTTCTAAGCCGACACGCGTTGACTTTGGCTACATGACTGTTGTCCCTGCCCCACTTTCCCCCCTTTACTGCAACTGCCGTCGCTTGTGCTTCTGCTGCTGCTGCTGCTGGAAGCTGCTCTGACTTCCTCGAACCTCTCGCTCGCACTCGCAGCCACACTCGCGCAGCGACATTGCATTTGAACAGTGGAACAAATTTGCAGCTGATTTATGTAAATCGCCAGCGAGTTTGGGTCTCCAATCAGCGTGCGGCTGGGTCGGCTGCTCCTGCGGCTGCTGAGCTGCTGCTCCTCTGCCAGCTCGGGCGTTGTGTATTGTGCCGTTATTCGGCCCAGGCTGCAAAAGTGCAATTCATTCAGCTGCTCGAAAAACTTTTCGTTATGAATGAAGCTGCCCACGCGCAGTGCGCCGAAAAAGTAAAAATCAAACAAGACAAACCCGAAACCGACGCTGCAGTCGCTGTCGACGTCGACAGCGGATGTTGTTATTGTTGTTGCAATTGTTGTTGTTGTCGTGCTGCGCCTCATTCATTAAACGTTTTCGATATTTTTTATGAGCACATTGGGTAGGGGGTGCGGTGGAAGTGCGGGCGCAGGCGCAGTTGAACTGCAATTTTGTCGCTTTTCATGCCAAAAATCGATCAACGCCGCCGCCGCCGACGACGTTGACGTTGTCGCTGCGTCGTGACAAGCGAGCGTGGCTCAAGCCGGCCGAGGCACATGGCCGAGTTATGGCTTACTGCTGTTGGCCAATATTCAAATGCAATTTATGTCATCGTCGCCGCTTTTATGCACACATGACGTCAGCCTGGCCATGATTGTGGTTTCTCGTTCAGTTGCTAGTTGTTGCTGATACTGTTGTTGTGGTTTTTGTTGCTGTTGTTGGTGCTGTCGCTCTAGCACCCATAAAGTTGCAATGCCCGCCAGCTGAGTGTGAGAATTCCGTTTTTTGCCAAAGCCAACGGAGTAAGGATAGCCACAGTGAAGCGCACTCGACTGCAAGATACCCTTTGCCCTGTTTTGCACTACATTATATACGGCTTTTCACATTTTCTTACAGATATATGAACAGACAGACAAGAACTAAAGTATCGAACATGAAAAGCTGAAGAGTCTTATAAGAAATTGTTTCTTAAAAAATCTTTGTATTTCTAGTCCAATTAAATTATAATTTAGACTTTTACTTTATTTAATAGTCAGCTAAATGTATAAATATATATCTAATATATATAGTACATGTATATATTGTATATAAATACAAATTTTTGGTGGGGATCAGCGTGCCTACCAATATTTGATTTAAACTTACTTATTTATAATAATGAATATCTTATAACCGATAATATCAAATGAATTTAGATAAAATATCAAGAATATTTGTATATTGTGGAATCTGCCACGCCTCCTTTATTTGCAAAAGTATTGTATACCCAGCTAATTCCTATAAAAGTATAGAGTACACCATAATTAAGCACGCATTCAAGTTTATGTGTTTGTTTTGAGTGTGTGTAGGTAGTTCTTGATTTGAAAGTTACAGGTAGACATATAGTTAAGAATAGAGAAAGTTCTAATCAAAATCATTATTATTGCCTTGGGAAATAACAATTGTTGCTCTCTAGAGAGTAAACTTAAATGATTGCATGTTGGAAATGTACAACAATGTCTCGAATAAGTTTTGGAGATATTATTTGAAAGAAAACCAACAAAGTCTCAATGGTGTCATAAAATTGCAGTTTCGATTGGGTTCCAAACTGTGTGAAACTAATAAATAAGCAAAGAAAATTTCATTGGTATTTTATTCTAATCTTTTCCTATGATTCCTCGTTGACTAGAGCGGAAACAGTATTCAAGCGAACTAAACTTAACGACTTGAAAATATTAGAACACTTTGTATAGGGAACAATGACAACCGTTGACAATCTTTGAAATACGATACCATTCGCCAGAGAAAGAGCGTAGATGCCTGCTGATTGCACCGCTCCCCCCCCCTCCTCTCTATAGGAAAAGCGAAGTCATTCATGTCGAGAGAGATTTGGAAATGTTTTCATTGAATGCACGAAACGATGTCGAAGCATTTGACAGTTCATTTGTTGGCATTCAAGAGAGTTGGGCTTTACGGGTTTTCCGGTCTTCCGCGACATTATGATGATCATGCTAATGCGGTTCCGGTGTGCGTGGCTAATGGAGACGATCGTCTGTCCGCTTGTCCCACTGATCGAGTGATGAGCATCGCATCTTAGCCCTGGCCATCAATTTGCATTTGCTGCCCACGTCTCGCTTTGCCTCTCCACGGCTCGTGCCCTTTTGGCACCTGGGCTTGGGCCGTGTTCATTCATGATTTCATCACGTTGCGACGTGGGCGCATCTTCGTCTCCATACCCAAGTCCCTTTACTATTTCATTCATAAAAAATCCAAGTTCGACTCGTAACCCAACACCGAGCGTTGATTTTATTAGGTTAAGCTGCGGGTGCCGCAACTCAGCTCGACTCGTCTCGATTCGAGCCAACCCAATGCGACGCGAGACTTGCAACATTTGGTTGCATCTTCCGTTGTGCGTTGTGCACTGTGTGCATCGCTTAATTTTAGCAACATTTAACCCACTTCTTGTTTTGCTAATGAAGTGTCAACAACAAATTGAATGTCTAACATTTGTTGCATGTCGCCAGCAACAGCAACAGCAACAACAACAACTGCAGCCACAACATGTGTCCGCGTCTTTGTTTAATGCTTTAAATAAATAAATGCGAATGCAAATGTGAAATGTAAAATGTAAAATGCAAAGTCAACAAGAAAACTTGACCAGCAAAGCAATAAAAAAGAGTCGCACTTGGAATGCTCTGCAAAGAGCGAAAGGAAACACATATACACAGGTGTCTCTGTTTGTCTTAAATATAAGGTACTGTTAAGGCTCGTTGATTGTTTGAGGGAGAGAGCGACTAATCGTTGTTGCCATGCATGTTTTTAACAACTTCTGCTGTGTATATTATATATTTTATTTATATATTTTACAATCAAGTCCGATCTCTGTGTGTTTGTATTTGCTAATTGTGAGTATTAAATATTTTGAATGTAATTCTGATGATAATAACTAATCAATCTGTCAATCATTCGCTCTACCCTGCATTACCCATGCCCCAATTGGCAGGGTATAACTTAATATAATTTATGTCAATACGTAGCCGACACGTAGGCCCCTGGGCCAGGGCGCACAGTTCCACTCATTGATGGCGGCGGCTCAGTTGTTGTCGCTGTTGCAATCGCCGAACATCGCTTGCCAAGTGTGTCGCAGTTGCAGTCGCCGTTGCAGTTGCAGTCGCCGTTGCAGTTGGCGTTGGCGTCGGCGTTGCAGTCGCGCAATCAGCGGCGACGTCAACGTCACAACAAAGTTGAAAGCCAGCGATCAATTTGCATACAACGGCCGCCGTTTTGTGAATGAAAATTTTGTTTTTGGCCAAGTGGCCAGACGAAAACAACAACAACAACAATAGCAGCAGCAACAAGCACAGCAGCAGTAACAACAACAACAGCAGCAACAACTGGCACAACAACAACAGCAAATTAAAGCGGCAACTTGCAATAAATTGTTGAATTTTATTATGCTGCAGTCGCAGATACAGGGTGCTGCTGCCGCTGCCGTTGCTGCTGCTGCTGCTGCTGCTACAGCCTACGCACTGACCGCAGCCCACACGCCAAGCATGTATCCGCGAGATACGCGACCGTCTGCGACTGTGTCGACTGTGTCGTGCGCCATGTTGCGGCTAATTCGATTCTGCATTGCCAAACGCTTTGCCAGAGTCGAAGCTGCCGATTGCCTTTGGCTACGCCAACACACACCAACAACAGCAGCAACAGCAACAACAACAAAAGCAGCAGCAGCAGCAGATGGATAGATACAAAGATACATAGATACAGATACTATGGCTAAGTGGAAGCTGACTGTGTTTTCATTGATGCTTTTTGGCAGTTTGCTTTGCGTTTTCGTTGCCTTGATTCATTCATATGTTGTACCCCTTCTTGTTTCGCTTGTCTCCCATTTATCCACTTACTTCTCCATATTAATTGCCGCCGTCAATGCGATAATAAATTATTACAGCAACCATCAAGCTGGCTCGTCGGGTGGGCGTAATGCGGGGGAGGGGAGATGAAGTTAGGCTCAGATAATGTACTAAGTCGGTCTATCCCCAGGGCAGCGCCTCACTGAGCTTCCATGGCTTATGTGGACTGTTTCTCACTGGAGCATTTAAATATCTGGAGGAGGAGGAGGCGCCTTGAACGCCACAAAGTGTGTTGATAAAGCCATCTCCGTATACACGTCTGTAGGAACACTTACAATAGATCTTAAAGAATACAAAGACTTACCAAGTTTGCTGGCAACATGTCTAATAATTGCAGGCAGCTTAAGTTTTTCCACCTTATATGGATAAAACAAAGCGTTCCCTTACATATTCCATAATATTTATGTAGTTTTGATGAAGTTGGACACTCCAGAACTTCAGAATGAGTCTTTCAACATTCATTTATTTGGAACACATCGAGAGACTTTCTAATTTGCCAGCGCCAACTGTTTAATGCGACACAATGTTGCACGGATTACGAAATGCTGGCAAACGGTTTAGTTCATCATACACACCCAAACACACACAGATACTGCGAGTAGTTTATGGTCGCGACAGCGCGAAGTGCAGCCAAAAATGATGACAGCCCGAATGAGAATTTATATGGGAAGCCATAAAGAAGGCGACGCATAAATAACCAGACGCACTGGGGCATGCAACCTGAAGAGATTCTCCGCGGTCCCTCTCTATCTCTCTCTCTCACTTTCTCTTCTTTCTCTTTCTCTGTTGCACGCGCAACCAATTAAATTAAAAGCAATCGATGTTCTGTTGCGGGCGGGGATCGAGTGGGGGGTGGAGGGGGCTCGTGATGTGTGTGAATTTTGTGTACACTTTGCAAGTGCGAACTGTTCCCACACCCACCAGCAGCCACCGAGGCAGCCAAGTGATCGCGAGCAATCGAGCTAACTGTGCAACCCACTAGCCAATTGGCTAAGCCAATTTGGTAACCACGTCGTCGCGTGGCGACTAAACGGACGCCTCCAGTCACAAGTCCACACAGTCTAGCGATCTCTCGCGATCTGCTTTTGGAGCAGTCGCGATCAGTTGAGTGACCCCCACCCGGCAAATTGCCGTGTGTAGGACTCGAAAGCGACGCGACGCGATGCGATGCGATGCGACGAAACTCGAGGCGGCACGCGACCAGCTCGCGTCACCTCCGTCATCTCCGACGCCCCCAACAACAGCTGGCAAAGCCTTCCCGCCCCGCCTCCACTCTGTAGAATTCTGCGTGCTCTCTTGGCATCGACAAGTGTAGGGGACGCTGTTGTTGACGTCGCGTCTGGTCGCGTCTGGTTGCTGATATTGCGGGGGTTGTTTGTTTGTTGTGCTTGCGGTTTGTTTGTTTGCTTTTCTTATTTACCCACACATACACACACACACATACATACACACACACACACACATGCCGTCAGAGAGTGTCCACCCACCTGCAAAGCCAAAATGTCGGTCAGCTGTTTTGGTTCTTCAAGTTCAAGGGCAACTCGAACCTTCGAGGATTCTGCCTCCTGCTCTGTCCCTGCCCCTGACTCTCTCTCTCTTTCTCTCCCCCTCTCTTTCTCTCTGTGTTCTCTCTTTCTGTTTCTCTGTCTTTAGTTCTGCTTGGGCGTTGTTGGCACGCGCTGACTTGGCCCACGTCTGGTATGTGCCACGCCCCCTCTTACTTGCACTTTTGCTGCGTGTCATTTGTCGCCCAGCGCCAAGTTTGGACGTGGTCGTCGCCTGGTCGTGTGCCGGCACGCTGCGCCAGCTCAAATAAATCAACAACATGTTGCACGTTGCACGTTGCAACTCGCCTATCGCATCCGGTTCGCCCAGGCGCGGTCGATTCTGTTTTATATTTGCTTTATATATATGATATATATATGGATATGTATATAGTTTTGGGCTCCGACTCAATCAAGCCATTTTACAGGCCATTTTTATGTGGTGCAAATCGACGGCGACGGCGCATTGTTGTTGTTCTTGTTGTTGTTGTTGCCCCATGTCAGAAGAGGCTGCGTCCAAGCCAGGCCAACATGGCAGTCAACAAATTTACGACATAATAATTTACATTTATCTGCTGCAACGAGGCAGCCACATTGCAACTGCAACAACAACAACAAACTGGATCTTAATATTTGTGCGTGAATTTGGTTCCCTCGACCCTCAAGTCGAAGTGCGTTTCCACTGTAAGTGGCCAGTTATGGACTTAGAATATACTAAAAAATACTTCATATAAAAAAATACCTTCTAAATATCTGTGTAAAATAAAACGTACGAAGTAGAGAAAAACTGTTGAATAATTGTGAAAGGAAAGAAATTAAAACAGTTTCATGCAATATCAAATATTATTAGAATTTAATTTTATCCTATTAGAAATATTATAAAAATACAAAATATACCAAAAGCAAAAGCTATAAATATTACAAGCCCAACTATTTAATAAAGCCAGAGGGAATAAATTTCTTCAAATCAGACTAACAATCTCAAGATGTAAAAATATTTATTAAAGAATTAAAAGTTGGGAAAACTAAGCCGACTTCAAATAGTAAACTAAGTATTTAAACACAATACCCACAATTTTAAGTATAAATTAGAGTTTCTGATCCTGCACAAAGCTGTTGGCTTAGCCGTAACCACTCGTCACTGAGAAGGGCATTGCAAACCGTCAGCGCCATGTTGTATAATAAGTTACCTTCTGCGCGATATGTCGACGTCAGTGAGAGACGCCGGCGCAGACGTCGCCTCTTTATCAGTTTATTACTTGGAAAACTTTTCATTTTAATATCATTTCGCATTTGCGCAATGCAATCGTTGTTGTTGTTGTTGCCCCTGCTGTTGTTGCCGCTGCAGTTGAGCGACTTTTAATTTCGAACGCCTTCGTGGCAAGACGCGAACAAATCGGGTTGGTTGCCTGCCTGCTTGACTGACTGCTGCATTGATAAATGGGCACCGGTTTTGGGGAGCTGCAACAAGCTGGCTACGCTCCAAACGAACACCTTCGTTCTGTGTCTCTGGCTGACGAGCGAAGCAGGAAAAGGAGGCAGCAAAGCTTAGCTGGGCAGGGGAAAATATTCTGAAACATTCCCTCTCCGTCTCTCTCTCTCTCTCTCTCTCTCTTCCTCACTCTCTCTTGGCGAAAATCGATGGAGCTAAAAATTGCCGGTTCCAGCCCCAACGCGTCACTGCGCGTAAAGCTGCCCGGTAAATTTTATGAATGAATGCGGAAAGCATAGCATACTTAAAAGCGCGCCTGCGTTGCCCAACCCCCCTGGGAATCCTTCCCATACTGTGTGTGTGTTTGTGTGGCGTGTGTATTTGAGTTGTGACGAAAGCGGCACGTCCTTGACTCTAACAACAGGTGGATTTCTGCCAGCTGAGGGAATTTGTTTCCCTTTATCCCCCTGAGCCACCTTCCATTCATCCATTGTGAGTGCTCTCTGACGCATTGAAAGCCGACAGTGAGTGCGGCCCATAAATTTTCATTAGTTCGTGCAGTGCGCCCAGTGTGACTAAAAATAGACGACACATCCAGGCGAATACGGGCGTCAGAAAGCAGCGACAAGCCTCTGGGCGAGTGGCATGTGGCACGTGTGTGACCTAACCTCACAAACAAAAAGCCACAGCAAACGAATTGATAAAAGCTTTGGGAATTCAGAAACAATCGAAATCAAGCCGAGACTTGTAATATTCTAGTGACTTTATAATTCCAAGTATAATCTCCAAGTTGCGACTGTCCCCTTCGATTCTCTTATTATGGCCACATGTCTCACTTAACCGGGAATGTCAAGTGGCAAGTGGCGAATTCATGAAATCCACTTTGGCACTGGAAATTGACAAACGAAATCACAGTAAATTCACGCGGCTTAAGGAAAACGAAACATAAAAATAAAAAAAAGAAACAAAACAAAAACGGGTCAAGAGACAAAAAGCTTTCGGTACGAGCTATACAAGTATATTATACAATCCAATTCACAATTCACAAAAGCAACATGAACAGTCGAAAACCAAAATCGAGCGATAAATGCAAATCCAAATTTGGTCAAAAGTAGGCACCACAAATTTCGGGGCACATCGTTGTTGTCTTTTGTTGATTTCCCTTTGTTGTTCTTGAGTCTCAAGTCTCGAGTCTTAACCAATTTTGGGCAAACTTTGTGATTTGTGCTTAATTGCGGTTGCGGTTGGGTTCGAGCCAACCTCCAAAAACGGCAACATTTCTTGCCAGACGTTAAACAAGTTAATAATTTCGCTGTCCGCTTAATCATCGCAAGCGGGCAACAACAACAACATTTAAGAAGAAGAAAACAACGACGCGTCGTCGACTATTTTTAACCAATTTCGCAATACAAATCCCACGAGATTTCAACTCGAATACCTGGCAATAACGGTAGATCTATTGAGTTCTAAGTACAAGTACACATACCTGGTATACAGTGGGTAGTGAGGATATATGTATAAGATACATATGTAAATACACAAATGTTAATATGTATAGAAGCATAATAATATAGTCATTTGAAGTTAACAATGTAAAGAAGACATCGTCGTTCTCATTAAGTATATTGGAATAATTAAATATATAACATAGTATAGAATATTAATAATATTATAATATAGTTATTGTATTTAAACAGGGTGTGTTTGTACCCTAACGAAATATTGCATTATTTATAATGCTGTACAGTGGCACTTGTAAACTACTACCGGATCACTATATCTTAAAGAAAACTATTTATTGACAGATTATTTAAATATTTTCAAATTGAAATCTAATGATACTTCTCTCCACTCTATTCGTGGCCCTCTACAAATTGTTCTTAAGTCTTTTCAAAATATTATAGATTTATATGCAATGTGAATCTAAGCATAGGGTATAAAACGTTCGGTATGGTGAACCTTTCGTGTTCTATCTTTCCCTCAAAGCAGACTTCAGTCCATTCAGGTTTCATTGCGCCTGATGTGCATTAGAGTTGATTAATTTGGCCGCATTACAAGAGTGTTTTGCTTCGTGTTCAGCATTAATTTGCCGTGTGATTTTCGGGATGAGCGACTGGAAAGGCAAGTGGAATGAGGAAACGCTGGACGAGATGCGAGTTGGCAGGCCGAAAAAGAAAATTCATGTTTTTTTTCGCAGGCCAACAGCGTAAAGAAAAGCGAGCAAAGCAAGCTAAAACTATTTGAAGTTATTTTTGCCACTTGGCCTGACACTCTCGTCTGTGTCATTGTTCCATGTGTGGCACATTGTTGGTGCTGTTGTTGCAAGTGTTGCTGCTGTTGTTGGAGTGTGCCTGTAAAGTGTTCGCCTGTCGCTTTCATTATGCATCGCAAGCAGAGCGAGTAGGCGTATTTTGATTATGATAAACTGGCGAATTATGTTGTCACTTTGCATTTTTCATATAGAATGAAATTATATTTTATAAGCACTGCACTTCCCCCTAGCAGCACACCCCACCTCTCGCTGTTCATATTGTGATTGTCGTGTCGTCTCTCGAAAATATTTACATGTCATGGCATTTGAAGGGATTTATGTGTCGCCCCAAAGTTCCCGAATGGCGACTCCCTGTCAGGCGACAGGCGACTTTACGCGGTGAAAAATGACACAAACTAGAGAATCGGAGAACTATATTAACCAGTCAGTTGGAGAATTGCTTTGCAGCTTAGCCAAAAAGCAATGAAAATATCTCATTCCTGTTGGCAATACTTGACTAGACTCTACTCTAGCAGAGGCAACTGACAGATCGACTATCAACCCTCGAAGCTATATTCTAAACACTGCCGAAATCGTGTCCAATCTACCCCCTACTCAGCGAACAGGGTATAATCTTGGGAAAACATAAAAAATGAACTTTCGCGGTGCCATTTGTTTGGCTTAGCAACGTCAAAGATACGCATACACGAAACGAAAACATTCTCTGTGTATCCATGGCCAATTTAATATACTCTCACCGTTGGCATCTATATTTAAATATCGCCCGTCTATTTCTGATCATTAACGTAACGAAGATTGTAAACAAAATGCCTCGCCTCGCCACACCACAAAGAATTCATCCGCGTGACGCCGAATTCGCAAAAACAGCAGAAAAACAATGACGTATCTGCAATTCCCTGAGATAGTACCCGATATATGAAAGCCCTCCCACACTATTGCTGGCGAAGAAAAACAAACAAACGAGCGTGTTCTAACTATAGTCTTTAGTCGAGTCTGGAACACCCAAAAATAGATTAATTCGGTTGTTTTTCTCTTTGATTTGCAATTTCGGGAAAAACGTCATGACTTTTAGCTGAATTCAGTTAGTTGGCTCTATAAATATACCAACTAAATGGGCCACTCAATCAATAAAAACACAAAAACCTCCGATTTCCGATTTCAGATGTCTTAGGCCCAATAGAGATGTACGTGACACAGTTCAGATCGTCGCAGGCAAAAGACGCAGCTGCAAATCCAAAGGATTTACATGCCGAATATTGAACACACTTTCTGCCAATGAAACTATCAATTTTGAACTAAACAAATACATAAAGTAATAGGACTAGTGTGTCCCAAGAATTTCATCATCAAAGCTCAACTAGATTTTGAGTTAACACAGATATAGAATAGTTAGTGTTTATCTAGTTTAACGAATCATGTCTCATATTTCGTAAGAATGCCCTGATACCCTGCGGAGGAATATAAAAAGAGAAATGCCCGACGCGGCTGGGGAAATATCTGAATATCTGTTCAGGGTTGGGGACTGTTGAACAGCGCTGCGAACATAAAAATTACAAGCTATATCAAGACTGGATAGTTCGGCCAGATATGCCAGGCATACCAGAAATTAATGGCAACAACGCGGCGCAAACACGACAAAATTTGTTTTGTCTCTACAGCTCTAGCTGTATTTGTATCTGTGGCTGTAGCTCTATTCTGGCTAGCCCATTGTCGAAACCGTGTGTCAAACGAAAAAGCATTAGCCAGCCCCGAATGCCATATGGAACACGAAAATTAATGATGTAACTTGGCGCAGCGGAAGTGTGTCATGGATCTTAAAGATTCCGCTGCCTCAAAGTGTTTCAAAGAGCTGTTCGAAGTGCTCATTAGCCAGGCCAGGGGCCGGACCGATTCCCATCCTCCTTCCTCCCTTCCACGCCCCTCCGCGCGACTGCTTTCTAATCAAAAGATATAGATGTATCCAAGTGGGTATATCGAGTAAGAATATATTTAGTATGTACATATATATTATATAGAGGAGCCTAAATTTAGACCTCTGGCATACATAAATACAAAAGTATGTTTGTTTTTTATAGATATATGTTATTAGGCCGATTGACGCACAATGCGAACTGTGACGCTCTCGTGCTTATCGATATCTTTATCTTTATCTATAACAACTACTTCAACCCCCAACCCCTGTACCAGTGACGTGCTTTCTGACCGGCTGATAAGCGATAAACATAGTTTCGCAATGTTTACAGAATTTACCATGGCATTGCTGAAACGCTTGAGAATACGATTACATGCGTTCCCCCATCTCTTTTTATCAGCTGTAATATATTATGGCTTTGACTATGTGTAGAATTGAGTACAAAAGTTGCACCAATTTTCTTATTGAATATTTGAATATTAAAAGAATATTCATCAAAATCGTGTAAGAATTCCACGGCAGCACCTTTAACCCATCCCGGTAGTGCAGAATCGCCTGGCAGCACCCATCCAAGACCCTCTGAATTCCTCTTCTGGATGTTATGGTTCCCTGGCTAGGCTATTCAAGGGGAGAAGAAATGTGCGCTATAAACTATAAACGGCATTTAGAGGGATTAACTTTCTGTGGCCGTCGTTGTCATATAAATATCTCCATGTTTCTGTGTGCGCCTCGTAAATAAAGTCATTAAAGCGGAATTCGAGGCATCTCACGAAGATCTGAAATCAAAAAGAACGAAAGAAATAGAGAGAGAAGGAGGTGCATTTGCCACTAAAATGCTGTCACAATCATCCGCGCACAAATGCAAATCTCTGCGAATCATCCACATTTATTTTGGTTTGAGCGACGGATGGGGGGTACTGTTTGGGTTGGACGTCATAGAAAGTGCCTATAATTACCTTGACCGCGGCAAGGCGATGCCCAAATAGAACAGAAAAGCCAAAAATAGAAGACACAATCACACCCAGCAGAAGACTATTCCCGTCCGTCGACGTGAGCATCTAAAGCGGGCCGGGCTGATTAAGCAGACCCCCAAAGACCCCGCAGACCTCACAGCAGACCCCCAGCTGTTCCACCTTCACCCTCGACTACCCTACAATTTATGAACTTGACGTGCGAAATTCAATTTGGAATTATTTTGCTACTTGCACGCGGCGCTTTTCACGTCATCAAAGTTTAATGTAAACAATTACAATCTATCTAGACAATTCCTTAGAGCAGGATAGCAACAGACACTGTGAACTAGTGGGATATAATGAGAGAGAGAGAGAGAGAGCTCGCACGCAGTAGGTAATTCCAATTTAGGCATGATGCCGGCTCGCGATGCTAACCAGATTCTATATATACTACTATAATGGCACACGCTCTCCCAAATACGTTGACCAGCTGATGATGGGCAGCATTTCCCTCAGCGTTTTCCCCTGGCTGGCTTTTCATTTCACACACACGGCCAGCTGCTGTCTTCAGTGGGAACGTATGCCAAGAAAAACAACAGAATTATAATAATAATTGTGAATACTTTTGGCTATAAAATGTTTGTACTTGGCAAATCATAGGGAATATCGGCTTGATTTCTCTAGAATTAAAGCCAATTTCGAAAACATTAGAGATTATTGAAAGAGCTCTTAATAATGGGTATCAAGTCTTCGATCAACTGTCATCAACAGGCTCTTCTTTTCAGATTTAGTGTTATATTTAGTGCAGTGAGGCACGCGTTTTATATTTAGCTGATTGCCACGGCCTCACGTTTGCAGCAAGGGACATTGAAAGAGGAAGAGAGAAAGAATGATAGAGTAAGATATAGAGGGAGCGAGAGAGAATGAATACACTCATTATTCAATGTGTTGTACTACAAAAGCAATCGAAACTTTTGTCAATCTTTCAGATTGCATCGTTATCCATTTTCAGCAACATTTGTTGACCCACTTTCACCCCAGTCGATGCCTATTTTGGCAAACTTGGACATGAGTGTATTCATCATATTTATGAATATTCAAAAGTAATACAATTCGCAATTAGACAGAGTCGACAGGCAAAACAACAACAGCAACACCAGTGGGAGGTGATTGGCTCAGCTTTCGAAACGCAGTGGAAACACTTACGGAAATATACATGTATCATACATATAAAGAAAGATAATCAGATTTGGATCCAGTTACGGAGCCATAAAACGAAACACTGCGACCTATATAGCAGGCCGTAAACCAATGAAAATCGTTTGATATATATTTCATTAGGACTTAACGCCGATTTCAACAGTTATAAAAACCGGTCGAGGCCTTTGGCTAAGTGCTTGAGATATTAAAATGAAAATATTAAGCGCAACTTTTACGAGTCTATTTATTTTATGATGTGTGTTGTTGTTGTGTTTATTAATGTCACGCCGAAATAAATACTCGGCCTTTTTATTGTCCCCATCCTATATATATTTGTGTGTGTGTGTGTGTGTTTATAATTTATTTATTTAACTATCAGTTTAATTTAATGTTCGTCTTTGAAGAACACCCAATGAATTTGCACTAAAATCTTTCTCAATAATTCTTCTTAATTATGAAGAAAATTATTTCACTTTTTCCCCATCTTAATTGGAACATTTTCTCCGAGTTTTCCTAATAGATTAAAATCACAAAACATTTTTCAGACTTGTGTCTATTTTGAATACTTTCGAAATTGTTTTTATATATTTATAGAATACATTTTTATTTGTTTCTTTGCTTTAATTTAGTAAGCTGTGTCTCATAATTTGCAATATTTATGATTTGTTGATAAGCTTAATATCTCAGGGCTGATTTTAATAGATTAAAATGTTCCTCATTAGATCATCTTTTAATGGTGTAGCATGGTTCATTTTGATAACTTTCTTTATATTAATTAAACGATTTTTTATTCAATAGCAGGAACTGTTATTCGTCTATCGATTGCTCCAATTTCGACCAATGGAAATTTTCGATAATTTGCCTGTTTTAATTTCTAATTTGAGTCGAGTTGTTGTTGCTGTCCGTCCGTTTTCTGTTGACTGGAGCAATTTACGGCAACATGCCAAGCTCATAAAGCATATTATGGTGCCCATAAATTATATAATATATTATGAGTCTCTGGGCAGAATGTGATATTTATGAATTTTACACGAATAAAAACTATGCATACTACCACAAGTTTATATAGACGCAAGATCTGCAGCAGACACACATAGGTATATATTGTATGTCTATATACACACATAAATCTCTATATCCATATATATATATATTATATGTACATAAATTTATTCACACCTCAATGGAACGACTCGAAAACTTGCTGAATGACAACGCCCACTGTCCACTGTTGGATTATAGCTTATGCCGTGTGCCTCTGACTACGGCGATATGGCGTCTATAGCCTCTCCAAAATGAAGTTGACTTGCGTAATGCGCACCTGGTAGCGAATAAAACGCTTAACACACAAGACGGGGGAATCCATTCAAAAGGGGGCTCGACGATGGAGAAGTGGAAAAGGTGTGAGAGGGAGAGAGGTGTGGCGAGGGGAGATCTACAACGTCTACAACGCGCCTATTGGTGGCGCACATAAAACAATTGTCAGCGAGGGCAGCGCGAACCAATAATAAAAAGTTTCCAGCGTTTCAAATATTGCTGATGGATTGAAAACTGTGCAAGCGAGACAGCGCGATGGCCAGACGGCAAGTGCAATCGGAGCGACAGTCAATACGCTTTTAATTAAAGCCCACACGGCCCTAACAAACGTCTCGGCCATTTATGGCAATGCGGACCTTGTCGCCAGAGATACCTCGAGAACGTGTCGAGAAGGAGGTTTGGCATTGGCATGTCTCACTCTCAGTCTCAGTCACAGTCTCTCTCGCTCTCTCTTTCTTCACATGTATATCCATCTCCCTCTCGCTCGGCTTGTTCAGTCAAGTTTTGTTTGTTTTGTTTGTTTGAGACGCGTGCCATGTGTCATGCAACTTGCGGATTGCGACTTGCGACTTGTGACTATCTAACGCCTCTGCCTCATCAACAACATTCAACAGCGTGCGTCGACGGCGTCTTTCCACTGACCCACGCGAGGCAACAGGCAACAGCAGCAGCAAGAACAACAACAACAACAACTGCTGCAGCAGTCGCAGAGTTCTCGACGAGCGATAACACGACATAGAAAGCCCACACGACACACACACACATGCATACAAGGCAAGGGGCAGCCTTGCCAGGCGCACAGCACTGCGCACACGAATAGAAACCTGACAGAAGAACAAAAATACATCGCAGTACCATTGATTAGCACACTCTGGGTTTTATTGTTAATTATTATATGCAGATCATTTAGGTATCTACCCTGTATATATTCATATATATTTGCACTTGCAATTGGTAAACTTGCAATTGGTAAACTGTTTCGCAGTTTCCGTTTCTATTCGCTTTTTCGACACTGTCTTGCACTGTTGTCATCACATATTTTACTTTTATATGCTACCATGGAAAACTTCAATTAGTTTACTAATGCGACAACAACGAATAAAAAACGAATAATACAAGCTAATTTATGAATGTTTATTACGCGATTCGCTGCTGCTGGGTGTGCTGCCAATTGAGGAAGAGGTGCAGCCCCAGACGTAGTTCCAACCTCAGTCCCAGCCTCAGCTTCAGCTTTCATTCAAACAGCGATCAGCTCAATCATGTCCATCTTTGGCGAATCAATCGGAGATCACGTATAGTATAGTCAGATATTAATGCAAATAAACCTCTAGGCTGTTCAATTTTTGGTACAATCTGCTAAAATATATATTTCGAATATAATAATGTGAAGTTATTGGTATACGTATTTTAAAGTTTTCTCATAAAGCGAGTTAACTGTGATCACGACATTCAAACGGACAGTCCGAAGGGTACCGAGCAAGTGCGTCTATTCCAATGACCAAGAAAAATTCGCCTTATTTTGAGTAGCTTTAAGAAAATGTTTGAAAAACACAATTTTGTTAAATATGTATAATTATTTGAATATTACATTTAAAGTATCATTGAATAAGAAATGTTTTTGCATAACAACTTCTTTTCTATCGTCATTTAATAAATAAATATAAACCAAAATTGTATGCAACTAAACGTGCGTCTAACCTAAGACCAGCAGTGTATATACTTTGTAGGCTCTGCCCAGCTACCTTATGCCTCTTACATACATTTCCGAGGAGCAGGTTATAATATTCTTCTACTCATAGGGTATGGATGTATAGATAATGGAGGGCCCAAGATATTGATTTCACAAAGACTATTAAAGAGTTTCCTAATACAATGTAAAGAAAAAAGTGAGATGTCATTAGTATTATTTATCTATAAACACAGAGCAGGCACTTGCAACTGAATTGTTATTACTCTGTACAGCAAACAAGAGACATAAGAGAGAGAGAGAAAGAGAGAGAGAGACAGAGAGAGCGAGAGCATGAGCGAGAGAGAGAAAGAGAAAGATGTTCCTCTTCTCTATTTACGGCCAAGTTGAAGGCGACGACGTCACATAAATCGTGTGTGAATAGATTTCTTATTTTTGGCCAACTGGCGTAATGAGTTTTCATTTTCAGCCGTCTACAGGTGGCAAGCTGCACCCGCTCCCCTACGAGCTCAGTGCGAGGCACAGCCCTACCGGCGCGGCGGTACCTAATGATGAAGCAAATAAATAAATAGTTGAGGCTGTGTGTGCATGAAGCTTTTTTTAAAAATAGTCCTCGCCGATTTGTTTGGCTTTGTTTTGGCCCCAAAGAAGACTTTCCACACAAATGAGGCAAAGTTCTATTTTTGGCACGATGTGTGTCTGTGTATCTATTGTGCATATGCATGTGAGTATGTATTTGTATCTGGCAGATAACGGCACGTAATTCCGCGCCGTCTGTTAGGAAAACTTTGCCGACGCGTCGACGTCAAATTGTGCGCAAAATGTTTCCCAATTCCGTGCGGCATTTATTTATTTTTAGGTCATGGCGTGCTCTCCAACCCGATTCAACCCGACTGGGTTATGTTTTGGTTCGTTTCGTCAGCCGGCCGGCCGGCAAATGGCGGCCATGGTCACCCTAATTTGGACTACCCCTCTACCAACACCACAAAATTGCACTTTGTGTAAATAAATTACATTTTACTTGAGTTTTCCCGCGCTGGCAGCGTTTCAAGGGGCTCCTTCCTCTTTGTCTACTCCCGTGTTTCTATTTCTCTTTCTCCTTTTCCCTCCCTTGCTTTCTCTCTCACACTTTGTTTATGTGGCATTTTGTTTATGTTTAGTTTAGTGCAACAATGCGGAATGCGTTTACTTAGTTGTTGTTGCTGCAGCTCGTGGCAACCTTGTCCTTAGCACATGAAAATCTTTTTGGTTTACTGTCGCCACAGCGCGAAATAATTCATTTTTATATATTTTTGGCAAATGCCTGAGGCATGCAGCGGTATGCGGCATGGAAATGAGACATGACGATGGCAGCAAAATGCATAAATAAAACGCGAAATGCGCCAATAAAGATGATAAATGGAGGAAAACTCAATTCGCCTGGCATTTTGTGTGTTTAACTTAATTATGCCAAAGGTTTTTTCCTTTTTATTTATAAATAAATTGTAAAAAGCTTTGACTGCAACCGACTTTAATTTGAATATATTTAACTCGCTTTTCCATTGCGTATTCAATGCCTTAAACAAATATTTTGAACTTCCGGCAGCGCTTTCCTTGACCCAGCCACCCTATTATAGATTTAGCCATTTTCCTGCTAGATCTAAACAAATCTCACGCTCTCTCACGGCCGCCAAAACTGCCCATAAATGGTCAAGTGAATCATTTGTTTAAATTTTGGCCGCGTGTGTTTACGTAGATTGAAAAGTTAATGGGCCGCGCGTTGATGACGTATTTTGGGAAATCATAATACTACACTACATGCCAATACATACACACACAGACACGCACACACACACGTAAGCACGCTGAAGTGAGCGTGTGACTGTAGTACCTGTTGTCTTATTTTTACCTCATTTCCCCTACAAAAGCCAAGAGAGAGCGCGGCCGAAGCTCTCAGTCTCTCAGAGGGACAGTCCAAAAGAGAGAGTGAGAGATCAACAAGCGAAATTCACCACAACTCACCACGCGACTCGCACACGCACACCTGCACTCACATGGCAAGCGGCGGCGGGCCTGGCAAACTGTTGATTGGTTGCTCTGCGCGTGCGCCGCGAAAATGGCTGCACCGCAGGGAGGCAACGCGTCAACCGATTGGTTGCCGGCGTCGCTGTTGCGCAGCTGAGTGTGTGCGTGTGTGCCCGTGTGTGCTGTGACGTGCGAGTTCCCCACGAAGCGGCGCTCTCGCTCTTGCTCTCGCTCTCTGGCTGCTTTTCGGTTTTCGAACTTGTGGCCGCTTTGGCTTTGCGGCGCGTGCCAGCCAAGTAGGGGCAATGCCTCGCGAGTGTGTGTGTGCGTGTGTGTGTGAGAATGGGGCCTACTCTCTCTCTCTCGGTCTCTGTGCGAGTGAGTTTCATTCATAAAAACCGAAAGAGGGCGCATCTCGTGCCTCAGTTGTGTTCGAACAAGCAAACGCGACGGTTTGAAAACCCAGCAGCAGCAACAGCAGCAGCCACAACAGCAACAAGAAAATTCAAGCAAAGATATTAACAAATTTCAACAAATGCAACGTCAACAAAACATACACACAAACAAAGATCGTAAATCGTACTAAATACGCGTATAAACGAATGCGATAATTGTGCAGTAACTAAGTGCGTGAAAATCAAGTGAAAAGTGAAAGAAACGCAAAAGAGAGTGAAAGGATATTTGCGAAAGCTGTCACTCCCTACCCCACTCCCACGACAACAACAACAACGACAACTCTGATGAATGAAAAGCTGCTGTGAACTGTGACGTATGCAAGAAAAGGCATACACAAAATACTAAATACAGATGTTCTATTGATTGCGCGACTACAAGTGAGATTGAGTGAACTGTGCCCACTGTGCAACACAAGTGGCAACTACGAAGCAGCTGCAATCCCCGAGGATTGCACAAGACTAGAGAAAGGAAAGCTCCTTTGAATTCTTCAGCACGTGCCATAGCGATCCAGGTGATTAACGAGTGATTAACCATATATAAAACTCAATGTATTGCCTATATTATGTATATATGTATATACTGTGAAACAGTTGTGAATTGTGTGATTTTTCGAAATATATTATTGGGTATTGTGTTGGGTTGTGCTCATAGATATATGTACAGATAAAAATAAGATATTCACAGACGTACAGCTGTTATCAAAATAATATAATATATGTGTGATGTTGCATACATCTTTGTATTTATTGTCTGTGTCTCTGCTTTCTGATATGTTTTCTTTCAATATCTTTGAGCTATAGATTATGAAGAACTTTCTGCGATACATTTAAAAATTCCCAAGTTTCCCAACACAGTTTGCATTTAAAGTCAGTTTCAAAAGAATAATCGCTTATTGGTGAATTATATTTCCTAAGAGGTGGGATCCACAAAAAAAGTCAAACCTCTTTTAGTGAACTGATTTAAACCATTTTTATTATTCATAAAGTTTTTAAAACGAACGCGTTCAAAATGTTTAGATTGTACCAAAAACCATTGCAATATTTCCGTTCAAAACGCTCTCATTGTAAACTTATTAATCGGATCAAAGTATCCCTTCGCACACATATACAAAAAACTTTAATTTTTGCAAACAAAAATTTCTACTTTATCAAAAATATAATAACTCGGGAAGAGGAATATGTTAGGAATTACTATTTAAAACACAAACTTAAGTGATTGATGTCTTTAAGAGAGATTTCTCATTGTTAATTCGAATTATAAATTTAGTTAATAAATTTTGGGAACTACAAAGTCAATTTTATTTTATTGTAGATAGATAAATAAAATAAACGTAAAATAACATGATATGATATTGAAGAGCTGGAATGGAAACTGTCAAATTTAGTTGCCCCGGGAAAAATGTTTTCGACTGCAACAATTTGATTTGATGTAATTCAAGCAATTATTCATTTAACGCCTAATAAATGTTTCTACACGTTATTAAAAAAGGCCGCCACACCTGACAGCAACCATAGGCAACTATGTATACAGTTCTACAGATACATATAGATGCATGAAAGTATATCAGACTGTGCTCTGCAATTTTGTAATTAAAATAAATTTTTTGTTATTGCACTTTGCGCATAATTTGCGAAAGAAGCGCGAGCACAAAATTTTGTTTACAATTTAATGGCACATCTTTGTGTCAGTCTGTCCCACTGTCCACGGTGTGTCTTCGGGGTGGGGAAAACTATCACAAGATGTTAAAAGGCTGAAAGTGTACAAAAAAGAAAAACAATTAGCGAAATGATTTACACGCAGCCTCCCATGTCCAGCGACAAAAAGCAACAACAACAGCAAGCGATACAACATCAACAACAACAACTTAGCTGACTCCTCGAAAATAATTTTCAATTTCCCAGTTGTCTTTGGGCTTTTAGCTGGCATCGTCTTCTTTTATGTGTATTTAACCAAATAATTATGACATCAAAACAAAATACCGACGGATCGACGTCTCCCCCTCTCTCTCTCTCTTTCTCTGCTTCTGCCTCTGCCTCTGCCTTTACTTCCTACTTGTGGCGCCCAGCGAGGGGCGTGCCGAGTGCGTCGTCTGCCAAGCCAAACAAAGCGAGCCGAGTCCCGCTACCTACCCCAACCCCTTCCCACACAAGTGCCCACTAAAATGATTTCAAAGTTTATAAAAACATAAGTGTGTGTTGATTTTATATGTGCCTACCCTGTTGAGTACTTCAAATACAGGGTATGTGAAGCACTTGCAGATGCCTAAAGAATCCTTTTGCCAATTCTCAACTCACTTTCAGTTGAAAGTAAAGAGAATCAAGTGAGGGATCTGGGATGTATTAAGTATCCCTTATATCTCATATTAACATGTCTATATATAGTATATATGTATATATAACATATATGCATAAAGAATAAGTATTTAATACATATATTCATATATTTATCTACTATACACACTGACATTACAGTCTGGCACCTTTTGGCTTCCACTTTTTAAAGGGTATTTGAGCTGCGAGCCTGCTGCTGCTGTTGCTTGGGCTGCTTGGGCCTGCGGCTGTTTATTTTCATTAATTGTTCTCATGAGGAAAACACAAGACCAACAGCAACTACAACAAGAGCAACGTCACATTGTTGTTGTTGTTGCTTTTGTTGTTGTTTTTGTTGTTGTGGTTGATGTTGCTGTTGGCATGAAAAGTGTGACAAAGTGTTACGCATGCAAAGACAGCGCGTCGGCAAAAGATACATTTTCCATGTTGCAAGTTGCTGTTGCTGTTGCCGTTGCCGTTGCAGCCAGTTGCTGCTGTAGCTGTTGCTGTTGCTGTTGCACTGCTTAACTTGTTGCCTGGTTTTGAGTTGTCCGGCTCTGCTGCCCGCTGCGTGAATGATGGACTTTGCCTTTGTCTCCTGCCCCCTGTTGTTGTTGTTGCCGTGTCGCATGCGAGTTGCATGCTTGTGTGTGCTTGTATCTATGTATCTGCCAGATACTTTTACTCCACGTCTTTTGCATTTTGACTAATGGCGCCGCCGCTCTCCAGGCGTTTCTCCAATTTCTTTTTATGTTAATAGCCAGCAACAACAACAAACATAACAGCAACACCAGCAACAGTAACAACAACAATAGCAACACCAACACTCATTGTTGTTGTTAATTGAGGTTCGCCTCAAGGTTATTAGGCCATATGCCATATACCCATATACCTTATAGAGGTCTTTATGCAAATCTTTCCTCTATCATTGCGTAAGACCTCTCAAACCAACAACAACAACAACAAGCACCTCACAGCACTGTGTACACTGAAAATAATAGTCGAAAAAACAATAACATTGCAGTTATTTTTGGAGCCGCTAAGTAGCCCCGTAAGTCCCCCCATAAGGCCGCAACTTAATCCTCAATGAGGTCTCTCCCAACCTAAGAAAACAACAAGCTACAATAACAACAACATCAGCAACAACAACAGCTACAGCTACAGCTACAGCTACAGCTACAACAGCCATAGATATCGGCTGATGCATTGAGCTTATCGTGGCTAAGATCGCGCGGTCCACTTGCCAAGCCAAACAAATTGGCGCCCATCTATCGAAATGTTAACACTCTCCGTGGAGAAGCGCCCCAAAGAACCCCAAATGGAACTGCGGAACCAGTCAGCCTGACACACACACACACACACATACATACAAACACACACACACGTTAAAAAGACAACAACAACCGGTTTGGCAAAACTTAATTAAAATAATATCAACATAACAATTTTTATTTAGTTTTTTCTTAGTTTTTATACCCGATATCGAAAGGGTAGAAGGGTATTATAGCTTGCTGCCAAGCGAAAACATATAGAACAGGCAGGATGAGATATACCCGACTATATATATTCTTAGTTAGTATTAACATTCAAGTCGATATTAAACTTCCTACGCAGCAGCCAGATATTTGTCAAACTTCATAAATAACATAATAATTTCTCTAGAAATCATCAATATTTCTATAAATTTCTATTAAGGGTATCACGTGCTTAAGGAGCCTAACAAAGCAAACCAATTGTAAGTAATTGAAGAAATAGTTTTGGATTGCAAACTGATGCAGTTTTCGGTAGCGGGTATATCACAGTCAAGTACACCTGACTGTAGCTTTCTTACTTGCTTTTTTTTTGTCTTGCCTTTCTTTCTTCCTCATCGACAACGAGTCGCGATATTCATTCATGGGCAAAATCTGCGAGCGCGACTTGATCTGTCTAGGTGTCCATATGTCTCTGTCTATGCCTAGGCTAGTACCAGTGTGTGTGTGTGTGTGTGTGTATCTCAACAAAATGCTATGCAAAATTATGCAGAGTGAAAGACGCGGACAGACACAAGATTTACTATACATATAGCTCGATATGTGCTTGATACAGTTGCAACTAACTAAAATGGAACAGAGCAGGAAAGATATAGCCGAGGGGAGGCATAGCCTGTCACTCTCTCTCTCTCTCTTCCTCTCTCTAATTCTTTTTCGCCTCACATTGCACTGTGTACAGTTGTGCTTAGTGAGGCCACACTGTACTTTAAATGTAAATGTCTGTGGCACGAACAACAACAGCAACAACAACAGCTTGAACGTTCGCTACGCTTGTGTATAAACTTTTTTAAGGGAGTGTCAATTGTTAGCCAAGTTATTAAGCGCACAAGCGAAGGCAGAGGAAGAGCGAGAGCCAGAAGAAGCACAAGAAGTAGAAGCGAGAGCAAGAAGAAGCTGGCCAAGATCTCAGCTCAGATTGAGCGGGCCGCCGTCGGACCAGTTCAGCTCCAGCTTCGCATTGACTTGCCTGAGTTGAGCGCATGTGAATGATTCATGTGGCACTCGTAGTCGCAGTCGTATTCGTATTCGTATTCAGATACAAATCTTTGATCGACTGTAAAAATTATTGACTGCGCCGCATAATTTTATGAATGAACCGGCAACAACAACAGAAACAGCAACAAAAGGCGCACAGTTTCGAGCACAGCACGCGCTGTCCATTGTGGCAAATGTATCTGTAGCTAAAGCTCTGCATTTGTGGCTGTATCTGAGTCTGTATTTGTATCTTCACTTGTATCTTAGCTGTCTCTGTATCTGTGTGTCTGTAGCTTTGACTGCCTCTGTAGATGGCTTTGTAAATGTATTTGTAGCTGCTTATGCATCTGTATCTGTAACTGCCTCTGTCTCTGTATCTGCTGTATCTGCATCTGTATCTGTATCTACGTTGGTGACTTTCGTGCTGCGCGAGCGCGCTGCTTGTCTCGTCTCGAGTGCACTTTGCCACGGAAATTATGCGTGAAATCAAATGTAAATAAAAAAGCAAAAGTGCCAAAGCAGGCAGCAGGCAGCCACGGGCGCAGGGGAAAGGAGGAGGGTTGTAGGGGGTTAGGGGGAAGTGGACAGCGGCAACTTGGGGCACGGTAGTTATTTTGGCGCATAGCTGCCTGTCAACACGAGGGCACTTGTAATGCAAATCAACGCGGTCAAGTCGAACCGCGCCACGCAAGACGCACTCGACGCGAAGCAGATGACGCCACACAGCAACATCAACAACATCAACAACAACAGCAACAACTACAGCAACAACAACAGAAACAACAACAACAGCAATGATGGCAACGAGAGTCGCCAACAACTACAGTTGGAGGCTGCTGCAGTCAAATCAAAGTTGTTCGCCAAATTATAAGCCAAGTTTATAGCCATAATAACTGCGCTTGCGCAACTCTTCCACTCTTTCGTTGCGTAAGGTCAACGCTTGACCCGAGCGGACTGACCCAGTTGGCTGCAAGGTGCTGTGGGGATCGCCCTGTGGGAAAGCGACTTGTTCTACTTCTCACTGTCGCGTCCGCTTAAGTGTTTAATCGATCTTAATTTAATTGCCGTGCTCGTCATCGTCAACGTAGGCGCATGTTGCCACAGGCTGCGGCTCTGTCAATTTGCGGCAAATTAAATTGTTTGTGCACCATAAATTGTTGTCAACTCGCTGCCGTAGTTGCTGCCACAGGCTCTTACGCAATTGACCAGCTGTCGCGGCAAATCAATTGAAATTTTGAGCCCAATATAGTTGCAGCAACTCCCCCAGACTGGCATAGTTTGCAGTTGTAACTTGCTAAGCCAGGTGAAGCTGGCAAGATATGTTGCAGCAAACTTACTAATTAACTTTGCAACTTTCAATAACATCACTTTCTCATTCTCTCTTTTAGGCGGCGTAGCCCCTGGAACCCCATCAGCGGCCATGATCATGGAAGGGCTTGAAACCCTGGTGGCACAACCGCATCACGCATTCCTGCTCACCGAAACGGCCGCAGCGGCCCACTTCAATGTGCTGAGCTTCGACACGTGCCTCTTCAAGACGAGCACAGCGCAGAGCAGCTCCATCAGTCCCAGCTCAGCCGCTGCCGCCAGTTACCTGAGCACGACGCAGTTCGGTGCCGCCAGCACCAGCAGCAGCAGCAACAGCAACAGTCAAACGTCTCTGTTGCACTACACCAGCACAGCGGCAACCTCCCACAACAACATCAACAATAATTCAGTGCTGCGTGCACGTAATCAAACAGCCACGCCCACACAAGGCGGCAGTCCCGGTAACGTGGCAGCCCAACCGATCGCAGGCAGTGCATCCTCCACCGGCGCCGCCAACAGCGGACGCAGCTCAGCCTCGCATCTCAGTCTGCTGAACACAAGCCAGCAGAGCCCCGTCTCGGCTGCCGAGCACGGCGTAGCCGTTGAGACCAAACAGCTGATCGAGGCGCTGCCCGGTGATCTCAACACTCCAGTGACCACCTCGAGCGATATACCCTCGTTCTTCGGGCCATCCACAGTGGTCGAACCGCCGCCAATTACCGGTAAGTTACAACAGATTACCGTAGAGTAATCTTATTGACAACGGGTCGAGATTTAGTGTATACTATTTAAGGTGGAGTGGATTTATTTAGTCTTTATATACTTGCATAGGGCATTCTTCCCCTTCTCGCAAGCTGTAAATAACCTTAGAAACTAATGCCCTACTTGATAATGTTTCAGAGCTATCGCAACTAAGCTCACCATATCACACTTTCAATACGATTAAAATGTTCTACAAAGATTTCATGAAAATCGAAAGCAAACAGGACTATTGTTAGTCTTATGGTGCCCTATATAACATACACTGTTCTAACATTATAGGAATCGGATTCATATTTCTTTTAAAGGTATAAACAGTCGAAAATTTAGATTTCTTTAGAAAATTCAAGCTTAAAGCTTTCCAAGTTCAGTTGTCTCTTTCATATTTTGCAAGTTGTAAAGAAAATGTAAGGCAAGCAATGTGATCTGTGCCTCTTTATCTAAGCACAGCTAATGGATGCAACTGCCACATGCTGCAGAGAGACTTGCTGCAGTCTCTAAATATCCAACTAATCCGTTGTCGGGCCTAAGTCGTTACATAAATCAGTCTCCGCGTTGCCCTTGCTTCCTTCTTTCTGTCATTTTATGTTCTCTCCCTCTCTCTCTCTCTCCCTCTCTCTCTCTCTCTCTCTCTCTCTCTCTCTCTCTCTCTCTCTCTCTACCTGCCTCTCTCTATCCCTCTCTTTGTCCCTCTATCTCTCTCAATCTTTGCAAACAATCAAAAAGCAAACATTCAGTTTTCAAGTACCAATAATTTTAACATTTCATTTTGTGATTTCTTTCTTTATTATTAATTGTGGAGCGTGTTAAGAGGTCACTCAAGAGCTTGACATAAATGTTTGTGGTTTTCTGTATTTTTTTCCTTTGGCATTCGCTCTTCTGGTTTTGAATTATGCCAATATAAGCCCAATTAGTACAGGGGACTACGAGGCCTAATTAATTGCAAATAAATTCAGCGCGACAGAAAGAGAGGGAGAGAAACACTCTCTAAGACTGCAGTGCGAAGTAAAAAGCACTTAATTAATCAAGAAACAACAGCAGTAATAATAATAATAATACTACATAATAGCAACAACAACAACAAGAACAACGAAGTGTTGTCGCGGCACATGCATTAAACATTTCCGTTCAGTGTCAATGTTTCGAGCGCAATTTACTCGACTCGAGATACGCCAAGAGGCCCGAGTCCGGACGATATCAACGATATATACTCGTAGTAGTTATTCATCTGCTTGCATACGTATACGTATACGTATGCAGCGTATCGTATCGTATGTACACACGTCTGCGAGTCCGTATTTTCTCCGGGCATACATTTCTAATTGAATTAAGCCAGAGCAAACAGAGTATACTAGATTTTCCTCCCGAGCGCTATCAAAAACAATTGAGTTTAATTGCTCGCGTCATATTTTCGCCGATCTGAGTTGGTACATATAGCAGAACAAAGATCTGAAATTCCAAACTAACCAATGCGCAGATTTACATTTCAAATGAGTCCAGAGTCAACAAGAAGAGGAAGATCAGAGTACCTAAGGCATCCTCAGAGTAAGAAATTACAAGAAGAAAATCTTCATTATCGTTCTGATATAGACCATAAATATATTTATGAAAATCTTGCTTTTTCGATTGATTTTTCCAATGATATAGTGATATAAATATGATGGCAATCAAAACAGTATATAAATAACACTAAACTTGTTCATACATGAACTCATACGGCGTAGCCCAACGGCACTTGTTTGATTTTGAAGAAGTTTCGTTATCATATATTAAATAAAGTAATATATATCATTTGTTATAATGAAGTGATAATTCCTATTGCGATACACCAATAACTATTGCAAATCCAATAACTTGTATACGATATATTATTCCTATTGGTTTTGTTATAAGTAAGGTGTTACATTCTGACAGAATAGGTTCTAAGATGGTATTAAATTTTTAGCTACCTCACAGTTCTCTTTGCCCGTTTACAGGGTATGCGCTGTTGGCCAATTGAAAACGCATAAAACAAACAAAAAACATATACTTCTCTGCTAAGGACTACGAAATAATTCGTACATATTTTTATGTACATATGTATGTGCATTTAGTGGCCAGAAAAAATGGCTAAATATCGGGCTCGTCGCGCCAAAAAATGTCACTCATAAATTTGGCGCAGTCGCCTGACAAGCAGCGCGGCCCACGCGAAAAGAGCCAAGAAAAATCGTCAGCAAAAGATTTTCAAAACAAAAAAAAAACAACAACAGCTAAGAAATAAATAAATAACAAATGGAAGCGAAAAAGCTGAGAAAAAAGAAGAATAAAATGAAATAGAAACAGAAAAATAACATTAAAACAATTTGCATGGGGACAGTTTCTGGGATTTTTCTCGCTTCTAGTTGGCTGGGGACAGTGATAAAGCAGCTTTTAATCGCTAAACTTGGCAGCCGGCGCTGGCATAACTTACTCGCATGTCCAACTGGATGAGTTATGTTCGTGGCATGTGGCAAGCGGCAAGCGGCAAGTGGCAACGGCCAATATCTATTGTCTTGCTGTCTCCCTAGAAATTGGCCAAAATGCAGTCGCCTCTCGCATTAATTATGTTCAAAATAATAATAGATTCATCTCGAGTGCATGACTCTGACTCAGCACTGTGCCACGGGGCATGCAACAAACGAACTGAACAATCGAATTTCTGTGAATTCCCCTTCACAACTCCCTTCCGAGATTGATGTCGCAGCACATTAGGCGCATTGCAACTCAATCAATAGCGAAACGAACTGCGGCATTGTGGCATTAATGACTTCGACAATGATCGTCATCATGGTGATCTTCCCCATCATCATCATCATCATCATCATCATCATCATCGCGAGCCTCGTCGTCTTCTTCTTCCTGGCAGAAGATAAAAAAGCCCGTCTGTCCACTCGACTCGGGCGCAAGCTCCAACGGTAGACACCAGCGTAATTAGTCTTCGGGCCGACACTTTTGCATGGCTAGCGATGAGCACGTGACACGCGTGCTGCATGTGACTCACGCAACTGAAAACTGGAGGGAACTCTTGCAATTTTAATGCAAGCTTGCAGGTTTCTCTTACTTATGCATAGAGATGAGCACGTGACACGCACGTGAACTAAGGTCATAGGCTTCTTTGGCCAGTTTTGTCATACTTCATTATGACATTCCCCCCCCCCACTTCTCTTCTGCTATCTCCCACGTCTGCTTAGTGTGCGCCTTGCATGGCTGCTGCCATCACTATCTGCACCGCAGCAACTTCACTTCGGCGGCAACGATGAGCGATGATGCGACCTCCCGTGTTGTTCGATTTCTGCGAAATCAAAGCGCGCCCAGCTGCAACAGCAGCAGCAGCAGCAGCGGCGGCTGCAACACTTAGTGCCAATGCCAGGGCCGTTCAAGGGAACTGTGATTGATATCACAATGCAAAAACAACAACAACAACAGGGGCAGCAGCAGCAATCGCTGCCTAAGCACCGCAGCAACACTTTGAAAATCGAGTCGCAACGAGCTGAGCTAAGAGTTAATTTTATTAGTACAAAATATATGTGAGAGACTACAACATACCCTCTCTTTTGGTTTGCTCTACTTGCAGGCTCTATCGAATCGGAGGACCTGTCTCTGGAACCACAGATCGTGTCGGTGGCAAGTCCTGTGTTGTCCTCGTGCAGCCCGTTGAAGGAGGAGCGCAGCACGCCCCCCGCCCTGTCCATTATCAAGGAAGAATCAAGTAATAATAGTTGTAATATGTATCCCCTACACAACAACAACAACAACAACAGCCATCACACATCATCAACAACAACAACAGCAACAACAGCATCAACAACCGCCACAACAACAACAACAAAACAAACAACCAGTGACGGCAGCAACACTGAACGTGTAGGCTCGCCAAGCGCAGCAGCAGCTACAGTTGCCGCTGGCAACACCACACACTCACAACAACAACAACAACAACAGCAGCAACAGTTGCACCACAGCAACAACAGCCACTGTCAACACCAACAGTCGCAGCAGCAGCAGCAGCCGCACATGAGCTCGCCGCAACACCAACAGCAATACCAACTACAACAACACCAAATACTACACCAACAACAACAGCAGCAGCAACAACTGCAACATTTGCCACACCACCATCATCATCATCATCATCACCACCACAATCACCAGCAACACCAACACCCACACACACACCAACAACAGCAACAACAACAACAACAACAACAGCAGCAACACCAACAACAACAGCAGCAACAGCAACACCAACAGCAGCAACAACAGCAACACTACCAACAACATGCACTACAACAGCAACATCAACAACAACAACAACAGCCTGGCAAAATCTCATACCGTGGCATTTTCACCACCACAGGCAACCCCAACAGCAACACAATGAACGCCGCCCAGCAACTGCAGCAGCAGCAGCAGCAACAGCAGCAACAGCAGCAATTGGCCTCCCCACAGCTGAGCGTGCTGCCCGGCCAGATGTCTCCGCCATCGAACAGCCTGGGCAACAGCTGGGGCCTGCCCAGCCCCGACAAGTCGCTCTTCCAGCCGCCCATGTTCAGCCTGCCGGCCCACTACGCCGTGCAGCAGCAGCAACAACAGCAACAGCAGACGTCAGGCGGTGCCACACCTTCGCCCTACGATGACGGACGGGCAGCAGTAGCAGCCGCTGCCCAGCACGCCGAGCTGCTTGGTCTGAGCATGGACTGCGCACCTCTGCTGCTGAAGCAGCCTCCTCCCAGCTACACGGGAGCAACAGTCTCCACGGCGGGCTTCGCCAGCCTGGCTGAGCTGCAGAGCAGCCATGAGCAGCTACAGCAACAACAGCAGCAATACGCCGTGCGCTCCCAGCTCTCCACGCCCAAGTATCAGTGGCTGGATACGCCCGCCGACTATGCCACAGCTGCCGCCGTCGTACAACAACAGCAGCAGCAGCAGCAGCAACAACAGCAGCAGCAGCAACTTGTGCTGCCCGGCCCAACATCGTCGGCCAGCTCGAGCAACGCAGCGTTGGGCGTACTGATCCCCAAACAAGAGAGCTATCCCGATATGCAGCCCAACTCGAACGGCACAGGCTACTCAAGCGCCTCTGCCGCTGCCGCCGCAGCGCATGCTGCTGCCGTTCAGCTGGCCGAGTACAGTCCATCGACGAGCAAGGGCCACGAGATACTGTCGCAGGTCTATCAGCAAAGTAGCGGCCCACTCAAGCTGGTGCCCGTCAAGCCGCGCAAGTATCCCAACCGACCCAGCAAGACGCCCGTCCACGAGCGGCCCTACGCGTGCCCGGTGGAGAACTGCGACAGACGCTTCTCGCGCTCCGACGAGCTCACCCGCCACATTCGCATCCATACCGGGCAGAAGCCATTCCAGTGCCGCATCTGCATGCGCAGCTTCAGTCGCAGCGATCACCTGACCACCCACATCCGCACCCACACCGGCGAGAAGCCATTCAGCTGCGATATTTGCGGCAGGAAGTTTGCGCGCTCCGATGAGAAGAAGCGCCACGCCAAGGTGCATCTCAAGCAGCGCATTAAGAAGGAGTCCAAGCTGAGTCGTGAGCAGCACCAGCAGCAGCAACAACAACAGCAGCAGCAGCAACAGGCAGCGGCCGCAGCAGTCGCAGCGCAGCAGCAACAACTGCAACAGCAGCAACACCAGCAGCATCAACAGTATCAACACCATCACTTGTTGCATGCCGCCGATCTGGCCATCGTGACGTCCAGTGCGGCCAGCATGTAGACCGCAGAGAACTCAACGTCATCGATTGATTCCGCCCGAGAAGAGCAGCAGCAGCAGCAGCAACAACTGCGACGACTGCGACAACTGTCGCAATCTGCCGTATTCGAGTTGAGCCTCGATCTGGACCTTGACATCGCTGAGAGTCCACTGGCCTTCGAGCTGTCCCTGACCTCAGACTACGGTACCCTCTCGCCCCTTACCAGCCCACGGCAATATAACTACGTCCCGGTCGGGCAGGACTCTAGAGATCCGTTGCTCTGCGGCCAGGAGACGCTCAGCCTGGAACTCTAAGTGAGCGGTGGCAAGTGCAATTGGCTCCGTACAGAATCAATCGATGATGCTGAATCTAAGCACACACAGACACACACACAAACATACAGACACAACAATATTTACACTAGGCAACAAATGAATTTTCGCAGTCCACTTGGATAGGTACAAACAGATCATAATGAAAACTCTATCCAAATATTCGAGATATAATACATTGGGCACTTGGGCTGTTGACAGAGTTTCTAATTTTGTAACCTAGTGTAGTTAGCGAAATAGTTACAGAGTTGTAGCCATAATTTCTGGGTTGTGCTAGCAGCAAATCTACACAAGACATTAATCTAGAGCAGACACGTAATCCGAACTATCTATATATATATATCCTACATAAATGAAAAAAAAAAAAAAGTTACTAACCGATCAAAGTCTAACAGAGAAAACAAACACACAAAACACAAGAGGAAGAAGTAGGTTGAGTAGGGGGAGGATGAAGAATGGATCAGAAATAATATTTAAAATAATTAACTTATGTCTCTAATACTGTGATCTCATGTGTAATAATTATTAATTTTAATTTCTTATAACTAAAAGTAAACAACAATTAAAACTCTTCAACTTTGCTAATGTTCATTTTAAAGTGAAACAAAAAAACAAAACAATTCTAACACGAGCAACTAATTTATTGCAGTTAAGCATTTCAAAGTCTATTATTAACTTATTTAGCATCTTAGTGTTTAGGTTTAACCACACCAACACACAAACACCCGCACAGACACACACACACACACTCAGTAAAATAAATGAAATAAACTTTAGCATATCATTTTTATGTAAGCCCAAGCCATTCATATGTTACATACATAAGTCGAAGGGACTTAAGAACCTAAGAACTTGGAACCGTAAGAGCTTAATTTGAGCGAGCGTTAAGAACGAATTGTGAAACAAATCATAATTACAATTAATTCTTTGAATTAATTCATTCGTGTTGAGCATGCCCCTTGTACTTCCTTAATTGATTCGAAATCAAACGGCAAACCAATCTAAATTTAAATCTAAATTTAAAACTTAATGCTAACCTAATCTAATTTAAACACAACAAAAGAAAACACAGAAGAAAAACTTTTCATTATGTTTTTGTATATCAAAAATTAAAATACACTTAAATATATTTTATAGTTTTTAGTTTAAAGTTGCTTTACTCCTAAGTTGAAATCTTTTTTATAATTAGCCTATTTTGTTTTCGAAAATATATAACAATTTAAAAAACAAACAAACAAAAAAACAAAACATTTTTGAAAAAAAACACACTTTTGTTCTTTCTTTATTTTCCTTGGTTCACTTTTACTTTCAGTCTTTAGCCTTAAGAGTCTAACGAAGCACTTTACACTTTTAGTGCAGTTACATTCATACAAACATGGATACCACATGGAACTCTAGTGCCACTTAAGCAACGATAGCTGAATATCGAAGGAACGAACGGTTTGAGCTGCAGTACGTAGTCACGATCTGAGCGAGCATATACATACATACATAATAGTCTAGCATATACACATACGATATAACATACATATAGTAGTTATGTAAGGTACTTCGGTTTGTCTCGATATGAACCGAACTAGTCGTCTGATGTAAACAGGTCGTGAGAAGCCTTCAAGATCGAAAGAAAATCTTAATTGTGTGAAACTTATGTGCCATCAAAGAGGAATTATAGAACGTATACCGTAAGTTGAACAATTTTAAATACAAGCTGAAAGAAATCAAAACTACAGGACACGCTAAAAAGAAAATAAAAAACCCAAAAAAAAACAAATAAAAAATAATTAAATATTGAATTTTAAAACGTTGTGATTTATATTGTTATTCAATGCATGGTTCAATGTCGGAAAAAACAGAAAATAATAATTAAATATTTAAGTCATGTGTATTCAAAAAAGGAAAGTGCTAACTAAATAAAATTATATACCATATAGCCAGTATATATGTATGTATTATATAGATATATACTATATATTTAAATGTATACATATTACTTATGAATGTTGCTTATGGACAGTTTTTCTTCCATACATAAAATTACAAATTATTAATTATATACGAGTTCCGTATAAAATCATTTGGATAAATGTATTTATTGATGCATTCTTAGCTAGCTACAAATTGTTTATAGCTAAAACAAGCCAAAACAAATTCAAGAATTATATACATACAACTAGTCGAAGAAATCGCTCAAAACTAAAAACCAGAATTGAAAACAAAAAAAAGTTTCAGCCTACTAATTAATTTTTATAGATGTTACATTATTGTTGTTTTTATGTGTGTTTTTCGAATAGAACAAAGATCATATTCAAGTTAGCCTAATTAAAAGTTTTATTAATGTGTTTTTCCATGTTTTAAATGTGCACGATTAAAGTAATACATACGATAACGTACACTCACTGAAATACGAGTACATTTCAAGACTTACAATAAGATCTCTTTCAATTTCCCCTATATTTTCAAAGACTGTCCTTGGGTTAATCTTAAGTATTCTGAAAACGAAATCTCAAATCGAACTCTAAGTGCTTGTTTAGTTATATTTCTAGCCTACTACACACACACACCCAAATACACACCCTATATCACCCGAATTCGTAGCTGTATCGACTTTTCTATCAACGACTCTTGTACTAACAAGCTAAAAATATACCCTATATCCGTAGCCTAAGTTTGTATTCGTGTCGGCATACAGTACCATATATTATATATAGTATATAGAATATCCTATATATTAATTGATTACAAGTAATATATGCAAATTTGGCAAACAACTTTTTGAACAAATAAAAGAGAAACACTTCTGACTTCGCCGTGTCTTTCATTATGGCCATATAAATTATACCCAGCGTACGTTTCAATCAGCCATATCTATGCCATATAAAGCACTCTATGGCCGAATGGCGGCGAATGGCACAACGAACGAAATGCAGTGCTAATAAAAAGCGCAATAAAATTGAAAATAATAGCCAAAGCGAGGCAAAAGACGATCCACATCGAAGATATATGCCGGCACTCAAAACTAATGAAATGTTCCCAAACTCAAAACGTTGCAACTGCAGCAGTTGCAACGCTTCCAGCGGCTGCCGGCTTGCGTCTACCGGCTGCCACACGCGCTCCACAGCGAGTCCAACTGACCAGGGCAGCAGGCGACAGGCGCATGTCGAGAGCCAGAAATTCTTCAGTCTTGCCCAAGCCGGCCCAAAGACGAACAGTCGACGCGGCCGAGGCGACGTTAGCTGGCCAAAGTTATGAGCGCAATTCTATCGTAAAAATGCCCGAGAAATGAAAGCAAAGGGGACCACAACGCAGCACAGATACCCTAACGATATGGTGGAAACTCCACTCAGTCAGTCTGGCAACAGTTGCTTCTTGACCCCCTAAACAAAGCAGTCCATGCTATACCCCTGCCCACAAAGCGCATGTCACATTTCCAGTCCGATAGTCACACATGCCGCCACTGTGAGTGCATTGAAATGCAAAATGCTTTCACGGTCGCTTCCTACCGGCCTGGTCAAGCCTAACATGGCCTGGCACGGCGCAAGTTGCCACAGTTAAAGTTCGCCTTGGCTTCAAACTAGAAATTCTTGTCTTCGCAGCAATCATCGCTGGGCGGCAACTGAAGGCGGAGGTGGAGCAGCAGGAGAAAGAGGAGCATAAGGCGGAGGAGCTGCAGCTGGAGTAGCGTTTTGTGATTTGTGTGCTTGCGGTACAATTTGAGCCGCGAGCTGTGGCTACCAATGGCCAGTTACCCAGTTAGTTGCCTCTTATGACAGGCGCAAACAAAATTATTTGAGGCGTGCGCTCCTCTCCTTCTTGCTGCGCCTCGCCCCCCTTCCCCTCTCTTCATCTCTGTCCTGGCAGGTGAGCGGCAGGTGAGTTGATGAACTGTACGTGGATGTCGCCAATCTGACTTGTTTAGGTGTTCCGATGGCAGGCCACAGATACGAGTCGCCTCGGCAATTGATTTCGATTCGATAAGCCTGCCGTACAGTAGCCGCAATATATGACCCAATGTGTCCGGTCCTGGCTTGCCTGGCCAAGTGAAACTATACTTTACAGCCACGTCACCAGTCACAGCCGCACAGATTGAGCTGGAGTTGAGGTACAATTCCGTTTTCAGTCTGAATCACTGACGGAGACGAAGTTCAGCACCACGTCCACGTTGAGGAAACCGGCTGCTGCGTTCGGCCAAAATGTCATGCAGGCAATCTCGCCTAGGCTGGCTCAATATCTCTGCTTAACAGCTAATGAGTTGCCGTTAGTGATTTATTTGGCAAATGAATAGAATCGCAGGCAGTTGCCACAAGTCGCTTTGCATGCCACATGCAACACGAGACACAATTTCGCGTCTCAACACGATCCACTGAGCTCTCCCCCCCAATCCCAACTCTCCTTCTTCCATTTGTGTAAACAATTTCTGTAAAAACTTTCTCGACTTCAAGTCTTTTTCGAGGAATCTTCAGGCAATATGATAAAGTATAAGAATTGCCAAGGGAAACATTGAACAACATTCTGATACACATAGTTTCCTAAAATTTCCATGGATAGATTACATTATTTTCTATATTACTCGTAGTTCTTTTCAGCTGAAATAAAAAACAGAGAGTATTTCCAGTTTATATATATATAGTTATCCTTAAAAACCTTTAAACCATGGCTTTAAAGCTCAATCTGAAAGCTTCGAATTCATGTTTTGAAGTCTATGTAGATTTAAATAAAAAGCTGTAATAAATTCCCCTTTGCAAAACTATTTGAAGACATTTCTGAATTATAAATTTCCTCAATAAAACAACCTACCTTACAATTTTACAACCTTACACATTTTTCAAATGAAATTCCCCCATATCTCTCAAATGAGTTCGAAAGGTAGCTAGAAGATTTGGTGGACTCTTCGCTCGGTAGCCAAGTGCAATTAATTTGAGAATATATCTCACGTCATATGACATGTGACTAATTGAATAGCTCTGATATATTGTGCTAGCAGATCAGGGAAAGTAACAAGACCTGCATGCGGGCAGGCGGGTAGAAGAAGCCGCAATAGGAAGCCACAAGAGGAAGCCACTCTTTGGGCAAGAGAGCTGGGATACGATCTACGATGTGACATTGAAAAAGCACACAGTTTCCCTGGACTCGGCGCCTAATCAAAACAAATTCATCATGCGCGCTGCCAATGCATTAGCCATGGCCCAGTCAAATGGGCTCCGAGCGAAGCTTCTGCTTCTGCTTTGGGTTCAACTTCAGCTCTCTGGATGTTGTCCAGTCGCGTATCTATGGCAACATATTTCATAGTCTTCGTCTGCGTCTTCTTCTCCGCCGGCATGGCACAGAAGCTACATTTCATGGCCATGAAGAAACTAGATCAATTTAATTCGTTTTCGGTTTTATTTTAGTCTTTGCTGTACGAGGAAACTCGTGGCAAGCGGGAAGAGACTGGAAACTGGCAGATGCTATTAGATCTGGCGACATTGCGGAAGCGTGCCACTTTGTCAAGGCATTGTGCCGCGGGCGTTTGCGACCAAAGGCGCCGCTGACACAGACACCGACCGGCAAAGTGTACCGTGGGCTAAACACTTGCATTATGTCTCAAATATAACAGTTGGTTGAAGCAAATATCTGACATTATAACGGATTTGAGATAGCTAAGATCAAGACTGGGTTATAATTAGGAATGAAAGCAACGCGGACATGGTTATTGATCTGCCACCAACATTGGAAATTCAACAACATTATTAAACCCAAACGATGAACAAAAGACATCGAGGTCTTGTAATGATAAACCCCTAGTTTTCCTGAAACATTCACTTTAGTTGCCACTCTCTCTAGAAGGAAAGCCGAGCCTGAAACTTACCAGTTTCTACTGGAAATAATTCACTTATTCTCTATGGTGCACTGGCCAAATGATCAAGTCTTGTCGTCTCTCTGGGCTTAGAGCTTACTTTGGTATGCCTGATAAATGCATTTGGCTGAGTCTGAGACTGAGGCAGCAACTGCGACCGAGGTAGTCGTCGAGCTTATCAGTGTTTGTAATTAGCGCATTTGCATTAAAAATAGCAATAATTTCCCATAAAGAAGCCCAACATCGATATACGTGGAGGCCGTGCCTCCGTTCTGGAACTGGGACTGCCGCTGGACTCGTGTCCCTCTCGTGTCTTCGCCTTGTGATTGCAGGAAGTGGCTGAAAATTAAAGCTGGAACATTAAATAGATAGCGGAGTCTAAGTTGAGAGCCCTCTCTCTCTCTCTCTCTCTGTATCTCTGTCTCTGTCTCTATTAGAGCTGGCAACGTGCCATACGTGGTACTCTACTGCGAGCTAGTGTGGTATATTTAACGGTTCTGTTTTAGCCCCTAACGACATATCGTTCATCCCTAATTGTATTTCGTGCCGCTGCACGCGTCCAACTCTAGCCGGACTTCGCGGAAAATCTGCATCAGACTCCGTGGTCTGAGCCATCAATTAGAATGCCCCGTTGGGATTTAACGACTTCTGTCTAGCGCCATCTAGCGTTGGAGCGCTGCAATTAGCCGCGAAAAATGATGCGACGGCGACGACTTTCCAATAGTTGTCACAGCATCAGCACCGGCAGCAGCAGCAGCAGCAACAGCAACAGCAGCAGCAGTGGCAGAAGCGGCAGCAGTCTAGCCTGCATATAGTTAAAATCGGGCAGTTCCCGATATCTTTCATATTGCAATTAATCTCGGGACGCTGCAGCAATTATCCGCACTAATTAATGGTCTTTTAAACAAACTCAGCAACGCGTTTCGCGCACATTTGGGCCAATTATCTTGGGGTAGGCTTGGGAGTCAGACGCGGCCCCGGACGGCTCTTGGCCCGCCTCCTTTTGGTCGAGGCGTGCATTCATTGATTCACAATTAATGTTGATTATCAAGATCTGCAACGAAACCGCCCCAATTTGCCAAGCAAAAGATTCGCACAGGTGCAACTCTACAACTCTCTCTCTCTCTCTCTCTCTCTCTCTATTTCTCCCTCTCTATTTCTCAGTCTCTCTCTCTCAATCTTTCTGTTGCTTTTCTTCTACTTTTTTGACTGTTCGATCACAAATTCAGAAGCCGTTTTGACTGCCTAATGATGCCTCTCTCGTGGGGCCAATGAGTTATTACGCTAACCACCAGGCCATGTTAGCACAATTGGCCTACAAGTCTATTATTATCTATGCAAAGCCTACACCCCCTTCCAGCACCGATCAGCGGATCTGTCGATCGTTGCCGTTAACTGAACTACGCGATCATCAATCTTGAAATTATTGCCGCCACATCGGACTAGCGTGTTTCCAAAGCATTTGCATCGATTGAGCCTGCACCGATCAAGAGATTGAGGGAGTCCGAGAAAGAGAAAGAGAGTGAGATCAAGAGAGACTAAGCGAACTATAGAAGAAACGCAAAACCCACAGTCTAGCGCACTCGACTGCGAGATACCCCGTACATCCTAACGACTTTATAAATGGAGGCAAAAGTGGTCGTGTCAAAGATCTAGATAACGGCAATTGATTGATATTTATTAACTGAAGATTGACTTAATTCGACTCAGAGGTTTGGCTAAAAACTATTCGCACTGAGAGTAAATACACTTAGGGACAAGACACATATTTTGTTTGGCAAACATTTTAAACTTTCAACATAAAATATATAAAATACATTAGGTAGAATACATCTAATCGTAGAATATCAGAAACACGATGATGGTGGGGCAATCTTAAAGTTAAAGAAATCTTAAAATACTTTTACCACATTTAATAGCCATAAAGTCTATAATTGCATATAAATGTACAGACAAGAAACAGACTATATAATATACAAAGCTACATCGATTAAGCTGGAATGGAGTTAACAGAGAGATGTAAGCCATTAGTTCTGAACTGCCAACAAAATAAAGAAAAGCAGGTTCTCCCGAATCTCATGGGGATCGCAGTGCAAATCAGTGTGCTGATAAATATTTTGCCAAACTTGCAAGATCGATAACTCTAAACTAATCTCAAATCTGCAACTGAACTCTATCAGTAACTGATGTCTTGAGTCTTGCCCCTGATTTATCTGCAGTTTCATGGCTGCTGGCCAGTTGGCGAGATGCGACTTCAGGTGTGTGTTGCAACTAATTAATGGCTGCCTCAATTAACATTGCAACATGCAGTTGAACAGAGAATTTCCATGAGCGCCAAATATGTGGCAGATGCCGGACCCTGTGGCGGACCCTCGAATGCAGTCTGCAGCCAGGCTCAGGTACAACTTGTTGCTGCAACCTGCGTGCCTCGTTGCTGATGAGCAGCAGCAACAACAACAACTGGTGCAGCATCAGCAGCAGCAACACGTGTTGCAACGTGCTAATCTGCATCGACTGGGCTGTGCTTGGCCCGAGTGTATGTGTCCTGGGGGCAGGCAAAAGCTACGCCGTGTAAAATCAATTTAGATTTGTTGCTGCCCTCTTCCACTACACCCTCTCTCCCCAAACAGTACTCTGGTTCTAGTTCTTTGCGACAACTCACGTCCTTGGCAATTTGTGGCGAAAATGGAAAATTTCTGTTCGATTATTTGTTGCACCTTGTAAATTTGCCCGTGCCAGGTGACAAGAATTGTAATAGCTTGCTTAGTCCCAGTCCCAGCACCCGGACAACGCATGGAAGCACTAACAATATCAAGGGACGCAGAAGTCTAGCTTAACTTAAAATATCTCTCAATAGTCTTGACTCGAACGAATCGAAGCCAAGTTTTCTCCCGCTTTGTTTGACCACCACCCGCTTCCCAACCCCCGCCTTAGGTCCAATGATGAGCTGCATTACAGACGCACTCACGTTATCTACCATTTAGTCAGAAATTTATTTGTGCCTTGGCTGGAAAACCAATTAGTTAGTCGTGCGGGCCACACGCAGCAATGGCTCACGAAATTAGCATTTCCCCAACGAAAACATACCCCTTTCCCCCCTCTGTCAACGGTATTTAATGTGCAGGCCTACTCGATACGATAAGGGAACTACTCAAATACCCCCGCCGAATGGGCAGAAAAATAACTTGAGGTAATTATCACAACATAGGAAAACAAAACGCAGATTCCCCCGGAATTAGCATTTAAATCGTTCGTTCGCCTGAGTTATATATTTCAATATACCACACATTTCGTATAGTTTTCGTTTCCATCCGATAAGCAGCCGAAAATGGTGCACTTATTGACAACTTTAACGAGTTCGCAGCGACAAAAGACAGAAAACAAAGATGAAACTGAAACTAAAACCGAAATCAAAGCGTTTATAAATGCGTTTTCTGTATCGAAATCCAAGAAAACAAAAAAAAATAAAAGAGCCCAAGTCAATTAACTTGAAAATTGGGGGAAATTCCTTTGTCTTAACGCCCTTGCTTGGCTAAGCGAACCAAGTCGAGTATGCTGCATGCAACAGATGCGGGACGCGGCACATAAAATGTCAGTCAAATGTACGAAGCAGATGAGAAGCTCTTCCAATATACATACACACTCCCTCGCCACACGTCCCCCTGCACCACGACCACCGACACAACCCACATGACACTTGCTGACCAATTTCCAAGCAACATTTGACGAACTATGGACAAATTTTCAATTTAAACGCTTCATTGAGCATTCTTGGGAGCGGGATAATAAATATACATGTCTGTTTCGGACTTTCAATTGAATTCCCATTTAGCAGTTTGTATAATTTCTCACGGGTAGCTCGTAGACAACAGACAGAAAAACAGAAAAATCTCACAAAATGCCTCAAACTACTTTTTAAAGTGAATCAAGAAAGAAAACTTACTCTGCGCATGCCGTAGGTAAAGAATAACACTTGACTAGGTATATGTTTGTGACAATATATATATCGTATTGTCAATATATAGATATATTTTCAATTTTACAATTTGGATCATATTTGTACAGCATAAGTATAGACATAGTTAAAGTAATATGAACTAACTTCTCTCTCTCTCTCTCTCTCTCTCTCTCTCTCTTAGAATAGCCGAAAGAACTTATGAGAGACCTTTCTCTCTAAGTATATTATTTAATTTAAAATGTATCTCAGAAAAAACCTACCTATCCATGGGTAAGTTAGTAAATACGTGTACTTTCATCTAGATGATCGAATGTTCTATAAAGAATGAATAATAAATACTCAAATTGAGATGTGTGTATGCGGGTGTGAGCTGGAAAGGATCCATAGTGTGGCCCAACTTGGACAAGCTCTGATCGCTGACAAGCATTAAAATTTTTATGCGCATTCCATGGCAACTGCAAACAGACAACCTGAACAGCAAAAATAAAAAACAAAGCAACAACAACAACATTAAGTGACGCTGATACACACGAAATGACAGCGAAAAAAGATCAAAACATGACAATAAAAATCAGGACTCTAAAATCGACTGGCGGGTCGTCCACATCCACATCCAGGTCCAGGTCCGTGTCCGCGTACGCGTCTTCGTTTCTGTTTTTGTCTTTTCTCTTCTTTCTGTTTTTCGATCTGACTCTTCATCTCAGTCTTGGTACGACTTCAACTCCGAGTCGTGTGCCTGTTTTAACGCCACAAGTGTGACATATAATTTTGAAAATGACAAGCAGCAACAAGAAACAACAACAACAACAACAATGCAACAGGCCATACCAACAACTTAAGCAGGAGAATGTCACCAAATGGAAGACACGCAACTTGAGAAAGGGTCCGCTGCCCCGCGCTGAACACCTGAATTCTACAGTCAGGAGGGGGGCTATGAAGTGGGGCATGCCCACGTTCCCGTCCACATTTGTAGTACGACTGCCGTGTGCCGTTCTGGCTCTTTAGCACAGTTTTAAAACTGTGTTTTGAAACAGACAAACAAATAAAACTTGACTTACACTTATATTCACTAGCATATGTATGTACATAGTTAAAATATATAAACCAGAAAGTGATGCTTATTTATCGGCAGAGTTGAGGAGACTTACCTCATTATAAAGGATGAAGATCAACAGCAACTGAGATTTCCTGCTGGAGATACGAAATGTAATTTTTTTGTTGTTCATTTCCAAACGGAAATAGAAAATGGGATCGGCTCTTTTCCCAGTCAAAATGATGGTACAATTCTGCTGCTGCTGTTCTTCTGCGCCCGAGGGCGCGTCGTCAACGACGACAACAACAACAGCCACAACAGCAACACGAAGAACTGCAACAATTGCAGCAACTTTGTCAGACACGTCACCAAAATGGCTACAAAAAGGCTAAATGCATTTGCAGCGCTTCGTCTGCACAACGAATGCGCCACAGAGAGAAGACGAATACCGAGCACAACAGACTGTAGACTGCAAGGCACAAAGGAGGTTTTGTGGAACGAAAACGGAACACATTGCGAACTGACTTGCAAGGATAGAGAGAAACACAAAAACTAGAGCAGTTTATAAAGTTTTTACATACATTTAAGACTTTATATTTACTATTCTGTAGATTCTTTTTTACTTTATTTTTCTTTTAATTAAAGCTTATAGAACTAAAACAAACGAAGGGTATAAGAAAAGCTAAAAATGTATGTACATATGTATGTAAACATTTAATTTCAATGACAGTGTTGCCATTACAACATTCACCAATTGGCATTACAATAGGCAACACCAATGCAAAGTTGCAAGCTGGCAACGCTGCAATGCTGTTTAATATAGAAACACTTATTAAGAATACCCTACAATTAGTTTGAATTCGTTTACCAAATACTACTTAAACTTCCCTCGTAAACACAGCTTGGCTAACAGTGGCAACAACGTCCCGAACCTACTCGGCGACTTGCGTTTGATTTGTTTTTAGACTTTAATTGAAATTACCTACAATGAGCCAATGAAATATGCGCTAGACTGAAATGTCGAATGCATTTCAGAAATTAATTAAAAACCACAAGATATTGAGCCGAATGCTGGCCGACTGCCCCCATGCGGCGTACATGCGAGTGTGTGTGTGTGTATCTCAGTTAGGTGTGGAGTGTTAACCTGGCCAAGATTATTTACATTTACACCTGCTCTGAGGCGTCGCAGTCACCAACGTCGCCGTCTCCGTCGGCAGCATCGACGCACTAATGATGCGGCCAGTTGAGTTTGACATTTGGCCGCATGTCAAGACCACCAGCCGAGTGACAGTGTTTGTAGATTTCGTCGTCGTCGACGATGCTTATCAGTTATCGGCCTGTCGCAGAAGGTACCGTTGCCTCAATTAATGAAAATCTGTCGCTGGCATCGAACATCGCGCATCGCTGATGCCTATCGCCAAAAGAGCGATAAATGCAAATGCGTTAGGCTGAGGGCGAAATAACTTACAATTATCGAAAAGTGTTGAAAATGCCCTGATTGTCGTGGGGCTCGATAAACGGCGGCGATAACAGCGAACGGAACATGATGAGTCGAAATCGTTTTGATAGGCTCATGCAAAATAGTTGAAATAATAATTTGTTTACACTCTTCACCAATCGAAGTATAAATTAGTCATACGCTCGACTCAGGGAGCATTAGTGGGGGACTTTGTAGGCCGAGGTGGGCAGTGGCAGCGGAAATGCTGCATTAATCTTCGCATCAATGGGACAAGATTTATGTATCAAGTCAACGCGACGATTCATTCATGAATCGCCATCGATTGCATCAATGAAAATTGAAAAGCCTTTACAACCGCACGCCACAACGAAAACAACAACAATGTCCATTGTCCATTTGCTTGTTTATAAATAGAAGTAAATTAATAACATAAGTACCTAATCCAATCAATCAAACTGTAAAGTCACACAGCGTCCCATAGAAACAGGCCAAAACCAATGCGAAGGTACCTCGCTAACAACAACAACAACAACAACCGAACAGTTGGAGTGTGTCTGGCTCAGTGACTGACTGACTACAAGATAAAAACATCAACAGCAACAATACCAAACACCACAACAACAACAACAGCAGCAGCACAAAAACCCAACGTAAAGTTTTAGCTGTAACAAAAATCGGATATGCCCATCCCTAAAAATTAAAAATAAAAAAAACAATGAAGAACAGATATGAAAACGGATAGAACCTCAACTGAAAATACCCTGTGAAAATTGCTAAAATGTCCTCAACAACAATAATCAAGTAACCTCTGTATGTTTAAACAATTAAGAAAGGAATATAAAAATCTAGATTGAGATCAGGGGAGTTATACTCGTAAGACAATATGATGAACTAATATACTATTATACATATAGGAATTACACAGATCAAGGGAGTTATAAGACAATATGATCTAATATTATAAGTTTAAATATCTACACAGATCAAGGTCAAGATCTGGGTGACCTATTGAGACTAATCTTTATTTTGAACATATCATACCCATTTGCAGTAACTGCAGCATAATAGAGTATAAAATAACGAAATATTAATAACACGACAGAGTGGAAGAATAAAGTTCTGCAGAGGCCTTTTGCTTTGAGAATGTGAACTTTTTAATTGAGTTAAATATAAATAAATATAAATATTTGTCATTATTTAAAACATTACAAAATTGTAATAATGACAAATAAGAAAAGAAGACTTTTGAGGTATGACATATTCGTGGAAGTGTGTTTGTAATTCGTCTTGCTAGAACATGCCATTGATTGCTTTTGCTTCTTTCGCTCCTCTACTCTGGGCACGTTGAGTTGATGCTGTCGCCCGGCGACATTGCGGAACTGGAACCGGCGATAGTTGATCGTCCGTTCTTGGTGTGTTCTTGTGGTTGTTGTTGTTATTGTTGGTGTTTCAGTTTCTGTCGCTGTTGCTTTTGCTGCGATGTCGTTGGATTCTAAGCCCGACCAGACAGCGCAGCAAGCTCCATTGGCACAGTCCAGTTTTGTGCCCTTCGCTCTGGCCATCCCGACCCGCTACAGCCCGGCCCGGCCCAGCGCTCTGACAATCCTTAATTTTTATTATTTTTCCCCATTTCGCCGACTTGGTGCGGCGCGGCGGGCCTCAGACTCTCTGCGGTTCCGAGGCTCTTTTATGAATATGAATGGCTTAGCACGCGCCTTTTAAGCCACCAGCTGAGATGACTTGTGGCTTTTCAATTTCTCGTGTTGTCCGCTGTTGCCCCTTGTCGTTCGTATTGATCATTTTATTTTCATCGTTTTATTTTTTGTTTTCGCCTTTTTTTCTTTACTTCTTTATTTTGTGAATTATTGAGTACTTGACAGCAGGACAGACGGGCCCGGTCGATTCCGTTCCTCTGGTTGTAATGACTTCGCAATTTCTTTTCGCTCAATTGTGGTACTTAGCGTATTACTTGAGATGCCATTGTTTTAGAAAGTATCTAACGAATACGAGGAAAGACGGATGCACCGATTGACAGATAGACAGGGCAAAGGTTTGACTAAAGTACCTAATAGTGCGCTTTAGCTACTCGGGACTCAACTTACTTACTTTCAAGTATGTTTATAGGGTATTCACAAGTTGATTACCTTCCGCAATTGCCGTTGTTGTTGTAACCGTTGCTGCCTCTGTTGTTATGGTTAAGTTTGTTGTTGTTGCTCTCCCTTTGACAATTTGTTGTTAAGATGAGCGCCGGAAATGAGTAATCAAGATTATGCGATATTAGCGAAAATAGATTTGATTTTGGGGGCGCTTTGAATGATCGATGAGGTTCAAATCAGACAAACAACATCGTGATCGTCATGCCTTGTGCGAACGAAGGTTTACGAAACAGTTACGAGATCTCCGATCAAGTTGTGTGGGTGCAAAGTGAATAGACTGAGAAACGCATACTTAGCTTTGCGACAGTAGCTAAAGCTGCGATCGGTCTTGATATGCGACGAAAAAGATCTATGAAACATCTACGAAACGTCTTAATGATACGCAGTAGATCAGTTTTTAAGCTTTTGAAAACGTTTAAGCCAATATGCAGGACAGTCGATTGCAATTCTGCTAATCTATAGATCAATCAAGATCATTTACTTTCTTAGAATTGAATGATTATCTAAGTATAGCAATAAGACAATTAGCCAGTCAAATGTGGGTTATTTATTTTAAAATTTATGTCGCACAGCGATCAGTCACATCAATGCGATTTTAACGACTTAACAAAAAGATAAATCCCAAATGAAACTTGAAGCTCTGACACGAATAACTCCCGTATAATTTTCTCTCACTCACTTTCAATGCCTGTCACGAGAACTGGGGTACAATTTAAATGTTAGTTATGAACGATTATACTCCCTGACCATCCTAAAAACAGGTGGAATGTAAGTCACGTCGATTTATGATACCTACCAGCCCAGTAACCGACTAACTGCATACCAAGGGGCCCGACCTCTTGGCTATGTGTTGTACTAGTATCGGTTTCCAACGGGTTGCGCTGCTGTCCAACTGGGCAACGCAAATGAACTTAATCAAGTAATGACCAGGTTGATGTGCCTCGGTCACATTTCTTCAGGCCAGCGAAGTGGTAACATGAGTAATACGCAGATACAGATCAGTAGCTAGACAATAAAACCTAAGCCAGACCCAGTCAGAGTTAAAGACTCTGAGACTCCAGCCAGACGGAGCTTGGCCCGTTGCCATTAAAACGCAGCCGCATCTAAGAGACCCTTCTAATTGGCGCATCCACTGAAATACTCCACCATAGCACAGACATGAACCATTAAGCTTGAAATGTTCGAAGAGTAGATACTCTTCAAATAAATGAACACCAATACTCCCTCCGAACTCCCATTCCCAGCTCATTGCCATTCCCATGACGATTGCAGGCTTAAATAATAAAACTCTTATCTATAGACATTTTTGATAATACTAACTTTAAGCTACATATATCAAATTTGTTAACATCTTGTAATAGCCTTTCTTTAGCTGCAGGGTATGAAAAATGCGAGCCAGAAACTCCAAGTGGGGCATAAAACCAAGATTTTATGTAATGTGTTCATTAGAGTTGCCTGCTCAAGTCAAAGTCGAATTCGAAACTCATAGGCGAAGTGGATGTTGCAGACAAGTGTACGCTCACCCTCTCTCTCTTTGCTCTCCTCTTTCTCTCCGCCACTCTTTCTCTCTCCCTCTCTCTTTGTGAATAATTGATCCAATAACACAGCGTGCCGTTGATTTTTACAATCGAACGATAAAATTTACTATCGTTGATCGATATTATCGCAAAATTGTTATTAATTGCCGTAGACCGCGCCAGGCAATGGGTCTTTTTTTTGTCTTTTGAAGAACTTCCAAAGTGTTTTCTTTTGTCTGTGACTTGTTTAAGTCCATCATTTACATATTAAAATCGATTTTATTGATAGCTTGGTATTTTTCTGGTATTTTGTATCATTTCCCGGTTCCATGATATTTCGTTTCTACTCGGTTTACGATTGCCCGCTGACAAAGGTCTGACAGACCTCATAAAATGCGCGACTATCATCGAAAATATAACTACCTTACGGTCACCGGAGGAAAGTCCGAGGTATCTTTAACCTTTTGTGATTAACTGACGATTAAAGGGTACAAGTTGTTTCAGCCTTAATACTTAGCCATAACCATATTTAATACTTAGCATGCGAAACTGAAGCTGTCAAACTGCAGCTCATGCGTAAATTACAGGGTATATACTGCTTCAGTACGACTCACTATGGTATAAATTTGAAATGTATGTGTCTTACGGAATTTGTTTCAGTTTTATTGCGGGCTTCAGGTGTAAATGGCAATTAGTATGACGAGCGAACGAACGAGAGCGAGAGAGACGTGTAGGCGATTGATGGAAAGAGACAGCGAGAGAAAGAGAGGGAAGGCGATGCCGATTCCGATGTCCACGTCGAACGCGCTGTCGTCGCAAGTTTGTCAGGGGCTTAGAGCGCGGGCCTGTCCCGCGACATGACAGGCGACACAAATGCCACACACGCTTCCCCATTGGCGTCTCTTGCTGTCCTGTTTAACACGCGGAGTCGTAAAATCACAGAGCGATGCGCTTGCAGTTGTTGTCCGAGTAGTAGTAGTAGTTGTTGTTGTTGTTGTTGTTGTTATAGCTTGTTATTGGCTAAAGCTGTTGCTGTTGTTGTTGGCATAAAGTAAGCAAGTAAATGGTCGATCATTAGGATGCAACAAAATGCCTGCGATTCGTGTTTTCAATTCAATTTGCGACCATCATCCTGGATCAGACCGTCCAAAGCCAAGCTTTACTTTTCCAGTTCGCGTAATACGTGTTTTACACTCCGCAAATTGAGCTCATAAATCAATGCTAACGAGCCAAACAACGCACACGTAACGCTACCGACCAAACCCCAAAAAGTCCGTTTAATTCTCAAGGAAAAATGCCAGAGATTCGACGTGATTGATAAAACGATCACTCCGTCCTAAGTGATCCTGAAGCATTACGTTTACTCTCCTTCGGCATCACACATATCAATTTGAGTCACGATTGTAAAAGCTACGAAAGTAAGAGTAAAAAGCTCGCTATGTTTCAAAAGATACAGTTTTAATTTTTTAGGACCTTCTTGTATTTGTAGTCAGAAAAACTACTATTTTATATATATCTAATCCTAAAAACATTGCTTCATATTAGAAAAAAAGGCATACATATGTTTTGTATATGACTTACACTATAGTAAACTTAGGTCATACAGACGGATATAAGTAATTGGTAAGGTCCGCCATGTCCCATTTCATCACTATTGCATATATAGAAAAATCTTGGTTATCTAGAGTAGGCAACCTGGCAAACTTGGAAAATAGGATTATGCTCACTTGGGATAGCAAACTTTGTATGATTTGCTGTGATCTATTAATATATTTATTGCCAATAATATGAAACTATACAATTGTCTTCGAATCCTTAACCGTATTGCAAATATCGTGAGGGTAGAGTGGGAAGTGTGAATATCAAATCTTATAATTGCAGTACAAGCCAGAATTATAGACTCGAATTTTACCTATATAGGCAAATCTCGCCCTGCTGGGCTACCTTAATAATGAGACGATGGAAATGAATTCATTCCGAATTCGACTGGCACCTGGAGAGGCGTTTTATACGCTCCAAGCAGGAGGTCAACACGTGTATCCATACGAGCAAGCTGTGAATGTGACTTTGTCATCAAAGAATTTAGCTTTTTCTCAGCTTTCTTCAAGCGGCGCATCCGCTAATGAGCCGCATGCTGCTGGCTGCTTTCGGCACTTATTAATGCCACTCTGCTGGCCATTTCTTTGCTTTGTTTTCAAAACATTGTGCCGCGCCATCGATTAGGCACTGCGCGCCATGCCCAATGCGACTCTGTTGCTACCTTGGTAGGAAACTAGTTTTCTAACTCGTTAAATGGTAGCTAGAAAAATGAAAACATGAAAATTGAAATGTTTTAATAATACTTATATTTTTCAACAGCTCTGACGTACGTTTATTACAAATTTGACTATGATTTTCTTGAGTTTACTTAATCAATTCAAATAACCCGCGTTTGAACATTTTTGCATGGGATAGAGTCGACAAAATCTATTTATTTACCTGGTTAGACCGAAGAGAATAGTATTCCGTTAAACAGTATTTGTCTTTCATTTTATAAGAAACGGTTTAGGTTTGTACAACCTTTAAGAGTATATGTGGGTCTTCCACTCGCCGACTCCGACACCAATACTATTGTTTTAAAACAACGCGTTTTGTTTTGTTTTGCTTTCCTTTATGTCTCACATTTTTGCCCATTCAAACATTTATTGCCTTGTCGGGTGGGCCAAATAGACACGAACAGAGGCACACACACACGTACACAACCACAACACATACATATGTATGTATGCACACTTGTCTGCAGGTACAGTTAAAGCTGCCATTCAGCCAGCCAGCATTTGGGGCGTTTACTTTCCGACTTAAACTCGTTTCGGAATATATTGCAGTTTTATTTTTGTTTTGAGTACAATTTATTTCTGCTGCTGGCTTCGTCTTTTCTGACGTTTTGTAAATATTTTAATTATTTTCACGATGCCCCATTTGCCAGATCGTCCGCTGATAGAGACCAACAGTGCTGCCAGTTGTTGTGCAGAAGTAACAAATCCTGTCAATGAGCTGGCAACACTGGCTGAGCTTTGATGACGCGCGCTTTCTCATTTGCGGCTCATTAGCGCGGCCAATTGACGCCTCTGTGTGGCGGCACGCCCATCAAATGGATTGGCAACACGCAAGCCGATCCGAGTGGCAGCTCGTTAGAGGAGCCGCTGATTACGCACCCAATCTTTAGGCCAGCGCAAACGCTGCAATTATTTGCACGCGAATAAACAATTCCAGAGATCTCTGGGCGTTTATCACTGGCCACAGCTGACGGCGCAGCCGGGGACAGCCAACAGGCGTTTAATTTTATGGCTTTATTAGCAACAGACAGCCGAGGCAACAACAGGTTGTCTGTCCACCAGTCAATCGGACCAGCTGGTAATTTGATGGCCCGAGGGCATGCGGCAAAACCAGGCCTTGTATTCCCGGCGAGCTACTGTCCCGATGATTTGCAACTGGTAATTGTCGCTGCCAGTGAGTGCTTCCGAATTTGATGCGCCTTGTGAAGAAAGGAACCACACTAAATTTAATGGTTTTCATCTCAGAATCATTGGGATATTGCTTTGGTATTCCACTTTAAGTAAACAGCCCAAGTAGGCGGCACAAACACAGAGACAACAGCTGCGAACACAGAAAACAATATAAAACTAGCCTAGAAACAGAGTTGCAAACATACACAAGCACCTAACCCGATAAGATTTACAGCTCAAACAGACAAACCTAATTTTGTAAATTATTGTATTCAACAACAACGAGAAACACACGAACAAACAAAATATGAGTACGAGCTCGTCAAGGGAGGGTGGTCAGCCGAAGCATGTGAGAAACAAGCAGGCACAGGACCCAGTCGCTGCCATGGATCTGGTGGCGGTCCTCAAGAAGTTTGATGTCTCGGAGCAGGTGGACATCAGGCGTCACTACAAGCTAATGCCCAATGTCGTTATGTCGCTATGGCGGGAGAACTATCAGCTTCTGGACTTTCGTGAATTTCAACAGCATCTGCTTGGCGAGCCACTGCATACATTTCTGCACAAGATGCAACGTCACTTCACCAGTGTGCGCTTCACCAGCGAACAGCTACAGGACGAGCTCAATATTCTGGACCATAGTGGGATTACAGAGCTTACCGCGGTCCGCGACTGCGAGATTACCTGGGATACCAAGGATAACTCGACAAGTACTTCTACCAGCCAATGGCCGCTCCACGCATTGCCCAAGCTGCTCTGCAGTCTAAGTCACCTGACGGTGCACATGCCCGTTCAAGTGGGTTTCATCGAGCATTTTTCCCAGCTAAAGTCCCTAAAATTGCACGATGATGTGTCTAGAGAGGCGCTCGCCGCCATTTGGAAAAGCTGCAAGGCTTTGGAGCGCGTAGAGTTGTTGGGACGCGGCACTCCCAATACGATCGGCATTTCGCAGTGTGTGAAGCTGACCGCATTGACGTTGCCAGTAAGTTCATTCAATGCCAGCAGTGCGTTCGAAATCCTACAGACAACAAACCTGCGGTTCCTTGAGCTTCAAAAACAGGACGAATCGGCTACACCGATCAATGGTGCTATTTTTCTGGTAGTGCAGCAACGCTCGTACGACATTGACAAGATCTACATCAACGGCAAGCGCTTGGACTGCCACTTCATGGCCGTGGTGAACCTGCATATCTGTACTAGTCTAACAAGTCTATCGCTGGTCGATTGTCTCTTCGGCGAATTAGAAGTCAATAAAATGGGCACAATTCCACTGCTAAATAACTTAACGTTCAACCAGTGCTGTGATCTCTCGAACGTGCAGCTGCTCGACTTCGTGAAGGCGTCCCCACAGCTCGCAAGACTAAACTTGCTCAGCTGTGGCCTGCTTACGGATACATTCCTTTACACCCTCTGCGAGTGGCGCTGCATGGGGAAGCCGTTTGTGCCTACCCTTGCGCTGTATCTGGAGGATTGCGCAAACCTCAAGGAGGAGTTGAATAAGCATGTGAGTAACAGACAGATCTGTACCTGGGTTCTTCGCCAGCTAATTGCCTACTCCTATAGTTTGTCCTGCAGCCCACACTGGAGTTGGTGCACGTGCCCCCAGAAGACGCCTGGATACAGAACATACAGTTCTACTTCCACCATCAGTAATAATAAATGCCAAACTCTACAGAGATATTAATTGCATACAGACTGTCAAAACAGTACGAAAACTGTTTTGAAGCAGTGTACCAAGTTTGCTTCTTTCATCCATTGCGGCAGAGTAGACTTTCCTTCGGACTTGTTGCTAATTGGCCGCCCGCCATGTGGCGATTTGTCAATGCGGCATACGCGACGCATGCGCCACGCAATGTTGCGCTAATACTCACAAAACCGCTCCGATCTGCCCCAAGCAACACGCAACACGATTTGTGGCAACCAAATTTGTCATGGCAACTTCATCGTTTTGGGAGGCCGTTTTGTCAGTGGCCACTGGCCACCGTCGTGTGGCTAACGTTGAGGAATGCTAACAAATTTGCGAACATGCCGCAGCTCGCAACTTGTGTGTGTGTGTGTGTGTTGCCCACCCATTGTTATAATTATTGGGCGCCCATGCACAAGTGACAATTCAACTTTGACTGGCATTTGTGGAGCACTGCAACGAGCTCGTGGCTGCAACATGTGCTCCAGCAACGTTGCGCTTGTCATGCCGAAAACCGAGACGGTGTCGACAGGTAGTTCGATTAGAAAGAATATATATATATATATATTTGTTGCAAGTTAGTTTTCGATTTCTCCTGTTAAAGCAGTTATAGCAGATGAACGTTAGATCAGAATCAAATCATTGTTTATTCAAAAGATATGGCGGTTAAATATCGTCAGCAAATAGTCGCGCAGACTCAAGAAGGATGGATACTCTTCGATCTATGTATGTATGTATGTTGGAATGCCGTAAGGAGTACTTTATTTTACGTCGCAGATCAGATGAGGATCGCGCTCTCCTGCCTCCCTTGTTAACGGGCACAAGCACTTGGTGCTATGCTCATACTTTATTTTATAACTTTAATCGGGTCGGATTGAAATTTACAGATATATTAAAATCTTACTATACGTTCAAGTTAGAAAGTTGTACCTTTACGGCGGGATTCCAACTTTTGTGATAACAAACTTGATCTGTGCGCAGTTCGTCTAAACATTATGGCAAATTTGGAGTCTTTAGCTCTTACAAAAGCTGAGTTCTTCACGTTCAAACAGACGGACTCGGCTAGTGATCCTGAGAAAGAATTTATATATATATACTTTTTGGGGTCTCCCTAGGTTTGCTGCCAGTTACATACATTTGCACATTAGTTTAACATTTTTTGTCAATTTTCAATGGTTGTTTGATATTATCGAACATTATCAACATCCGCAGTTTCCGTGGTATTTTGTTAGCTTTTCTTTTCGATTTTTTTTAATATTTCAGCTTTTTGTAATCTCTTATTAACATCCGCAGTTTCAATAGGCACTAGCTATGTTTTAACAGCACTAATACTTACATTAGCCTTGCGCCTTACTGCCCTACTCTGCTGCACCTCTCTTCTTTCTTCACTTCTCCACCTGATCTGTGGTAACGATGGTTTCTCAATTGCTTTGCACTAATTCGTTTTCACACTTTTCATTCCTCAGACAGCCTGCAATGGCCGAAGGCTCTCTAGCGCCTAATTTCGTACGCCGATCTTACAATCGGACTGCCTGTCTCCACCCCATTCCCAGTGGTCCCTCACCCTTCACCCCTTGTCCAGCACTGTGGTCTTATTGCCTACAGCAGTTGTGCCAGCTCCGTAATATTTATATTTGCCCTGCATTTCTTTCAGTCGATGCAAGCGACTTGATACGCGAATGGAAATGCAGCTACACCGATGAGTGCAGCAAATCAGGGAGGGTGGAGTACGGGAGCACATGGCAAGCGCGACGTCTATGGCGGCGAAAGGTGCGAATAAATAATTTTCAGTAGCTGCCGCAACGACCCACAATAGACGAAACCACTGGTGGAGCCATGGAGTTGCGGCTGCAGCTAGACAAATATTTTATTGCAAATTTCCTGATATTGGACGACAGGCGGGCACTGCTGCAGTTTGCGGGTTGTTTTGCATATTAAATTTATTATATTGAATGTAGACAAAGATATGCGCAACAGAGCAAAGCTGCAAAGAGGCCAGTCTGCCAATCGATAGTGGAATCAACTGTTATCGATAGGAATAAATTGAATTAGCGCTGAGTCAAATAATTAAATTTCAATCTTTGTGACGTCATGACCCAAATATTTGGACTAACAGTTAAGCCACTGTCGCTGATGAGAGGCCTTCTTCTATCCTATCTACATATCTATCGGTCTTCGGGCGTTGGGATTACTGGCTTATTGTAATACTGCTCGATCGTATTTACTTGTAGGTCAGGCTCCTTTTATACCCTTGCAGAGGGTACATTAACTATGGAGGAAACATCTCCGACCCTAAAAAGTATATATAGCATATAGTTGTCATAGAAACTAGAGTTGGAAATAAATATAAATATTAAATATAAGAAATAAATATTAAATATATATATATTAAACATAAATATAAATTATATATATATATATATATAATATAAGAAAAATAACGGTTTTTTGGCTTGGAATTTTAGAAAAAAAGGTTTTTTAAGCTTGAAATTAAAAAAAAAATATCTATACAATATTATGAAGACCTCATATTGTTATTAAACAGTCACCCAACTAAAAATTCTTCAAAACAATAGCTTATCCGTCTCACTATACCTTAAAAACTAAAATATTTTACCACCACTAGACATGTTTATGAAGACCAGTATTGTTTTTCGAAATAACTAAACTTTTCAGTACCAATCAAAGCTAGAAAGTAATCGACGTATTGTTATAGGAACGGTCAAAGCAGAAATGAACCTGTTAGGGTATAAACCCGCGACATGCCGAAGGTAGCCTTTCTTTCTGGCTATAATTGCTGTGACGCCATGCTACTAGACCAGCGGGCGATGAATTATTAATTGCCGTTGATTTGCATTGAGATTTCTGGGGCCGAGTTCTTTGTTGGTGAGCAGCACTCGCTGGGAAAGGAGTCTCAGCCAAGAAATTGCTATCTACGTGTAAACATAATAATCAACGGGCATTATATATCGATATATGTATACACACACATACACATACAAACATATGTTTTTATATGGCGATCAGCAAATGCGCTTTTGCAAAATGGCCGCCGGTCAATGCGGCCCCCAATTGACACCTGAGCGTTGTGGCTACCGCTGCCGCTGCTGGTGCAGCTGTAATTGTTATTTATGCACTTGCATTTAACTGTAATAGCATGTGGCCCGCCATGCCCCTTGGGGTGGGCGTAACTGGAGCGTTTTTGGTAGACTGTGCGATTACACAAGAGTTTAGCACTCCTAATTGTGGCAGTGCACCTATGCGAGGGAATGTCTGTCTGTGTGTGAGTGTGTGTGTGTGTGTAGCATTCCATGCTAATACTATACACGCCCCTTTTCGGGGGCGAGCGGTGTTATCCACACTGTGTATACAAAAACGATGACGAACCCAGAAAATCCTACATAAGTCAGAAATCAATTGCGGACAGTGCACGGCTAGGCGATGCTCTGCAACATTGATTGCCAGACTTGGAAAAGATTTAATCAATGTCACAGTATATTTACAGAGTATCTTCGTGGTGTGCCAGCATCGGCACATTGTGCTTCGGCTCCTGAGCTAGGCAAGCACACGCGCTTAAGTTCAACTTAAGCTCCAAGATGATGATGAGGCTGGGGCTCTGGCTGAAGATGATGACGGTGACGACGGCGATGGCGATGGCGACTGCGACCGCGACTACTGTGTTGCAGCCTGTTCCCTGGAATTTTGACTTGAGCAAAGGCAAAACGGCAAGCGGCTTTTGTGCTTCGCGCAACCACTTAACTTGCTTAAGCGCTGTTTGCTTGTCAAAATTGCAGCCGCCGCCGCTACCACCACCGCAAATAACAACAACAATAACAGCAACACCGGCATCATCTCAACGGCAACGGCAACGGTAGCAGCAAAAGCCACAAGGCACGTCTCTTGGCAAGATGACGCGGTCAGAATAGCTCCTCAGTGCTGTGGCCAAATGAATTAACCCTTTTACTTTGCGCACGGTGGCAGGCAGCCATAACAAACACAGCGAGAATAGCAACAACAACAAACAGAGCCACTGATTTGTTATATTCCTGCCAGCTACTGTTGTTGCTGCAAGTGTGGGTACCGTGCTTTTTCGGGCATCTGCAACACCAGTGTTAAAATGTTAGTACAGTGTTGTACTCAGACAAAACTGTTATCGATGTTGCAGTAGAATCGAACTGTCTCAATGGCTGCAGCAACACTAGTGGAAATGTGCCTTTTTGATAGAGGTGCCGAAATATCGATGTTTGGAGACATCGATTTTTCGATATTTTTCACCAAAAATATCGATTAAAATCGATGTTTTCCGATATTATCGGAAAAAATTAATATTTTTACTTACAACTGAAAATAAAAAATAAAACATTTATTTATTGTTAAATTTTGGGTTGTCTTTATATCATTATAAATTCTCGAAAGCATTACATCTCGAAAATAAGTCCTGCTTAGCATTATGTACTTCGGATCCAAGGTTTTTATGACTCCACGGAATCCCTTTATTTCCACAACGCTTAACGGATCCACGTCTCGCGCAATCAGTATCATAATAAATCGGTCAAATTTTTCTTCCTTTGCCAAATTTGACGGGTATTCTGATCTATATTGAGGTATTTAGTCAACCCCGTAGATTGACTCACCGTTTCATCTGTAATTAAATTTGGGTGAATCCTTTTAAGGTGTTCTGTGACGGACCTGAAAACATCGATAGATGAAATCAAATATCGATTTTTCGGAAAATTTTAAAAATATCGATTTATCGATGTTAGCATCGATATTTCGGCACCTCTACTTTTTGAGCATAGGTGACACCAGTGCCAAAATGTTAGTAATAATTTGCTGTAGACTCCAGTGTAAGAAATCGATTAGACATCAATGTTTGTGTGTCGAAGAAGCTGCAGCAACCCTGCTGTAAACCAGTGACAAATTGTTAGTTGTTCCAATGTTTTTGCAAAAGCTTGCTGCGTGCATTTAAATACAAATGCTTGCTGCTCGCCACTTGAAATGGAGGAGCAGATGGAGCAAAATGGAGGAGAGTTGCGCGTAAATTCGTTGCGGTTTTGGCTCTTGCGCGCGTCATCAACATAATCACCGTCAACAGGCCGTCAACAACAACATCAAACTGCCAACAGAATGTTGCTACTGTTTCCACCGGCAGCAGCAACGGCAGCAACACCACCAACAACAGCAACCACCACATTGGCAACGGGGCAAATGTGAAGTGTTTTTTATGATGAGCGAAGCACTTTCAACTGACGCAGCAATCCGGACTCCGTACACCTGAGACGACGAGAGAGTAGACCAGACGCTTTCGTACACACAACAAAAGCGTGTCAAAAATAAAAAATACAGTCCGAAATCTGTCGGATTTACATACATATCTGTCGACCGACATACACAACCACACGAAATAAAAAGTCGCGCCACCACGAAGAACGCCACACTGGGCCGCAATGCGACCGGTGCTCTTCCTCTTTTATTCCGTGGAGATTTTTCTGAACATATTGATCCTCGTGTTTCACGTGGAAGCCATACTCAAGCAGCCGGTTGACTATATGCCGATATCCATAAGATTCAGAAACGGTTTCTACACGTTATCGCTCTATATTTACAATTCAATCACAATGTGGGCAAGCATTAACCTCAGCCTTGGAAACCCGTACCGCTTTACCGAGGAAATCATTCGTTGCATTGTAGGATTCGTATTGTATATTATCATATCCCTGTGGACGCTGAACGATGCCGAAACGGACCTCCATCTGATGTACATACAAACAGATACAAGTGACAAATGGAATAAAGTTCATCCGTTTCTTGATTACTTGCGTCTTCAGGCGGTGTTCTCGATGTTCAATGGTTTTGTATACCTCTTGCATTGCGTAATCATTCTCGATGTGGTGCTCGCTGGCATTGCGGAGCGCGAATCTCACGTCGATTACAAAAGGCGCCGTAAAAACGAGCCGGAAGTCGACTTTCAGCCCGTCCATGTCTATTTTCTGGGCAGACGAACCGAATTGTATCTCGAACAGTTTCAATGGTTCATCGAGTTCAAGTACGCCAAAAATGAAGTTGTATGACGTCAGTCAGGCGCAACAGTTATACCACCTCCCAGCGCCAACTCCCTGAACCTGCAGCTGCAGCTGAAGCTAAATGTGACGACAATGTGCCTGCCAAATAAACGTATGTTGAGATAACAAAGCCGACGCGTCCATCGGCCACGCGCAGGGCGCATGTGCCGGCGCCCGAGTGTGCGAAAATCGATAAATTATGGGCTAAGGCCAGTCAAGAGCAAGGCGAAACGTTGGCCCTGCACCGGCTTGGACCGGCTACGTTTGCAAAGTTTTCCACACAACTTAAGCGTGCTGCAGGGGGGGGGGGGCGACACGGGGACACTGGGTGGCTTTTTTCATTCATAAAACTGCGCGTTCACTTTCCATTTTTCTTACTCAAGGCTATTTTTAACGAAGGAGAAGGCGCCCCGGCGCTGAAAATTGGGTAACACATGAAGTACGGTAATTAATTAATAAAGTATTATTTTATTTTGGAAGAAAATGTCTTTTAAAGTGCTGCACTACCTATTACATAAGAATAAATATACATGCCATATATAAATTACTTTACTTGTGGTTAGGCAGACCAACGTAATCTCAACTAGGGCCTATTGATGATGAATTCGTCAACTGGGTTTGTTTTTTCCTTGGATAGCTTTAATCTTCCGCAAAGTATGTAACGTGCAAGGCATTTTCAGTTGGAAATGGGGCGACGTGGGCATCCGAAAAAAGGAAAATCAATAAGGACGCCAAATCAGCAAACGGCCAAGTGTGTCCTTGAAAAGTAGAGATTTGGGTCCGAAGTATTTCATTGATGCCAGAGAAGGGCGGTTTTATGAATGAAAGCTAGAGCGATTCGAGTTCGAAGAGAGGAGAACTCTTGGTTGGCAGGCATGCGCATGAAGGCAAGTGCAGAGCGATTTCCCCTCGACAAGCGCTGACGTAATTACGCTCAAGGTCAGCGTAGAATTTCATTCATAAAACTGATACGCCCTAAGGGACCGATGCGTGTGTGCTGCAGTACATGTGTGCGTGAGTGTGTGTGTTTGTTTGTGTGTGCACACGCGCGTGCTTCTCCAATGAACGAGATTATGGGGGAGAGGAGCCGGGGTGCACGGGCTTGCTCCCTGGCCTCGCGGATGAGGGTTAAGGGCGGCCCATTTGCGGCTTGTTGATTTTTCTACGCGTATAAACACGATGAAGAACTCATCGACGGCAACCACGAAGCCAAATCGATCAATGCACATGCCTGAGTTTGATGAGGTGTTCCTCGCCTGATATAGTAGGACGCAGTTCACACACAGTGCTTTCTAAAGGTCATCGTGCAGAGGCGGTCGAGGAGGAAAAGCGACGCCCAATTTCTGCCAGTTTGATTTACAGGATGCATGGAAATGGGAGCAAATTATTCCTAGCAAATAGGCTTTAAATCCTCCACAATTTACACCAAAACAAGTAACCAAACAGTTGAGCTCACCCGACAGTAAGATATCCTACAAAGTGAATGTCAGGCACTGAATAATTTCGTATACGGAAATCTTTGAAAAACAGAAGAACAGACGGACGGACACGGCTTATATACCCTTTTTTCACCAGTCCGTTGAATGCGGAGGCATAATAAAAATTAAATAAATAAAACGCGTTGCTGCCAAACGTCACATCTACGTCATAGTCGTTACCAGGGCTGCCAGCTGAGGACGAATTAGGAAAAAAAAAGGCTGACCTGGCAGCCCTGGTCTGAAATGCAAGCAGGGCCAGAACTGCTTGTCTAGTGCAGTCATCCGGTACACAAATGGGGTCGTGACTTGGGAAACGAGCTCTGTTAGCGAGAAAACAAGCAGTTTTTCATTTGGAATAACGGCAGTTTTTTTCAATTTTCAATTCGAAATTGCGGCCAAACCGGACGAGCTAGCGGCTTCCGGTTTTTTCCAATCTGTTCGTTTTTTTCTTCTTTTCGCACTGCAGAAGATTCCAAGTCTCCAAAGTGTACGGCCCGCCCTGGAGAAGGCTCCAAAGTTTTGAGGACGTTTTTCAGTTTGCCCAATTTTTCAAAACGCCCCCGCTTTCGAAAAACGCCCCCTTTGCGCCCGGTGGGGCGGGGGCGTCGAAAAAACCGTTTTACATTTATCTGTAAACTATTACTTTTTCACGGTCTAAAAGTATGCAACGGTCAATGTGATTGCTGTAATCTAACAGCAACAGCTGGGCTGCACTTTGGTAGCCAGGGCTGCGGACAGATCTGTTCTGTTTTTCTTAGTTGGCTTACGATTTGCACGATAGGCACATCTGTTTGAATGCCGGCACTATCGATATCCATAGTGAATATTTGAAATTTCAAGCAGATATTGAAACTTTAAAGAACTTCACGTTTTTGGTAAAATCAACTTTATATGCACATTAAATTATCGTCGTATTCTTAGCTAAACAATACACATAACTCAGTTTTACTTAGGTGTAACCATTAAACAGATATTTACCGGCGCAAGCAAAATACAAATAAAAAACGTAGAAAGGTTATTAAAAACAACTCCGCTACGCTACATTGCCATTGACAGAGGGCACATTAGACTTTTCGGGGAAACCCTGCATTCCTATAGACGGCTCTGACTCAGAACGACGGTGGGTGCGTCTGTGGGTCAAGCGCTTGGAGCGTTCTTGCTGAGCACTCGCACTTGCCTCGCCACTTCCTGCATCGCTCAGCTGCAGAAAGTCTGGTTCGCTTCGTGCCAACTCTTCCTCCTGATAGACATCCTGGGTGCCACCGGTCGGGTTTATGTTGGTCACCTGCTCGTTGAGGCACACGTCATCCAGATCAACATCGCTGTTCGAAAACAATGCTGTGGCTCCCAGCTCTAGGGAATTGGTCACATCTAGTTCCTGCTCGCTAGACGCCTTTTTTGGAGTAGAAGACGTGACCGTGACTGTGGCACGGGAAAAGTTGATACTCTGATCCAGGGAAGAGGCAGCAGTTGAGGGATTCAGATGCTTGGCTCCTGTCAAGCTGCTGTTGGCACTGCTGTTAGTGTGGTTTCTGCTCTGGTTTTTGTTGTTTAGTTGCTGCACATTCGCCACTTGGCAACTGCTTGTGGTCCCAGTTGCGCCAATCACAGGCACATTGGTCATGCTGCTGGGCGTGGAGCTATTCCTTTCTGTCTGATGCTCCTTCATCAGTTTGCACGCCTTGCCCAATGCACAAATGGTTAGACAGCAGCGCAGGCCCAAGGCAAAAAGATAGGCCAATAGGAAAAGAAGCCAGGCCGCAAGATTGTGAAAAGACACCGCCGTGTAGATGGCCTTGATGAGCACCACCGCCAGAGGGAATGGGATAAAACCCATACGCCTTGCCACCAGATCCGAATGATCAGAGAAAGCGTGCTTCTGGCGTGTCTGTGTCATATCGTAGGCCAGGCTTGTGGTATACTCGCGGTAGATGCTCTCGGGCAGCTCGTTGAATCTCGTGATGAATGCATGTTTTACCCAATCGATTAGAATCTCCGTAAACAGCACCGCAAAGCAATCGGGCAGCATGACACAGAACTGTGTGATGCTCCAGTCAAATTCTTTCATCGTCTGAATCATCACAATAAACAGCAGTACCGACAAATGGAAGCGTTCCCGTACGTCGCTGCAAGTCAGTTGGAAGAGATTGTTCTTGTCAAATTTCTTAAATACCGATCCCTTTAGCTCTACGAAATTGTTTGATATCATTATCGTTAGCAGACCCTTGTTATTCGAATTCACAGCGACGTTCAGACAGGTGGCCTGGAATTGTGGAGGTTCAATAGCGGTATTGGATATATCTAAAATCCTTTATAGTTGACACTTACCTGAAACATGATGAGTCCACTGTGCAGCAGCACATAGATAAGCGTGAAGAGTATGTGGGTCAGAACACCAAAGTGCTCTCGCTTGGAATGCTTAGGCTCTGTAGCCGTCCAAAAGAGTGCATCTATAGTATCCTGACCAAAGGCGGAGAGTAAACGATCGCCCACCTCCAGCATATTGTAGAATATATAAAGCTTGATTATTGATTGTGATTTGATAATGTGATACACGCGATTGGTGTCCACCAGCAGCATTATTAGCGTTACTGCGATCCAGATGGCGCCCTTCAGAAGATCACATATCTCAGCCGGCGAGAGTAGGCGCTGACCGCTGCCACGCAGGCGAAAAATGCGTACAACAGTGCGAGAGAGCAATGCCCAGACGGCCAATAAGAATCGCACCGGCAGAAAGGTGTGTATGTAGAGGAATGAGTCGGCACATTGCATTATGCCATATACCATAAAGCGCTCCAAATCGCGTGGTATGCGCATGAAGCTATAGATCTTTTGACGACGAGCTGAATAACGTTCCTCGTCGTGCTCCAACATGTATCCGCGTGTCATTTCCACTTTAAAGAAATCGTAAAATGTGTTGGTTTCGGAGCCGCCTGTTGGTAAAAATGTTTGGATTCGAATAAGATAATCTTATTTTAAATAAATTTTCATTCGATTACCGCTTTGTAGGCGCTGTTGTGCTGCAGCTGGGGCCGCAGCCGGAACGCCAACGTCATCCTGAGGTGGTGGCTGTTTGGCCTTTGGAGTTTTGGGTATTTCGTCTCCTTGCAGTTCCTCAATTCGATTCGCAGAAGCGCTAACATCACCTCGGAATCGCAGCTGCCTTTTATTGGCGCTGATATTTTGTAAATTGTGCATTTAAAACGTTTATTAAAATTTTTGCGGTGTTCGTTTGCCACAATTGTAGCTAATTGAACATTTTGTTTTGCTACGCTGTTTCTCTACTAGTGGCAGTGTGTACCTATTCACTATTTACTTGCCCCAGTGCAACCCTGGTTAGCAATTAATTCATCATAGGGTGTGTACTCACTGACATTACTTTTAAGAGAAATATACAGTGTTTGTGTGTTTCAATTGTTTTTTTTAATAGCTGTAACAATACTATGACTGCGTCCATAGATTTGAGCTCATATCGCGATCAGCATTTCAAAGTAAGTATAACATTGTTTGTATTAACGTATATGCATATTTTCAATACTTTTTTACAATCCAAAGGGGTCACGTTCGGAACAGGAACGCTCCTTGCGCGATACGACCACGCTTTACGTGGGTAATCTCTCATTTTACACAACCGAGGAGCAAATACATGAGCTCTTCGGGCGTTGTGGCGATGTACGCGTTATTGTGATGGGCCTGGACAAATATAAGAAGACGCCGTGTGGTTTTTGCTTTGTCGAATATTATACCCGTGCTGAGGCCGAGGCTGCCATGAGGTAAATCAGTCCATTGGCCATTCATAAACAAAAAACTAACTAAATTGCAATTATCGTTGATCCAAGATTTGTGAATGGCACACGACTAGACGATCGCCTTATTCGTGTAGACTGGGACGCGGGATTCATTGAGGGCCGTCAATACGGGCGCGGGAAAACCGGCGGCCAGGTGCGCGATGAATACAGAACAGATTATGACGCCGGTCGAGGTGGCTATGGAAAATTACTTTCCCAGAAGATTGCGCCCAATACCGACAACCGTTAACTATATAGAAGATAAATCTAATATCAGATGGATTTCAAAGTAAACATTACGCATAGTTCTAATTGCATATTGTGTATTTACTGCATAGTTCTTTTCCAATATAAGTATAATTGAAAATATGATATTTGGCTTTTCAGCCTGGGCACTAATTAGTTGAGTTCCTCTTTCTACAAGCAATTGTTAGTAATTGAAGCGCATAGGATATAGTCCGTCTATCATCTACTTCTTTCCAATGTTATTGGCCAGCGAGCAGCTTAGACCGGTGCCATCAGGTTCAACGTTCAGTTCCTTCACCTCGCCGTTCTGCACCACCATAGAATAGCGCTTGGAGCGGACACCGCCCAGCGGTGGAAGATCAATGGTGACATCTAAAGCGCTAGAAAAGGCTCCAGCAGGATCAGCCAGCAAGCGCACCTTACCAGCTGCTCCATGCTGTTTGCCCCAGGCCGACATCACAAACGGATCATTAACAGACACGCAAACGATTTCATCCACGCCTTGCTCCGATTTAAGCGAATCTGCAGAGTCTATGTAGCCCGGCAAGTGAGTCTGTGATTAAATAAATTACTATCAATATTTTTGATGTCCATGTGTATGTAATTTACTTAGTTGAACTCACCTTCGAGCATCCCGGGGTAAAGGCGCCAGGCACACCAAAGAATATAACTTTCTTGCCATTTGTCAAATCTCCTGTATTTATTTTATTGGCAGGAGAGTCCTCAAAAAGGTCCACAGAGGGTACTTTGTCTCCAACCTAAAATAGTTCACAAGAACAACACGGATGTAATCTGGATGCTGGCCTTGCCGTTTGTTCAGTCTATTGTGCCTTAATCGATATTTGGATGCATAACATCGCCTCGGCTTATGTAATTACATGTAATTCTAATCTGCATAATGTCACTTTTCTACTTAGTTCTACAAAAAACATACCTTCACCATGGCGCCGAGTGTTCTGGAAAAAGATCGTGCTAAGGGTTTCGTAGAGTTAACAACTCGTTTAAGCAAATTGCACGCCTGCATTTCTGACAATGACACTATCCCACACCTGCTCAATGACCGATGACAATTTAGGGTTGCCAGGCCGATGCAAAGAGTTGATATGTTTTCGATGAGAAATTTTATTTATTACATATATATGTGGGAGAAACAATCAAAGGAATCTAACGTGAATTATCAGCAAAACGTTCCAAGTCGTCTAGGCTCTGTTCCTTGAGTTTTACTTCAAAATCAATCATAAATTCACCGGCTAATTTTTCGGATTGGGCTTCCGTATAGTACTTGCGGAAAGCACGGTAAATACAATCGCGGAGTCCAGGTTTCATCACCACCAGATTGAGCTTTGTGCCTTCTTTAATGTTTGGATATGAGGCTATTGTCTGCTCATTATTTAGCGGTCGACCAAGTAAAAGGAGCTTCTGATTTGTGGCGGGTATTTGGAGTGCTGCATCTATTTTCTCTTTCACCTCCTGAATAGTGGCCGTCGGTGACACCTGACACGCGAATTAGGATAAAATTTAGATGACAGTTACAGATGATTATTAGAAAAAAACCTACCTCGAGTGTGCAATCTCTGCCCTTGAGCACCTTTATGGTTATTTGCATTGCAATTTACGCGTAAGCGTTATTAAAACATATATTTTATATATAAACAAAACTTGGCTGTCAGTGTTGCCATTTGCATCTTAGTGATGCAAGCACTTTTCGATATATAGATTTTACGATATTTGAAATAAAAAGAATCGATACACAAATTTATTGTTGGATATAATTTTAAAATTACATACATTAATATTAAAAACTTTTCAAGGATAAACAGAATGTTTATCGGTAATATTTTTAAAAAAAATGTTCCCTTCAAACTTAAATCGATTTAAAAAAACAAAGTTCCCAACTCTTAACCTACAGAATATCTTAGGGGAACATGGCTAATAATAACAATTCTATATTGAAAATAATAAAAACAATATTGGAAGGAACTAAATATAAAATGCCTTGCCATTTTCCAATTGTGAATTTTTACCTAATTGAAAAACTTAGAAATGGTTTATACGATTGATCACATATGTATGCGAATAATCACTCGATTGCTAACCATCGATATCTCGCCTTTTGCTATGTCTGGCAACTCTATTTCTACTTGGCAGCGACGTTGCGTGAACAAAATATTTTACATAAATAATTATTTATATTTAAACTAGCCCTTGATGTTAAGTGCTGCTGTTAAAAAGGTGAACAAAAATCTTTTGCTCTGGTAGTACATCATGATTTGCGCGAAAAGTTCGGGAAATTCGCAATCAAAGTAGAAAATTGCAGCGCAAAAAGTGAAGCGCAAATAATTCACACAGCCTCGAGAGCTCGAGACTCTGGTGAATTAACGAGAAAACAGTGCGAGTACGAGTGTTTCGTGTGTGCGTGTGTTAGAATTCGCATTTTACGTAAAACAAAATAGTAACAAAGAAAACGAGCAAAACTCTTTAATCCGCAAAATATTTGATGTTAAATCGCAGCAGAGGCAAATTGAATAAGTTCTTGCAGCTTCTGGCGGTAAATAAGAGGACCCCTTCCCACCACTGAACACGCCCACCAAGCGCCCCCTTCGACATTCGCATTCAAAGTTTAATATATTCTATTTTGAATATATATATATTATTGTTTGTTCTGCCTTATTCTGCAACTATTAATTATGCATAGTACACATTCATTTTATTTTTATTCTCTCGCTCTCTGTTTCCGTTGTTAGCAAACAGAGCTGTCGCCCTCCGTGCTTTCTAAGGTGACATATTAGGTATATGAGTGTTTAAAAATATTGCTCGTATCGTTTTATATGTATATACATACATACATATATACAAGTTACTATAAACAATTTTTGTACTACGGGATGTAAAAATCGCAACATTTTTTCACAACCCCACCACTTCCCCTGGAATACCAGAATCGACGATTGCATGGAAATAAGATGAATTCTAAGTCTGGCAACTCTGATCGACGGCCATTGCTTCGCAACTTGTTGCTCGCTGTCGTTCCGCGTATGTGTGTTTTGGAATTTTCATATTTCTGCGTTTTAATCGTAAAGATGCAATAAATGATATGAAAATACATATTCTAAATCGTTTGAAGGGTCATCTGATCCCAACCTACTATATCAGCAGTGTGCACAAGTTAAACACATATAAATGTTTGTATGTAGTTGTGTCGAACCCCTGATCAAGTGCAACCTCTTGGGATGTGTTTTTTTAGAACCGTTTATAACCGGATTCGATGGCATACAATAGTATGTGACAACTTCGACTTCAGTTCAGGCCAAGTGCGCACTTTTAACGGTTTTTCATTTTCTTTACCCCCTTTTCTGTGCAAAAGTGTACTTGTACTCGTATGTGTGCGTACGTATGACTCTGCGTGTTTGTGCTATATGTGTATTCGTAGCCTGATCGATGAAATTGCTGCATGTTATTATTTTTTTCTAATTTGTTTTGTTTTTGCTACGTTAATTTTCTTTTCAACGCTCCTGCAGCGGTGGTTATAGAATTGTGCTCGTAATTGTCAGATACAAATAAATTGAAAGAGAGCGATCGAAAACACAGAATTTTGCATACTCTCTTCTTAATTGTTGAGTGCGGTCACAGCTGTTGTTGGGTTGGTAAGCGTGAGAGAGAGATAAAAAGCAGTACTAGATAAAGCTGCAGATAAAGATAAAGCTGAAAGCATATTATGGATAACGACGCGTTAGAAACAGCAACAAAGAGCCCGACAGCAACAGTCGCAACAACGGCTGGGTCATCAGTAGAGCTAGCGGCAGAAGCAGCAGCAACGTCCACCAAAATCGAGCCGGCAGCCACAAATAACAATAATAACAAAGTCACAACAGCCACTAACGGTATCAAAGAGAACAGTAACAGTAACTTTAGTACAACAACACAAGCAACAGTAACAACAACAACCCCCATCGTTGTGACAACCGGCATTGTTGTTACTCCCAACAAAAGCGAGGTGAGTAATAAGTGTTTCATACCTATCTATCGGCTATCAGCCCGTGTTGGATTGCAGCTACCTACCTACACTCGAGATCACATAATTAAGTCAGTTGTGTACTTATAGAAAATCGAACCCAAAATGGAGTACGCCTATTATTGAAGTAAACTACAAAATAAGTTTACTTTGTTTTTTGAGAGAAAAAAAACCGACTGACATAATTTTGTGAGTGCGACTGTATCTAGATATTGATGAATAATATATCTACATACATCCAATATCGTTTTATTTGAACATTTATTGTCCGTACCAACGACCCCGACCCTTTAGAGCATGTTAATTAATTGTCGTTAATTAATGAACGATTTATGTGCTAGTTTCCTCGTACTTCCACATACATATATGACACACTTTCTTGCGGCTACAACCTTAATGCACCAAACTGTTTATCTAATCTTATCATCGCCAATGCTTTCCCACATGTATTCGTACTTTCATACGCAAAATGATCGATTCCAATTAGGTTCCTTACATCAAAATAGAAAACCTATCAAGCAAACTGGTTGTCAAAGCATGTTGCAATACTACAGGAGAGCTGCAAAGTTATCGATAGTACTATCGTTGAAGTGAAAAAGAATGCGCTATACCTTTTTGAAATATATATTTATTTGTCAAATATATATTTGTATATTTAATAAATATATTATTTTCTATGGGAATTAAATAGCTCGTATTGAATAATACTTAGTTAAACTGCTTCTTATTACCCTTAATAGTACTACGCATAGGTTTGCGGTTCTTATATGCGTTTAGAAAGTGTTCACATCTTAATATTGGCATTTCTAAAATCGAGACTAACACCCCACAGGCGGCAGCTCGACTTAGGCGACAAGGATATGCACAAACTAAGGTAACAAAAGGTGCCCCGCTATGAAAATTGTTAAAAAGCAAGTTGAAATGAGTTTTTCGCAAGTCTCGCAGTTTGTTTTGATTTTTTGTGCGCGTATTGCAGTCAATTGTTCCCTTGACTCGCTGCAGAAGAAAGGGATTGGGCGTAGTAGTTACATTGACATCTGATTGCGCTTATCAATAATTGCAGGCTAACAAGACAGACAAGGACAGCACACCACCGCGCGATGCACCGCCACCTACAGCGATTACCAAGGGACTAAATCTCACCACTACCCCAGTGGTGCGCAAGGAGAAGCGACAGAGCAGTTCCCGTTACAATGTACCCAAGAACTGTGAACTAACGGCTCTCAGTCCACTTAATGAAAGTGAGTAAAAAAAAGAATGTACATATATGCACATGGTACACACAGTTATGTTTGTACGCATGGCTGATAATTTCCTCTCGTAACTTTGTTGATATATGTATGATTTGCGTGTGTCGGCACACTTAGCCCAATCGAATTGAAATTGCCTTACTAAATGTTGTTATCGTTATTTGTTGTTATTTATTTATTACGCAAGTTCGCAAAGGTCAAGTTATCATCGCACTCAGATGACTGTTTTTCTCGCAGGGTTGTTCAACACTATTACAATGAAAACATGGCTTCCATGTATACAACACACACACACACATACATAAATACATAACACATACTCATTTACTAGTTTCGCCTGCCTCCCCATTTTCGACACTTGCGCTCTTCCATAAAATTGCGTTACTCTCTTTGGCAATCGCTGTGTTATTACTCACATGGTTACTTTGCCGGCGAAGCGCATCAGTTCTTTCGCGTGTTTCTTATTTTTGTAGTAGATAAACTTGCTAATTATTAAATCGTTTTGCCATTGGCATTCAAATCGTTGCCTTTCGGCATTTATTTGTTGCTGTTGTTGGCTTGGTTTCGTCGCTCTCTTTCTGCGCGACGGTAGGGTTTCTTTCTCGCTCTCTCGTATTTCTTCCTGTGCTCACCCACGTAAAATGTTATCGATTTTTCCTGTTGACTGCTCTCATTTAAATCGCAATTCAGTGAGCAGTGCTCAGTGGAAGCTTCAAGAAGAACATTTAATAAATAAATAAATAATTTAAATACAAATTTAATTTGCACAGCAACAAGTTGAGGCTCTCCTCTACCGCTACAACGCAATCTAACAGTCCTAAATTACAATAACAGTTGCAAAATACCGGTTGAGCGCTTGTTAGAAATTTGTAAGTGATTTTGCATAGATGGAAATTAAAAATATTAATTGTAGAAGATAGATATATCGGTTTAATTTCGCTTGCAATAAAAATAACTTCATTGCCATTTTCATTTCGTTTTCATATACATGCATTTTACATAAAAAAAATCATAATTGAAATATTAAAATTCCCGTTACAGATACTGTATACATATATACATAATATAAGATTAGAACTTTCCAAAAAAACAAAGAAAAATTAACGTTAATTGTGCTGTTCTTGTTAATCGTTGTTAGAAAAGTGTTGGGTGGTTGACAGAAACATTAAAATAGTATTAGCACGGCGTAGAAGGGATGTTTAGCAATTGCGCCGCCATTAAACAAAGTGCGGCACTAATGAAATGGTCAGCAGTGTAATGTTGTTGACGGGTAACCAACAGAACGGCCCCAATAAACAGCAGACACAACAGCAGCAGCCGCAGCAACAACATCAACAACAGCAGCAACAGGCACATCAGCAGCAACAGTCATCGACCGGCAATAACAACACCGGCAAGGAAAAGCAACAACAGCAGCAGGCAACGGGAGCTGCAGTTGGTGGAACTAATCCTGGTGGTTACTATGCTCTGGGTGGCATACGCATACCCAAGTCGCCATCGTTTCACAGTGGTCTAGATCAGCTGGCAGACGACGAGGAAGGCCAAGCGGTTGAAGAGCGCGATAACACAAAGTTCAAGTTCAGCAGCGTTGAGGAATTAAAGGCTAAATTTGAGTCACATTCACGGAAAATGCCACTATCGCCGCCGGAAGCAAATGCTGGGAATCTAACAACCACTACAGCATCATCATCGTCGCCATCATCCTCATCTACTAGCTCAAATTCATCAGCATCGGCGCTATCGTCGTTATCGCAAACTGCCTCGGCAGCGGCTAATTCATCAGCGTCGAGCTCCTCATCGGCGGCAACATACGGCGGCGGAGCGAATTCAGCTGCTGCAGCGCTGATAGCTTCCTCATCGCCATTTGGCTCTCAATCTTCGACTTCCTCATTGTCCCTTTCGTCCGGCACAACAAATGGAGCTGCAGCTGGAACTGTTGCAGCATCGGCTGGAGTAACCTCGTCGAAGCCCAACGCAATAATAGCAGGACCAGCAGCAGCAGCAACTGGGTCTGTGGTTGTTGGCAACACTTCTCTGGTGTCCACATTGGCGCAGCATTTCTCAGCATCAGCAAGCACGGCCAGTTCACTGTTAAACCCGTCCGGCGGAGTGGTATCGTCCTCCACAGCGTCGGCCAGTTCGTCCAGCAGCAAGGTTTGCAGATATACCTACAGACAGACAAGCACACATACACACAAACACCGTGAAACACGAAGAGTTGTACACATAATGAATGAAATTCTCTGCTCTACTCATTTCATAAATCAAATCACGCAACAAATCATCATCCTCCTTCAACAACAACAACAACAACAACATAGTCACCCGTGAGTGCCGCAGCGGCAATAAAAAGCATATTGAATGCTACTAAAAGTGTGGGCAGCACAGCCTCCACAAGCAGCACCACGAACAGCAGCACCAACAGCAGCGCGAACAACAGCAGCCCCGGCGGAAGCAGCAATAATGTAGTAGTATCCAGCGATCAGGAGCAACAACCGCAACTGCGTTCGACTGTGGTCGGAGGCATTAGCATTTCCCTGGGTATTGGCCAGCGTAATGGCAATGCGGTAATGACTGTGGCACGCCAGAACGGCGACAGCCTATCATCGCCGCTGTCGCAGACGCTGCAGCAGCTGACGGGCAGTCCAGGACGCGCTCGTGATCGGAATCTATTTCATTTGCCACCAAATGCATCAAGTGCGCTGGCATTGCCGCCACTGCGAGGTTGCTATTGGTTATGCTACTCCTCTTTTTTTTTAGCTTCTTATAGATTTTAGACCTTTTCGTTTCCTTTTTTATCAGTTTCTGTCGTTCTTATATTGTTCCTCTTGCGCTTTTTATTTATTTAAATATTTATTAACAATTGATCTATTAACACCACTAATTAAACAATTAAATTTTGTTTATCTCTATTTAGAAACACCGGCCACCGAACGCGAGGAGCTGCTGGTGCAGAAGATCCGGCAATGCTGTACTCTTTTCGATTTCTCGGAACCGCTAAGCGATCTCAAATGGAAGGAGGTCAAGCGTGCCGCCCTGCACGAGATGGTCGAATATCTGTCCAACCAGAACGGTGTCATCACAGAGATTATCTACCCGGAGGCCATCAATATGGTAAGTACCACAAAGTGTTAATCTGGCAATCAAAAATCAAACTAATCTCCTGTGTATATGTATATTTAGTTTTCTGTAAATCTATTTCGTACTTTGCCGCCCTCGTCAAATCCCAATGGGGCTGAGTTTGATCCAGAAGAGGATGAACCAACATTGGAATCATCTTGGCCGCATTTGCAGCTTGTCTATGAGCTTATTCTGCGTTTCTTAGAGTCGCCCGATTTTCAGCCAAATATTGCAAAACGCTATATTGATCATCAATTTGTATTACAACTCTTGGATCTATTCGATTCAGAGGATCCGCGTGAACGTGATTTCCTTAAGACTGTTTTACATCGCATCTATGGCAAATTTTTGGGCTTGAGGGCATTTATTAGGAAACAAATTAACAACGTGTTTTACAGGTTTGTATAATAATCTAAATCTGAACGTTGTACTATTGTGTTGTGACAAATTTTATCAATCATCAACAGATTCATTTACGAAACAGAGCATCATAATGGCATTGCAGAATTGCTTGAGATCTTGGGAAGCATTATTAATGGCTTTGCCTTGCCGCTGAAGGAAGAGCACAAGCAATTTTTACTTAAGGTATTGCTGCCATTGCACAAAGCCAAGAGCCTGTCCGTTTACCATCCACAGTTAACCTATTGTGTGGTGCAATTCCTTGAGAAGGATCCCAGTTTGTCAGAAGCGGTCATCAAGTAAGTCTACGCCAATCTTTAAGCATTAATCAAAGTTATAATTGTTTGTGTATTAATTGTAGAAGTCTCTTGAAGTTTTGGCCAAAAACGCACAGTCCTAAGGAGGTGATGTTTTTGAATGAGCTGGAGGAATTGCTTGATGTAATTGAGCCAGCTGAGTTTCAGAAGGTGATGGTACCACTCTTCCGCCAAATATCCAAGTGCGTCTCTTCACCGCACTTCCAGGTGGCCGAGCGCGCGCTCTACTACTGGAACAATGAGTACATAATGTCGCTGATAGCCGACAACTCGCAGGTCATACTGCCCATCATGTTTCCAGCGCTGAATCGTAACTCAAAGACACACTGGAACAAGACCATACATGGTCTTATCTATAATGCACTTAAGCTTTTTATGGAGATGAATCAGCGTCTCTTCGATGAGTGCAGCAAAAACTACAAACAAGAGAAGCAAATGTAAGGCCTAACTCAAGCAATTGACAGTTAAAAGTTGAATACAACAACATGACTTGTTCTTCTTTTTACAGGGAACGAGAGAAGCTTACGCAGCGGGAAGAGCTCTGGCAACAAGTTGAGAGTCTGGCCAAAACCAATCCCGAGTGGACGAAGACGCGACGCTTTGACGATAGTTTGGAGTCCACAGATAGTAAAATCTATGAACAATACAATGAGAATTGCGACCTAACCTACGATAAGCTGGAGCAGCAACCACAAGCGCAGCAACAACAGCAGTCGAGGGCGCAGGCGGGGCAGCTAAAGCAGCAGCCTAACCAGGAGCCCAGAGAGGTGAGACAAGCTCTAGCCACACTAACCACACTACACAATTACTAACTATACACAGACTGTATATGTGAGCGTGTGTGGTAAAATTAGCCAACTCCTGAACCACCTTTCTATTAACTGTCTAATCGAACGAACGAATGAGAATGTCTGTTGCAAACAATAACAATTGCACTCAGCTTGCTTATAAATATATGTTTCTGTATTTGTATTCTATTAATATATACTTTATATATGTATGATGTATGTGTACTTATTTACTGGTTCCACAACACACACAACCCCTACTGCCCTGCACACTCTCTTCACCCCACATCACTCAAATTAATATGATTAAGTGAGACGACGAAACCATCTCGTTTACTAACATTTTTGAATCTTATAATGATTTTACAGCATCGTTAGTCATATCAGGCATGTTTAGTTCACAGAATTATAATAATACTTCGAATGCAAACGAAAAGTCTTCATTCATTTTATAATACAGCAAATTATACATTTTTAAGGCCCTTTTAACTTTTCGTTTTCATTTTGAGACAAGGGAAATCAATTATAACTTACAGTTTTGATAAAAATACCATAATGATTGATAACCAACTGAATGAGATTTTCAATCGATAATCACTAGGCATACATTTTCTCTACTTATATAATAAGAAAACAATTTTGTACAAACACTGTATCTACATATCATCTTGGCAACTAACTGAACACCCCATTCGCAAGTCACAACGCAGACAAATAATATTCTGTCAAACGTCAAGTGTTGCACACCTTTGTAGTCGTAATTGTTCCCGATAATCTTTCTATGTGGGCTGCAGGGTATTTTGCCCTTTAACATTGAATGGCTTTAAGTTTGCATAACGCTCCGCTTACTCACAGATACGCGGGGAACGGAACAAGGACAAGCCGCTGATGCGACGAAAATCCGATCTGCCCTCGGACAGCGGCACAGTGCGTGCCCTCATCGAACACAAGCGTCCCGATGAATATCTGACAACACCGCCTCCGGATGTAAACAACTGTTAGGCCTACCCATTTAAAAATATCCCCCCATCCACACTCTCATCGGGCTGGTCCAGAAAAGGTTCTTAGAGACAGAAATGCAAACACGAAACCAATAATAATGTCTGTCTAACGCTGATTTTAATGATAGGAGAGGTGGATGATGCTGGAAAAATTATGATGTTGATGATGATAACAATAATGACGCCCATTATTGTTGTGCGATTTCTATAGGAATATACACAAATACACATACATATAAAAAAGATGATGAAACGAGAAATATATACAATAATACCTACATAAATATAAACCAATATAAATAAAGAGCTAAATTCCCAATCAAAATCAAGTTTAATGCACTTAGTATAAATATTTGCATGCTCCGCCCCGCCCTTGTTGTTTTTGCATGCCGGTTAAATAGTTTCGATTTGCTGCTGCCGCATTATCTCTGAATAATATGAATTTCGTTATGTTCTTACCATTTCAGTGAATACGTCAAAATTTGTACAGTTTTTCAATTGACTTTGAGTACACTTAAGGCGTATACAAATCTACCACCTTTCGATTGATTAAGCATAAATACACGTACACATATACCTACCACTTTAACATATAAGATAAATCCGATATACATACAGAATCTTTGTATGTATATGCAAATTATACAAATTACGTATACGTATGCAATTATTTCGTTACACATACATAATTGAAATACTCAAGAAAACGAAATATCCAGCGATTAACGGTTAGGGATGGTCTGGGCTACTGTAGTTATTCGTCCTGGCTGGCGTTTGTCATTGTCTTACTTCACTAAACTTTGGTATTTGGTTTCGGACTTTATAATTAGGAAATTGGAAACAGAAAGGAAATTGTGGCTTTTACGCTACTTCGAGCTTACTAAAAAGGAAATAAAGATCGAACGCCCTATTCAAATAATTCACAAAGTTATGGATTAAGAAATTAACGTCGGTCATTCAATCAACAAAACAGTTCTAAGTTGGTGTAATAATGCATATACCTTGTCAGATAGGTTCTCTTTTGTCTGATGAATTGTTTGAATATTTATATAATATGGGAAAAACATAACATTGATAAATGAATTTAATATGAATACGTAATCCAAACTGGCATACTTGCTGGAGATTCATCCTTTTTATATAATTTCCTTCTAAAAGGTAATGACGACACTGGTGAGTAATGCGCAATTTTGATAGGGCTGATCATTTTGCACTAGGCTCGTATAAGTGCAATATCTTGACTTCCTATACCGTCGAGTCGCAATATGTATGTGTTATACAAATATTATAATTATTACAATATGCAACTAGATTATCGCAGCTTATGTGTAATTATATTCGCGATATATGTATGTTTTAAATGTTAATTTGTTGCAAACAAATTCGGTATGTATATCTATGTGTGTGTTTATTGTATGTATGTATCTGTTGTATGTATTACATATTTATGAAGAAGACCCTTGTAAGAGAAAAGCGCTCAGAAGTGATGGAAGCTCTATGTATTCGATGTGGGTTCCAAACGGTATTTTTAAGCAAACGTTCCTTAAGAGGAGCTTCACATTAACAAATTTTATTTTTTGTGTAATTTTCTGGCAATGCCACTTAATGGAGACAATATCCCCGAGGAGTACTCCTAACTAATCACATCGCATCACATCGTATTGTATGTATAATCGCTCGATCACCAAATAATCATCATCCTCTCTGGAAACGGGGTAGAAAACACAGACTTGGACTGTTGCTGGTCGTAGCTACTATTTCCTCAAATATTAAATATATATAATTATGTATACAAATATATATTACTGCTCCGTGTCGGCCAATTGCGATGATGCCGCGTTGCCAGGCTCAAAAGTCATTATTTACATATACGTACCATACACGTAATAAGACCTGGCAAATTTTCGACTATTTGTAGGATTCGTACTGCAAAAGCTGATCAAATTTTTGCTACCACTAAAAAGTGCTGTACAGGCCAAGGAAATGAAAGGCTTCATTTAGTTTTAGACACACAAATATATATGTATTTATATTTATATATATTTATAGATATATAAATATATGTATACATATATATATTATATGATATATAGACATGTATTTACATATTTTCGGCATAATAGACACATATGAAAACTAGCAAGACCATTTAAGAGAAAGCAAGTTTCTCAATGTTAGAGGAACACGGTGAAAATCATAAATTTTTGGAAATATAATTTGAGTTAAATAATAATAATAAAACAAACTAAATGATTGTAATTAAAGGTATATAAAAACTAAACAAAATCGTGTAATTTTTGTAAAATTATGAATAAAAGTTAAATCATGTAAAGAAACAGCCTTTTTAACACATCGTACTTATCCCATACATTCTACATCCAGACAACTTAACTAACCGGTAGGTCAGGACCAGTAGTTATTCCGCCAGTCCGATCTTAGAATTAAAATTTAGGACAGGGAAAACTTAATAGAAGGGAACATTTACAGAGTCACTTAATAACAATACAGGACTTTAATTAATTTAGAGATTTGGCAATCAAGATGAGCGTAACTCCTTGGATTGAATCCGTTTAATTAACTGGCACCTGCAGCGGGACGAGTCCACGTGTCTTGATGGCCAGCTCGGTGAGATGCTGTTGCAACAATCGCTTGTTGACCTTTGTCCTGTGGACCAATAGGATTAGTAAATTATAAGTTTCAAGCGTCACCCACACTTACTTGATAATCTGCGAGACGAAACGTAATTTTTCCTCTTCACTAACCAGCTGAGTTGGGAAATTGGGCTGTGCCATTACGTTCTTTAGCCAGACAGCCAGTTCTGCTGGATACTTTTTGTTGAATGCGAGAAATACATCGGCGAATTTATCGACCTGCTGCCGCGGTGTCATATATCCCACACAAACCATAACCGTATGCATAATATGTTCGCCATTGGCGAAAACAATCTCTGTCATGTGTCGATGATTTCGCGATTGCATCACGAAATGTGAGACAAACTGTATGCTGTTGCGGATGGGTCCATTTTCGGGTAACGTCATTGAGTGCTGTGCATAATAAATAAGTCGATCGTATGCAATTGTTGTATCCTCCAACACCTGCGGAACCTTTTTGATGATTTGCGTAAGGCAGGCGAAAAACATTTCCATAGTATCTGAAATATTGGAAAAGTTTTGCTGCGGTGTATTCTCGAACAGCTTGAAGCTGTGGCTAATAAATTCTGACAGTAGCTGCTGCATTAGTGGCTTGCAGGACTCTTCCTTGTAGAATATGACAATAGCCTGAAAGTAGAGAATTCTATAAAATCATATTTATTCTCGAATCGCCTATTTACCGTCTTTGATATCTCTAGGGTAGGGGCACAGCAGCGTGTCTGAAAACTGGCCACAATAAAATAACACAAATCCTGTAGCATGGGTCGGAAACTGCTCCGCAAGTTCACAATGGCATGTTTCAAGGAGCTACAAGCAGCCTGTAGAAGATGTATTAAGAGGCATACCAAAATGTATAAATAAATATTTCCAACGCACCTCCAAAACATCGATTTCCTCAACCCAGAGTTCAGCAATGCTCCGGAAAATGGGCATTGTTTTCTCCATGACTAGCAGAACGGGCTGTACAGATTCTTCATTCCTGGGCTCGTCGTCTAAATCTGTGTTGAGCGATGAGAACAGCGTCGAGATCATATTGAGCCTGAATATGGTCCGTATGCGAGCTGATGGAGTTGTCTGTCCCCCAAGCAAATAATTCATTAAAGTAACATCCAGCAAGTAGTTGGGAATATACTTACGGCGCCCGCCTGGCAAATAGTTTGCAACTCCTCAAAGCAAGGACTGACTATAATGTCCAAGTAGTTGGGTATCTGCTCTGAAGGCAGCAAACTCATCAATTTTCCAATGCTGAACATTAGACGCACCGAATCCGAGTTCTTCATGCGACCGGCCAACAGAGTCGCCTGACAAGCATCAAGTAGCGGAGCTGCGTATGGCCTTAATTGAATCTGGCAATCCCGGCAAAGCTCCTTCAACCCCAACGTTGCCTGGGCTGACATGGTAGAATTAAGACCGCGCACCAGCAGGTCTATAGCTGGTGGTATATAACTGGGGTTATCCATCAACCAGGAGCAATAGGAGCCCACAGTCTCAAGAGCTGTGCCAAGAAGTTTCTCATTCAGCTTGTCATAGGGTATATCGGAAAGTACTCGCATTAGTTTGGGTATTTGACGCGACTCCTCGCCACTGAAATGCTCGGCCACCGATTGGAATGAATAGATGCATGCCTCTAGTTTCGTCCAGTGCGTGGGATTTGTCTGCAGCTCAGCAATAGCCTCGTCAAGCATAGAGGCCAATATTTCCAAAATATAGTCATGAAGGACATCGTAGCAATACATCTGAAACAAAACAGGAGTTTATTAATTGCTTACATTTTAAATTGTTTAAATACTTACAAAGGTATCGGAAATATCCTGACGGTAGCACCGAAAGCATTCCAAATCATCAGAGTTCCACTTGTCAAGAGACTTCTCATCGGGCTGCTCGGACTTGCGTACAAGGATAGTAGTCAAGTGTGCATAGAGTGGTTTAATATGCTCCCAACACTTGCGCTTATCTTCCTCGTTGGGCATGGCAAAGACATCTCCCTGCAGCATGTACCAGAAAGCCAAAGACATGGTACTGCAGGATTCTTCGACGGGATAAATTCCCGGTTTATCAGTGCATTGTAAGATTTCATGCACCATGCGACTCCAAATAGCACTTAGCTCTGGATCAGTGGCCGTTATGCCACTAAGAAATAGTCCCGAATGCCGTTCTACAGCGGACACAAATAGCATATAGATATGAACAATAATGTCCTCGTTATTGTTATCTCGCTTCCATTCCAATTGTGTAATGTCACACAATGAGTCTAAAAACATCTTCACCAAAATTGCAGCCGTCTTGGGAAACTTGTGACAATCCGGTTGGACTATTACACTGACCATTGCCTTGAGACAAGTCTCAGCCAGATCGTTCTCTTCGGCGGACATACATCCAGCTCCCGAGCGAATGCAAGGCCAGTAGCATCTATTGACTATCGCTAGCAGAACCCTACAGATGTTCACGCAACCTTCAATACAATAGCCAACGTTTCTAACCCATACGCTGACACACTTAATGGAACGTTCCATGTTGTTATATGCTTCGGTGTCCCATTGATTGCCGCTGTCCATTTGCTTCTGCAGGTAATCCTCCACAGTTCGAAGCACGAGAGGCGTACGCTTACTGATCTCATTTCGCAACACAACCCTCTTGACGGATGTATGAATGACCTGCATCTCCTCGGGTATGCCCGAGAGAATCTCTAACATGATCCACATTTGCACATCAGCACTAACGTTAGGTATGCGCTGCATCTGGAATGTTTCGATGACTTCTTCAATGGCAGAGGGCCAATCATCCAGCATGTGCACTATGTACGCGCTCAGCTAAAAGTTTCATCAGTTCAGCTTGTTTTTAGGCAGAGCAAACTATGTGCTTACCGCAAGACAGAGTCGATTTAGAACCAGTTTGGGTCCTGAAGCGAATTGCACAATTGTTTCCAATATCTTCTGTTTCAGCTCATCCCGGCTCCCGTGCGGCACCTCATGCCAATGCTTCATTAGCTTCGAGTGCAAAGTAATTGCGCCAAAAAATTGCACCTCTTGGCTCTGCAACAAATTCATATTTTGTATGTATACAATGAACAAAAATTTAATTGAAGTCCTTTACCTTTTCTAACTGCATGAGTTGCCATGAAAATTGCCAGGCCTGTGGGCTGGTCTCGGCCTTCGTTAGCCATTCGTGTGTAAGTGCCTGTTCCTGGGATGTTGAGCGGTAAAAGATAACCACTGCCTCCTCAAGGCGCCCTATATCGATTGGTTCTAGATCCATACCTCAAGCACTGGTTCTTGCTTCTTAAATAGCCCCAAGTCCTTGCAGATTTCAGCAGGACTTGGCGTTTTTCGTTTTATATTTTGATGCAAAAATCAGCTCTCTATGGTTAGAGATGGCCTCTGGGTTTTATGAATCCACAATATCGATAAGCTACCCCAACTACAAGAACGAGTATGTACCAACGAAACACGCTTATCGATTGTCAGTCAACTTACTATTTGTGGATTACATTTAGAAATTGAATACTTAACACAATTTAATGCATGTTAAAAATAATTTTAATATGTCATTGTAAATATTGCCTTGTTTACAATCTTTATTTATATTTAATTTTATCCGATTCCATACTCCTTACAGAATATTTTAAAATTTAAGTTAGTAGACACTGAATAGTGACACTTGTGGATTTCATATCAATTTGGCGCCTATTTTTGACTTTGTTATTACATTACCGTAAATATAATAGCTGGTTCGGTGTCAAGAATTCAAACAATTCAATTGTTGTTTTTAGACCATGGGTTTTAAAAAATGCATTATATTCTCTGTTTTTAGGAAAATGAAATGTTTTAAATTAGTGAATAAATTGTCAAATAAACATGTCATACCGCCATTTTCTTAAGTAATTTGTCTAGATTTGAACTATTTTCTTTTTTATTTTTTTATAAAGCTGATGAAAAGCAAGAAAATCAAAAAATATTTTCAGCTGAATATGGCAACTTTACAGCACTTTCGATTTGCTTTCCAGCACTGCTTAGAGTTGGCGCTCTGTAATGTTATTGTTAACAGTCGCATCTGTGCTCAGCTGTCCAATTCGCGCCAATTTTTGTAGCAACTGATTGAATTGTTAACAAAATGCAAGCATTTTTAAAAACTGGAAAGTCCAGTGCTAGCAATAATGCCACAGATAAACAGGCAAATGCACCAGTAGAACGTCGCAAACCTCCCGCCCCGTGGGTGGAGAAATAGTAAGCATGTTAGAAGTAAAATCACTCTTTATATCCAGCTTATTTTGATGTGTGATTTTTGTTTTTAGCCGGCCTCGAAGTGTCGATGATGTTGTCGAACAATCGGAGGTGGTAGCCGTCTTGCGTAAATGCGTTGAAGGTGCCGATTTGCCCAATATGCTGCTCTATGGTCCACCAGGTACGGGTAAAACAAGCACGATCCTGGCTGCAGCTCGCCAGATTTTTGGTGATATGTACCGCGAACGTATCCTGGAGTTGAATGCATCCGACGAACGCGGCATTAATGTGGTGCGAACGAAAATTAAGAATTTTGCCCAGCTAACGGCGAGTAGTGTGCGTCCCGATGGCAGCCCGTGTCCCCCTTTCAAGATCATTGTGCTGGACGAGGCGGACTCAATGACACATGCAGCCCAAGCCGCACTGCGTCGTACTATGGAAAAGGAGAGTCGCAGCACTCGTTTCTGTCTCATCTGTAACTATGTGTCACGTATTATTGTGCCCATTACCTCGCGTTGTTCGAAGTTCCGTTTCAAGGCTCTGGGTGAAACGCAGATTATTAAACGCCTCAAACACATTTGCGAACTGGAAGGTGTCGGCATTGACCCTGATGCATACAAGTCCATTGTTAAAATATCCGGCGGCGACATGCGACGTGCCATAACAACGTTGCAGTCATGTTATCGCCTTAAAGGCGCTGATCACACCATTAATACAGATGATCTCTTTGAGATGTCTGGCATCATACCTGAACATTATTTGGAGGACTATCTAGAGGTCTGTCGCTCTGGGAACTATGAGCGTCTGGAGCAATTTGTTCGAGACATTGGTTACTCAGCCTACAGTGTTGGTCAGATGATGGATCAGTTTGTAGAGTTCATTGTGCGGTGTGGTTCGCTAACCGACAAGCAAAAGGCCATCATATGCGATAAACTAGGCGTAAGTATCCCATATGAATAATTTTAGTGTTTATAACTTTATTAATTTAATTTAATCAACCGCAGGAATGTTGTTACCGGCTGCAGGACGGTGGCTCAGAGTATTTGCAAATTATGGACCTTGGCTGTACAATCATCTTGGCTCTCAAATGAAACTCCATAAAATCACAACATTCTCGTTAGAAATCCGCTTTTCATCGGGACACTCTCAAGTTAAGTTACTTTAAAAATAAAAATAATAAAATAATTTTTTAATTTGTGAAATCTTGAAATAAGATATTACTTTACTTTGAATATTAATCTTAAATATGCATCATACAAATATGAAAACGCAAGAGCCTAAAATTAATCCGGAATATTATGCCAAATGTTCCGAATTGTATAAAAAGATTTGTTAATCTATATATTAGGTGTGTGTCCTTATTTTGCAGTAAATTCGAAATCTTCTTCTTCACGCTCGCGCTTGACTGCGACTCCACTTCCCGCAATGCTACCCACAGCGGCTGCATCGCTGTCCACCTCCATTTTCATGTCGCCTGTGTTTGGTTCGCTCTTTACCTCCAAGGCGGGGACTGTTTTCGTTGTGGTTGTAAATTTTATGACTGGCTTTGGTATGGTGACCACCTGCTGCTTGGACACAACAGAATGTCCACGTTTCGGACCATTGGCACTGGATACCGGCTTGACAACAGTCTTTACATTGCGTCCTTCAAGTGCCGATTTGGTCATCTTTTTGGGTTGATTTGTTGCACGCAGTTTGTAGTTAACACCTGTCAGACAGTAGCGATCTGGCGGTAAGCGCAGTCCGCAATGTGGTTTTATGGGTGGCAATGGCATTGCATTACGTAGTTCAGCCATCTTAGCCAGAACATGCCTTGATGGCGGCCCCGTGAAACTCTTGTCCAGTGTCATTTCAGTCGCAAGACGAACGTCGTCCAGGTCGATGGTTTTCTTGCGTGCATGATTTGCATATACCTTTGCATCGTCTAGTATGCAGGTCACATAGCCTATTTCAGAAATGAGTTATTAGTAAACACAAATTATTAACATAATTTTCAGGTTGACACCGCAACACTTACGAAATGTAAACTCGAGCATTTGGTTGACGACACGTGGTTCGTATTCCTGGATGTTGAGCTCTTTGAGTATAGACATAATAACCTGGGCATCTTTGGGCACATGTTTGATTTGTGCACTTATTTTGGCTTTTTCAGCCTTTTCACTACTCATTGTTTATAGTTTTCTTTTGCAGTCTGGTTATTTGACCAATGTGACCGCACGTCGCAAGCAAAATAAACCACTCAATTGTACCAAAAAGTGTAGCTATACTTTAAGCAAGTTGGCATTCCTATAAACTGTCTATCGATAATTATCGGTATTCATCTGTTTTTTTCTATACGATGTTTTGAACCACAGGTTTGTTTTGAAATTTGTTTACAAAATAAAAATGTCACCGAATGGATTTTATTGACTAGTTTTTATTGAAAATATATAATACACGGGGAGTTTTGCATGTTTTGGCGTAAATATTATTTATATATGCTATTTATGCATTTAAATTCAAATAATAACATATCAATATTTTGTTTAGATTTTTACATAAAAATGCACTTTGGTCGCATAAAGAAATGTTTTTTTCAGACAACTAAAACTTAAAATTATTATTTCCTAACGTTACTTTTTCTACACACACATTGTGAGCGAATTTAACGCACAAATCAGACAATTATATAGTTACATAATACAATTACGTATGATAACAATATTAAACATTAATAATAAAATTTACAATATTTTGCAGGCGGGTGGCTTCGATCTTGGCTTCCTCTCCACCGCACGCACAGCCTCCTCGAACACCTGCTGCAAGTTAAGCTTCTTCTTTGCCGAGCACTCGACCAAATTGTGCGCATGTATCTCCTTGCGTAGTCGTCGGCCCTCACTTGTCGTCACGAATTTCTCCGAATTCGGTATGCGCAAATCCAGCTTGGTGCCCACCAGCACCACAGGCACATTTTGTCCAAAGTGCCGTATCTCGGGCCACCATTTGCTCTTGATGTTGTCGAACGAGGTGCGACTGCTGATCGAATAGCACAACAGGAAGCAGTTCGTCTGTTCAACAAAACAACAAATGATTAGATAAATCGTCGCACTCGGATTGCTGTTGAGCATGCAGGAATAATGGCAGATATACACTCACATTTGGATAACTCAACGGGCGCAGCCTTTCGTAGTCCTCTTGGCCGGCTGTGTCCCACAGCGTTAGATTGTATTCATTATCATCAACAGTTATATTGCATGCATGATTATCGAACACTGTCGGTATGTACTCCTCGGGAAATTCGTTTTGTGTGTATGTTATCAGCAGGCAGGTCTTGCCCACCATGCCATCGCCGACGATGGTTATTTTTAGAGGGCGCAGGCTTTTCGACATTGTGCAAAACCGACTGGAAACTGTAAAGAAACCAGAGTCGAGGCGTCAATATAAGTGTTTCTTAATGCAGGCATAAATGTGTATGTATGCGTCTGTGACATATCTGAGTGCTGCATTGCACCATTTGGTGGCATATGTTGAGGCGGCGACATGCGTTGTTTATCTTGCCACACCCACATCCCACTGCAACCGGAAATCTGTTGCTCTGTGTGTGTGTGTGTGTTCGTCTTTATGTGTCTGTTTGATTTCATTTTCTTCAGATTCGCAAGCACTTCCCCTTACCAGGTGTTATACACAAACCCAGTGATTGTTATCACCAGCAAATTGTTAAAACTTGAACTAGCATAAAAGTTAAATTGGTTTCCTAATCGAAAACAATAATAAAAAAACGTCTGACAAACTTTTGCTTTTTCCTTAACTAAGCGAAATTGTCCATAACTTAGTGGGACGAAGACACAAACAGTAACAACTCAATTAAATCTTTTATTATTTGAAAATACACAATTGATTCTATGAAATTCATTTAGCGTAGTTATGCCACTTGCTGTGCTCATTGAGTTTTGGGTCTTATGTAACGAGTTAACAACAACTTTTAAACCCGATGCACTTTCACCAGCCACACCAAACTTTGTCTAATAAATGTTTTTTTCTTTTCCTTTTTTTATAATTAAAACTGGTTTTGTGTTTTTGTCAGCGTCAACCAAACGAGTTGTTGACCCAAAACTTGAACTAGATTTCCCTGCAGCATCTCAGCCAAACTCTCTCGCATCCAGTCTCCACTGAATTCGCATTAAGTTACAGTTAAGCGTCTGCAACTTTCCTGCTCCGCTCAGATTACGCAGAAAACTCATGAGAATTCTTGGAAGAACAAAAATCTTGGGATATGACTCATTGCCTCTGATTGTCAGACAATTGCCTGGGCAAACTCTTATTGTAATTATATAAACAATATGTCAGTGTGTGCGTAAGAGAGCGTGCCTAGATTTTCTATGTGTTAGTTGATGACGATCTAGTTCTGATGACTCATCCAACAGGTCAACCCACATAAGTAAGAGATGAGTCTAAGGCAATGCAACATAACGCCTGCGGTCGGGTGATGGGGAGGGGGTTATATTCAAGTTACATCGCAGGCGGGTCAAACCGGTTATATTGACATATTCATTTTACCCGTTGATCATCGTTTACCGTTCGCTTCACGCTCTTTTGTTTGCGTCTTCCGAGGGTGGCATGCCACAATCTAAGCTTGCAAGCAAAAGCCTTTTAAATTTGTTTCTTAGCGCCATCAGTCGACCCTTGGGTGTGCTGTCATTGCCAACCTCCCCCCCCACACAATTAAAGCTAATTGTTATACACGATCCCCGGCCGGGGTTAAGTGCTCTCTTTGTAGTTTTGTTTCATTTTGGCATATGAATGTGGATACAAACACACGCACACACCCAGATGCAGACATGTGTATGTACATGCAGAAACACATGTTTTCTTCTCTGCAACATATACTTTTTGGGGTAATTATTTGAATCATAATTTAGGTTTTAAATTCCAAAATGAATATATATTATACACTTACAAACATAAATAAATATGTTAAATAACGGAGAGTTAAAGAAAGATTACACAACTAACTATTGAGTGAAGCGCATTAATTGTTCTGCTCATTTTATAGTATTTAATAATATTGGGCTGCATTGAACTTGAAATTGAGTTTGCAATCCCATTTCTTCTGAGGAGAAACAAGATCAACTGTGTGGGTGAAGGCAGACTTACAGTTACTAACTAACAGTTGGATTTAAGTATTATATTTTATCTGTTCGAAAAGCTAACATCCCCTTACACCCTAAGCGTATCAGATAATATTAATAATAGATAATAGTTCCGCTTAGCTCTGTTTGATTCATGAATCATATATGTTTTGTTTTGTACTTGGTTTGATCCATCAAGCATGTCTGATTTTTTAAACAATGAGCTTCTGCAGCAGTTTAAGTTTATGCTTTCTTTGTGCTCCACTTCAAATCTGTTGATCGCTGATAAGCTCTGACATTATCAGCTCATTTCTTCCCTCAGTTCAGTTTACCTAATACTTTTTTTTACACTATACAATGGCATAGGTTTCATTTAATTATGAATAATATTTAAATACTGCAAATGGACATGTTAGTCACAAGAAGAAATTGCATTTATTGCAGTTACATTCGAAATTGATCACCTTTATAGACCATTGAGAAACACATGAAATTTCCATTAAAGTGTTTTCGGATTAATTCTCAGGCCATTGAAAAGTGTTTGGTATATTGCTTAATCAGCTGGTTATATAAATAGTATCAGAAACTGAGTAACAGGTACGGAGGAACACACGTTCATAGACAGGTATGCAATATACACAGTACTTTATTAAGTTAAGTCTTCGCACTGTAGTCACTAAAACAGCACCCACATTTGCTTTGTTTATAATAATTTAAAAAGCGTCGAACACGAAAACAAAAAAAAAGCAAATCTTGTTTATTTTTGTTCTGGTTTGTTTTTGCTGTTGTTGTGTTTATTGTTGCTGATACAACTTAATGGTTGACTGGCTGGCGATGAAGTTTGTTTAGAATTTGGCAAAAAAAAACCACTAGAAAGAAAACTTGCTATTTTTGGCGTGGTTGATCGGCCACTTTGTTGTCTTGGTTGTTGATGCAAACAGATACAGCTATAGCATGCAATCTTAATACACATATAGTAGATAGTAAATTGATTTCAGCCTCAAAACCCTGATAACAGTCAGGAAATAATCCCCAAAGGGTATTCTCAAGCAACGGAAACCGTCTATCAACGTAGCAGATTTTGTATTGTAATTAATACACACAATAAATTATTTAAACATAATTGCGATCTCATAAAATATAAAAAATATATTTTTAAACACAATACATTGAATGTGCTCTTTGTTATCGGTGCGAGGTAGAGGGGGGGGGGGATGGAGTCATGGGCTGCATTGGCCTCTTGTAAACTTTGTATATCATGTTACGCCCTTGTTGTTATTGGGGCTGGTGCTGCAGCTACCGCAGTGTTATTGTTCGTTTTGTTGTTGTTGCCGGCATATTCTTGGAACACTTGCAACATTCATACTCTTGCCAATGCCTTTGTTGCACTCTCCCTCTCTCTCTTTCTGCTCGACAAAATTGCTTATGATGAATAAAAGTGAATTTTTCACTTTATCGAGCTTGAAAGGCTCTTTAAACTTTACTTAACAAAAGTGACGTTATTAACCACATATGTACAAATATAATAAATATATGTATATATGTGTATTTAGTATATATATACTGACTGTATATATAAGTGAGACATTCCTAAGAAGCTCCTCCCACTTCTTTGTGGCTTTATCAGCGGTTTTTAATCGCATTGGGCATCATATACTATTGCCATTGTGGCTGCTGTCATAATAATTCTCTATATATAGAGAATGTGGAGTGTGTTATAGTATGTACTAACATATAAGTGCTTCCAGTGTTGACTGGGCAACGAAGCGTTTTGTAATTTATACTCTAATTAGAGTCAACACTAAATTATGAGCTGTGACTTCTGTTCTGTTCCGTATTCAGTTTCAGTTTGATAATCTAATGAGTGAAGAGAGATTCTTTTTACACCCCAACAAATTGTTTTAAAACAGAAAGAGTTTCCCGGCTAAAGCAGATGCAATCTCATAATTTATGCATATATTAAAATCAACTACACAACTTATCTTTATCTGATAAATACATATCTTTTAAGGTGTCTTACTATAGTCTTTACTCTCACAGTTCTGAAAAATTCAAGGCAAAGGTCTTGTCGATTGTATTGTTCATTTCAAAGGTACACAACATAATAAGTCGTATCACTGCTTAAGCTGATTTCTGGCTATATATGTATATGTATTTACATGTGTCGAGTGGGTACAAACGGACTTATAAACCACCGTATGTATAGCGTATGGCAACCGAATAGAAGTTTGTTATTCATTTTTTGTCGGCAAATGTTGGCTCAGTCTGGTATTGTCGGTGTATTGGTGTATTTGTGTATGTTTTATGGTTTCTCGCATGTGTTTTCGTATTTAATAAACTGATTAGATAAGGTGCTTATACACACTCAGACAGCTAGTGCGTTGCGATTACGCGTATATGGCATATAAAGAAATCAACTTGAAAGCGCGATAAGTGCAACTGTGAAGCTGCCAGCCCGTTAGACGTTGTATATATGCATGTTTGTAGTGTAAATATATATGTACATACATATAAGTTAACAACTAAAATGTCACAATTTAGAATAATGAACTCCAGTACGCAAGTTCCAATCTGCAAGCTCAGCGTCTGCATAATTTCCTGCACGCGCCGAGCTACCAAGCTGAATTCTAAGAATCTGTTTGGCAACCGCTTCCGTTCCCACCAATGCAAGTGATTCCAAGAAGACTGCAACAATTCGACCAACAAGACATCAGCCGATGTCGTGGCCTATTGGAAGCAACGAAGTCGACGTCGATCCTCTGCTACCAAGGGCAGCGCAGCTCGCAGCCAAGACTCACAGCTTGTTAGGGACAGCTTAGGGTAATCAGTTGTAAATTGGATTTAGACAAATAAAGTCATTGTTCTTAATTGAACTCTAAAATCTTTTTATTTTTTACTTTGCGACTTGCAAGTAATTAACTGGCGCCCGAGCAGGGACCGGTACGCGTACGATACAGCAAAACGTCTAGTAAGTTCGCGGCTGGCAATAACATTTGCCGCAACCGGTCTAAAACGCGAGTGTAAGTGAACGTGCAACTCCGAAAAAAATTAAAACATTTTTCGTTCGTTCAAATCGACTCCGGCAAATCGAACTTAACTTGTTCATTTGCCCATCGGTGGACTCCAAGGACTGAAGGCAGGGCCACAGACCACCCCTCAACCCTGTACGCATCGCAGGATCCCTAGTAGTCGTGGGACAAACAGGATGAAATCCGGATCGTCGGAGGGAGGAGCCACATCATATAAGTTACCCATAGTACTGTAAGATTACACCAATTCATTATCAAAAAAAACTAAACTAAAAACACAAGTAGACTCTTAAGAAAACACGGATATTTACATAAAAAACCGTAAAACGATAAATCAAACAAAAAGATCACAAAAGTGATATAACCGATTCCAACTTTACGATTCCCAAGGGACCCTCTAAAGTAAAAGGAAAAAACCAGCCTCTGGTTATAAAACAAACAAGCAACAAACACGAACACACACACACACATACACACAAAAACAAATTATCTCTAAGAAAACACAATATCTTACTAACTCAATTCAAACATAATAAGCTCCATAATTTGCTCCCTTGACTTATATAAAACTCGACACATTCTTAATCCAGATTCACTTAGCGTTTTATGGCTAACGTGAATAATCTGATCAGGCCCTCAATACTAAGTGCAGAAGCTTGTAGACAAAGAATTAGACGTCAGGAAGAACAAGAACTTAATAGAAATATGGTTGAAAACATAGACAGAGCTGCATTAGCAGCAACAGTGAGTGAAATCCTAGCACAACAATTGCCAGGTTTGTTGAGACGTCACAATTCTTCAGAAGAATTTGCGAACGTAACAGACCAGGTAATTGCCCCAGAGCATGCAGGGAACTTAGGAGACTTAGACAGAGTGCCGGATATAGTAAAAACTATCCGAGACTTTTCAGGTGACCCTTCAGAGTTCAGCTCATGGAAGAAGGGAGTAGATCGTATCTTAGAAGCGTACAGTGCTTACCAGGGTACCCCAAAATACTATGGAATCTTACATACCATACGTAATAAGATTGTAGGACATGCCGACATGGCACTAGAATCCTACAATACCCCATTGAACTGGTTAGCGATATCAAAGTGTCTGACTCTTCACTACGCGGACAAACGTGACATTAACACACTAGAATACCAAATGACGATGGTTATACAGGGTGTTAACCAATCAGTGGAAGAATTCCACCAAACGGTTTATAAACACCTATCACTAATCCTAAACAAGATCGGTTGTATGGGGTTAGGAAGAGAAGCAGAATTGTTAATGACGAAGATGTACAGAGATAAGGCTCTAGACACCTTCGTACGAGGACTACAAGGCGACTTGCCTCGCCTACTGGGAATCAAAGAACCAGTAGACTTACCCTCAGCATTACACCTTTGCCTCAAGTTAGAAAACCAGAACTTCAGGGCAAGACATGCTACAAACATGGGACAGACAAGACAGTTTAGGAATCAGACTGCTAAACCTTCACCTGCTCCTCGCAGCACTTCCTTCATAAATAGACAACCACCAATTCCATCTCCAAGAACTCAATATTACCAAATCGGACAACAACCACCGACTGCTTTACCACGACAAAATTCAAATAACTTCGGTTACCAGCTTGCACAGCCAGCAGCTGCACCTCGACCTTTCCAGAACAGGCAATTTCTGCCACAACTGTCAGCGCCACCTAGGCCACAGGCCCCAAAACCACTGCCTCGTCCAGAGCCTATGGATGTGGATCCCAGTGTTCAGACCAGAATGGTAAACTACATGAACAGACCTCGCTTCGAACCAGGCAAAAGACCACCTGGTCCAATACCAGATGGGATGAAGCGACAAAGAAACTTTAATATACAGACCACAACGGAAGAAAACGAAACGCGACCCACTGAGACTCCAGTGACAATGACGGACTATGAACAAGCTATGGCAGAGTACGAGGACTACAACAACCTTGACGACAACTTGGACGACTACGTAGACCAGATAGACGAAGCCGACGCTGACAATAACACGTACGATTACTACGATGACGCAGCATTGAATTTTTTAGAATAAAGAATTCCTCTCTTCCATATTTCGTATGCAAGATGAGGAATGGAAAATTTCTTAAAATACTTATAGACACCGGTTCAAACAGAAACTACATCCAGCCTAAATTCGTCAATAACCCTATTCAAAATAAAGCACCTTTCAATGCTGTCTCAGTAGGCGGCAGCACAGTAGTTACGCACCATAAGGTAGCGAACCTTTTTAACATTCCAGACGTCAAAGTAAAGTTTTTCCTGTTGCCCACATTGAAATCTTTCGATGCTATTTTGGGCAACGATAGTTTAAAAGAATTAGGGGCAGAGATAAAAATAAGTAAAAATATAATGATACTAAAAAACGGTATTTCAATCCCCATCAAAGAAAAAACATTCGAATCAGTCAACACAATTATTCCGAGAACATCCCACTTGTCCGACACACAAAAAGCTAAGCTAAGCGAATTACTCAAGTCATTTCCAGACTTGTTCGCAGACCCAAACCAGAAACTGACCTACACAACAAATGTGAAGGCAACGATCCGAACCTCGTCCGATACTCCGGTTTACTCAAAATTCTATCAGTATCCAATGACACTGAAAGATGAGGTAAACAAACAGATAAAAGAACTTTTAGAAGATGGTATAATTCGACCTTCTAGGTCCCCGTACAATTCACCAGTGTGGATTGTACCTAAAAAGGCAGACGCTTCAGGCGAAAAAAAATATCGAATGGTTATTGACTATCGTAAACTTAATAAAATAACCATTGCAGATAAATACCCTATTCCCGAGATAAATGAGGTACTTACCCAATTAGGGGACAATAAAGTATTCTCTGTTTTAGATCTGAAAAGTGGCTTCCATCAGATATCTTTGAAAAATAGTGACATAGAAAAGACCGCCTTCTCCGTAAACAACGGAAAATATGAGTTTACACGACTCCCATTCGGTCTTAAGAATGCGCCCTCAATCTTCCAACGTGCATTAGATGACATACTTCGAGAACATATTGGAAAAATATGTTTCATTTATATAGACGATATCATCATATTTAGCAAAGATGATGATACGCATATTAAGAACTTGGCTAAAATTTTTCAAACTTTACAGAACGCTAACATGAAATGTCAGCTGGACAAATGTGAGTTCATGAAAAACAAAGTCGAATTCCTTGGATTTGTTGTCTCCGATAGGGGAATAGAAACAAACCCGAGTAAGGTGGCAGCGATAGCAAATTATCCCTGCCCTAAAACTTTGAGAGATCTAAGATCTTTCCTAGGGCTTTCCGGCTACTATAGAAGGTTTATACAAAATTATGCCAAATTGGCAAAGCCCCTAACTTCACTTTTAAGAGGGGAAGATGGACACGTGTCCAAAAGAATGTCATCAAAAAAATTAATTTCATTAGACAATGAAGCTCTAGAGTCTTTTAAGAAACTTAAAAGTAACTTAGTTTCAAAAGAAATAATTCTCCGTTACCCAGATTTCAAGAAGGAGTTCCATTTAACTACTGATGCTTCAAATTTCGCGATCGGAGCAGTTCTATCGCAAGACAACCACCCTATATCATTTCTCTCTAGAACACTTTCCAAAGCCGAAGAGAATTATGCGGCTAACGAGAAAGAGATGCTAGCCATAATTTGGGCACTCAAGGCCCTCAAAAATTACCTGTACGGTAAAGCAAAGGTTAAGATCTTTACAGATCATCAACCTTTAACACATTCTCTGAGTAGCTGGAATGGAAATGCCAGAATCAAGAGATGGAAGGCATATCTAGAGGAGTATGATTATGAAATATTCTATAAACCGGGAAAGGAAAATGTTGTTGCAGACGCGCTCTCAAGAATACCTTTAGAGCAAATTAACTCCGTTGCATCTACACAACATAGCGCCGAAAGTTCTAGCCATGACTTAATCGTCAGCGTCGAAGCCCCAATAAATGTTTTCAAAAATCAAATATTCTTTTACAAATCAGATAAATATGACTACAGGTTCACCATCCCATTTCCTACCTTCCATAGACATGAAATATACCGACTCGACTACACTACGGACGATATAATAACAGACTTAAAAAAATATCTCAACCCTTCCGTGATTAACGGTATTCACACGACTGAAAATATTATGGGAAAAATACAGACAATTTACCGAAGTTACTTCAAAGGAATCAAAACTCGATTCACCCAGTCCAGGGTAGAAGACTTGACAGACGAAAATGAACAGGATGAAAGAATTCTTGAAATCCATAGGAGAGCACATCGAAACGCTCTAGAAAATCAAAAGCAACTATCAGAAACCCATTATTTCCCAAAAATGAAGCAAAAAATTATACATTTAGTCAAGCAATGTAAAGTTTGCAAAGAGGCTAAATATGACAGACACCCCCCTAATCCGGAACTTCAAGAAACTCCTACTCCAGAATACCCCGGTCACATATTGCACATTGACATCTACTCTACCGAACGACACTTAGTACTCACTGCAATAGACAAGTTTTCCAAATTAGCGCAAGCGCGAATTATAAACTCAAAAGCGATAGAGGACATCAGAACCCCTTTGCGCGATATTATATTCTATTTCGGAGTCCCTAAACATATCGTTATGGACAACGAAAAAGCTTTCAATTCCCAATCAATTAAGTTCATGCTGGAACAGCTACAGATAGTAGTTTATACTGCCCCACCATACAAAAGTACCGTTAACGGCCAGATAGAACGGTTCCACTCAACACTTTCAGAAATAATGAGATGCCTCAAGAAAGAGGGGACAGAGAGGAATTTCAAGGAACTTTTAGAAAGGGCAGTTTACGAGTACAATTACAGTTTTCATTCCGTTACAAAGAAACGACCACTAGAAGTATTCTTCGGCAGGAGAGTGACAACAGACCCGGACCAATACGAAACGGCCAGACAAGATAACATTGAAAGACTTAAAAATAAACAGAAAACGGACCGGACAAACCATAATAAGAACAGAAGGGAAATACGTAATTATCAGCCTGGAGAGGAAATATTCGTAAGAATAAACACTAGATTAGGTTCCAAGCTTTCCCCAAGATATAGGAAAGAAACAGTTAAAGAAAACAAGCACACAACAATAATAACAGTATCGGGAAAAACAGTTCATAAAAGCCATATCAAAATCTAAAATTAAAAAAAAAAAAAAAAAAAAAACGTAAACTAAACGTAGTTAACACACTTGTATTGAATGAAGATGAGTTAATTGAAATCGAGAAAATTTTTAAAAAAGAAATAACATGCCACCCCTGTCAATGGAAGAAATAATGGAGTTTTCCGATGTCTCAATTTTACACAATAAAACAACACTTTTGTATATTGTAAAAATTCCAAATTTAGAAGAAATACAATACCAAGACATTATCATAAAGCCCATAGTAAAAAACAATTCAATTATACACTTAAACTTTCAAGAAATCTTTGTTTTCAAAAATCTCACCTATGGCATTCCCCAAACTTGTAAAACAATAGAACATATTAAGATATGCGATAAGAAAAACATTGTTAATATAAGTAACTCAAATTGTATTCCGAAGTTAGTTCAGGGAAAGAAAGCGCTGTGTAGTTTTAGCAATGCCGACCACGTATCCAAAACAGAAGAAGTCGACGACGGAATCATCCTACTAAACGACTACGTTGGAAACGTTACCTGGAACGACACAGAGCTTCACCTAGAGGGAACCTACCTTGTTCAGCTATCAAACGACTCGATGATTATCGACAACAAGCGGTTCAGCAACTTGGAACCTACAGTCTTGACCCCTGGAGCTCCTCTTGTGCAGTTTACGGCTGAGGAAAAAGAAAGACTTAAGGTCCTATCACTGGAAGCACTGGAAGCATTGCACATAAATAACACTGGACAGCTGATGCACATAAGAACCCATTCAATGGTCAACAGCATAACTTTGCTGACGCTCTTTGGCATTGCTCTGATTCTCGTCCTGGGCTTGCACACCTATAGTCAAAGGCAGAAGAGCATAACATTGCAACTAGGACCCACGCCTGGAATGGAAACAAAAGTCACAGCGATCCTCGCACCATCAACCTGCGAGCAATCTTCGACCGAGGCACATTATCAGTTACCTCAGTTCAACAACATTCCCTACTTCTAGAGACCGCTTGAGGACAAGCATAAATTGGAGGGGGAAGAGTTAACAACTAAAATGTCACAATTTAGAATAATGAACTCCAGTACGCAAGTTCCAATCTGCAAGCTCAGCGTCTGCATAATTTCCTGCACGCGCCGAGCTACCAAGCTGAATTCTAAGAATCTGTTTGGCAACCGCTTCCGTTCCCACCAATGCAAGTGATTCCAAGAAGACTGCAACAATTCGACCAACAAGACATCAGCCGATGTCGTGGCCTATTGGAAGCAACGAAGTCGACGTCGATCCTCTGCTACCAAGGGCAGCGCAGCTCGCAGCCAAGACTCACAGCTTGTTAGGGACAGCTTAGGGTAATCAGTTGTAAATTGGATTTAGACAAATAAAGTCATTGTTCTTAATTGAACTCTAAAATCTTTTTATTTTTTACTTTGCGACTTGCAAGTAATTAACTTATATGAATGCGATTCTCTCGGAACTCGGAACTTTTGATGGAGGGGAATAGGTTGTGATTCGGTTACGGGAATCGTGCGGCACGCGCTGCCAATTAGTTTAATTAATTGAGGTCATAATTTATGGCATAGTTCGCACTTAATTAATTTGTAGTTCATACTACGGCGATTGCTTGGTTACTTTGGCAGTTTCCTGTGATAGCACCCTGTCCTACACACCGCACCTTCCGCGGCTCCCGGCAACTGCCTGTTGTCCTTTCATGGCTTTGCTACCATATAATTGTTGTGAACTAAAAATGGTAACGAGCCTTAAAGGTGGGCACAGCTCTAGAGGGAGCGGAAGATGCGATGAATGTGGAGGAGGGGGAGAGGCAAAGTATCGAAGATAAAGCCAGAGAGACTGAGAACGCGAGAAAGAGAGAAAGAGAGAGAGAGTAAGAATGAGAGAGTGAGCAGTCAAAAGTTATCAAAAGCTGTTTGGCATTCCAGAGCCACGAGACGTAGCATTTGTGAGCTTGACGTGAGCGCCATACGAATGTGACTCAGGTGATAAAGACCCGATCACGGCAGCGATTTCAAAATCTAAAGAGAAACACAATATATATATAGGCAACCAAAAACAACAATGGCCCAGAATGCACAGAACTAGATACTTTCTACTGATTAAAACCTAACGATGTTTACACAACGATGTTTGCACACACAGGCACCGACACTCACACACACATAAATACAATCTCAAACACACAGTTAAAGATACACCTGTGATATATACTGCGCAAGGTCACCAAGTTGCTTGTATAGTAAATATGTTTGAATGTATGTATGTTATATTGAGTATCCAGCTATAGTATTGGCTCGCATTGGCGATTTGGGCAACTTAAAGTTGCATTGCAATGCACTAGACACGTACTTATCGATACACGTAATCGAAATCGCACTGGTATTCGCAGTATTATATTCGCGGAGTAGTTGTTTTTTGCAACAAATCAATCGAAGAACACGTCCGTCTCTGGCGATGACGTCTGTTGATCAGTGTAACGCGAACGTATTTGGAGAAACGCGAAGAGCGCACGGAGAAACGCGAAAAAAGACAACAGTTTACTGGCGGTTCGAACAACCGATCGCTCCGGCAGTCGTCAAACAACTGAGAACGGGTATCCGAGTGGCTGGCAGACGCTGAGAGAGAGAGAGAGAGAGACGCAAGCACTGTGAGCAAGCAGTGCACTCTAAGAAATAATTTACCCGATTCCATTCGGATTGCTTGAAAGAAACAGGGGGTTAAAAATTAATTAAGTGGAACTTTTAATACTATTTCATTGCATTAAAAAAGGTTTTGCTTTTTATGTTATATTATAATATTATTTATTATTTATTTGCAAAAATTGAAATATTATGAATTTAGAAATATTCCTTATTGTACCAATAAAATGTATCCAACTACACAATAGTACATACATACATATGTGTGGGTGTTCGTCTGTAGAGTCTGGCTTATTTTTGTGATAAGAAAATGAAAGTGAACATTACAGCTTTACTTAATAATTACTTATACACGCATGAAATACATGTTGGTATGTATGCAAATGCATAATTATTATAAAAATACACAACACAATTTAATTATATTATGTTACACATGCTTTGAAACGAAAAATCATCTTTTGTGGTTAAAATTCTTTTAATAAGCATTTTCTTTGTATAATAATGATACATAAATAAAACGTACACAAAGAGAGGGTTAAATTTGTTCTTTAAATTTCATATTTTACAAAGCTTTCGGATAGCAATCTGATGATTTTATAGTTATTTAATTAGTGTATTGCATTTAGCTTTTTTAAGAAATTAAACACTAACTTTATGTGGAATGGAAAATGTGGTTTGTACTTTGACACACAACCAAATTAAGCAACGCCTTAAATCCACTTGCGTAATCCCATAACCAGAACGTAAACGCGGCTGTCATTACCAATTAATTAACGACATGGCCGCGCTTGTCTTCGCATGCGTGCCCGTTAAGTCAATGTAACTGTAATTAAAGCTCCCCCATAAATGGCCAGAGAACGACCAAAGTAATGAGTATGTATGTGTGTGTTTGTACATGGAACTCACAGTCACGAGACAAATTCACGTTTGTCAGCATATTAGGCATTAATTACAATTACCACTTTGCACTACACTGGACATGCCTGAAAAGGGCGGCAAACTCTTTATTTTAATGCTGACCAGCCAAAGGTTAATGCGTGGGTCGTGCAGCCTACGCATAGCGCAACAAAGACAGGAAAAATTATAAATAAATATGCTGTAGTGCCAATTAGGAACAGCTACTTAAGTGCCGCATGAGCAACATGTGTGCGTGAGTGCATTAGTGTGAGAGCATGATGACTGGAGGCTCCACCAGGCTAGCAGGTGCAGGTGCAGGTGCATATAGCACAATGTTATTCGTTTCAGTGTCAGTTCAAGGTTAAAACAATGCGAGCAAAGGATGGCGCTATGCGGTCCATACTCCTATTTTCTCGGCTGCACTTTCATTTTTCAGCAGACGATGCAATCTATTTTTCAATATGAATAAAGGGCCCAGAACCAGGCGTCAAGATAATATTGCATGCATTTCCCGTTTCCTGTCGGGGTTTTGTTGCGTCGCGGTCATGTGAATGGGAGTGTGTGTTGGTGTGTGACTGGATTGCACGGGTGGTGCTGTATGCTGCTTGTTTGCTATTTCTGTACAGCACTCATATTCTTTATATCTTATCTTGAGTACGCGCTAGCATACAACCAGCTGGAATAAGGGTGAGTGGTAGCGGCAGAAGCATGACTGTGATGAAGTGACAAAACAAATATAGTACTTTTTATTACAGTGATGAAAAATCGAAATAAGCTTGCTATAGTTGTCATATATCTGAATGGCTCAAGTGATAATTTATACGAGATAGTTTAAATTTAACCGCGTATTCTGCATTTTCCAACACTTTTTTTGCACTTCTGTTAACTATTTTTATTGCACAGTAAACATTGATATGCAATTTTTGTGTATATCTATTAAATAAATAAAATATAATGTCATTGGTAATTTTTTTATTTTAATAATAAAGTAGTTCATAAAAAAAAAACCAAAATTAAAAACCATATAACATTTTAGTATTATTTCCGCTGTTAAATAACATTTGTATTTGTCCGATATCCGGATCAACCCTGCGACCTCGCCACGGAGTTGCCATATCGTCAGGGATTGCTAATTGATAGAAAATTATTGTTTGTGCCGAAAATTAGTCTAAAAATTTCAATTAAACATGCCCGAAAGTGATGTTACTAAAATGAAGGTGAATGATAAACATTAAAACAACCAATAATTGTCCAATTCATGATGTTATAATTTGTAGGTTGCGGACTTAAAGCGTGAGCTAAAGTTGCGTGGCTTGCCATTGAACGGCAATAAAAATGAATTACAGGACCGCCTGCAGACGGCTTTGCTAGAGGGTGACATTTCTCTGGAGGATAGCGCGATTGCGGACGCCATTGTGGATGCAATTGACGACGATGTCTCCCTCACAGATGAGGATGAACATAAATTGTTGGGCGATGATCATGAAGATTTGCTTCTAAAAAGTCCCGTTAGCACGCCGACGGCAACCACATTGCCCGAGCTGACGACGGCAACGACCCCATCGACAGCGTCAACTGAGTCTAAGACCGACGCGAATGCTACGCTGACACCGGGAAAGAAGATTGTGTTAAAGCGTAATAATTCGCAGCCGTCGGCAACTACACTTACAGCCGGTACAGCACCGCTGTCGAAAGAGAATGCAGCACCCGAACCAGAAGACATTAAAGATTCCACGTCTCACTCGGAAGAGAACACAACCAAAACACAACGCAAACCAATTGTTATCGGAGGTGGAGCTGCTTCAGCGGACAACAAAGATGCCACAAAGGGAGCCGACAAGAAGCTAAACCAATTGAGTATTCAAGAACGCTTAGAGCTGCGTGCCAAGAAATTCGGTATTCCAATCGAAGCTAAAGCTGCGGAAGCTCCAGCTACTGGCGCAGCTGCAGCAGCTCTACCCGCAGTAAACAAATCATCAAGTGCTTCAATCAAAGCCAACAAAGGCAACAAGGAGACCGATGAACAGCAAAAAGAAGCTCTAAAACGACGAGCTGAACGATTTGGCTGCGTCGTTCCAGAGAAGAATGCCAAAACATTAGCTGACGAGAGGTTATTGAAGCGCAAAGAACGGTTTGGTGGTACGGCAACCGAAGGAGCAACAGCAACTACAGCAGTGGCAGGAGCAGTCAGTTCAAAGGGTGAAGGTGTCTGGGCTGAGAAGGCGAAGGCCCGTCTGGAAAGATTCAAAGCAACACCAGTGGCTGACGTTGCCGATACTGAGAAGTAAATACGCCATAGCGCGGATTAGCGTCTACAATCATAGATCAACATCTACGCACATTAACATGCTCTGACTCTTGTATTTAAGCCTCAAATAACCACCAATTATGCGTTTAGTTGTTAAGAAAAAGTTAATAACAATAATACAATAATATCACTGTATTCCCTGTGTTTTGCTTCGACATCAACTGGCGTCAAATTGACACTTCAAAAGTTTTCTTTACTCCAGGCAATGAAATAATGTGTGTTTTTTTTTATTTTATTATTGGCGTTCATTGAATCACTTATAAATTAAATGAATTGCGTTTTCTGGATTTTGGAAAGTCAATCTTTTTTTATGATAGCGTTTATGATGAAAATACAAATATGTATACAAATGAAACAATTGTGTAGTCACTATAACTAAAAACGTTTGCGACATTCCAACCGTTTAAAAAGATAGGTTGTCTATATGTATGTTCTGTTGGTTGGTTGGTTGGTCAAACGGACTCGGTAGGTTTTACAGCTAGGGCTTAGAATTAAAAGTAGGTTACTTTAATGGTGCGACCATCCAAGCGGGAACCATCCATAAGAGCTGACAGGAAAGGTAAAATTAATAGCATTAGATTTTGTCGACATTTCGTTGTAGAAGGTTGACTTGGGACTTACCTATGGCCAACTCAGCATCACGTTCCTTGAAAAAACGCACCACACCTACATCATTGCCACGGATCTCAGCAAACTTAACATCGCCTACATCACGGAATTTATCGCGAAGTGTCTGCCATGTGCAACTTAATGGCACATTCTTGATAATAATCGTGTCGGACTTGCGGGCACCGCCGCCGGCATTGCCCGCCCCTCCGCCAACGTTAACGTTTCCACCTCCAACATTACCGGCACCTCCACCGAACATATCCAACTGGTTGCCAGAGTTTCCATAATCATTTCCATCAAGCTGATTGTTTCCCGAATTTGGGACGCCGCCACCTCCGCTGCTATTGTACGAATTATAGCCCACATTTCCACCAGATACGCCACCACCGCCGCTGCCGGCGCTTCCACCGCCACTGTTGTAATTGTTACCGGCTCCACCATATCCGCCACCGCCGCTGCTGTAGTTATTGGACAAACCCACATTGCTGGCCGACACGAGGCCATCATCGTTGCCCCCAGAGTTTCCAAGATTAAGGCCGAGAGTGTTCAGCGATGAGGTGAGCAATGGATTGGAAAGCGCAGCTCCGAGGTTTCCCAAATTGCCGACAACAGCAGCCAAATTACTAGGATTTAAATTATTCAAATTGATACCGCCACCACCACCGCCTGAATTATTGCCCATGCTAGGTTTCTGCACCGGCGCAACTGGAGACGGCTGCACAGACGGATTATTACCAAACATTACACCGCTAAGGCTGCCCAACAGATTTCCAGGATTGGAGCCACCACCAACAACTGGACCACCAGTGACTGCCGATAATTGCTGGGCACTCTGCACATTTCCGAGCAGCTGGGAAGCGTTTTGATTACCACCGTTTGGAAGATTGTGTGCCACATCCTTAAGTGGCTCACCATTGGGGCCCAGGCCAATGCCAACCCCGCCCAATCCTTCGGGCAGTTTAAGACCCTCGCCCTTATCCGGAATGCGATCCAAACGAACTGTCATACGACGATCATAGAGCATTTGTCGATCTAACATGGAAATAGCCTGAACTGCCTCTACAGGATGATCATATTCAACTACAGCAAAGCCACGGCTGTTGCCTTCCTTATCCAATGAGAGGTCCACGCTTTGCACCTTGCCGGCAAGCTTGAATACTTGCTTGAGCTTCTTGTTGTCCACCTTGTAGTCCAGCTGTTGAGATAACATTAGCAATGAAAAGTATAAGCGCAATTGAATTAACAATTTGGCCACTGGCCTCACTGAAATTTGTATATGGATTCAAGCTGGTTGTCCAAACAGATTCGACTCTGACTTCGGCCGCCATCTTCACTAGGAGCAAACGCAGTCTGAAGGAAATCAGCATCCAGCCATGCCCAGTTGCGAAGTTCACCTAGCACGACTGTTTCATATTTATAACCCAGATTCAGGTTAAGGTTTTCAGCTCTGAATTTCATGTCGATGTGGGGGCAAACAAAAACAGATACCAACCAGCCTAGGAAAATAATGATTTCTTCTCCAATTAAGACACCACGAAACAACATTTAAAAGAACAAATCGTTCGAAAGAAACTGACTTCGCTTCATCACATATAGTCGATGATAAAGATTAAATATTGACAAGGAATTTTAAGGACACGATTTAACTTGATCAGTATTCTCGCTCGGAAAATCATTTTCATGTATAGCAAAAAAAAAACAACACTTGAATTTGAAAATTTCCATCTTAGTAAACCAAAACTCCTAGAGTAATATAAATAGATTTTTCGAGCGAGAGCTGTGTATAATATATGGTATATGTAAATATATAAAATAAAACCGACAGGATTCTATTAATTATTAATTTAATGTACCACTATTCATCAATTTATTTTCGTTGAAGAAATTTTGAACCGTTGATTTCGTTGTATACAAATAATTTTAAAACATCGGACAAGGATGGAAACAACTTAAATATTTAATTCTTATTTTGGAAAGAATTCATAGAGTGTTCATCATTGAATATAAATTGGACAAATTATAGATTGAAATGCCAAAAATATATACACAAGTTCGTACTTCAAAAATTCAGGTCGGACTTGTAGTCATTAAAATATATTCACAAGCAGGGAAATTCCAATTTAGTACAATAAAAAATATTTCTTTTGGTCGGGAATCTATGGAAAAGACTATGGTTTTACAGTAAAATATTGGAGCGTCATACCCATAAATCAAAAAAGAACCGCTTTAATGTGGTTGTTTCTACTTAAGCATATATAGTTGGGTTATAAATACGAAACAGAGCCCATGATGCGAAATCAAAAATGATTGTAGATAGAATAAAGCTTACGACTTACAAAAACAACAGGGCGAAGAACAGACTTCAAAACATACATATATGCTTATATAAGATATATGCATATCATGGTTTGATATTGTTTTGGTTCTTAGTTCAATACAATTTTTACATACAGATATTTGGAAGAATTGGTTTGGTTTAAATACATATACTCACATTAGCAACAAAAACCTTATTATGCAAAGGTCCACTTATGCCAAGACTCTCCAAAAACGAAGCAGAAAGACCATACAAATTGTAATTCGACGAATTAAAATCATTCGACATCATGTTAAAATTATTACGCCCAGATCTAGAAAAAGAATCCAAAAGATCCAGAGAGAAAAAGTAACAAAAGCAAGAAGATAAACAAATACTCAATTTCCAAGAGAGCACGCACGTTTTTTGACTATAAATCAGCTTAAATCCAGAACGTCGGTCTTTATCTCATTGACTAAATACATTCTCTACGTTTTAGACTAAAAAATCCAATCCAATTACTTACAATTAATGTTCACATATGCAGATACTTATTTTCATACAACATTAACAGACCATTATCAAAATCAAAGCAGCTAAGCTATATCTCGAAATATCTTCTAGAGAAACAAATTTCAATTGACTTATAAAAATGACTTTCATAATCAGCCCATAGTTGTATCAACTGAACGACAAAAATATATATACCATCGGTATTAATTGAAGTTTGAGTCTTGAATCAAAAAATATATTTTTTACCGCCTTTTGGATCATTGAACCAAACTTTGTAATGCCGACGCCGAATACTATAAAAACAAATGCTTTTATCGAAACTACACGCTCCTTTGGTAAGCTTTAGTTGAAATAAGCAATCATTAAGCCGATATTGGATTTCACTTATTTTCAGAAAGTTTTAATACATGAAACCAAATGTAATTTGTTTGCAACGTATTAATATTAGGAATGTTCTCAAGGTCTAATTTTATAATGGATTTTGTTGTTAATAAGTCAAAGAAAGTACTATCAATCACAAAAAAATAAAATGTTCGAAATTGGCAATAGGTCTCATTAATTCGCCATATTTACAGATATAGAACGGAAATTCATAAGAGCACCTATCTCATAAGTACGATAGCAGTCGAGAGGCTACAACTTGAGAGGTAGAAAAGTCTTCGAAAATAGAAAAGGACCGACTGAATCTATCAGCAGAATTGCAATTCGAAGTAGAAAATCATTATAACGCGACCCATAGAGCCTACATAAATATATGTATTGCATTGGTGTGGCATTCGAAATGCAATTGATGAAAAAAACTCCCACTATTTGACTATCCTACTCAAATTATCCGTAGATCAGCTGCTTCTGGTATATGGAACACAACAACATTATTCTTGAAGAAATACGTATGTACATGTTTAGTATGAAATTAAATTTAAATACACTTACATTCTGTCATCGTCACGTCGTGAAAAACCACGATCCCGGTCGTCCATATGATCGCGTCCTCCACCTCCGACGTTGCCTCCTCCACCGCCAACACCTCCGCCGCCACCACCGGCTCCATCACGCACAATGCGTCCATATTGATCGCGCTGCTCACCATGGTCTTCCTTGACAACAAGTTCACGGCCATTCAGCTCGTAACGATTCATTTTTTCCATTGCTTTTTGCACATTTTCAGGATCCTTGAACTCAACAATGCCGCAGCCGCGCGCTTTGCCGGTCTCGTCATGGAATAATTGCACATACTCTATAGAGCCAACAATGCGACGAAATAAGTCTTTCAGGTCTTGCCACCGATAATCGTATGGAATGTTAGAGATATACACTCGGCAATTGCGTCTCTCGCGGCTTCTGTCCCTTGCAATGTTGGCGCCTCCTCCTCCACCACCACCAGCAGCAGCATTACCATTGTTTCCATCGGCATCTGAAAACCGTGACCCACGTGCACCGCGTCCTCTTCGGTCCCGCTCTTTTTCACGGTTTTCGACGGTATTGGCGTCCATGTTCATATTTCTGTTTTCTAAAAAGAGAACAGTTTATAACCAACTACACACCTACCAAGAACCTCTTGAACAAGAGGCGGCGTCATTGCAAAAAAAAGATGGCGACATGCGTCGTCAAGCGTACTTGTATGCAATAAACTGCATTTTATCTGTGTTAGATAACTTTTTTATTGTGTACATACCGTTTGTATATGTATAATATTAGCTCGCAACTATATTCTTCTTAAGAAATGCAATTAACGATGTATAACTTTAATAATCAATACGGCGCAGAATTTGCCGACTGCTTTGACAAAAGATAAGTTAGCGAACGACTCAGTGACTGAATGAACGAACTGAATCAGTAATTGCTGTTCATGTGTTCGTTCATTTCCATGTGAATCAGTAGAGTCACAATATTTATAAGTCACGATATTTTTGAACATCTTCGCTGAGTCAGTTTTTTTTTGGCGGTTTCATTTAAATGAAAATAAACAAAAGTAAATTGTGCAGCATTTTGCAAATAATCAATTAAATTATAAAAAAATGAGTTATAAATGTAAATATATCACATCCAGTTGATTATTAAATATAAAACATGTTGGTCTTGTGCACTTTGATTAGATTTATTAGGTGCATGTACATTAAAAAAGTCTGAGGCTTATAACTACATTACTATATTTTGATAAAGTATATTTTGATCATTAATACTAAAGGATCATCAATATAATGATATCAAAGTAAATATCATCATCAGTTAATTTAACTTATACTATTGCAAAACCCGTTCAAAGTCTTAAAATTGACGAACAGGTTTAGGAAAAAGTATTAAAACGAGGAGCCAGCAAAGATCTCGCTCATTTTGCGCTTGGCCACCAACTCAATCAGCATGAGCATTAAATTTACCGTGAATGGCTTTTCATACGAGCTGCAGACGGAGGACTATGCAGCGGACATAACGATAAATACCTTCCTGCGGGAGCACCTCCATTTGACAGCCACCAAGTACATGTGTCTTGAAGGAGGCTGTGGCTCTTGTATTTGTGCCATTAGACGCCGCCATCCAGCAACAGATGAAATAAAAACATTTTCTATCAATTCGGTAAATAATTGGCCAATACAAAAACATTTGGAACGATTATTATCTGTTTTCTACCCTTCAAGTGTCTACTGCTGCTAAACAGCTGCAATGGTGTGGACATTATTACCAATGAAGGGTTAGGCAACAAAAACAGTGGCTATCATCCGATACAGAAGCGACTGGCCAAGCTCAATGGCAGTCAATGTGGCTACTGCTCGCCGGGATTTGTTATGAATATGTATGGATTGCTACACGGGCTGAGCGGTCAGGTTACCATGTCTGAAGTGGAGGATTCTTTTGGGGGTAACATTTGTCGCTGTACCGGCTATCGACCTATATTGGATGCCATGAAGTCCTTCGCCATAGATAGCAACATTCAATTGCCAGCGGATTGTGTCGACATTGAGGAAAAACCGTTGTGCTTGCGCACTGGTCAATGCTTCAGTGGCAGCTGTTCACGATCTACATTTCAAGTTAACAACAACAGCCAATGGTACTGGCCCAAGTCAATGGAAGAACTCTTCCAGGCACTAGCATGTGTACCCGATGGAGAGGAGTACATGCTAGTGGGAGGCAACACGGCACATGGTGTCTTCAGGCGATCGAGAAATATAAAATATTTCGTGGACTTGAATATGGTGCCAGAGCTGCAGCAGCACACTATTGAGTCGCAGCAGCTGCTACTGGGCGCCAACCTGTCATTGACGGATACGATGCATGTCTTGGAGAAAGCGAAAACACACAACGGCTTTGAATATTGTACACAATTGTGGCAGCATTTCAACTTGATTGCCAATGTGCCCGTGCGAAATGTAAGTACCGGTCACACAGGAAAAGACAGTTCAAAACTAGTTTGGAAAAGAAAGATAAAAGTGCGCTCGAAACAGTGATTAAGACAAAGAAAATATATCTATATAATATGTATGTTTAAGTAATTAACATATAATCTATAAACTTATCTTCCTTTGCAAGAATGGAACTCTGGCAGGCAACATCTCCTTAAAGAAGCAGCATCCCGAATTCGCCTCGGATGTTTTCATCACTTTCGAGTCCCTTGATGTGCAGGTTCTGGTGTATGAGAATGCAAATAGTCACCGTGTAGTGAGTCTGTTGAGCTATCTGCAAGATAAAACACAAAAATTGGTAATAGGCGGTTTTATACTGCACTCGTATCCCAAGGAAAAATTCATATTTAGTTCATACAAGGTAAGAACACTTATCTACAGTTGAAGCACAACTTGAACAGATCACATTTGTTAGATACTACCACGTGCTCAAAATGTTCACGCTTATGTGAACGCTGGCTTCCTGATCGAGTGGCAAAACGCCGAACATCGTGTGGTAAGGTCAGCTCGCCTTTGCTTTGGCAACATTCGACCTGATTTTGTGCATGCCCATGGCGTAGAGCACTTCCTGGTGGATCGTGATCTTTATGATTGCGCTACAGTGGCGCAGATATTCGAGCAACTTGTGTCGAGTATTCAGCCCGTGGAAATGCTACCCGAGGCATCGCCTGAGTATCGTCAGCAGCTTGCCTGCTCACTTTTCTACAAGTTTTTGCTGTCATCAGCACCCAAGGATCTGGTAAGTGAGCGATTTCACAGCGGTGGACAGTTGCTGAAGCGTCCGCTCTCCTCGGGTAGTCAAGTTTTCGAGACTATAGCCAAGAACTATCCAATCACTCAGCCGGTGCCGAAACTAGAAGGTATGTAGAATGTTATAGACTGCATTCATTCTCCCATTGCAAGTGACCTCAAACCTTATAACATAGGTCTGATTCAGTGCTCAGGGGAGGCTTACTATATGAACGATGTACTGACAACCCCGAATACTGTGCACTGTGCCTTTGTAACGGCCAAGCGAGTGGGTGCCACCATCGAACAGGTGAATGCAGCCCCCGCACTTAAGGTCAAGGGTGTGGTGGCCTTTTTTGGAATCAAGGACATACCAGGTGATAATAACTTCAACAATACAAAAGTATTGCTGACTGTCGAAGTGGAAGAGATCTTTTGTGCTGGTCTGGTTAGGCATTATGATCAGCCCCTCGGTGTAATTGCCGCCCTCAGTCACGACGTGGCTGTCTATGCTGCATCCTTGGTACAGGTTACCTATGCCAATGAACAGGTTAAGATCTATACAAACATGAATGCTGTCTTGGCTGACAAGGTTGAGGATCGTCTAGTAACTGGCACTAAACGAGTTGAGAGAATGCCTCTACCCAAGTTGCAACAGGGCGATGTGGAAGGACGCGGCATTCTAGAATTGGGTGCACAGTTCCATTTCACACTTGAGCCACAGACCACAGTGGTGGTGCCTGTCGAGCAGGGCCTGCAGGTCTGGAGCTCTACGCAATGGATGGATGTTACCCAGGCAAGTATTGCGCGTATGCTCAAGCTGGAGGTGAATGCGGTCCAGTTGCAAGTGCGACGCGTTGGAGGCGCATTTGGCGGCAAGGAGACGCGAGGCAATCAGGTAGCATGCGCCTGTGCCCTAGTTGCCCACAAACTGAATCGACCAGCTCGGTTTGTTCAAACCATTGAGTCCATGATGGAGTGCAATGGCAAACGTTGGGCCTGTCGCTCTGACTATGAGTTCGTGGCCCGTGCCAATGGTTCCATTCGGATGCTGACCAACAATTACTACGAGGATGCTGGCTGTACGCTTAACGAGAACGTGGTAGACATTCTCACCTTGCCAGCCTTACCAAATGTATACAATCTGACCAATATGAACTTCAGAGCAAAGGGAACTGCGGTGAGAACGGATGCTCCAAGCTCCACATGGTTTCGTGCTCCAGGAACAGCTGAAGGTTAGTCAAAAGGGGTCCCGTGTGTCAAGCTCTATTAATGTATCTTCTAACCATCAGCTATTGCCATGACGGAGACGGCACTGGAACACATTGCCTTTGCTTGCCAACTCGATCCTGCCGATGTGCGCCTTCAGAATCTGCGACCGAATAACAAAATGTTGGAATTGCTTCCCCGATTTCTGGAAAGCACAGAGTACCGCAAGCGTCAAGAGGATATTAGCCAGTTCAATGCCCAAAATAGATGGCGCAAGCGAGGCTTAGGATTATCCCTGATGGAGTTCCCGCTTAACTTGAGCATTGCCATTGGTTACCCGGCAACTGTAGCCATTTACCATGCCGACGGCTCTGTGGTAATCTCGCATGGTGGCATCGAGATTGGACAGGGCATAAACACAAAGCTGGCCCAAGTGGCGGCTTATGTGTTGGGTGTGCCGCTTGAACGTGTGCGTGTGGAGAGCAGCAATACGGTCTTAGGTGCAAATTCTTTTGTCACAGCCAACTCGATGACCAGCGAACTAGTTGGACTCACCGTGCGTAAAGCATGCGATATACTGAACCAACGCTTGGAACCGGTCAAGCGTCAGTTGGGCGCCAAAGCTGACTGGCAGCAGGTGGTGGAGGCAGCCTTCAACCAGTCTATCAATCTTATCGCCACGGAAGCCTACAAAACGGGCGAGCAATCCAACTATAGGATCTACGGTCTCAGTCTCAGCGAACTGGAGCTGGACATACTGACTGGCAATCATTTGATACGACGCGTTGACTTTTTGGATGATGCAGGCGAGAGTCTAAGCCCCAGCATTGATGTTGGTCAGGTGGAGGGGGCCTTTGTTATGGGTTTGGGCTACTATCTAACCGAATTGCTTAGATACGATCGACAGACAGGTCGCTTACTCACGAATCGCAGCTGGAATTATCATCCACCAGGTGCCAAGGATATACCAATTGATTTTCGCATTGAACTTCTTCAGAACAGTCCCAATCCCGTTGGATTCATGCGTTCCAAGGCCACTGGCGAGCCAGCCTTCTGTCTGGCTGTGGGCGTTCTGTTTGCCATGCAGCAAGCCATACAATCGTCGAGACAGGATGCTGGACTACCCCGAGAATGGGTGCGACTGGGTGCACCCACGACACCGGAGACTGTGGTGCTATCTGCTGGAGGTAATATTTGCGAGTTTACATTGAAATAGATCGACAATAATGATCCCTTCCAGTTGGTAAAATATATAATTATACGATTAAATGATATAAAAACAGTAATCTTAATAGTTTGAATTAGTCATAAAAAAAAACCACAAGCTCGTACAGTTTATTTAAATATTTACAATAAATCAATAGGATTAAGGAGTATAAGAGTGTTTGAGTGTAAAAAAATAGAAAAAACCACAGTCGCGCTGCACGCGACAGTGGGATACCCTTCGACCTATGTACCGGTGTAGTTTAATTTATTACATTCATACACATATACAAATGCCTTATGCTTTTAAATTATTGCCGACAGATGGCGCTCGCGCTTTGCGCTCGCCCGCCTCCCTTGTAAGCTGATACAAGCACTTGGTTTTATGCAAATACTTTCTTAAATAACTTCTGTGTTTATTGTCCGATCGGATTGCAATTTCGAGAATACGTAGATAATGAGCTTAGTATATGTTTAAGTCAGAAAGTTGTATCTTTTATACAGCGCTTACAAATTAAGTTCAAAAATTAAATTATTGATTTGCGGGGGCGGTGGGCGTGGCACCTAACATTTGAAATAAACTTGATCAGCTTATAGTACACAGGAGTCTTCCTGCCAAATTTGGTAACTCTAGCTTTTATAATAGCTGAGATCTGTGCGTTCACACAGACAGACGGACAGACGGACAGCCGGACAGACGGACAGACAGACAGACATGGCTCAATCGACTCGGCTTGTGATCCTGAGCAAGAATATATATACTTTATGGGATCTCCGACGCCTCCTTCTGCCTGTTACATACATTTGCACAAAGTTAGTATACCCTTTTTTGACCATTTTCAATGGTCGAAGGGTATAATTAGAGAATACAAGAAATTTCAAAGAATTTGAACATATACAATATATAGTAATTACATGTAACAAATATAATGTTATACTCTAAAAAACTGAAGATTTTACTCTATCTGTCTTTTTTCTTTGGCTCTCTATCGTACTCCTCTTTACAGTTGCTCCAAATAAGTGACACATTAAATATCACAGTTCATGAATCAAAGAGGCAAAAAACCGCAATCAATACTCATTCAGTGTGAATATTATGTATGCTTATTTCTGAAGGAATTCGCCTGCGCTCGACTGTTCAGTTGTGTTTAAGTCACAGTGGAATCAGCATATCACATCGTTGCGTTAACAAATTTCTTTTTAAAAGTGATATAGAAAAATTGAAAATAACATATTGTGCAGAATAAATATATAGCAATCCACAATGATTACTCTGGAATTTGTGGAGGAACTAATCGCTAATCCTCTCGGCTTGGAATACACAAATAAGCCGGCAGCATTAAAGCTGATTTTACAATTTATACATGAACAAGAGAGAGAAAATCCAGTATTGGCTTCCAATTTAATGCAAAAGCTGATTACTGTGGAAATACACGATCTGACTATGATGAAGTTCAACATTAATACATGCTTAGTCGTGTGCAGAGGTCAGTTTGCCAACGAAGGTAAATTCCTGCTTTCTGAACTTTGGAATAGAGGTTTCAAAAGCGAGAATTGGCCGCAAAATGCACTAATACTAATGTATTTCTTTGATGATTTTCTGCTTGAGTTGGGTGCTGAGTTCGTACTAACGGCAAATTTGTGCATTCGTATACAGCAGTTATTTCACTCAAAACAGGGCGAAGATCGTAAATCAGCAAATTTTCTTCTTCGAAAGCTATTGGATATTAAGAAGAGCCCAAATGTGGTTTATGCAGAACTAATTAACACGGTACTAAAAGACAGCGCAGAAAATTTATTTTCATACGAAACAATAATGGAATGGCTAGACTCCTCGGCAGAGGAAGATTATTGGATTTTCTGGATTCGGAAACTATTCCGTAATTTCGTGAACAAATCAGACAATGTTGTTCTCTTCGGGACTCTGGAATACTTTTTAGATCACCTAACTCCAATTGAACTTCGGCAAATGAATCTGTTGATGAGGTTTTTCGAAGCTACAAATGTCCTCGAGGTGCACAATCTCGAGGATAACTTTCTACCAGAAGAAAAAATGCGCGAGTTTGTAGCTAATATCAACAATGAGACATTCTTCGAATGTTTTTGCGGCTTATCATGGCATGGAGTCCCATTGATTCGCTGGCTAGATTGTCTTAGGTCTGCAAACCAATCAATTGCCGACGAAGTTGTGCTCTTCACAATCTGTGTTCAAGTACGAAATTTACAGAATCCGAACTTGCGCATGGCGGGACAAAACTGTGTCTACCGGCTGTTTCAGGTGAGACTCTTCGCTATTCACTGGATGCTTTAACCTATATTGAATTCTATTTGTACAGAAAAATATCGAAAGTATGACACTGAACGAATATCTGAAATTCGTTGAGACCCTCTTCGATAACAACAATGAAGTTAGCAGCATAGCAATAGACATGCTTAAGTCCAAAATAGAAAATTGCTCTGATATAAGGGAGGATATCAACTTTCTTAACAAAAAGCGATTTGATTTTATCTGTGGAAATGAATTCACATATGATTTAGAGGATTTGTATATCAGACTGATCGAGAAATATAAAGTTATGAAGACCACCAAACATGGTTGGTGGCGTTTGCCTGCATTTTTTTGCCTATACAAAACACGAAATTTGGACTTTTACGTCACTAAATACAAGGTGAATCTAAAAAGTATTGAAAAGTGCAAGCAGATTCAAGAATTACAGAAGTATTTGTTGGTCCAACTGAGATGCGACTCGCCTGGTGAGGAAGAGTATGTAATGAGAAGATGCATCGATTTGTTTGTCCAGTTTCGATTGACGGCATGGAGTCAGCTTCAAGAGCTTAATTTGAACCCAATTAATATTTTGAATTGTGGTACTATCTATTCTTATTCGCATTTAGCACACCTTTTGGGGAACTTCGATCAGCCACTAGAGAAGGCTGTACTAAACACATTCGTAAAATGTTGGAAGCAAAACACTTCAGTACTCTGCGCGTAAGTGAAATAATTGCTTAAACTCTTCGAGGCTCAATCTTTCTTTGTGTAGTACCGAGGGAATTATAAAATATGCAAATAGAAATCTTTCGGATGCTGAAAAACAATTACTTGCGGAAGAAATGATTGTCGCCTCTAAAGATAGCTATAGGGTTGCACTGGGAATATTGCATAACACTCACAGGGTATCGCAGTCAATGCTGATGCACGGTATACTTCAGGGAGAGGCCCCAACGGGAAATGAACGGTATGAGTTTACTATAAATAAGTGAGTAACTTTGTATACAATTTGTTTCTTGTTCTAATTTTAGAATCGAAAATGCGTATTGTATCGCAAACTGGGCAGTCGAATATTCAACGAGGCCGCTGTATATTAAATTTGCCGGGAGCAAATCAAAGCTCTCAATATTTCGATTATTTGATGAGCTGTTAGAAAGAAATTGTGAATTACTGGAAAATGAAATGTATCGCATCAATAATTCCAAAGAACATCGAGTCGTGTTACGCATTGTAATTGCCATGCTACGTATATATCCTCATAGCATAGGATTTTGGTCGGAGCATTTGTGGGCATCACTAATGAAACCAGATAACCATATGAGTATTAGTTACTTCTACGAATGCTTGGTGGCATTGCATTTGCAAAATGTTACACCCTTATTGGATAGAATCAAGAACTTCTCCACCCTAAAATCCAATCAGCACGATGCTCTCGTATCTGTGGTTCATATATATTGTCTGATGAATTGGAAGACTTTAACTTTAAAAGACCTGAAAGAAATCTTTCATCTGCTTTCGACACAAACAGTTCATTTAAACTCCCAATCGATGGTGCTGGCTCTTCTGGTGCTAAATAAATTGGCGAAAAAATGTGAGGAGACCAGGTAAGAAGATCATCCCGACAGGATGACATATGAAAATTATATCGTTGATTAATATTATTAAATTTATTGCACAGTATTGATCTGCCTATCGCCGCTGCAACTAAAACAATGCTGAAATTGTTTGGCCAAAATAAGTTGAAATATTACACGGAGGCTCGCCTAATGCTACCGGACATATTATTTTTAAAGAAAAATTGTCCAGCAGATGTAATTTGTTATATGACCAATGCACCATTTGATGAATACGAATCTCCAGTTTGGTTGAGTTCCATGAGAAGAATGTCTATATTAAACAAAATACGAAATGGGTTCCGATCCAAACCAAACGAGATCTCTGTTGAATTCCGGAAAAACCTCATGAAATTAGATTTATAAAATTATAACATAATTTTTTTCATCACTATTGTGTACAATTGATTAGATACATATGTAATTTTAAAACCCATTTAGAAGGTAAAGTGGTATGACACATGGTCTGGCACTTAACGTCGTTTGTGCTATCTACAATACAATACAATAGCTTCCTGTATAATAGAAGTACTATAAAACAATAAAGAATCTTTGCCTTTGGCATTTGAAATGCTTAATAACGTTTTAGTAAATGGCTTTCATTTTCAGAGATTGCACCAATGCCAATTTTATTTGATATCTGGAGTTTTATAAAATAATTAAATCTTTATTTTTATGGAAATAGAGTGAAAATGGAAATCAAAAAAGAGTGGAAATATAAATCAAAAAAGTTTTTTATAAACCAAAAACTTTAGTTTAAAATTTAATGCAAAGAAAACCCATATGGCCTGAGACGGCCTACTTTAACTTTATTACATCGTACCACAAAAAGATGCATGCTGTGTCAAGCTTATATAAATTTGTTAGGATCGGAAAATTGCAATTATGAGAAAAGTTAATGTACCTTTGCAAGGGTATAATAAAAAGGTACTGATTCAATTGGCAAATGGGGTGTATTACAAGGTAAAAACGAAAGATAAAGTCGACGAAAACAGCCGATCAATCGAATAATACTTGAAGAGAGCGATATAGTTGCACTGAGTAATACTCTTATCAATACAATATTCGTGCCTACAAATCGGACAAGTGCAACCTATGCCACAGTTCTGTTGGTAATTGCCAAGAAGACGGACTCTTTGAAATTTCTTTAAATGCGTTTTCTTTAAGTTTATTTAGAAGTAAAAAAAAAAAACAACAAATTGCGAAATTTTTATTTCTGTGATACAGTGCGAAATAAAAAGCATAAAAACAACATTTTTTCCAAAAAATCATTTTTGTATGAGTATTGAGAGCAATTTGGAAAACTAAAATTTGAAAAAGGTGAATTTTTAGCTTATCAACACAATTTTCCACAATTTTTAACAGTCCCAAAAGTCAATTAATAAGATATTGATGTGCATACGTGCATACAAACTAACTAATGTAAAGCATATGTTGATTGTGAAAGTGTGGAATATCGATAGAACCATCATATAAATTAAAAATTAAATATTTTTTCGAATCTTCAGTGCAATGAAGTTGAAAGCTTCTTTTTTTATCCTCCTGGTTTTTGCATTTTTGTTGTCAGCCACAATAACGCTAAGCGCTAAAATAAAAATCAAATAAAATAATAATAATAATAAAATAAATTCATTCAAAATTCGCATTACATATCTAGTTAAATCATACAAAAATGTTTCACAATTTAATGTTAATTTTGCAGAATAAAACAACCTAAGGAGATACATTATCATTAAATGGGAATCAAAGTTTCAATGGGCGTTAATGATCCGAAGCACCTGAGGGACAGCAAGGAGATGGCAGATATCTTTTTCGAATGGATTGATATAAACAACGAAAAAAAACTCGAACGTATATTGTATTATGCTTGGAGACTAATTGAAAAAAAAGATTGTGATAGTTTTAACGTAGAGATGGCTTACCACTTGCTCTGGAAACTAGTGGAAATATTAATTTTTGACCAAACATTGAATAGTCCTCAATTGGTAGACAACTTACTTATGTGCATCCAAAAGATAAGGTTTAAATATCCGATCGAGGGTAGACCTCTGCTCTTTAAACTGGTGGATGTGGTGTATACCGCCAATCACCCATATATACTTAATATATTAACCTTATTCTTTGACGATTTTCTCATTACATTTGGACCCGATCGCGTACTGATCCCAGAAGTGTTCCTACTAATGCAGAATATGTTGTTGTCGAATCAAAATATCAGGATACAATGTGTGAACTTCTTTCTGGAAAAATGTTTGAGTGAATTTGAAAATAATCCCAATGAGGAACATTGTAAACTGATTAGTGCTGCACTCAACTGCAACGCCCAAGAGTTATCAGTTTATATCAAAGTATTGCGGTGCCTAGATATGGAACAATCGCCACAGACTCTTCGCGCACTAAGCTCTAAACTATCCCAACTTAGAGAACGTAATGCGAATCCCAATTGGTTCAACTGGTTGCGCATACCGTATTTAATCCTCTTGCAGAAAAGCACTGAAAGACGTTGCATTGTGGAATTCTTTCTGGAAAACTTCACTGCTGACGGGCTTAGTCGCGACAATCTACTGACGGAGTTTCTATCGTTCACAAATAAAGCTGATCTGCACAATTTTGAAGATTACTTTATACCGTTCCAGCAAATGGAACAGTTCACAGCAGACATTGAAAACGATCTGTTCCTGCAGGCGTTGAATAAAGTTTTTTGGAAAGGTTTTCCCGCAGATCGTTGGATCGATTGTCTAAAACCTGAAAACCGATCACAAATCTCCAAGATTCAGCTATTTGGACTTAGTCAACACGTACGTAACATTGAATCTACTGCGCTACGAAACTGTACCCAGCTCCATGTGTGCAAAATCTTCAAGGTGAGAGATCATCGGATCATATTCTTGTAAGCTAAACTAATTATCCATTTAATTGCAGCCCACTATCAACGGTTTGTTCCCCGGCGATTATAAAAAATTTATTGAAGTGCTGTTTATCGAGGGCGATCCAGTTCCTGCTTTTGATAGATTCAACAAAAGTCGCACATAACATAACACTAACTGAACGATCACCAGACCCATGGGAAATACTAATTTGTAAATAGTACACACAATTGATTTATTTTTCTTTTTGTATGGCAAAAATGAATACAAAAAATTAAATATTAATTTATGTATGTATAAAAAGCTTAAAGCAAACTATGTATGTTTGTGTAAATGAATTGGCTGCTGGTTGTTTTTCTTGTTGTTGTTGTTGTTGTTGCTGTTAACCACAAACATCTTCTACAAATATTTATGTATATGTATAATGGGCCTAGTCTATGCGAAACTCGTTAAACGTAAATTGATAATTATACATGTATGTATGTATGTATGTGACATATGTATGTTGTGAAGTGAAGTCGTTTTAGTTAGACATATTAATAGACACGATTCTATTTGATTTTAATTGTCGATATAGTCTTTCGACTTTCGCATAGGCCAGTTAACTGATCGATGTGCCAGTGAGATAAGTAGACAAAAATAAAATTATAATTTTTTTTTAAAATAACTCGTACAATATTTTGTGCTGATATTGATTTTTTTTCTCGTTTCGTTTCTTTTTTTTGTTTGTTTTTTTTTTAATTGTTTTTCCTATTTTGTTTTAGCACCACAAAAAATTAAAGAACAGTGAGCTTTTCGTTAAACCTTCATTTTTCTTGTGGAAATTTCTAATGGAATTCTGTTTGTGCGTGTGTGTGTGTGTATGTTAGTTAAATGAAACTACATAAATCAAAGGGAACAGCTAATTCATAGTGTAGCCTTAAAATGCTACAATGCCAATTATTTAAAGATCAAGGTCCTCGGACTCGATTCGTTTACATACAAATATCGTATATCGTATATTGATAACATTCAATTTCAATTTAGTTTTGTGCTCACTGAAAACAAATGGTCATCAAGTGCGCCCGTGGGGGAACAGCTTAACTGAGGCAGTTACAGATAGTATTTCGTAGTTATTTATACATGCAAATACGTTACACGCATGGTTAATAATCTTAAAGGGGGCGCCACAAAACATTTGAAACGACACACATGTTGCACAAAATGATTTGACATATAATAAAAACTTGAGTTGCTTAAATTAAATACATGTTTTGTTCATCCTTCCAACAATTGCACCAACCAAGCGCACTTGTAAGAGTGTGTGCACGCGTATGCGTGTTTTGTTTTTTTTTCTTTAGAGTTTGTGAATGTGTATATGTGTTTATTTGTGCGAAAACTAAAAGCCGCAATGCAAAATACCACAATTAAATTATAATCTACTATGTTTTGGCTGTCAGTTCGCTGGTGATGTGCGCCTCAAAGCCTACTCCACACTGACAACTTACACACAATCACACAGACACATACAGGCACCTACACACAAAGACACACACACACACTCCACAATCAGAGGACAGGTGATTATGAAAAAAAACCAACGCGTGTCCACTTAGAGCATCTTACATTTAAATCTACGGTTCGGCTTGTTCGTTTTACGACCTTTTCGGCCCTTATTATCTTTATCCTTGCGAATTTCGCGCACTAATGTGTAAAATGCATCGTCAACGCCCATGCGCGTTTTGGCTGATGTTTCGATATATGGAATGCCATACTGTTTGGCCACCTGGAGGTGAAAGAAACGGCAATCAGATAATTAAATTAATCTAATTTATATGCTGCTTATGATAGTCACCTCTCGTGCTTGTTCGTTTTGCACATTCCACGAGGCCAGATCACATTTGTTGCCCACAAGCACCATTGGCACCTCCTCGGCATCCTTGACACGTTTGATTTGTTCGCGGTATGTGCCAATATCCTCAAATGATTTAGCACTGTTTACCGCAAATACAAGTAGAAAACCCTCACCGGTTCGCATATACTGATCACGCATAGCGGAATACTCTTCTTGGCCGGCGGTATCCAAAATGTCCAGCAAGCAGGTCTCACCATCTGGAAAAATTGATTGTGAGATGGTAAATCCTTATAGAGTTCCATAGATATTATACATACCAATTACTACTTGTTTTCGATATGAATCCTCAATTGTGGGATCATATTCGTCGACAAAATGATTTTGGATGAGTTGTATGGTTAACGCCGATTTGCCAACACCACCAGCACCAACAACAACTAACTTGTATTCCGTCATATTTGGCTTTGTTCGGATCTTTCTGTTTTAGCCGTAGCGCTTTTCGATGTTTACAATTGCAGTCTATGTTATTTGAACGGAAGTATGTGTGCGTATGCGTGTTTGTTGTGTGTGCGTACGGCGGTATTAGTGTTTGCGTGTGTGTACGTTCCTCGCCCAACTCAAAATGTGAGCTGCAATTGAAGAGTGCGGCGACTGCAAATAAAGGAGATAGACATAAAGTTTTATTAATTAAGAATGATTGAAATTAATTAAGCCCGTAATTAGGCATAAATTAATGTGAGTCACAGTCATTTTAACTGGTCTCTGGCTTATGTATTTTTCTTTGCCGCTCACACACATACAAATCTATCCACACATACATATGTAAGAATATTTGCACGCACGCACACACCGAGGGAAACAGATGACAATGACTAAGGCGCTGCATGAACCTTATTCAGCTATTCAAATGATCGTGCAATTGCAATTTAATAAGTTTAAGAGATTTGCGGTTTTCGAACATTTTTGATTATGGTTATTTGCCTTTCTTCTAACATATTATTTGAAGAGTGCAGGCTTATCTATGCATGTGTATATGTGAACATGCATTTGTGTATGTGTCTGTATGCTGCCGGACCTTCTTTGTTACTGTCGCTTCAATTGGCTCCTCCTTGTTTTTTTTTTTCTTTATTCTTACGTCAGTTTAAACTAATTAACTTTAACTTTGAACTTATGTACGCATTTAGGCTATTGCTTTTTATCAATAGCTATTGCGATACTATTTGTTTTATAATAATTTATGAGTCTATTATGTTTTCTTGTAGAAAGAATTTTTATATCGCCGTATTTTGTAAGTGTTGGTAAAGTCTCAATAGTCTTAACATTTTACAGTACTGTCGTCGAGCTGCTATAAAAAGAATCTTCATCGTTGTATTAATACACGATAGTTGCCAAACATTTACCAATATAATCCACCGGCTAAAGTCTATCGAAATACTGAGGTTCCATCACTAGGTCAATTATTTTGTCTCGATAGTATAAATATTGGCAGCGGCACTGGAAGTGATAATCAAAAAGCATTTATAGCATGTTGTGTCAGGAACGATTGTCACAATGCTGAATAAATTAGAATTTAACAATTTGGTAAGTACAAGAAAATAAATTCAACAAACAGAGTTTAACAAGTTTTTGACGTCAGGTTATTTCCAACAAGAAAATAATACAACAAGCACGTGCACAAACCATTGCGAAGCTCGTGCAGAAGTTAAGGAAATTGAAAGATGCTTTGGGCAAGAAACCGGATGATGTGAAACACAAGGAGAGGCTTCGTAAAAGCGTGGAATGTATGCTATATCTAAAGTCACTTAAATGCGCGGAAATAATGCGTTCCCTGCTGCTACAAATCGGAAACAATCACAATGCAGTACTGACCAATGGACGAGCCACTCCAGACGAACTATCGATTGCTATGTTGGGGCTAAATAAATTGATGCAGGGACTTGTTGATAAATTTCAAAAGACTTTGCAGCTGAGTAGTAAACCTGATGCAAAGTGGCGTGAAGAAATTGGAGAGACAAGCAAACGTCAGCTAAAGTTACAACGGACCGAAGAAAAGCGCCGTAAACGAAAGGAACTTAAGGAACAAAAAGCCCAGCAACGCAATCGAGATGAATGGTTGAAACAGAACAAACCGGAAGACCCCGAAGAGACTGAAGAAGACCGGGTATTGGAAGATTCCACGCACTCAGTTGAGACCTCGGCGGGCTCCTGTCGGGTCACCAAAGTGGAGAAATCAACGAAACCAGAAGATAATGTTCAAGTTCAGCAAAGAGAAAAACCAACCAAGAAGACTACCAACAAGGAACGTTTGCAGAAGACAGTGGAAAATAAAAACAAAAACAAAAACAAAAGAAAGGTGAATTCAATAAAGCCTGAATCTGAAAAACTTCAAAGCGACATCAGTCGCATGCCTAAGAAAGCCAAGGAATCTGAATTTCAAGTTGATAAGTCAAAACTTCAACGCGAGATCAGTCGCACTGCTAAGAAACCTAAGGACGCTGTAAGGGAAAGACGTGAATCAGAATATGATGTGAAAAAGCCCGATGAAGATGCAAAAGAAAGACCAACTCATGTTATCGATCCATTCTTCATCACAGAGTCGGGCCAGCCATATCTATCGACCGCTGTTGTACTGTCCGATGATGACAACAATGATGCGGAAGACGAACAACCGGAACAAAAGCGACGGAAGTCTGCAAATAGAAGTCAGGAACATAAGGATGTACGTGATAACAATAATCGGCATTCTTCAAATTTCGCAAAGAATCAAACTACAGTGCAATTGAATAAAAAAATAAAGTTTGGTGAAGATGGAAGCGCAGAAGATGCGCCTATTGTTCCCGATGCAGCAAAAGACGGCGAAGGAATGCATCCTTCGTGGGTTGCCAAACAGAAGTTGAAGCCAAAAATCGCTGCCTATCAGGGCACGAAAATCACATTTGACGATGATGATTAGATACATAAATGTATTTAAGGTCTACGTTACGTTTATTTGGGGAACAATAACAAGATCAACTATATTTTATGTGTCCACCTTGGGTACAAAATGGCCACGGGTTTGATCGTTGTTGCGCAGCTTGTCGACATCGACGTTGGGATATTTTCGCTTCAACAATGCCAAGTCAAAGTTGGGATTACGTCTCAGTATCATCATAACCTCGTTGCGTGATCGACTAAAGGATTTTAATAAAAATACAATAATTAAAATCGAATTTAAAACTCGATGTAATGCTTAATGAATGAATGAAACTTAGTAGGGTGTATTATGAATACCCTGTATAACTGTTTTGGTTCCCACCTCAAACCCCGTTACTCACTTTTTGGCCTTGCGCTTTTCATTGTATAGTTTCTCGCGGAATTTCAACAGGAACTTGCTCACAGCGCGTCCACCGTAACCGATGTTTCGGGATTTGATCCATTTCATGTTCATGTATGGAGGCAGAACGTGTTCGGTTGATTTGTACGTTAAACGTAACCCTAGAGCATTCGCTACAGGTCTCTGTGGACGTTCGCCTGTCTTGCCTGTTTCGAGCAGATGATAGGCTTTATTACGCTCGCGGACAACAGTTTCGAGGTTCTCCATTGAGATTTTCACCTTGTCGATACGTTCTGGATTTGGAAATATTTCCATCTTTTCATTACATTCGTGCTCCATGGTGAGCAGCATGTTTCGCTCCTTTAACAATATGTACCACAGCTGGTGCAGCTCCTTGTTGGACTTGATGCGCAACTCATCGGCTTTCCAGGCACGTCCCACTTTCACTTCGATTTCGCTCCAATGTTTCGGATCATCAAAGAACTCCATTAGTCGTTCTTGACGCATTGGGGTACTTGTGTGCACATTGCATTTCAGCAGAGCTCCAACAGCTATCGCCGGGCTGTGTATTATGTAAAAATAAAACAAAACACGAGTAGTTGTTAGACAATTTATCTAAGGCTGAATGAAAATCACTTAATTTACCTTAATGGTGTTAATTGGAGTGGGGATGTAGCCAAAACATTTCTAACTGCCGCTGTACCCACTGTTTTAGCTAAATTAAAACATTTCATTAATGTTGAAGACATTTTCCCTACCACTCGCAGCCACAGTTAGTGATGGGTAGCGACAAATGAACGTGTAGTTGAAAAACAGCTTATCGATAGATTATAGCAGAAAATCTTTTATAAATATATATTTTTTCAATGAAATATAAATAGAAAAACGGATCAAAAAAGAAATGGTAATTTTCTAACATTGCTTTTAAATACAAAAGTTCGAATAACCCATTATATTAATACTTTTCATAAGTTGTTAGTATTTTTATTTTCATTTTAGACACTACAATAAGATACAGTATATTTATTTCATTTCAAACTTTGGCCACGCTTAGTACGACGCGTTCTGCTATGTGATTGTATGTGCGCGTTGATGGAGAAAAATTGTTTTTCTATAAGCAACTATCTTGATTTTCAAATGCCAATTATTACAAATTGAATGTGCAAGTGTTCTGTCAGCATACAACAATAAAAAAAGTAAGTGAAAACCAAGTGCCAAGTATCTAAATTGTAGTGTGAAAAAATCCTTGTTTTATATTCTACCCCAACCCCACACACATATCATATACATGTACATGTACATATATGTATGTTGTGTATGTAGGAACTATAGAGCGTTTAACTAACTGTGCATGTGTGGGCGATATATGTATTAGTACGTTTGTTATATTAAGTACACAACTTAAATTGATAAAAAGTCTTCAGTTCTATCATATCTGATATGCAGCTAATTGTGCGCAATTTTATAAAGTGATATTTCTCTAAGCCTTAGAAGGCACAGAGAATTATTATACATAAGTGCACTATAATAAGCTGTGAAAAAACAACTCATTCATTGACAAAACAAATCGTTGAAGAGAGGATGGGGCGCGATGTAGTAATCCCCAGCCAGTGTTGTCGTGCGGCTGCCATGTTTACGGGGCAAAAAGGTAGTATTTCGGCTTATCAGCTGGATTTGTTCCTTTTTTTTTATTAATAGATCCAAGTGGGTTACACCCATATACAATTAATAAGATGATCGGGACGTCATTATTATTCTAGCTATTACGACATTACACGAACAGCATTAAGTACGTGTTCTGAATGTTTTTCCATTATTTAGATATTTCTTTTCTGTATATATGTATGCAAACATACATACAACCTAATTGTCAATGTTCATTTATACATGAAAATATTTAAATATACATACATATCTACTACTTGATGCTGTTATTTTTATTTATTTAACACCTTTGAATGCGGCAATGAGCGTTAAGTGATTGTTATGTAAAATAAACAATGGCGATGGAAAGAAAATTTAATTGAAAGGTCAATAAAAGAGTGTAGAGAAAGTGAATGGGTCAATTCGCAGTGGGTAACTACTGCAATGCTTTCCAAAGTTCTTTTGCTTCTGTATTTCTTATTTTTACTGCTCTTTGTATGTGCGTGTTTGCGTGCACACTCAGCTCCAAACATCGATAAGACGTGCTTCAGCGGCTTTGTCGCTGTTCACGCCCAAAACATTATCGCAACTGCCACAAGGGCGACGCACACACACATGCATGCATACGCACACATGTGTGCGACAGGGCTTGTTATGTTAGGCGTTGTTAATTTATCGGGCTGCGAAAAAAGCAGTGTGTGGGCAAATAAGTATGTCTAGGAAAGTTTTTTTTAAAACTAAATATTTTGGATGCTCACCCCTATTTGATTTCAGGCCCTTTGGTTGTACTTACTAATCGATATTAGGAACATTCGTATCGATATATGCTAAATTGTACTGACACTTGTTGCAAACACATGATCGTGAAGTGAAAAGAGATGAGAACTTATTGCTATCTAGCTAATTATTCTTTTAACATCTCATTGTTGTAAGAGTACAGTGAATGTGTTTTCATAAAAAAGATAGTTTCGTCTATTAACTCTGAAACAAACAAACAATAAACAAAAAAATTTGCAAATGTTGTATAAAAGTATGAGAAGTCGAAGATAATTGCGGGGGAAGGTTTTATCAACAACTTTTAAGTATGTACATAATTCTATACACGAGATAGTGTACACGAGATTGGCTACGCACATACATACATACATATGTATGTATTTATATTCTTAAAAATGTAATGCCCATTCAATGGTTCTATATAAGGGGTGTTTGCATTATTTTATTACTCTTATCAGCTATTATGCAGAAAATAGGCTAGGCAAACGCCCATCCAAATAATTTATAAATTATCAGTTGTTACCCGGGTCTTTTAACCTTACACAGACATGTTGTATGTGTATTTACTTTTAGTATCTTATGGTTAACTTGATTATAAGGTGTATTTCCAACCGGTAGTAATTAAGGCAATATTTATTGTCCGATGCTTGTATAGATTACATGCTTACATAAAACTAAATATATTTTCAAAAAATAATATCTTTTATTAAAAAGTGCAAGTTAACATTAACAGTTCACGTAATATACAAATGCAATAATATGTGTAGAACACATGCATATGTATGTGTGTATATGTAACTCAAATGAAGCTGCTAAGGCCGATAACCAGCATTATCGATAACGAGAGAGAGAACAACGATAGCAGCAAAACGTATGAGAATAATTCATTTATTAATCATATAAAAAAATACGTATAAACAGCCGGCTACAAATAATAATTGAAATAAGCTGGCTTATTATGAGATGTTCATATTATGCTTTTTCTCTCTCCCCTCTCTTCTCTCACACATACTCACGCGTGCAGAGCACAATGTCGCAAACAACAGATAATGTCAGTCTGGCAACGCCAACATCAAGTGCTACAGCAGACAATTATCGCAAGCGCGCCTTGTCTACAACATCATTGAGTGCACGATCGGAACCCAGATCAATCATTGAGATTCACATTTCCAATGAAACAAATTGCAGCAGCAGCAAGCGAGCCAATTTGGAAACAGAGACAGAGTCACAGCCAATAGATGATGCAAGTGCAATGGACCCCCAAAAGCAACATCAAGAGAAAGAACAGATGAGTCTCATTGAATTGACCGATGAGGAGCAGCAGCGCGATAAGGAATATCGTTCAGGCTGTACCATTTTTCTGCAACATTTGCCATGCTTTAAGCTGCAACAGCCGATTTCATTGAAGCCAATACCCAAGTGCCGCGAATGTCGGCGACGCCATGCACCAACACAGTCAACACCTGTAGCCAGTGGATACAGTACCAGCCATAACAGTGGCAACAATGATATCTACTGTCGTTTTTCTGAATTTCGCCGACTGCAGTATAATGAAGCAGGAGAATTGAGTGTAGCCGGTTTTCCAAATCCTTATCAGGAACCAACAAGTGAAGATTATTGTGTTTGGCAACCAGATGCAAAAACTGCACCCACAGCTGGTTATATGGATATTCAGGTGTGTCGTTATATTTTACTTCATGCCGGCGATCAATTTTGCTACTTGTGGCGCCAGGAGGCAGAGGCACTTAAACTGCATGAGAATCCAGATGGGACAATAGCATGGAAGAAGGCAGTCCAGGGTATACGTGAGATATGCGATGTATGCGATACGACGCTCTTTAATTATCATTGGACATGCAACAAATGTGGGTTTGGTGTATGCATTGATTGCTTCAAGGATCGCAAGGAAGGACTGCAGGTAAAGCGACGCATTGAGACTCCGCGTGGCCACGATGAATACCAGTGGTTCCTGTGTACCGACGATGATGGGATGGGGCAGAAAAAGCATACACTGCCAGAATTAATGTTAACTCAGATTATTGCTGGGGATGCGTTGAATGTGCTTGGAAGGCTGTTGCACGAGGTGCGTATGTTGTGGCAGGTGCCGCAGGTATGCGGTTGTTTGTTAAGTAAGCAACAGGTTGATGACGAGCAGCTAACACAGCTTATACAGGATATGATCAAAGAGTCGCAGTTAAAACAACAAACCAGCGCCTCCTCTTTGGCCACGCCACAGAAATTGCAGCAACAACAACGTCTAGAACAATTGCATGCCAAGAAATTGGAATTTGCACGACAACACGGCATTGATTATGTACCCGGGCGAGTTTGGACAAAGGAGACATTGGGCAAAGATCCCATTACAAGCGCTTTTGATAATTTTAAACACATCAATTTTTTACGTAAAGGCTTGGCTGGCTTGCGACGTTTTTTGCCACCTCGTGCCATGACACTGGCACACTCTACGCAATTGGCACCAGGTGTGCCACACGAATGGCTATGCGATGGCAAACTGTTGCGCCTCACCGATCCCATGCACCCGGATAACCGTGTGTTGTACCAGGAGGTATGGAAATGTGGACAGCCGGTCATGATATCCGAAGTGGCACGATCGCTGAATCTCGATTTGTGGCATCCTCAGGCGTTTTGTCGTGATTTTGGCGATAAACCTAATGATTTGATAAACTGCCTGAATGGTAACCTGGTGCCCAATCAACCAATGCGGCACTTCTGGGAGGGCTTCCAGTGCATGCACAAGCGTCTACTTGATGCCAACGGTAAACCCATGTTATTAAAACTCAAGGATTGGCCACCAGGTGATGATTTTGCCGAGATATTACCTACACGATTTGCAGATTTGATGCGCGGTCTGCCTATGCCGGAGTACACGTTGCGTACGGGAAATCTCAACATTGCAAGCTGTTTGCCGAAAATGTTTGTGCCGCCCGATTTGGGACCGAAGATGTATAATGCCTATGGATCGGCACTGCATCCGGATAAGGGTACTACAAACTTGCATCTTGACATCTCGGATGCTGTGAATATCATGGTTTATGTGGGCATACCAGCAGATGAGGATAGTAAACCACAACTGGCGGCCACACAACGTGCAATTGCCCTTGGCGGCTGTGATTACATAACCCGAGCTCGGTGCCAATCGCCGGACGTCTTGCCGGGTGCATTGTGGCATATATTTCCAGCACGTGATGCTGACAAAATCCGCGACCTTCTCAATCGCGTGACATTAGAGAAAGGCTTTAGACTAGAGCCAGACCACGATCCGATACACGATCAGAATTGGTATTTGGATGATAAGTTGCGTGCTCGACTCTTTAAAGAATATGGTGTTGAGGGTTACCCGATTGTTCAGTGTCTGGGCGATGCAGTGTTCATACCGGCTGGAGCACCACATCAGGTGCAGAATCTACACAATTGTATTAAAGTGGCGGAGGATTTTGTTTCGCCGGAAAACATAACTCACTGCTATCATCTGACCCACGAGTTTAGACGACTCTCCCACTCACACACCAATCACGAGGATAAGCTTCAGATTAAAAATATTATATATCATGCAATAAAGGACTGTTGCACAATATTAACTCGAGCTCTGGACGAGCGTCTTGATCTGGAAATGGCTAAGGTGGAGGCCGAGCTACAAGGAAATTAATGTTTGTCATTTGTGTCTGTTCATTTTATTTCTGTCAATTATTTAATACTATTTAAGTCAACAATTTCTGTCACAATGTCGTTTTATTTACGCTTAGCCATTAACTTACATATGTGTTAATCTTTAATTTACTTAAATAACATATAACCAATGTATGTACTTACCAACATTCTTAAAATAAAAACAAGCTTAATAAATGATTGCGAACTTTCAACTAGTAAAATATAATATCTTTAATACCCTTCAAAAAATAAATAAAGACTATATTTGTATGCAAATAGTGTAATACTTTTTTTCATATTAACAAAGTCAAACAAAATGTCAAAACAACAAACAATTATTAATTAAAGATTTATTTTACAGTAGCGGAAAACAAAACCAATAGGAGAACTTCTGCAACCAATGCGTCCTAAGCGTGCTGAGAAAGAATCTGATAGTGATAATGACAATGAAGACGATGAGTTCATCCAGCGTAGCGACAGTGTGCTCCTCGTTGAGCATGTAGACCACTGTAATTGGAAATCCAAGTCAATTATATAGCCACGGTGGCAACTGCAATAAAAACATAAGAAAAAAAGCAAAAATAAAATCTGTTTATGCTAATAAAACAAAGCATAATCGAAGCAAAGCATAACGTAGTGTACAATTATATAAGACATTGAAATCAAGAACGAATTGAAAATGACGGTGGACTTTAACGATTATTTTTGGGTAAGTTGTTGCGAAATTAAAACTGTTTCTTATGATGTTATTCTAAATATTATATATAAATTGAATTGCTTATAGGGCGAGAAAAACAATGGATTCGATGTGCTTTATCATAATATGAAGTTTGGTCTGGTGGCTAGTAAAGAGCTGTCCGAGTTTCTGCGCGAGAAGTCCAACATCGAGGAGCAGAACTCGAAGATGATGTCCAAGTTGGCGCACAAGGCCAGTACGGGCACATTAAACAGCACCTTTGCTCCTGTATGGACAATACTGCGCACCTCGGCTGAGAAACTATCAACGTTGCACATGCAAATGGTGCAGAAACTGACTGAGCTGGTCAAGGATGTGGCGAAATATGCCGACGAGCTTCACAAGAAGCACAAGTGCGTTAAGGAGGAGGAATCACAGACACTGGAGTGTGTGCAGGCTATACAAACATCAACGGTTGCAGTCCAAAAATTGCGGGATTTGTATACAAGCAAAGTTCTCGAATTAGAAAAGCTGCGCAAAGACAACGGCTCTCACAAAGATGCCGAGAAGCTGGAAAGTAAACTGAAAAAATTACAAGAGGACTACAAAGCGTTGCTGGACAAGCATAATCCCATTAAGAACGAGTTCGAGCGTCGGATGACACAGACGTGCAAGGTATGTCAAACGAACTTTCTGAACTTGAGCATACACTGACTTGATTACTTTATTGCTTAGCGTTTTCAAGAGATCGAGGAGGTGCATTTGCGACAGATGAAGGAGTTTCTTTCTACATACTTGGAAATGCTGCAGAATAACCACGACATGGTTGGCCAAGTTCATTCGGACTTCAAGCGTCAGTTTGTTGACATGTCGGTGGACAAGCTGCTCGAGCAATTCGTGTTAAACAAATACACAGGTCTGGAGAAGCCTGGTATGTATCGAACTCGATAAGTTTCTATTGATAACTTTTGTTAACAAACACCTTTACTTTACAAAGAAATGCTTGAATTGGAATCTGTGTCGATGTCAAGTGCTTCGCGTCTGCAGCAACCACAGCAAATCTCTGGCGCTGCATCCAATTCGAATTCAGCAACAAGTATACAAGCGGCCTTACGATCCGGTGGAGCAGCTGCCGCAGCATCGGGCAGCTTGGTGTCTATGGATCAGCGAGGCGGCAATGCTGGCGATACTTTAGCTGGTATTTCGCTGGGCAGCGGCAGTGCTGCAAGTGGTAGCATTCCCTATGCAGATGATGCAATGCTGGGCAGCGGCGGTGGCCTATCATCACCTCGACCAACATCGCCAGAGACTTTGGGCGCTCAACCGCCGACGGCAAGTGCCTCTACCTCAACTGTGAAGAGCCTGCGGTCCTGGTTTATGCCGACGGCCAATAAACAGCAGCAGCAACAACAGCAGCAGCAAAACACTAGCGGTGCAGTCGTTGGGAATTTCGGTATGCCTGCCAACAGCAACAGTAACAGTTCGAACAACAACAATTACAACAACACGAACATCACAACAGCAACAAGCGCCAACTCGAACACCACCAACAACACAACAACTGGCACGATTAATATCACCACCAAAAATTCCCCTAACTCTGATCTACAGGAAAATAGTAATCAAGGTTCATTCTATTATTTACTTTCTTCATAGTTAGTGCTTATGATTTTCTTATAACGCTTTAAGTTTCTTTTATTTATGTATTGGTACTTTCGTCTCTTATTGGTGCGGTCTATTGTCTACAAAGTATTACTATCTATGGACGAGTTCATATAAAACATACAATCTACACTGGTCGGCATAGTTATTTTCACGAGAGGCAGTTTTTTATTTAATTTAAAGATTGTATTGCAAGATCAAAATAATTATGCCAACCAGTGTATTTGATTTATCAGTTATTGCAAATTAACATTCCTTGAATTTTCTGTATTTAAATTGCGATAACTGTTAATGGCAATCATTGGTTCTTTTTAATTAATCATTTTGTATTTATGTTTGTATAGAACATGTATATTCGTATGTCTTTTGTTTATGTACCCCTCGAACTTGTACACTCAAACACCAGCCAGTGTCAAAGATTATGCTCCCATTCTACACACACAAACACCGAGACACACACATACTCTCACACACACTTAAAGACACAACTCATGCATTGTACCGTTAAGCACGAAACTGAACTAACAATTTCCTACTAGCTTGTGTGCCACGCTTCACACACCATATCCATTCCACACGCATTCTCATTGAATCATTCATTGAACACATACAAATTCAATCATCCATGCACCACCGATCAAACTAATTCGTAATCAAACTTTAGATCAGCAACAACAACAACAGCAGCAGCAGCAGCAACAACAGCCGCATGAGATCTTAACGCCAACTGCAATTGCAGCTGGGCGAAAGCAATTGAATTCAACAACAAGCGAGCAACAATTATCGAAATCCCTGAACGAGCAAGATCATCTCAATCATCAGCAACAACAACAACAGACTGCAGCGGGTAGCAACGGTGCCCCAACAACAACAACAGCAACAACAACGTCCAGACGTACAACGTCACTTTTAAATATATTCACATCAAACTCTCAGGGTAAATTTTAAACGAAATTTTCTAAGAAATTTCGCGGCAAGAATTTAATCCTCTTTTTAAACCTGTATAGAACCAATTGCTTTAATTTCCCATCCCATATTTCTGTATTTAGTATAATATGCAACACAATGCATGTTTTTGTTGTTTTTTAATACTTAACTCATAAGTTTCTAACATTTTCACAATCATTTGATGCACTTTTAATGGCGGTGTTTGAGTTTGAGTTATAAATCTTATATGTATATATGTACATATCTCTATATCCGAGCTGTAATTTACGATGTTGTCCAATACTGGCATATTTTAACTACGCACTTTAGCAGGGAACAATTTCTGTCAAAGTGAAATTGTTTTGTTAATATTATTAAGTTTGAAAACCATGATAAACTTTCAAAATTATTCAATAATTTTAAAATAATGTTCAAAGTTAGTGGATTGTTGCTTAACCCCTGCTATGTTTGGTCCTGCATATGTACGGAAATATCAGATAATTCCGATTGTTTATATTATGTTGTTTATATTGAAATTTTAAAACTAAATTCCGTAGGTCAAATATGGAGCTTTTTAAGATTTAAACTTTGTTAGTTTTACTATATGTTATCCTTGAGCAGAGGAGTGTTAGAAAATCTATTTGACTTCTAATTGAATTATTCTTATCTCCACACAGTTTCGGGCATTTTGCGTAGTAGACGCGACAAGCAGAAAACCAAAAAATCCAAAAAGAAGAAAGACAACGAGGTCGCTGACCACAATATACAGGAGGAGCGTTTGGCTAGGTATGTAATAGTTCTCATAGATCTTTTCAATGTTTTGACCTAAATTCTGTTTTTGTTTTCAGCGTGGAGCGGGCAAATAATACGCTTCTCGACTATGATGATCATGGGAGGAGCATGAAGACTCAAAATTCCAGTGGTAGCAGTGCAGGTGGCGGTTTGGCTGCTTTGTCCGCCACCTCAGCCCAGGGGAGTGTTGACTCAGCCGGTGCCAGCAGTATGGGCGGTAGCGGTGGAGGAGCAGCAGCTGTTGCTGGCATAGGTGCCAGCGGATTGGCAAACAATAGTAACTTGTCTGGAGCTGGCGCTGCGACAGCATCGGTTGGTGGAGGTGGAAATGCAACTGGTGGCACCAATGCCAGTGGTGGCGGGTATGAGGTGGACGAGGAAGGCTTTAGTATACAGCCAGCGAAGGAAATAGCCTGGGAGGAGAGTCATGACAAGTGTAAGGCAATTAAGAGTTATTCCATGATCCAATGATATGCTAAACTTTTGTTTCTACTACTTTAGCAGCGGGAAGCTTCTATTCCGACTCTGACACGGATTCGGACACTGACAAGCGTCGCATTCATGTCAAGATTAAGCCTCTCAACAACGGCAAGGCCCCCATCTCAGCCAGCGTGGATGAGTTAAGAGCAACCGTTGAGAATATTTCTTTATCGCCAACTGGCGTATTTGCAGTAAGTTCCAATTTTAAAGTCAGTACTAAGGGTGGTTGTCATTAACCAGTGGGAGAACAGAAGAAATTTAACTTTTGTTTACTTAAATATTTATTTAACTTTATTTTGTTAACTTCACAGCACCACAGTCAGCAGCTGCAGGGTGGAGGACGCGGTGGTGCGGCTGTATCACGCCAACAGTCGCCAGAGATTTCAAATGCATCGACGCCAACGGCCAGCGTACATCCCTATGCACCGCTTCAGAGTCCCACTCTGTCCAACAACAACGCGAACAATGCAAGCCACAATAGGTATGCGGATCTGGGCGATATATTTTCGGAGCTTGGAGAGATGAGCGCCTCAGCGCCTTCATCCGCAACACTAAGCAAACCTCCCGGTCGCCAAATACCGACTCCCACATCTGTAGGCGGAAGCAGCATTGCCATACCAAGACCACCTTCGCGTCGCTCGGATATGATTGCAATTGGTCCGGCAGCGTCTGCAGCAGCTGCAGCGGCAGCAGCAGCAGCGGCAGCGGGAACAACGAATTTGGGTCGTGGGCGGATGAGTCCAGCACCAGCAATGAATCGAGCTGATAGCATAGGCAGTCTCGAGTTTCGCACTGCCATTGGCGGTGTAGGCTCGTCCCGTGGACCGTCTCCTCTGACGATTGGAATATCGGACACCATACCGCTGGCGGTTGCATTCCATGAGATTATACACGCCTATTTCAGGGGCAGCGATGAGTCGCGCTGCCAGGTGAAGGTGTCAGGTGATATGATGCTATCATTCCCAGCCGGCATTGCCGGTCTGCTAGCCAATAATCCAAATCCAGCTAAGCTGGGCTTTCGCATTAAGCAAGTACAAAATCTCGAGAACCTCGTTCCCAATGCAACTCTGGTGCAGATGTAAGTAAACTACACTCTACATATCCTTTGTGTTTGTATTTATTTATTAATTATCCTCGATATAGAGACCGCCAACAGTCGGGTCCCATGAGCACTATGCTGGAGTTTAATATGCCGGCTCTAACTGCGTTGTTACGTCGACAGGCGGAGAAAAATCCAACTGCTTCGTACTTCAATGTGGACATACTCAAGTATCAGGTCCGCACCAAGCCGGGCGCCAGCTCGTGTCCCTTCCAGCTGGTCAGCTACTGGAAGTGCGAGGCTAGCTATACGGCGCTCAAGGTCGACTACAAGTATAATAACCATGCCATGGCCAGTGCCTCTCCATTGCTGAACGTAACTTTGTCTGTGCCGGTAAATGGATCGGTTCGCAATGTTCAATCTAAGCCACATTCATCCTGGTAAGCCACTTCTGTTATATTTGCCTTATTTCTTAAAACTTAACATCTCTATTCTTTTTCAAGGCTGGGAGAATCGAATCGTTTGGTATGGAACTTTACGGATATATCTCAGAACTCACAGGATGGCGGAGTTGGCACACTGCGAGCACGTCTCGACCTGAACGCAGGACCCTCCACTCCCGCCATGCTGGCTACGCAGTTCAATTGCGAGGGCACCACCCTATCGGGCATAGAATTTGAACTACAGGGAAGTGGCTATCGTTTATCATTGGTTAAGCGACGTTTTGTTTCCGGTGAGTACAAAGTAAAATAATATATTTAAAATCTACATCAATCTCTTCATTCATTTAGGTAAATATGTGTGCGAAGGCGATGGAATACGAAGTGGTGCCACGCCCACGCCGCCATCGGTTGGCTCAACAAGTCCGTATTCGGCAAAATCGAATTAGTGTGCTCGCGAAAATCTAGCAAAATTTTTAATCTAAATCTGATCTTTAAAGCTAAACCTTACACTAAAACTAAAAGAAAAAGAAAACGAAAACTAATTTTTGTAATACGACAAGGTCGATCGAAAGTTATTGGCATCACTTGCGTTTAGCTACTGTGATTGGGTTATTCATTATGTATTTTTGTATCACTTGTATCGTTAACTCTGCTCTGGGCCAACTTGCGGTTTGTGCAGGCTTTCGGAGGCCCGACTTTGTATAGCTGTAGCAACTGGATGTATTATTTGTTATATTTATATACACACCATATATATATATACATATATATATATATTATATACCTAGAAATGTATTTATTATGTTTAATTGAATATGTATGAAGAAAACAAAGCAAAAGTATGTATGTAGCTATGTAGATATCTAATAACACTCTGACACTGACACCGTACCCAGATACAGATACCGATGCTGAAACAGATGTCTATGCTGCAGCGTGCTTGGGAACGTTTAGTTTATTATGTTCACTTTTGTACACTCACACATACACACCCAAAACCAAATGTATTAAATTGAAATACAAGATATAAAAGTATTGAAACATCATTGTATTTATTCACATCTTAAAACTGTTATTGTCTTTAATTAAGTTAAAGAAACTAGCTCAATGATTGGTAATTAAATCAAATTGTATTGCAACTGTAGAACACAACTTTTCAAGTTAGAAATCAGTATTCAATAGATTGTAACATTTGTGAGGCCAATAAGAGGCCTGTGAAGATGGCATTTAACTTTGTAGTCGGTTGATACGTTAGCGCCCCCAGCGACAGCTGCTACTGTTGATGCTGGCGTTCTTTTTTTTCAGTTGCTTAATTAACAAAAATCTACACAAATACTTGGGTAAACAAACGTATGTACGAACATACAAAAATACACATACATATGTACATATATTAGCCAGAGAACATGACAAACCGGTTTCGCTTTCGCGAAGCCATTAAGAAAAGGAAATTAGCCGCAGCCGAAAAAATGAAATAAACGCGTGAGTTCAAAATAAACCGAGACATTTTGTGGGTGCAAAGTGGTTTCTGAATCGCAAATCGTCAGCAATGTTTGGTGCAGTCTATTTTAATGGCATTCAGAACTATTGCTACACGAATACCACTCTATATGTTTGTTTGTATGAACAACAGCTGTTGTGCCTCGTTTCGTCTCGTCTCGTTGCCTGTTGCGCTAGTTTTGTTATGGTCGACGCATGACGTCATCATGCCACAAATTGATTTCAAGGTCGGTTGCAGTCGCATTTTCATTTCACTTGACACGCTTTGGCTCCTGCTGTTGCTCTTGTTGTCGTTGTTGTTTCTCGATAAAGAATTGCATTAATACAATACATTAATGGTATCCAGGCAGTAGGCAGAGAATCAATGGGTACTGAACTAAATATGTTTGATAGAAGTGAATGTAGGAATAAAGGTTGAAGAGAATATTCTAAGTGTAAGTGCATTCTTAGGTACTGCAGAATTCCCAGATGATATAGTGTACTATGAATATGTTTATTTATTAATGCCGTCTATTTTTGCCAGACGTGCTGACCATATACAACGGGTGCACACATACTATATGGAAATATCTATATAGTAGTTGTCAAACGATAAGATTAAATTACAAAACAATTGTGTGTGCGAAAGTCGTCGCCAGGCACTGTGTACACTAGCTCCGAGAACTGTATGTATATACATATGTATGTATGGTATATAAAAGTATGTCCATAGCCGTCAGTCAGCTAATTGTTTAACAAAAGCGACAAGAGCAACAATTGTTACAACCATATGCTTTAATTTATACTTGCCCACCGTAATGCGAAGATATAGTAAACAGATGCTGTGTACAAAATACTTGAAAAGTGTCGCTTTAGCTCTTTGCCGACTTATTAGCGACCGAATGTTATATTGATATACATATACATATGTACATATTACCGAAAACTATAAACTTTTGTTAGAAACTACGTAAAACGTGATTATTTTTTAAGGTCTTATCCATTTCCTATGCATATGTACACACTCCAAGCAAGCTTTATAGTTATTAGTGTCTGTCACTCCTAATTTTAATATTTTTGGAAAAAAAAAACCCATTCAAATACTCTGCGAGCTGATTGGGTGTCATTTTGGACAAGACAAGAATTTTCTTAAATGGAGACTAACAAAGACTCATTATTTTCATGGTTCACCGACCTTGAGTCTTATACCCCTTACAACGATGTACGCAATCTAGTCACTGCGATCAAGATCATTATTATTATGATAATATTCACAATAATGACGGTGTTTATTGCCAGTAATGAACCTTCGAAGCTGGATGAATTAATACTGTCGTTAAAACCCAATAAACAGTTCACTGTGAAAATAATGCAAGAGCCCATTTCAAATAGATTGTGTCTCAAGTTGACCGGACAGATCGATGATATTGCCACAACTTATCCGAAACAGTCCTCTCGCTACAGTTCAATTGTTACTATCTACCTGGAGAACTTTGATAAAATGGAAAATTCTAGTCTGTGGAAATCAGATGATTGGTCCGTAGTTTTATCCAACAATGTGAATGAAATAACGACAGTCATGCAATGCTACATACTGGATGAAAGAATAGTCGGCAATACGAGAATTGGCCCAGGCCATGTACATGGCTGGGATGATCCAAATTTTATGTTTCGTGCGATACTTATAAACAATGCGAAGGAATCGATTGGGTTCCGTATGATTATTGATTCGAATCCATCGGATATGACAAAGGGTATAACAATTGGTATAATCTTGTTAATATTTTTATACGTACTGATCGTATTTACTGTCGTGGATCGTACATTGGCTGCCATTTTATCATCAACAGCAGCCGTTGCAGTGCTCTGTGTGATGAACAAAGCGCCGACATTGGAAGAGTTGACAACATGGATCGATATGGACACGTTGATATTTATTTTCTGTATGATGGCCATGATGTCAATACTTTCGCAAACGGGTTTCTTCGACTACGCCACCATGATTGCATATAAGCTGTCTAGAGGCCACGTTTGGCGGCTTCTCTTCTGTCTGTACATGTTGACGGGCCTTATGTCGGCATTATGGACTACTGTAACCACTGTGCTGATGCTGGTGCCCATTACAGAACGCCTTTGTGAGGTACTGGGACTGCACACACCTTTGGTAATGCTCGGTGTGGCGATCTTCGCAAATATAGGCGGAACTCTCACACCGCTTGGATGTCAGCCAAATTTTATTGTCACTAACAATCGACCAATTGAGGACACTAACTTTAGGTTTGTAGGCTTCACATGGAATATGCTGCCTGGTGTGGTCATCTCTATGCTCGTGAGCTTTGTGCTGTTCTGTTACATGGTTCGTAACAAGCTGATCGAGACTACCGAGCAGAAATTAAACCGATTAATCCAAGCATATCAGCGGAGATTGTCCCTCACTAGCAGAAGAAATGAAGAAACTGCCGGCTTGGAAAAACGAATCGCAGAGCTGAGCGATAATCTCAATCAGCAAAGGGAAGACATTTTCACGGAGACCCCGGACTTTGAGGCAACGCTGAAGAATATGGAAGAGGAGCATAGGATCACGGACAGGCCACTGCTAATCAAGTGCTGCATTGCCTTTGGATTTGCCTTTCTTATGTTATTTGTGCATGAACTGCCATGGTTTTACATCAGCAACGTGTGCTGGTGTGCAGTTCTGGCACTTCTGTTGCTTCTCATTCTGATTGACGTCCCCGAAGTTGATACGATATTGGAACAAGTCGAATGGTCCGTTTTGATTTTCTTAGCGTGTTTTTATGTATTTATGCACGCCCTGGAAATATTGGGGCTAATCGATTGGATGGGTGAACAGACTTTTCAGAAAATCACGAGTGCGAACAGCCTGACTGTCGCCATTCTGACTCTAATTTGGGTTAGTGGCTTTGCGTCGGCTCTTGTTAATAATATACCAGTTGCCACCGTATTGTCTAAGGTCGCAGTAAAGCTGGCGTTCAATAAAGACCTGCATTTTCCACTAACACCCCTGGTTTGGGCCATATGCTTTGGCGCTGGTTTTGGAGCAAATGCATCCTTGCTCGGATCATCGACTAACATTGTGACCGCTGGCTTAGCCTATCGGAAAGGACACCATATTAGGTTTGAACAGTTCCTTATTATCGGCATTCCCATAATGATCACTACGTGCCTTATAGCGACCACTTACTTGCTCCTTTCGAATGGGATCTTAGATTAGAACCAGTCAAGACGATTCCGTCCAATTTAATACTCATGCAAGAACTTTCGAAACTAGTTCTCATTTAAGCTCTGTCGCAACGATAAAGATATTCTTATTACATTTATCGTTGCGACAAAGCTTGCATGAGTGCAAATAAATCGCTGTCGTGAAAATCTTGAAAATAAAATTGTATGTAATAAGTATATAAGCTAGTGTGTAAATTTCTAAACATATGTTTCTTTTGTGTGTTACCCACTGTTAATTTTTATTGTAGCTTTAGAAAAATTAGATCTTGTTTTATTCAGTTTCGATATGTAATTAAATTCCCTGTTTTAGTTTTTATACAGTTAAAGTCGTCGACACCTTGTATTATTATTTAATGTGATTGCACTTTATTTATGTAGACTGACTGCTTGATTAGTAGATCTTAAGTCTAACACATGAATTAATATTATTCATTTACGTTCACATTAATTACATACATATATGGCAAACTTGTGTTTGGGCTTGCTCTTTCGAAAGATGGTAATTAAATTAACATGTTCATTAATTAATATAACTCTTCACGGTGCATTCGTTTGGATAGATTAGCTTTCGTCGGACTGCTTAAATTACTGTATGTACTTGAAGCCCCAGTACCAATAAACGTATTTTAAGCTGATTTAATCTTGCATACAGCTTAGAATTTTTCATTTTAGTCGTTTAAGTGCGCAACTTTTCAGGTATCAAATTTAACTCGAGCGCCTTCACAGTGGAACAAAAAGCTCTTCATGAATATAGATTTAGATTATGCATACATTTTATATAAAATTTGATTTCCTATCGAATACTTATTAAATATGCTTCTGTTCTATATTAATACAATATCAAAGTGTAAGAAGTGAAAAAGATACAAAAAGAAGGCCCTCAAGTAGATATAGTAATTCAGACACATATGTTTTTATGTACAATAGATATTTTAAGGTTTTAATATACAAAGATACGCTAACCATGAAGGTATATTTATCAAATATTCCAATGTTTATTTCTATATATATTTGTTTTGTTTAGCACAATTCTTGTTATGTGTTATAATAATTGAACAAAAATTCTATACTAATTTCCAACATTAAACCTTTATTTCTACCATAACAGAATGCATTTGTTTCTATCTGTTGAACCTGCCTTGCTCCACTGTGCCTACTTGGCTAATCAATTTGACAACCTATGTACATACATACATTCGTATACACTTGTATGTGTCTCTGTGTGTGTGCGCGAGTGTCACATAACCTTTAACTGACATCATTTTGTTATTAATATGTATGTATGTATATGTATTTTGTTGTTTATTATTTGTTGTATTATTTAATAACAATTTTCGTGCTCGGTTGCGTGACATTTGTTGTACCAGTGCGTTGTACAACACTGTCCAGTTCAAACATTGAATTGCGCTCGCCTGCAAGAAATGGGAAATGGAAAAGGCAACTGTTAATAATAACAAAAGGTCGTTAAATCTGTACAATAAATGTATGTATATGTAGTTCTAATTGCTTAATTGTAGATCAAACGGATCAATTGATCAGAACGATCGGATGGAGCTATCGCAAGAGAGAGCGAGAGTGAGAAAGAAGGTGCTTTGCTGACGTGCTTTGCTCTTATTCGATTCGTTTTTTCTTTTCCATTATTTTTAGATTTTTCCATTGCTTTTACTATTGGATTTACGCACCAGCACTGCGAAATGGTTAGAAGCAAATTGCAAAAACATAAAATAAAATTCAAAATTGAAAACACGTCTGGAATAAATTGTTTTTCGCCGTTCTCTTTGGAATTTCTGAAATGCGCAATTGACGCTCGTCCGTTTCGAACGAATTTATTTAAACTATACAGATCCCAATAGAGATACATATAATATACATATGTATATAGTATTGTCAGTATGATAGTTTGTATGTATATAAACGTATATATCTTTATAGTTTAAGAAAAATTCCAAAGAATTGAGTATTCTTGCCTTGAAATATTCATAAAAACCAACATGATGTGTGAAAAATATGAGATTTCGAAAGTTGTACAAAGCAAACTGTTGATTTCAGCAGAAGCAAATTACTTGTAAATTTGTATCTGCTAGAATTTGACAAAACCTTTTTTTATAAGTCAATATGGATATACATAGGTGACATAACTTTCACCTATACTAATCAGCGAGATAAGATATGTGTACTAATCGGACGCTGATAGGCCAATCAGCTGTAGCTCTACATAACCCAGTCGACCTGTCTGGAAGTTTGTTATGCTTTTTGAATTACCAACTGAAATCGTTGCTACTGATAACGTAATGAGTAATCAGCGCGAATGCCTATATAGCATGGCAGAGCCCAGTTAGGCAGAGTGCAACTTATCGGACGGCCTCAACACACAAATGACCATGAAGTGGGTGAATTAATTAAAGCTATACCTTAAACAAAAAAAGGCGTGGGTCCATTATGGCATTGGCTACCAGAATAGCGAATATACATAACATATAATCCTCACAGAATCGAAATCAATTCCATTTATATTCTACATCAAATCCAGGCAACTGACTCATGACACAAACTTCCGTTGCGAAAAACTATCGTCAGATGCGTTGGTCGGGCACATCAGCGAGATATATAACAGTTCTATATACATATGAGCTGAGAGGCCATAAAACAAACAAACAGACAGCCAGTGGAAGGCGGTGCTGCGGGGAGGTGTGTGTGGGAGACATTATGTAAAGTAAACAAACAGAGGAAAGCGAACTAAGCGTGGGGAAGAAGGCCCAAGAATCGCCAAGAAACTAAAACAATTTTAATCGTTTTCCGTTCGACGCTAAAATTGATGGAGGCTTTGCATGCACAGTGTCTACATGCTGCAGTTAAAAATAATTCCTAAAAATTATGATGCAATAGAATTGAAATTTACATCATGTTTAACTTCAATATATATCATTTAATTAGAAAAGGCTGGATCTGAAAGGGTAGTTAATTATCTTTTTCAGATATCTGCAAAATATATTGTTATAAAGTCATTATTTTTCAAATATCTGACGGTTAAGTTTGCTTTATAAATATTTGGATATCTTATCTTATTATAAAGTATAGTATTCCAAAATATTCCAAAATATATTGAAAGATTCCTTCTGCGTAAGATTTAATGGCCCCCCACCTTCAAAGGGTTCACTCTGCTACGCGTCCACTGTAAACAACGCCGCACCCAGGACATTTTGGCTCAGAGGAACTCACCCACATTGGCATATTGGCAGTCGGGCTGCCTCCTCCTTCTCCTAGCCGGCCACTCCTCAGAGCACATAGTTGCGCTGCTTCTCGGTGGGCAGCGTGCGATTGGCAAAGGAGACAATCGCCGCTGCGGGCTGTGCCACGGACAGATCTGAGAAGACATGGCACTGATTATCCTTGGAGCTATGCGATCTGCGTGCAACAAAAGCGAAGATGGTCTTCTTGTTCGACAACGGTTCGTTGGCGTCGCTCCACATGCGATTCTCTGGGTCGATGGCACAGTGAGATATCACATCGGCCGTGTAGTGTTTGCGGAAGAACTTCTTGCGTGTGTTATCCGTCAATGTGATGCCTTGGCCACTGACCTTGAAGTGTACCTCGGTCGGGGTGGGCAGCGGTTGCTGTTCGTACATCAATCGGATGGCCTTGCGTATGGCCTCGTTGCCGGTGAGGGATTCGGTATCGCAGCTGAACAGCCAGAGCACATTCGTCGCCGCCCCATGGGTGAGCAGATGCTGCTGGGCAGGCGTAGTGGCTGCCAGGGCAGGCACCACATCGGCTTCGGGTATGCGTAGCAGGCAGGGTAGGGCCAGCTGATTGATGGAATGCTCGTAGATGAGGGCCGAGAGGGAGGTGAAGACAGGCTCGTTGTTGCATCCCTTCAAGCGGACACCACGTTGCGTGGGCTCGATGAGAAAATGACGCACCAGCTCCTGACTGCCAGCCGGTGGCTGTGCCACACGCAACACCAGGCCGTACGCATTCTTGTAGGTGGTGGAGTCCCGCACCAGGAATGTCCCCGGCGGCGCATTCATGAGCAGCGCAATCGCATCCTCGCGCGACAGTGTCGCCTTGTACCAGAACTTGGCCGAGTTGCGGGCAAACTTAACCAGATCGGCAGCCACCTCAAAGGTCGGTGACGGCGAGGTGACCGAGTTGAGTTGCTGCTGACGCGCTGCCCCCATTGTCTGGTAGATGGATTCTGTGGTGGGCGAGGCGCGCATGGTGGCGAACGGGGTGCGCGGCGTTACCGGAAAAGCGGGCGTCTCCGGTCTACTAGTCGGACTGGGCGTTAACAGGTAATCCGCTTGCTGCTGCTGCTGTTGCTGCTGCTGGTGGTGTTGCTGACCATTGCTGCTATTTGGAGCAACTGGCGCTGGTGCTGCGGGGCTGCTGCGTGGCTTCGAGCTGGTGGCATAAATGGGCGACAAATCGCGACGGTTGCGCGTGTGCGTCTCCAGATGCAGCTGGTTCTGACCATAAATGTGCGACTGCTGTTGCTGCGGCTCCAACTGCTGCTCCAACAGTTGCTGTCGTTTGTATGTCACTTCCATTGGAGGTCGCTCCAAGCTGTTGTTGTAGCTCTGGCTCTGACTGGGAGTCTGCTTGTAGCTCTGACTGTTGTGGCTGTTAATTGTGTGATAATTGCGTTCCACAATTGTGGACTCCAAGCGGCGACTGCTGCCTCGGATTGCCCCATCGGGCACATCCATATCCTGGCCCTGCGGCAGCTGCAGCTGATACTCCTCAATGTTTCTGGTGTGATACGGAACCTGAGCCGGAGACGGATATGATGGAGACAGAGCCGGAAGCGGAGCCGGATCATCCAAATTTAGATTGAACTCGAAATCGTAGTTATATTTGCTGTGGCTTTGCCCGTTACTCTGACGCCGTTGCGGAGGCGTGGGTGGCACACGTTCCGAAACACGTTCCCTTTCACGCTCCTTCTCATGCGCACGCTGCTGCTGATACTCGCCGTACACCTTGTCGCGCCGCTCGCGCAGCAGCTGCTCGAAGTCAGCGCGTGGCGGCGTCGCTGCCGTCGATCCATAGTGATATGTATTCGAAATGGTATTCGTATTCGTATTCACACTCGTATACGGATTCGGACTCAGAGTCGGATTCGTGGTACCATTCGTGGCGCGACTGCCGAGTGTTTTGCGCACAAGCAAAGGGCTCGTTAGACGTGGCTGAGGCTTTATCATTGTATTGCCACTAACATTGCTGTTGCTGCTGTTGTTGTTGTTCAAATTGTTATTATTATTATGGTTGTTGTTGTGGTTGTGGTTGTTGCTCAAAGTCACAAAATCAAAGTCGAGAAAACTATCGGCTCGCGTTGGCGTCGGCGTTTTGCGCAGCGGCGTCGATGTTTTGGCAATGCCATAGCTAAAAGGCAACGAATTTTCACGCGCGTGATAGGGTATTCCATTTCCATTTGCATTTGCATTTCCATTGGCATTCCCATTCCCGATGCCACCGCCATTATAGCTCTTATGGTAATTATTGTTATTATTCGTATTACTATTATTATAGCTGTAGCTGTAGCTGCTGTGCTGGTGCTTGTTATCCGTGGACACGGCAGCACTATCTTCGTACGGCGACCGCATAGTTTCGCGAATTCCAAACGACTGATTGAATATGGAGAGACCCCCAGGTCTAAAGCAGAGAGAGACAGACACACACGAGCACACACACACACACACACGCACACTCACACACAGTGGTATATGCATTGGCCATAAACAGCAACAGCGCCAAGAAATAAACAAGCACGAAAGCTACAGTCGGGTGTGCTCGACTGTGATATACCCGCTGTCCACCAACAAAACGATTTCTAAAATATTTTTTTTTTTTATTTCTTCTTTTTATTAAGTTATACGGGGAAAATTCAATATCCCCTTTGTGTCCTTTTTATCTATTAATTCAGTCCATTTAAGCGCGCCGGCTAACTATAGTTAGCGTTATCCTAAAATATTTAACTTCTGTTTTTTGCGTATTTTTTGTGTTGCATACTTAGAAGGGGACAGATGGAAATCAGTACGTCCTTTAAAATATATCATAAATTGCTTCTATTTTGATTTTACGTTTTCAGAAATAATTTATTATTGTGTACCATATTTCTAAGTTTTTTGTATACATACTTTTCCCTTACTATTAAAAACATTATATTTAACATATTTAATATTTTCAAATAAGTTCGACTGAGACTTCTACTCTTAATGTCCATATAACAATCACACACTTGTGTAATATCTAAAATGTTTATAAATAAAGATTTGCTTATTATTATTATTTTTGTGTATTTGTGATATTATTGTTTATTATGCTCACCAAATATGAACATTCTAGCATTAAAATAACGCTTCCCATTCAGTTTTTATCGTTAAACAGAAGAATAAGAGATATACGTATTGTCACAAAACTTGCTAGTCCAAACTCTTATATAAATGTCTGAGATATAGGTTCTCATACAGACAGACAGATAGACATACGGACATGGCTATATCGGTTCGGCTGTTGACGCTGATCAAGAATATATTATCTTTTTTATTCTGTCTGTTGCATACATTTTGCTTTGCCACAAAACTAAAATACCCTTCTATCACTATGTAGTGGGTATAAAAATGAAAAGTCAGCGTTGGCGTAAGCTCAGGCGCTCTTACGCTCGCGCGCGCGCTCTCTCTCTCTCTCCCTCTCGCTCTGCCTGCTGCTGCTGGCCGACAAACAAATCCACTTGAGTTGTTGTTGCGCCTACATGCTGTCGCACAGTGTTGCCGAAGTAATCTTTATAGCGCATTTAAACTTGTTGCGTGCAGCCAGAAAATGTAAGGTAAGAAAAATAAATTAGCATGCAAAGTATTTTTAAACAATTATTGTATTATATTATAAATAGAAAATACATAAATTATAACCCACTGTGCACTCCCAAGCAATTTAGTTTTTGCAAAGGTGTTGGCGTCTCCCAGAAACAGAAACAGAGAAAGAGAGAGAGTCAAATTTAAGAAGAGAGAGACATCAAATATTCTAGTGCGAACTTTCCGACAGCAGCGTATGCGGTGATGTCATCCCCCCACAAGCACACACGCACACACATGCAGACACACACACGCACACACACTGTCGCAGTCACACTCACATACTCGCTCTCTCAGAGTGCCTTAATCACAACAAGCGATCGAGACAGATACTCACTCAATGCTCATTCATTCGGCACTCACTCTCACTTCAGCTCTCCCGTTGTTTAGAATGGAGCCCACGCTCTCTTTAACTCTCTCTCTCTCTCTATCGCTCTCTCGCTCTCTTGCATATGAACGTCATTCGTGTTCTGAACAATTGTTGTAAATTGTAAACAAACATCTCGAACGTTTTTAGCATGAAAATACAATTTGTATCAGACTGCCTCCCTCCCCCAGACCACAGCAGCCCCTCTGCCAAGCTGCAACTGAAACCACGCACGTTGTAAGTTTCTACGTTGTTCTTCAACTTTGCATCAATTGAATGCCGCCGACAACGTCGACTGCGCTGCTGCTGCTGTTGCTGCCATCTGTTCTGAATGAGTTGCCATTGTTTGGGTTGGTTTGACTTATCAGCGTTTCAATTTGATTGATATTATCAATAAATTGCGGTCTATTTTCATTTCAACACTATTTCAGTATCGAGTTGCTCTCTCAGTGAACTTTGTGGCCGACAGACACACACACACACACATAGAGGCAACAAACAGTTACGAATAGACACACGCATACTAACACAATGCGGTGGCATCTTTTTGATTTCTCACATTTTTCTTGTAGAAAGTGGAGAAAATTGTAAGCGCACCTTTTGTGGGCACATCAACAGCAACAACAACAACAAAGGCAACAACAACAAAGAGCAGCAGCAAAAGGCAACAGGCAACAAACCAATAAGCTTTGGCAATGCAGCAACAACATTTGGGAGAATGTGACGTCAACTATGCAAAAATGTTTGCTTAAAAATGCAAAGACACTGCCAACGTCGCTGCCACTGTTGGCGTCGCTGCTAACGTAAGCAGCAGCCAGACACACACACACAGACACTAGCTGTGGGTGGTTTGAGGTCATAGTCAGTGTTACATGCCTCCTACACACACATACATGCATACAGCTAGTCATACGTGTATATACCGCATTCAGCATTCAAACACACGCACACATTGCTCTCAGGCTCCCTGGCTCTCTCACGCTCTCTCTTTCGTTGCCTTCGCATCCGCTCGCGAGAGCAACTCGTTTACCTTTTCGCGCAGCTTTTTAACATCTGTTGTTATTGTAGTCGCTATTATTGTTGTTTTTGGCAATTTTGACAGACATGTGGAGCCATGTGGAATTTGTGTGGGGAAATGCGCGACGATCCCATCCATATGTTATCATATCTGTCTATTGCACACATAAAGATCGGCTTAATTGGTTCTGAAACACCGAATATACATTTAATTGTTGTTAAATAACAGTTGTCAATTGTTTGCATATACAATATTGCGGCCAATTAGCCGGAAAGTTGAAGGCCAACCCAACAGATGAAACGGTGGTACGATTTTCACACTAAAATATTTCCAATGGATACAATGGAAATGAGTACAGAATGGGAATGCTTAGGTTGATGATGACGCGTTAGGCTTGCCAATTTTGTAGGCCACTTAAACAACTTAAATGGGAAGTAATAAGCCCAAAATATTCAACTTCATAATGATTTGAATTTATGTATACTATACTTGCAAGAGAACACAACTATACAAGTATTTTATTGTGAATATTCAAATATTATACATACTTATTTATATTATAAAATTTATAAGATTAAATTTCGCCTGTTTTGAATGAACATCAACCACTGTTTCCATACTCTCGCAAATGCACATATCACTGACCTTCTGTCAGCGCACGCTGGTTGGTGAACTCGCTAAGGCGGTTTAGCTTTTGTGGACTCTAAGTGGGTACAGTTTTAAAAACGGTTTATTTCGCCACCACACTCCCTTCTGGCGAACTCTTGAAAAAAAGAAGAACAAACCGAACAGATTAAAAACAAATCGCACGTCGCTATCTCCTCTCGTTTTGCAAAATTTCGAATTAAAAATAAAAAAAAATTTTAAGTTTATTCAAACTGACTTCTCTTTTCCAAGACAGGATCCCATTTGTGTCCCAGATAAGTCAGATCAAAGAGGATTCGCGTGGACTGCACTACCGACAAAGTTCGGACTGCTTGCGAGCTCGCTTTTTGCAGATTTCTTCAGAAAATTGTCATCTTGTTTTCCTTTTCCTTCCCGACAAAACGGCACTGCCACCATTAAGAGGATTTTTATGAACCGGGAATGGGCTGTTCTGCGTCTGAACTGGATTGTTGTGCAAATATTTAAATGCATTGTTTACGTGCGAGCGCCTTTTTATGGGACTCCATGTCTTATCTTACGGTGTCCACCCCCACCCCCTCTAGCCGTCCCTCAGACCGTGCACACATGAGAAATGTGAGCATATTCTGGTGATTAATGCGGCCAATGTAGCTCCCTCCCAGGAGGATGGTTAGGGGGAGATGCTCTTGAGCCTGGCTGCTGCCTAAGGTCGGCGTAATTAAACTTGATTAATTGTCTAGTCTGCATAAAGGTAAAAATCGGCGTACGCATGATAACAAAACGGAAATGGAAATTAATTAATATGAAAACTCACGAAAAACTTTGCCTGCTTGCTACTTATCGAAGTTCACATACCCTTTAAGTTCGCATATATCCGACTTTAGAATTATTTCTTAACTGTAAATGTATAAATGAACAAAATATTCACTGGCCTTCAGTTGTTCTCCTTTCGATTTTCACGAATTTCGCTTTGCAGCTGTCCAATTAGCTTACATTGTTCGGCGTCACCTTCGAATTGTTTGCATTTCGTTACTTATCAATTCCACAATCAGTTCGCAAATAAATAAACAGGTGAAAAACTTTTTATTCGCCGCCTTTTTGCACCTTTTTTGTCTTTGGCATCATTTTTGCCTTCGCAAGGCACCTTATGCAGGGCCTTGTGTTTGTGAGTGTGTTGCAATACGTCCCAAATACTGTAAGAGTTTTATGTTTTAGATTTTTTGAATGGTATATTCATATATTGTATTATTGTGTATTTATCAAATCAGTTAAAACGAAAGAAAATCATAACTAATAAATATAAATTACATCAATTTAGTTTTCGAATCTATAAGTTAAAATTAAAAGTTTATTTGTTGTCGTTTTCTTTCGGTTGAATAGATTTTATTGATTGCATTATTTATCGTATATATTCCGTGTTTAATTATTAATTGTATTACTTTATTGCATCAATCATTTATACTAGTTTATAAAATTACTATATCGTATTTATTCTTTAGAAGTTATTTGTGTATTTTATTTGATAGCATTCTTCTTAAAAACACCAAGTATAATTTACAAAACTTTTGCAATAAAGGCATCATGAGAATCAAATTTTTTTTAAAAGAAAAGAATCGAAAATATCGAGTTAATTATATTTCGCTATCGTAGCTTGCAATCGTCCCGTCCAATTAGGGATAATAAACGAAAGTTTTAAATACAATATTTAATATTAAAAATATTACATATTACATTTTGTAATTGAACAAGTTTTGACTGGTTCGCTTCGCTTTATTTGGTTTGCAGAAGATGGCAGCCCTGTCTTCTAATACTTGTTTTCAGTGTGGAAAAACACTTTGAAGAAAAGCTGTCAAATGAGATGAGGACGCACACAATCGTGCATGCTTAAATTGCCGTACATATATCGACCGATTTGAGGAGAGTATTAGCAAGTGCGAAATGCTCAGAAATAATATGTGTATTCTGTTTTAAATTACTTTTCTTTGTAATTTCCTAACAGTAACTATGGCCAGCAACATTAAGGACAAGATTTTCGCCCAGTGCATGTCCGACTTGGATACTCTGCCGGATTCTTCGATTGCTGAAGAGGTCACTGAGAGTGGGAGTAATCTGATGGTGAACTATCTGCCACCAGACATGCAGACACAGGAGCTGCATCAGCTGTTCATCGACTTTGGCGCCATTAAGCGTGTTAAAATCGTTCGAAACTGGAATACGGGGGCCAGCAATGGTTACGGTTTCGTGAACTTCGTGAAGGTGAACAACGCAAGGCTGGCGCAGATCTGCCTGAATGGGCGGCAGGTGCGAGGAAAGCGTCTCAAGGTATCGGTGGCGCGCCCCTCGTCGGAGGACATCAAGGACACTAAGGTGTTTATAGCTCACTTGCCGCACAATTACAATGAGCAGCAACTCATGGCCGACTTCTCCCGTTATGGCAAAATCCAATATCTAAATATATTGCGCGATAAGCGCACCTCTCAATCACGCGGCGTCGCCTTCGTCCACTATGAGCTAAGGTGCTCTGCTGAACTGGCAATATCGTCGATGAATGGCTCTCTACTTGGGAAGGGTAAGAATCCCTTGCTGGTAAAGTTATCGCGTCCGACCGACTGGTCTCAGTCCAATATCATGCAACGCGGATGCGAGGATACGAATTCGGCAGCTGAGGTTGACTCTTCGATTATACCCTTCTCCCTAGAAAAGGAATCCACATGAACTCAATATAACGAGAAAGTTAATTTTATATTTTCATGTAAATAGATGGAAGAACTAATCGATTGTAATGACAATCAATATTAATACACAACTTGAAGACTGAGAATGGTTTAATATTTTGCTCATTTTCAGTTAAATTTCATTTTTCATATCTTTCTCCAAATTTTGTTTGATTTTATTCGAGGTTCTGCGATTCGTTTAGTTCTTTTCTTTTGCGATTGCGTGAATAATTCATTTCGTGTAGTCTTGCGGCTCCTGCAACAAACAACAAACCACGCCCCCTGCGAAGAGGGCAGGATTAACAGCTTTATCATGCACATAATTCTCCCATTCCAACCGAACTTCTGCGCCCGCGGACACATACAGCTGGACTATATATACAAATGCATATATGCGTGCGTATGCCCCTTCGCATGATATAAAGAATGAAAACAAAGGGCGCATAAATATCGCAAGATCGCGGCCAAAAACTCACGAATGTAGGTGGGAAACAAGTGAATTGAAAATTATTCGCAATTCGTTTGCTTTTCTCATTATAATTGAGGCAAAAGTTCGAGTCTGCGGAACTGTGTCTTCGTCGTGGTGCCCATGGGCAGGTAGATTTGACTTACAAATTCACTCTGGAGCTGCGCTTTTGCTTTACAGAGGAGGAAGGAGACCCAAAAGAATTTTGCGTTACGTTGGATACGCTAAACTTGCTAGGAGCCTCGCCACACTCTGACTGCATTGGGATTGGATTGGGATGGACGACTTCGACTAACTGCAATTTAGTAAGGGTATAGCACAATCGACTTGGTAGTCCTTAGTGAAAGAAGGCATTCTCCTCCAGTTTGCTGTATTTTTTAATGAACTTGGTCTGGCAAGTCGTCTGGGATCACTGGAATACATATAAATGTTAAGTATTTATGTAGATATATCTGTCTAGATATTGGTTACGTAATAATCTAGCAATGTGTTTGCCAACTTTGTTCCCTTCCATTCTCTTTGATTCGCCTCCGTCAGGTATTATCTTTCTCTTTATTGTTTCGAAATATTCGGACTCAATTTGTGAAGGAATTATTTGTTTATTTTTTATTTTTATATTCTTATGAAAGAAAGAAAATTTAATTTGATTTTCAGTTGGCACATCAAAATGCAAATCAAATTTGCACTTCTTTCTTCATTTTCTTGAAAGAGTTGCCGACGAAATTGGGAAAGTTGATGGAAATCATTGTTGTTGGGTCTGTGTCTGTGTCTGTGTCTGCAGTCCTTTGATAAGCAGATTATGCGCTTGCCGCGCCGCCTCAACCTTTTTGCATGCTGCCACCCGTTTTCCTTTGTGGTAACATTTCCATTTAATTTATCTCGCCTTTCGCATTGTGGCATATTGTTTTCATTTTGATTATCGCCCAAAACAATTGCAGGTCTCAGGCAATTTGCGATAGTCAATTGAGGAGAGATGCAATTGGCAGATTGGAGATTAGGGAACAATGAATGATTACACATGGTTTTAAAGCAGACTCTATGATACTTCTTTCCTTTTCGTAGTCTTTCTCCTTTTCCACTCGCAATCCTTTCCTCTTATCTTTATTATTAAATATTACAACAGCGGGGTCTGTTCATTCCCCAATACACCCCACATTGAATTTGTATTTACAGGGCTTGCCCATTTGTCTTGCTTTGTCAATGGAACATTAATAAATAGAAATGGACGCAATGTCGGCCCAAAGGCTGATGGACTATGTCAACCAATGGAGAAAAGCGATACTGCACGTCGGGATAATTAGGAAATTTTTCAGTGCCCATTTGCAGAGGACGGCAAGGGCAAATTAAGGGGGATCATTTTCCGCTGGTGCCTGGTGGGGCGAGTTTCGTAATCGAAATAAATGAAAATTGATTGAATTCCATTCCGTCGTCCACTTTGTACAGTGCCTCAGACCTCTGTGTCTGTGGCCAAGCAGGCTGCAACCAAAATTAGACAAAAGCAAACGATGAAGAAGCTCTAAACAAGCGCACTCGACTGTCAGATACCCTGTTTCTAGTTAGCTGTTGTGTTATATATTAGATCGGGCTAAAATAGTATAACATTAAGCTAAGTGTACAGTGTGCAGTCGTTTACATCGAGCACAATTCAACTTGAGGTCAAACATCAATTCAATCGACTCAATACAGCTTCCTTTCCTCGCTCTGTCACTCTCCCTTTGCCAGAGCTGTCCACTGCCCCATCATGCGCTTCATTAGATTGCGATAGAAGATGCAGGAGTATCGATATAATATTATGTTAGCTGGCAAATTGTCTTGAGATGACTTGACAAGAAGTTGAAGAGTCTGTTGTAGCTGCCCAATTACTTGGACCGTGAGTTGGGGGTGAGCTTGGCGCTGTCAACTGTTCGGAAGTGTTGAGTGTGTTTCCGCACATGTTCATAAGAAGTGTGTTATAGTGTTACTTAAAGAGATACGAATAGGTTTTATACACAACATTGAATTGTTCTAGGAATGTTCTGTGTAATTTAATATTATATATTTAATATACAATTTCCACTTAATATCTACATTTCATTGAGTTACCTTACCCTTTTTATATACAGATTTTAAAAGAAAAGGAACGAAGTTTAGCTGTCCCGTCGTCAGTCCATCCATGCCTTCACTCTGTCAGGCAAATCAGTGCAACGCATGCGTGCAACATTCATCATCGTCAGCGGCAACACACGCACAACAGATTGTTGCAACATATTTTACGTGTACATCAGAATGGGCAAGGGGAAGGTGGGAAGCGAGACTCCCTTACCGTGTGCTTGGAGATTTTTTCAATTTCTAGCGAAAATTACATCATCACTTATGCTGAATGAGATTTTTGCCTGGTGAATTATTAAAAAATTTCTTTGTCAACAAATCACTTGGCTCGCTTGCTGCAAGAGAGTTCGACTAAATAAGGTGCGCCACCCTGCCCGACAAGTGAACCCTCATGCTCAGCTCCATCTCTCCCTCCCCCCGTTTGCTCCCATCCCACAAGTTGCCCAAAAACTCACACACACACACACGATTTACATTAGCCTCACGAATATTTGCGATGTGTGTTTGGGAAATTTAAAAACGTCGCAAACAAATTTGTTACCTCGAGGGTTGTTATAAACCGTGAGGGTGCTGCACCCTGCACCACATACCCCCCCAATTGCCCGCAACGGCCCGTCCTCGCCACGAGCTTGATGATGTATGACTGCAAGGTACAAAATCGTTTTCAAACATAATTTTGTTTGTCTGACACCTACGAAAGGCGCATAAATCTCGAGTTTAAAGCTGTTACCCGCTTTAATCCATGTCCGAAAAAGAAACAAGCCAAGAAAGTAAGTATTGCCTGCTCATTACTATTGAATACCGTTAAAATTCGTTATCCAACACTGAATGGTGCCAACCGAAGACTATCAAACAAGCACAGAGATTGAAACGGAAGAAATACACAAATGTGATCACACTAATTATCGATTTCGATATCGATCTCTCTGAATTTTGATGTTCCTAGTTCCGATAATACGAGGGTCGTTTGATAAGTCCGTGACTTTTTGTATTTGCCGCGCACCTGCTCTAAATACAACACTGCTCCTGTCAGCAGTTATCGATTAACAGCTGACTGTAAAATTTTGAGAAAGCTGCGTTTCTTAGTTTGCGTTTTATAGGCATTGAAAGCAGACGATCTCGTGAATTTTAACGAAAATGGAAAAAAGTGAATTTCGTGTGCTAATTAAGCATTATTTTTTGCGTAAAAAATCCATCACCGAAACCAAGGAAAGACTTGATAAATATTATGGGGACTCTGCACCATCAATTTCAATGGTTAAGAAATGGTTTACTGAGTTCCGTTGTGGTCGTACCAGTACAAGTGATGCCGAACGTTCAGGTCGCCCAAAAGAGGTCGTCATGCCAGAAATCGTCGACAAAATCCATGGAATGATATTGGATGATCGGAGAATGAAAGTGCGTGAGGTAGCTGAGGCTGTAGGCATCTCAACTGAACGGGTACATCACATTTTACATGAATATTTGGACATGAAAAAGCTTTCCGCGCGATGGGTGCCGCGATTGCTCACACACGACCATAAGCGCAACCGTGTGACCATTTCAAAGGAGTGTTTGGCGATGTTCAACCGCAATCCAAACGAATTTTTGCGCCGTTTCGTTACCGTAGACGAAACATGGATCCACCACACCACACCAGAGACCAAAGAACAATCAAGACAGTGGGTTTCTCCGGGTGAACGTGCACCAAAGAAGGCCAAGGTGGGTCTGTCGGCCAACAAGGTCATGGCCACAGTTTTTTGGGATGCACAAGGTATCATTCACATCGATTACCTTGAAAAGGGTAAAACGATCACCGGCGAATATTATTCAGAGCTTTTGGACAGATTCGATATTGATTTGAAGCAGAAACGACCGCATTTGGCGAAAAAAAGTGCTGTTCCATCAGGACAATGCACGGGTGCACACGTGTGTAGTCAGCATGGCAAAATTTCATAAATTGGGCTACGAACTGCTACCCCATCCAGCATATTCTCCAGATTTAGCCCCCTGTGACTATTTTTTGTTTCCAAACATGAAGAAATGGCTCGGCGGTAAGAGATTCGGGTCAAATGAAGAGGTCATCACAGAAACAAACGACTATTTTGAGGGCCTTGAGAAAACCTATTATTTGGAAGGAATAAAAAAATTGGAAAAACGCTGGACTAAATGTATAGAGCTAAAAGGAGATTATGTTGAGAAATAAAACGCTTCTTTGACGAAAAAAATATATTTTATTCAAAAAGTCACGGACTTATCAAACGACCCTCGTAGCAGAGATTGACATACATTTAATCTGTCACTCATAGTGCCATCTGTATCTTTATGTTTTCAAAATACCCACACTTAAAACGTATAGGGTATCAGTAAGTCCTGCACATATACACATTTTTTTGTTCTTTCCCTATTTTTGATTATCATGTCCTTGGAGTTTCCTCAAGGCCTGCGGCCGTCGTTGACAAATTCAATAATTTTTCCCATTACTCGGGACATTTCAGTGGGCTTGTTTTTGTGTCTGGCTGCGGCGCAAATTGATTGACGCCAAAAGAAAAGACTGAAGGCTGAAAGGAAATCTGTGAGGCTACATTTAATTTCGCCCTCGTCCTCGCCCACGCCACGCCCCTCAACGCAACGTAATCGACACCTGCCCAGACGCCGGAAAATAATCAAAATAAAATATGGATTTTTCTTTTCTTTGCTTTGCTTTGTTCCTTTGACGCCGCAGGGCGGGAACGTTATACGGGGGGGAAGTGTGTAGCAACGCATTAGGTGGAGTCTACCAAAGCGCAATTTGTCTTGCCTGATGTGGGCACTCCATGCGTATGAGTGTCTATCTGGATACGCGAACATGTGTGTGTGTGTGTGATAGGCCGTAGTTTTAAGCTCCCCAACAAACGAGCGGAAGTTGCCCCGTTGGCAAGCTTTTGGTAGGGCTCTAATACTTGAAAATTTGTGTTAAGGCTTTGCGAGAACGGATAATGCAGCAAAGCTGCTTTTCGGCATCGCAATGGGGGGCAAAAGCCAAATTGCTGGCAACATTCCCATAAAGGGTTTTTGCTCCCGTCGCATTCAAAGTAGCCCATTGTCAGGTTGTTGCACATAATCCCCTCAAAAACAGCGATGGCATCTTTAAGCACCCATATGTGGGGCAGATATTAAGCTGGGGATAATATGCAAATTGCCTGAGAATTCACGCACACACACACACACACAACCAGTTTCGACAGTTATCGAACGTCTTCAGTGATTTTTCAGATATTTATTATATGCAAAATAAGCAGATAAACTTGATCGACAGTCACTGAATGTCTTCTTCTCAATTTTAAAATTGTAAAGATAGAGATAATTTTAATTTTATACGAAATAGGATTAAACTTGACATTCTATTATGCTACTATAGAAGTTAAAATTTTTAAACTTATTCTGTTAGTGTCTTCAGTTTTTGGTTATAGATTAAATGTAACAAGTTTCTACTTAGCTCGTAGTTTAGGTAGCAATAAATTTCAGGCAAGTATCCTTGCAAATGCGGAAACAAACTGTAGAACTTCGAATGAAGAAACTCCGGAAAGGGAACCGCAAATAATTGCAATTGCGAATGGAATCGGGGAAAAGTACGAGGTAAACACATTCCCAGCCGAAATAATTTGCGCAAATGGAATGCAAAACTGGGAACTTCGGAACCACGAACCCCCTCGCACACATTCCCACCAATACAGTTTATCTGTTCAATAACGCTACACAGACGGGAATAGTTAACGGAAATCAGAGAGCGAGCGAGAGAGCAAATACAGCAGAAAAAAAATGGTTTTATTGAAGTGCAATAAATTGGAGTCGAGGCTAAACAAAAGAAAAGTAAACAAATCGATACGAAAATGGGCAAAACTTTTAATTACCCATAAAGATGTTCGTACACGAAGCAAACGTAACAAGAAGACGTGCTTGAAGCAGAAGAAGAGGAGTCGAACTACACAAGAAAGTGTGCTAACAGAATATTTGCGGGAATTTGTTGGGGGAAAAGTGCTTTTCCGGTCTCATACCGGATAGTAATCAGGCGCGGTCAAGCAGCTTCGCCTCATAAAGAGCATAAAGCATAAAATTGGCTAATACTTATTTGGAAAATGCGAACCTCCTCTGCCATCTTAGCTCTGCTTCCTGCTTCCCTTTAAACAAGTGGGCATCCATAATGGGGCAAATTTCGGTTTTGTGGCCAGCCATTTTTCGGAAATCAATGACCAATAAGTAGGCAACACATTTTCTGGTCAGTCATTTCGTTGTGAGCTGTTGAACGCCCTCTAATACAGTCCCTCCAGCCTCTCTATCCACTTTGCACTGTCATCCATGTTGCACGCCCTCGAGATACTCGTATCTGTCGAGCTGGGAGCTGGAAAGCAGATCCTCTCCCCTGCCCCCACCACACGGCGTCCCTTGCGCCATGTACTTGTTGTGTTCTTGAGCTTGAGAAGTTAAGAATTCAATTGACCACAAAATCAAGATTATTATACGACTAGGCTACAGACCAGAACAGAGAACAGACTACTCCCGTCCCCAGTCATCGCTGTGGCAGCTGGCCAACTGCGGCACTCGAGTGGGCGGATTACGTTCTCGGACAGCCGGAAGTGCCCCAGGCTATTGTCGAGCGACGTCTCACTGAGAGCGAATTGGATACTGGATACTGGATATAGGGCATTAGGTATTCGATGGCGCTTCCATGCGTAATGGGATAACGAGTTGGGCACCATGAGTTGACAGGCGAAATAAGTCCGTTTAAATAGTGCAAGACACTGTGGATTATTGGCTCAATACCAACAGGTGTAATTGGAATTGGGACTTGGGGTTTATTCATACCAACGTACGAGGTATGTTTAATTATAATTTGGTTACCACTTTGTCATATCTATTCAGTTAAGTGGGACCAAATAGACTTGAAACTTAATTAAAGAGATACAGATTTGACGATTACATGTCCTTAACAAGATAAAGTATATATACGAGTATACATAATCCACTTTTACTAAAAATATATACACATAGACGTGGAGGTGTTCGGAATCATCTAGCTCCATGATCCCACTCCATCATAATTGTAATGCTTAATTAGCTTACACTGAGTTCATCTGAAAACAAACTAAAGTATATATGCAAATACTAGAGGAGCTCACTCTCAGTCAATTTGTAACGACATCTTAATAAGTTCTCATGCTAATTGGAAGCTTTTCGTTTGTGGCCCAATCATATTTCAAACAATCTCGCAAATCATTTTGTTTGCCGTCGTGTGACAAGCAGCACTCAATTAGCGGACTCATCGGAACCGAGACAGCGACCTAAGTATGTATGTAGAATGTATGTTAAATGTATGTGCCTATCCAGGCCCCACTTCGATGCGGTCAGTTTTGGTTAATTGAAAGCAAACAACGTAGCGGAAATGTTGGTCAAACACGCAAAACGGCGAAAGGCGGAATGGGCGGATGGAAATGGGAAACGGGGGAAATGGGAAATCCAACCCCTAAAAATTATTTATGTTTCATATATTGACCATTCATTTTGGCTTTTAACGCCACGGCACAGCACTGGGGGCTGGAGAGAGTCAGAGGGTGCGCCGGCGACAATTTATTAACTCGTGAGCCACGTTTAGCATTTAACATTTGTTTGGTTATGTTGAGGCGACTGCCGCTGATTGTTGGTGTCGCCTGGCACGGAAACTTGTGAAATTGTATCGTCGTCGTTCTCGGCTCCTTGTGCGGTTGTAACTTAATTAAGCGCCTGCCGCAAACTGAGGCGCCGCCAGAAGGACACTCAGGTCGGCCGAGAGCAGGCCAATTGACACGGTGACACCCACGCGTGCGGCAAGCAGTAGGCGTAGCTGGAGTCCAAGTGGGAACGGGATGCGAGAGTCCGAGTCCAGCAGGGGTATCCTGCATGTTTACATAACTCACCTTTTCTTTGACGCACACTACACACTACAGTAGGTCAGGCTCTTTGGTTATGATATGTTTTTTTTAAATATAGTATGCGCATTTATGATATATTAATATATATATTTAAATATCTTAGTATACTATATTTAACGTGTTTAGTTGTTTTAATTGCCGGACTATAATTTTGTCTTTAATCAATATTTTAATCGCATTTATTTTATCCACAGCTTAACTTTACATTTTAGTACCCTAAATTGGAAGACAGCATATGTTATGTTAAATTGTAATGTTAATGGTTTGTAACAATCGATATGTGTGGTTAATAGAATGAAATCGAAACAATTTACAATTCTTTTGAATCTGACTTAAAGATTTATAGATCCCAATAATAAATACTTATTTTATTTGAAAACATAACTTTAATGAATACTTTATTATAATTATTATTAAGGATTACTATATCAATATCATTGATTCTCTTATCAGAACTTATTTGAAAAAGAATACTTATATGGTACTAAGTTATTACCGTATAATTATTTGCTTAAATATATTCTATTCCAGCAAGAGCATTCGTTGGTCGTTGTACATTTGCTGTTGCCCATATTTTCTGCCATTTCATGTTGAGGCAGCATAATTTTCAGGCATTTGGCTTGACCGGTCCGGAAGCATTTTGCTTAAATGTCTGCTCATTTGTAAATAGTTCGTGTTTCTTGGCCAACACTTGACGGAAATGAGCAAGAAATGAGCCACAGTTTGTGTGCGTCGGTCGGGTGGGTCGCTTGATGTCCGGCAGCAGGACGTAAGGCGGGGAGCTGCTGACCACAAAAATATCACGACTTTCACCTGGAGTGCAGACTTTCAATGGAGTGGGATGGCTTAGCCCTTGGCCACACCAGAAATTAGCAGAACATTAAATGACACGATTTTGTCGCTGTGATAAGGCAGGCTAACACACACACACACACACACATATAGTAAGTGTATCTGTATGTGTGTTATATAGTATGTTTGTTCTGCTTGACATGAGTTATGATCTCCCAATGTTTCTGGGCTAGTGACGCTGCCGGGTTCTTAGCATATTTAATGCGCTTGTGGAATACGTTCGGAATACGTATGTTCTATGCATACATATAAGTTTATTATCATAGGTATGTCATAATACGTTTTAATTAGGTCAATGTTTGTGGTTGTAATTCTACTGGGGTGAGAACTATAAGTGTCTTTGGGATATTTGAATAAGAGTCCTGAAATTCAAAAGGTCGTAAAACTTTAAATCAAATAATGTACATGTAGTATGGATAAATAGATACATATGTATAGTAGAACTGCAGAGAATTAATAAAGTACTTATAGAACGATTACCTTTCTCTCTAGTGTGTTGAAGGATCAATCTTATTGGAAATCAGACCGTAGCTCTCACGAACTTTGTTGGTCTGAAGAATCTGCTGAAAGAAAAAAGACTTCGCTATGTATGTTATGTATGAATTTGTTTCCATTCGCCCTTGCTACTTTCAATTGCCTCGGGATGAAATATGAAAAGTTACAAATGGACTGGGGGTCCAATACATTTGCATGGATTATCCTCCTGCCCGAGTGAAACACATTCAAGTGCACTTTGAACAAAACTTTGCGCAATTAGCCAAGTTACTTAGCTGTCCCCACTCCCTCTCTCTTCTGCACTCATTGAGCAAGTGAAGTTTTCTTTGGAGCGGGTACATTTCATTGAAATGGTCAGACATTTGTTACGAAGCACTTCCCAAGTCAGCTAGTCAGTTAGCCCGGGGCGTAGGAGCGGCGTTGCGGGGGTGCCGTGTCCCTCCGGTCGTCCATTTCATGGCCTGCATCATCAATAACTCATGCCGGACCAATTTGTATACTTGGACAGTTTTGCGTTTGGCGCTCTCTTGACTTTTGGCCAGCTCCGTTTGACGGTAACGGAGACTTCGGTGGCGACTTGGCCGACTCGTCCGCAGCCAATTGGAAACTCATGAGCCTGGCCTAGGCTTGATCTGGCACTGGCTCAGGCATCTCTCGGCCACATTTCAAAAACAGTTTGCAAGGCATAAATCACTTAAATGCCCCAACAGCTTCGAAACGGAACAGTTCGATTTGCTAGCTACGAAGTATTTCTTATACTCTACCAACAAGCATATCTCCTTGCCCAACAGCTATGTTGCGTAATATATCTGTGCACTTTATGATATTTATACAATTAACAATGTTGCCAGCTCTGGAGCTGAGAATGCTGTATAGGGTTACAGTAGTTAAAAGGGTATTCGCCATTCCATGCAATGCAATGGGCAACTGCTTCAAGTGTTGTTTTTCCTTTTCCGTCGGCCTGTGGTCCATTTTCGTTGCCAGTTTTATCATAGGCAAAAATTGATTTTTTGTTTTTGCCCGCACAGAAATAACGATAAATTGAGCAAATGTCACTGTGCAGTGCTGAGTACAGCTCCACCCTCTGCCTTCTTGGCCGCAGAGCAGGCCTCGCTGTTTCCCCTTGCAGAGTTGAGTTATCGCCGCACTTGATATGTAGCTGACATGGCAGCTATTCCCGAAAGGTGCCAGGTAACAGGCTAAGGGGCCTTGCGGGGCTATCGCTGCATATACGACATACCTGCAGGGCACATTGGTTTTGCTCCATCTTTGTCTTTGCACTCGTCCGGCTTCTGCCCATATCGTCGCCTAATTTGCGCTAAATTGAGATTTATAGTCAAATGTTTTGGGCGACGCAAAATGTTTTGCTGCCTGAGCAAATCGATCGAAATGTCAAACCCTTTTAGAGCCGTGAGATGCGTCTCTTGGCTGTCGTATCCATCTCCCGACTTCCAATCTTGCCTTCCCTCCTGCCATCCTTTAAAATGTTTGTTCATTTAATTATGATTAACGAGGACCTAATGACTCGCACCCCCACTGCTAATGCCAATGTCACACATTATCTCCGCGCCTTTTGTGTGTTATAAGTTTTATAAGTTAGAAACAAATTAAAATATTACATTCTGGGAATGAATATAATTGTGGGTATTATGTTTTATATTATTTCTTTATTTTATACCTGCTACACCTAGGGTAAAATGGCATAATAACTGCCGTCACCACAAAATAGTTATTTATTCCTAAACAGCAACAACAGCCGAATCCATATAGCCAGGTTTGTCTGTCCGTCTGTTTGTCTGTCCATACATACAAACTAGACGTAAGCTATAGTTGAGCTCGCCCGACAGTAAGATACCCTAGGACAAACTATAACAAATACATACATATGTACACTATCGGCAGATATACGTCACGACGTCAACGTCGTCGGAAGTTAAGAAAATGTTAACTTGAATAATGTTATGTAACTTCTTTGTTTATTAGATTTTATTGCAATTTAAAGAAAGTATGAGGCATTATTTGGTGACGTTCAAACAGACAGACTAACAGACTGAATGGCGCAATCAACTAGGCTACTAATCCTGAGGAAGAATATATAATATATTGTTTGTGGGGTCTGCCACGCCTCCTGCTGATTGTCTATTTGATAGAAAAGTATACCACAATTATATAGCCAGACACTTTAAATTGCAACATATTGGCAAAAGAAATACAAACCAAACGACAATTTCACGCAACAAATGTTCGATTAGAAAAAAAACTCAGTTGTGACAATCGTAAAAAAACTGCAAAAGTGAAAAGAAATATATGATTGGGATGGATGAGAAAGGGAAGAAAAAAAAGGGGGAAGTGCAAATACAATCGCAACAAATGCCCCAGAAGCAAAAACATAAACTTTATTTGATTTTTCGTTGAAGCACGACAATGAATAATAACTACATCAAGCGTTGCATCTGGCGAGATACTCTGAGTGCTCTTCTATGTCAAACATCACATAGGGGTGCGATTCTCCCTGCATTTTGCAAGTGAAGCATTTTCTGTGGTCTAGCGAAAGCAAAATGAAAGAGGATAGGGGAAAATGGCAGTCTTCTATTTGATATAGAGCATTTATTCAGATGTGTTATGTTCCTAAGTAAGTATATCTAAAAGTATATCTAAAATACTTATTTCGGATTAACAAAAGTCATATAGATTATTTAACTTGTAATTTTTGTGTATACTTATCGTAATTCACGAATAAAAATATCAGTGAAAGAAGAGGTAAACCCAACACTTGCAGACTATCCTATTCAACTCTATCAAGGTTTTATATCTTGATGCAATACCTTAATCGGGCAGTGTAACATAGCTCAGAAAATGCAATAAAACTTGTGCAAATATTCCGCTCTGCTCGGCTTATTATTTACACCGTTAGATGCAGCAGTCGCCATTTTGTAGCTAGCGAGAAAGAACTGTATTTATTTGCCATTCCCAAGGACTTCTCTGTCGTATTTATCAACGTCTGTGGCAAATAATTTTATTAACTTTTGCACAGAACTTCAACTCTATTGAGGGAGGCAGACCGGCGAAGGGGAGGAACTGAACTGAACTGTTTGTGAAAAGTTTTGGTAGATTCTCAGGTAGAGTCTTCGTCTGGTAATTGCGCCCAGGCCCAGCTGCCCTATGTCTGGGTTCCGGTCCGGGCAACTTTCTGTTCCACTATCTGCAGCGCATATTTTATTATTATCCTTTGCGCAAATAAATAGACTTTTGCGCAAATTACAAAGAGCACAACTAACTGGCGACTTTAAGTTGAATCTGTGTGTTGCAGCGGGATCGTGTAGAAGGAGGAGGCGGAGAACTGACACGGGTCGCTTACAGGGGTTGCAGTTGGTCTGTTGGCCAAATGCATCCAATGCCGTTTGGCCGTTTGGCCGTTTGTTGTCGCTAGCGACAAAAACTTTGTCGAGATCTAATCAAAAATTCACTTAAAAAGTTTGCACTCGCCGTTGGCTCCACGGCCAGGGCGGAATGACTTCAAGTGCAAGCGCCAGTCGCCCGTTCCAGGGCCCATTGTTGTGTGTCTCCATTGTGCTGATAGGGGAGCAGGAGGGGGGGGCGGGACAACATAAAGTAAAGTCGAGTCTGGCTAAGGCGAACGCCTAATGAAATGTGCTTTTCACTGCGACAAGGTAAAAGTTAAACAATCAACGTTCATTTCGCTGTTCCTTGTGAGCTCGACTCACAGTGTGATAACGCACCAGTTGCAGAGGAGCAGCTTCAAACACGTGGATTGCACTCTTATCTGAAGAATACGGAAATAAGGTTCTGCAGAGTTAAATTCACACATATCTGAATATGCAATTGAAAGATATTATCAAACTTTATGCTCGTCTAGAGTGATTTCATCTTTTGATAGTCATAAATATCTAAAATCTTCTTACGTATGCAAGTTACTAGAAGATATCTAAGCAAACATGACAATCCAAATAATAGAAGTCAATGAACGTAGAACCTATTTCTAATTTACTAAGTATCGGTAGCCTTATTAACATAAGCGCGTTTTAAATTTAATTTCTCAGGTTATTAATGAGTGCGAAAAAAGTTTTACAGCAATCTTATACAAAGATTCTGATTCTGATTATTTTTTTGCATTTAAGTCAATTTAATTCGAATCAATCGATTGGCTAATGTACCCTGGTCCACAAACCGTCAACAGCAACCACGAAATGAACCGCGTGGTCGACATTATGCACAACTTCATCTCGTCTTGTCCTGCGCGGTGGCGATTTCAATGTGAAATGCAATAAAAAAGAATCTCAAACCAAATTGAGCAACTGAGTAAGTCAAGTCAAGTTTAAGAAAATCCCTCCCTTCTTTCTTTTCACTCCCTTAATTCTTCTAACCAACGTAGACTGTTGACTGCAGAGCCCAACAATGGTCTGGCAAATTGCGAAAAAATTTTGCGTGTGCACTTAAAATTTTCAAGTGCAACGTCATAAAGGGAGCTAAACGTCAGCTTGACTGGCAGCGAATACCCTGGATACATCGCAGATTAAGAGAAACTTATTTATTTGGTTTGTTATAATCTTATATATTATAATTATAAGAACTACGTGCTTTAACTTATTTTGGTAGTTTTAGTGCGTGGTATTTGAGGTTTTATGCTGTGTTTTTGCATAGTTTTACTAGTTTCATTCTAGAAATTTGCACAAAATTGCAAATAACTTGCAATCAAGGTGTGCAGGCAACCAACTTCACAGTCTGAGTATCGCAGGGGACGGCAGGGGGTGGAGGGTGTGGACGTTTGCATTTCCCTAAACGCCGTCGCGTCTGGAAATCAATTTAAGTTAACTCAAGTCTATTGTTTCAACGTCTGCTGGCGCTTAAAGCGTGCTTCAGTCTCAGTTCCCTCCATTCTTTGCGTTTGGGCTGCGGGTGGATAGGGGAACTTGGGTGTGCGCTTTGTCGCAAGGAATTTTTATGAGCTGCCGTCGCAGAAGCATCGGCCTTTCTATCATGGAACTACAGACTCTGACTGAGTCGCTTGTTAATATTTCACCTAGATTGATACTGTAGAAGGCACCCGGGGTGCTGAATTCGCAACGATGGTTAGCAGTCGAGTGGGGGAGCGGGTATAGAGACCTGGGACACCGAGTGGCATCGTCCCAGTGAGTTGCAACGAAGGAATTTCATTATATGCACCCAAAGCCAAAGGACAAAGACATGTTTTTAATAGTTTCGCGTGTTTGCTCTACCTTTTCTCTACCCGGCCCCACGAACTCCGTGTCTTTATTTCCCTACGTCTCTTACATTTTTTTAGATATAGTCTCAAAGTTCCCAGATTTTTGCCGCTGCATTCTAGAGAGAGTTGCATATTTGGGCTGCGATATAGTCAACGGAAGCTCAACTAGGAGGGACTATACTGGTCGCAAAAATTAACACCCATTGCAGCCATGCGGAAATTAATTTAATTATCATTTTGTAAGTACAAATTTTAATAATAATAATATAAATAAAATGTGTTGAAATTTGATATAAATCTGAATCAAACAAGTAAATAACTATGATTTAATCACTCGAAAATAAGGTACTGCTCATTTGTAGAAATCTAGTTGATTTTTATTACATTTTTGTATAATTTAAGAAATGTGGATATGTGTTACGCGATTTATTCTATTATGCATATCTCAAATCATTTCAATATGTGTATGTTACCACAAATTAACTAGTGAACTCTTTCTTAGATATTTCGATTTGTTCAGAAATTGATAAATTTATTAAAGTCCAAATTTTCTTTTCCCTCGTTTTCTTCCAATAACTGCCCAATCCAATTCCAGCAATTTAACATGAAATCCAAACGTTTAGTTCATTTTTCAAATTCTTAATGCATGATTTCGTAAATGTTTTCCCGTATACCCAGTCATTTTATTCCCTTTTACTTGGGGTATATCCATGAATTGTTTTTATCATTAAGGAATCACTAGGAATGCGAGAATTTAGTCGCACAATTGAAAGTGCAATATGTCTTTAGTTAAAGACTGTATGTGATGTTAACGATCTTAAAATACATGTATAATATAGGGTATCTGATCGACGAGCTTTAACTGCTCGACTTGTTTTGTTTCCGGCTGTTTTGAAGCTGATAAGCGATTTGTATTCATATTAAATCAAGCATGCATATATTGAGCGAGCCGAGTGCAGTCGCAGTGGCTTCGGCATCGGGGTCAGTAGCTCTAAGTTGTGGGCGGCGGCACGCCTCCATTGCTCAATAAGCAACTGTGCAGCGTGCAACAAAGTGAGCAGAGCACTGAAAACAGTAAGAGAGAAAAGAAAAGGAAAAAAAACACACACAATGCGAATAGCTCCATGATGAGGAATTTTCCAATTTCTTGGCAATTTTCATTTTCATAAACTCGCAGCTACCAAATGAGGCAAAATAAAGGGAATGGAATGAAAATGCCTTAAGTAGCGCCACAAGCGTCCGGCACTGGCTTTGGCTTTAGCTTCAGCTTCAGCTCCATTTGGCTTTGGTGGCGCAGCTGGGCAAGTGGTCACAGCTCGAGTAGGGTCTCCCTCAGCCAGGAATCAATGAAGTGCAAAGCGTGGCGCAGCGGCCACTTTCATTGATTTGATGCGTTTGCGTGCCGCTTGCGGTTGTTGCATGCTTGACTTGATCATCACATTGCCGCACACTGGTCGCCCGATTCCGGTCAATCCGTTGCGGAGAAGCGGACGAGGAGGACGAGCGAGAGGGGAGGGGCGCTCGGTCTAGCTGTTTACCTAAGGTTAGCCAAGTGAGATTGAAAGCCCTTTTGGCCCCCATAATTGTGTCCAGCTCTTGTTGGCTTTCGGTAATGGCGCAAACTGTGTGCAGTGTGAGTGTATGTGTGTGCATGTCAGTGTGTGTGTGTGTGTGTGTAGAACATGATTACTTGGCCAAAGCCGATTCGACGTAAATCATGCGATGACTCTGCGAAAATAGCGCAAACATGCAAGCAGCCTCTCACGACCACCTCCCCCCATCGCAAATAGAGGCCCTAAGCATAGAAAAGCGAAAGTTAATGTAGCACATGAGTCCGATGGGAGAAAAAGAGTTAACAACTTTGGGCACCACTATGCTACGAGTGGAAATCAGTCCGCCTACGTGGTTCAATTATTTTTGACATTTTTTCAATAAATCCACAGCATGCTTCAGGGCGCAATTCTTTGGGTTCACTCAATAGGAAGCAAATAAGTTCAAAGAACGAACAGTCTGTAGACTTATCTCTATTTTTATAATTCCACAAGGCAGCTAAGGTGCCCATATAATTTGTATTCCGCGAATATATTGATAGACAACATCATTGCTTGATGAGATAAGAACAGATTCAGTGATAAGATATCATAGTTGAAATACACAGTCATTCCTCGCTGTGAGTGCGAATGCCCCATATCAGCATTTTGGTCATTGGGTTGGCTGTGTAACAACAACATTTGAGCATTATCAGCTAAGTCGTGGCATTATCAATTGCCACTCTTTAGACTAGCTCACTCTTTAGTTCAGTAGGAAAGTGAGTGCGAGAGAACGCGGGTGTCTTTCAATGGATGCGAAAATATTGCTCGTGCTGTTGTTTACACTCGGCTTGGTGCTCGCCGATAATTCAGAGCTACCCAGTCTTCCAACTAGCTTTAGTTGCTCTCTCTATCAACCAAATCAGACGTTGAATCTAGAAGTAGTAAGTCAAAAAAATAATCCGGAACCGTACAAATTATTACAGTAGATATTTTTATATTTAAGTTATCAGGCTATTGGTACGAGGCGGCTCGTATACCAAAAACTGACGTAATGCAATGTCTGAATGTGTCAGTACCGAAAACAGCTGATGAAAATCTTAATCTGGATTTGGAATACATAACCATATTTGGAAATCGGGAAGCTGTCAAGGAAACCATATCTTTTCCCTGGGATGAAAACACGCAGGGCAGCACATTTATTCTAAACTACAACGTTACCCGAGTCACCTATAAAGTTATGTTTGCCAATGAGAACGTGACATTTTTATGTGGCTACGCAAACCTTATTCCGATACCGCTAGTCAAGGTATTCACACGACAGCGCCAAGTGAATCCAACTCTTAAATTCCTTATTGAGAGTGTGCTGGAAAGGTACAGTCTAGCTCAATATGTTGTTTGGACGGAACAATCGCCGGAACAGTGCCATGCAAATGCAGCCATTCGTCCAAAAGCAACAGTTCCATGGGCGATAATTGCTCTGGCTATTCTCTGGACATCTTTCAAATGAATGATCAAAATTAAACAACATTTTGTTCTTATTTTTCATAAGCTATAAATATACTCATAAATACGTTAATCTCTGGAAGTATTTCGACTTTAAATACATACATATATGTTGTTCCTAATTCAAACAATTCAAAACATTCTGATAAGCAATTATCAGCGACTACACTCGAGAAAATTGTGTGTTAATATAAATGCATATGTGTATATATATTAAAATCTTACTCATACATTCTTTTCTGTGTTGCTCTTATCTCCTGCATTTTGCTGTAACCAGAAAGACTAAATCCACATTTGATTTATCAAAGAAAAATCAAAGTCGTTTATATATTTCAAAAAGAATACATATCAGGAAGCAAAGTAAGACTCTGTCTCAATGAATGTCAAGTTAATTAAATATAACAGAGCCCCACACCCACGCATGAATCCTCGCAATCACACGGTCGGAAATGCAAACACCCAGAGTGGAGGAAGCTTAAGAATAAACGCGCTTTCGTTTGCAATGCCACAAAATATGTGCGTTAAGTAAAATGTCGGGGATAACGAGTGAGACAGTTTCGGGGGAGATTGATCAACTATTAGTTACCCACTGATCTTCTGTGAATACGCAGAAGACCTAAAACAAAAGAAATATTTTCCTTAGCTGATAAAAGAATTTGACTTTCGGTAAATACACGCGACATGCAGTTGGCGATGCCCATTTTTAGACAACTACAGGGTATCCAAATGCGAATGCAATTGCAGTTAAGCAAGTCAAAAGCCAACGCACAAAGTACGGAATAAAAAAATGCTCGTAAAAATCAAATGAAAATCGATTGACGTTTAAAGTGAAATTGCACAATGTTTGCAATAAAATGTTGGCGCTGTAAAATATATCGCCCAGAGTCGGGTTTGGTTGTAGTTGTTGTTGCAGTTGCTGTAGTTGCTGCAGCTACAACCCCACGACCAGAGTTGCCAGAGTTGCGCTGCTGAAATGACGAAGATAAAAACGCAATCAAACAACAAAAATGCCCTGTGTGTGGCATTCGGCAATGGCATATGTTTGCATTTGTATTCCTACTGTATGTTAGTGTGGGTGTGTGTGTGTGCCATGTGTGTAAATGCACTCGAGCACGCGCTGCGACGCTGAAGGCAACGATAACGATAGCTGCAACAGAAACAACAATAATGTTACCTAGGAACAACGTTTTTTCAACATTGTGAATACCCTTTCTGATGCTTTCCTTTAATTAACTACTATAAATATAGAAAAATTAATTAAATGAATTATGTTTAATGGAATGGCAGTTCCCAAAATAAAACCACTTTGAATAGAATAGTTATTCAAGTGAGCCAACATGGCGCACTGTTAATAACATTTATCTGCACTGTAAAGCAAGTGCGTGTTTTAGAGGCCTGATAACTTTAATTTATGTTTGCTTATATGTATTCATATGTCCATATGTTTTATTTGTAGTGGTACAAACACAGATGAAGCCATTGCAAATTGTCACAAAAACAATGTGGAAACTGAGAGATCCTGATATTTACAAGAATGGCCCAACAAGGTGCAGTGCAAACGACAAGGACGTCAACGCCAGCGCCAATGCCACTGCCAACTTAACAGTGTTAAAGAGTTGTCATTGTGTTATTTGCAGAGTTGTCGTTCGTGCGTTGGTTCGCTTGTTTGGCTGCCACTGTGTAAAGATATTGCAGTTGCAACGTGTTGAAGTGGCGCCTCGGCGAAATTGTGTCAATCTGTGATTGCATTTTTGTGACTGACATTCAATTGCTGTGGCTCTGCTCTGGTAGGGTTGGGCAGCACTGACTACAGCTCCCCTACCCACTCTCTATCATGCACTCTCCCTCTCCCTGCCACTCACTTTCTTTATATGTGGCTGTGTGTGCGGAAGGAGTTGAGGCGCAGCAATGTTAAGTGCTGTCACATACATGTATATGATATATATATGTATATATATATGAGATTTTACAACTTTTTAAATGCTGCCGTTTTGTGACTTGATGTATCTCCATTGAACATCACGTCCTGGGACGGTCTGTCAAGTTCAATGCGGATAACTTAAGCGTGAAAGGCCTCAAGTGTTTGGAATGAACATACACTTCCATGCATACATATGTATGTGTATGTGTGTTGGATAAGTTGGCAACTGTAACAATAATCAAAAGAATACCATGATTAGATTATAGTCAACTAATATTGCGAATTGCATAATCAACTCCATTTGTGACTTGGATGGAACGAGACCTTCTAACTTCTTAGCAGATACCCAAGAGCGCAATTCTTTCGCATGATTATCATATCATTTTGGCATAGCTTTCAGCTGACATCGAGCACTGCAACTGTCATGGGAAACAAATGAATTGCAGCAGAGAATCATTCGTAACTGCTATCGAGAGAAGTTTTGGGTTGCAGGGTCGTACGACAGCACGTTGCACGCTGCACGCGGCGCACGGTTGATAAATGGTTGCAAGCAGCAGTGGCACAGGGTGTTCGGGGTAACCGTGGAGTAGCCGTCGAGCCTTTGGCAGTTCATAAGCGAAACGGAAGCAATAATAAACTTGGCAATCAGTTGTCAGTGCGTAATGGAAACTTCGCAGTGGAAACTGCAGGCAGGCAAGACAAATGATTAGCTCGGTAAGAAGGTCAGAGGGCAGAGAGAACTCACGTGCAGCAGCAGCAGCAAACGTGGCGGAAACTAGGTTAAGCACACGGTGAGCTGAGCGTGAGAGAGAGCTTTGGCTTTGGCTCTAACTGGGTGAATGGCGGCACTATCAGTTGCCCCCGAAAGGAAGACGCGCAACAGCAACAACTTTGACCATTTCTCAAACAAAAAATTGAACCAAAAATGCATATACATACATATACCTGGCTCCTGTGCATCACCTTTGCTGCATGCTGCAGTGCATCGCAGAGTTGTTCAATATGCTTGGCACGTGCCGTGAAGGCGAAGGCGGACGAGAGGCGGGAGCAGCATTAGCAGTTGCTGTTTACTGCCAGGCACAGCGGAGCCAGTGGAGCCGCCCTGGTATAGGTCGTAAAGTGACTACTATTTACTGAGGACACAGCCAAGAGAAGTTGAGTAATGATGACCATGATGCAGCTGCCTGCACTCTGCCAGTTCCTTGCCACGCAGCCTGCATACGCTTGAGGTCGTGCCTTATGCAAATATGAGCAACGCATATGCAGCTGATGTACAGAGGCAGGAGAAGATTGAAATGCGAACTCTTTTGGGTGTATGTAGCTAACGGTGGCAGTTTTTATACTGAAATGTGTGCTTTGATATTTATTCCTCTATTGCCTTGGGCTTTACTTTTATAACTATACTTATGGCGTGTAATAGGTAAAGAAACCCCGTCATTTTAATCGGAGGAAGGAAGCATACAATGACGTGTCTTAAGATAAATCCTAATGGAATTTTCTATAGGTGTGTATGTGCTACTAAAAATAAATTGTAATTTTAATAAATTTTAATTTTTCATATTATATACAGATAGTTTAAACAAATTTTCCCAATATGTAATGCTCTTTTAAATAGATTTCGAAATAATTACTATACTTTTGTAAAACAGTTCTTTGCAGCTTAGGAATCTGTTAAATACTGCAGGGCCGTTGGTAACCCTGGCAATGCGCCGTTAGTCCCATGCAGCGTTGCCATATTGTCACAGGCGCACGTGACGCGTCACGCACACGAAGTAGGGTGTCCGGTGACGCGTGTCCCGTGCATAATCAGGATTTGCATGCATCAATTCAAATCGTAATAGCATTATGACAACGAAATACATCAACATTACCCAGCGAGGAGAAGGGACGCAACAGCAGTGTCTGGTCAAACAGTTGAGTATGGCAGGGGGGGGAGTGTGTATGACACTACACTCCGTTCGCAATGTGAACTCTCGATCACTTGAGGTACTCGTCGAACCCATTCGAGCTTTGCGATAGAGGAAACCCACAACGATTCGTTGCAACTCCTTTGATGCGGAAAATGTTTGCGGCCAAGGGCAGGAAGCATCACCATACAGGATACAACATGACAACCTTGACGACCAACCGTTGCAGTCGAACGTGGTCTGCGATGGGTGCGTTGGGTACCAGGGTGCGTTTGCTGGTCGCGTGTGCGTCTAATAAGCCTAATGCATTGGAGGCCAGCTAAATATTACGGAGGTTACGGCAATGACTAGACAATATTGGCAATATTTTAAAGTGCCTGAGAGAGGGGGGACACACGACTCACGAGCGTCTGTTGCCATAAAAACGCTTTAATTAAATTCATATTTGGGCTCAAAGCCATCGTTGATTTATAGAGCAACGGCATGAGGGTCCCATGGAGGGGGATGTGCATGGTATGGAGAGACATGTGTCGTTCAACCATCGAATGACAATTATGAAACGTTGCTGTTTGCTTGCATTAATCTAATTGGATTGCATTACGCTTGTTTTTGTTCCCTGTTTTGGGGAACTTTTAATTACTGAAAGCAGTCCAAATTTTACCACATAAAACTGTCACTAGGTGTCGCCCTACGCACTCGACTCCATGCCCCAGAGTTTGCAATTGTCTGGACGTTAATTTGACATTTGAATTTAAATTTTGCGACTGGGAAAATAACTGGGAGAAAACTTTTTTGACAGCAGCCTTACCACTTGGTCAAACTAGAAACTCGTTATGCTCTAGATGAGAGCATATTTAAATTGTTATCCGAGAACTATTTAATGGAGACCTGCAGTAAAAGATATGCGCATAAAATGGAAATATTTATATAGGATTATTAAACGCTAAAAACAAAGATACGATACGAGATACGTATATAGTTGAAATAATGTCGATTATTGAACTAAAATCTAATCTTGAATCATAAATCGAAAGCTAAGCAAATAAAATGTTAATGAAGTCTTTTAGGTTCACGAATCAGTTTGTAGATTCAAAGCTATCGACTTATCGTGTTTGTCTTCTGTTTATGCAGAACTTTAAAATGCGCACGTTTATAAATCAAAAGTGACTTTTAATTAAAAGTTCAAGTTCCACTGGAGTGGGTTGTTCGGGCTGAAGATGCTGACGCCAAATGTCGTTCCTCGTCGTGGCTTAATTTTGTTTTGCCTTCGCACCCTCATAAATCACAACACAGAGAGCGAGAGGACGGGAAAGACGGGGTCGTACACCAGCGGGGAGGGAGAGGGGGACGAGGCTAAGTATGAGGTCGAGGGTTGATGCCCCTCTGCAAAAAACCCCTGCCAGTTATATTAATTGAAGGTGCAAATGCGACGTACTCGCACCCCACGAAACGGAAAACAATAAAGGACACCCTGCCAGACGGACAGACAGACAGAAAGATAGGCTGACAGACACTCACGAAGACCAACCGGATGCTCTGCCAACCGAGTCGAATGCAAAATACGCAACAGTTTTTGATGTGCGTCCTGGGACTGTAAATACGAAAAGAACAAAACAAGAAACGGAAGTCTCGATTGCAACGAAACGTAAACGGAACTCGGACGCAGTGTACCCGCCCAGGGGTTGTTCCAACGCCCCGTGAGCAGGTTTGGCATCTTGACTTGGTCGTACGGTGGTGTCAACTCCTTTTGCGCCGCCAAGTTGAATTATCATAACTAATAATCATAAACCGGAGTAAAGTGCATTAGTTGGGCGAAACCTGGCCGGGTATTTTGGGAAATGTGATCTGGCTCCGTTTTTTGCTTTTGCTCGACATCATTGGGGAGTTTTTAAGACTTGCCTTTGCAACTCTCGGTTAATTGCGCGACACTCGGGTCGTTAACCGGGGTGGATGACGTGGACTTACGCTCGGATTAGCTTTGTGTATTATTTTATACACCACTGCGGATATAAACAATGATGAGTCAAGTGGTTTAGCGAACGAACTTTAAGCAAAACCTTAAATTAAGGAAACAGGTGGCGAAATAAGGTATAAGGTAAAGGTGTTAAAGATAATGTACCCAAATTATTAGAGTGTATAAAGATATATATTATATATCCATATATTAAGAGAACACCCCCTTGTCGAAGTTATTATATCTCTGCACAGAAAGTTAGCGTAAGATTTAGTTAATTTCTCTTTCATGATGATAAGAAATATATATATGTATTTAAACGTACACTATTACAAAATTTCGCCCCTCGACAAATTTTGAAATCCTTTGAAGCCGCCAACTTTATGGAATAAAGCCAATAAGAGAAATGTCATAAGCACCAACGCGTCAGCAGACAAGCGTGCGGAAAGCACACAAATAGAAAGAGATGGGGAAGAGAGAGAGAGATAGAGAGAGAGTAAAAGACGGAGTGACAGACGCAGCTGAAAGTTGCATGAAATTATGCTTTAATCTAATTAGCATAATTTGTCGATGGGCGCTGCGAAGGAGACGGAGCTGCAGTCCGGGCTTGTGCGGGTTTTTCTGTGTCCTGTTGCCAGATCCTTTGGGCGACAACAATTGAAATTGAAACTGCATTATGCACAGCAACAGACACAGACGCCGCCAATTGTTGCTGTCAGTGTTGTTCGTATACCCTGGAACCACAAAACAATGGAAAAGGGCTTTTTACACCAACTAATCAATGTCATAATATTCTACCCAAGCCAAATATGAGAAGCAAATTCTCAGGACGCCTCTTTTTTTAAAACACTTGACATCTGCACGTACGTAGTGACTTCAAGTCCAGCATCCTTTTGTTGCTGTTGTCGTTGTTAGTTTCCACTCGAAAGTTGTTTTTGTCGCTGCTTTTGCATTTCATTATGGCATTTTTGGTTACATTTTGCGACGCGTCTGTTGTCGCTTTTACTCGTATTTGCATTGCTTTTGTTGTTAATGCCATTTTGATTATGATTATGAAGATTTTGTTGGCTTCTCTCCCCCCTTCCATCGCCGTAACCTCCCTAGGCAGTACTCTGGCACTGGCCCGTTGAGACAACAGTTTTGTTTACATGCCTCATTGTTTGAGCACGCGGCGTATCCGCAATGTTGTCCTGCCAGGATGATGCCGTCATGCTCTGTGAAGAGCGGCTTCCTCTTTGTGCACAAAGCTCACTTAAATTCATATTTAAATTGCATTTGTCTATATGCACAAATATTTTCTATAGTGCAAAATAATTCATTTTTTGAATGTTCTTCTCCTGTACTAGGGAAAATGGCTTTCCCATTGTACTTTTTTGTGTCAGCTGTGGCTTTTGCTGGCTTTGAGCTGAGCTTAATTAATTTATAAAAGTTTTGCTCATTTAACTTTCCCATTTTGGTATATTATTTTGACAGACTTCTATTGTAATTATGTTGCAAGCTTTGTGCACGTAGAATTGGAAAACTAAATGACATTGCCGTCAGAGATCACGGGGGGAACTGCATTAACTAGTTCAATTTAACATAGTCATGTTAGGGGCTAACATAAGAATAACAGACTGTGCAGTTTCGATACATCGATATACGTTAAATAATATTAGGGTAATCAGTGATCACGGGGGGAACTCCATTAACTAGTGCAGACTGTGCAGCTTCGATATTTCATTTCGATATGTGTTTTGCACTTTTATGTATGCATGTGAATATCATTAAATGTATCGATAAATCACTTTGCTCGTATTTGTACAGGTGTGTCCGTTTGTATACAGCCCTTATACAGTTTCACTCGCATTGAATCGAATTAAATAAGATGAAGGGCACATAAATTTAAGGGCTTTGCATATGGAGTGCATAAATGAGGTTTAACGCTTTTACTTACTGCTCCATATAATTACACTTGCAAAAATGAACAGTAAAAAACAAAAAAATATGTTGCACAAGGTTGTTGCGCGGGCACGAATTGGGCAGCGGGGAGGGGACAGAGGGCAGACAAGGGAAGCTGTTGACGACGCTGCCATATGCGCTCACGTATTGCACGTATCATAAAAAGGATAACAATATAATCAGCTTAATGAGTGGCTCTGGATGCTCCACGGCGTTGCTTGTTGGTTTGTGGGCTGCGCGCTGTGGGCTGTGGGCTCTGAATGTGCCCGTGGATGTGGATGCGACAGCTCCAAGAGCTTTACTTTTACATTTTTTTATGCACTGCTTTGTTTTGGCATCGCAGCGGGAGGGCGGCACCGGCGTACGTGTGTGAGTGTGCGTGAGTGTGTACTATATACATATGTATGTACATATGTACATGCGTATCTGGATCCGGCGACGTGGACCGCCGGCTGTGCGCTGTCGCTGTCGCTAGCGCTGTTAAGCTTTGTGTAAGCAACGTACTTTGTCTGCAGCAGTCCTTTACCCCCATCATCCTCCTCCCCCTTTCGACTGCTATGCTGCCTTTGCATTGATTTACACAGACACACACTGGTACAAGGAGCAAAAGTTTAAAACAAGCTAACGGAAACGGAAGTGGGCTGCACGTGATGCTTGTTGAGGTGCCCGCAATGGTGTCCTTACTCTTCTATCACAAACACTTGCGTCCCGACTTGACTTGACTTTGCGCTGCGTGCGAGCGTGTACCGCACACAGCTGCGTTTTATTACACTTGCAATATGGGACATGATGCGATGTCGTCTTGCCTCGCCCCTCGGTTCCATCTCCCTCCTCCTTCTCGCACTCCCAGCAACGCCGGCAGCCCTTGTAAATTGGTTAAAAGTTAATCCGCAAATTTATGACATGCCAACAGCCATTCGGGACTGCGTAACGTCTGTCTGAGTTGTTTTTTCTAGCGTTGCGTGCTCGACTAGCTAAATGGATAATGATAATGGCAATTGCACCTTGAACTTGCCATTAATTGTGAACCTGGATCCCAAGGCTTCCCTACCTACGTATTTAACTCAGCCTTATAGCGCATTTACACAGCCTCCGAGCGGAAAATTGCCCATTTAATCCCTTACAATGTTAACGAAAGGTGGCTGAACTGAGCTTAGTAAATAATTAGCCAATGACTAAGTCGAATTCAGCTGGAACAAGATTACTTTTAATACTCATTGAAATGAGCTAACATGGAATGCCAATAAAATACCTTAATGTTAATGCAAGTTAACAGGAATGTTAACTAAAGAAATGATAAATTTTCGATTTATTTCAAAGATGCAAAGTAAATAGTCAACATTTGTGAATAAATGTAATAAATGCAAAATATAACTCTATAATATATGTAATCTATGTATAATATTTTTTAGGTTACTTTTAACTTTGCTTCTTCTTGCAGCTATAATTTGCACATTGATAAATCATATATCAAATACTGAACCTATACATCTAAGATCTCTAAGATATTCCCGGCGGATATACGAAGCATCCTGTGTGGCGTGAAACGCTATTGATGTCGATTGCTTTGGCCTGGGCCTGATTACGAGCAGCTAATGAGCTCGGTGCGTGCAGTTAGCGGATATGCAAAGTACATATGATTTAATTATGGAAATCAGCAAGTGTGTGGGCGGGGGCGTGGCGCTGCCAATGCACAGGGGAGTTTAAAGAATGCCCGAGAGCGTAAATTAGACACCATTGTTAGGCAATTCAAAGGCGAATTGCATGTTCAAAAAAAAAGAAGAGACTTGCACCGGGAGTTGATTTAAAGCGGGACGAGATGCTCTTTGCATCGGGCTGCTTTAAACTGGTTTGGGTGGTTGTTTTCTTTACTCTCTCCGGTTCTGGAGGGGTGGCAAGCGGGTAATCAAGCTACCACCGGAGCTGGAGGCATGTCAGTGTCAGGGCCAAGCCGCGTGCGCCACTTGTTCGCGCTGTCACGGTGAATCCTCCAAGGATTTAACCCAATTTATGAATTTCGTTTTTCCTTTTTGGCAAAGCAAAATATTTGATTTTGTTTTGCCGTCGACCACGCTCTGCTTTGCGCTTCATTTTTCATGAGGCGAAAAAAAACCCGCCACCGGTAGAACGCGTCACCAAATCACAGAGACGTTGCGGCGTGCGGTAAGTGGCATGCGGCAAGTGGCAAGTGGCAAGTGTCAATGTGAGTGGCAGGATAACGTTGGCTCTGCGTTGCGAAGCGAGTGACAGAGGCAGGTTCAGCGCGTGGCTGAATACGCATATTCTCAGAGCAACAACAACAACAATAATAGCAGGAGGAACAGCAACAGGCCTCGCAGTGGCGCCTCTTCCTCCAACTTGGCCTGTCACCTTAACGAGCTTAATGAAGAACTCATTAATCATGCGCACATTTCTCATTCATATGCGACCAAGCAACTTGCCGCGACAAATCAATCCCCACCCACAGAGCAGAACCCTGAGCCGGGCTATGCTTTCACCCGTCCATCGGAACCACGAACCATCCATCAATCAATCAATCAATTGCCGCCACCGCTTTGCATGTGACCGGAAATGCTTTTGTCAAAACACTTGCAGCCCATTTTTGGTAGCGGCTTTAAAGTATTATTCTATATCCGCTGAACAGTCCCACTGGCGAACATGATTGATGAACATGTCCAGACATTAGTGCAGTCCGCTAAGCTGACGACTGGATTTACCTCTAATGAGTGCCGAGATTGATGCACATCTTGAATAACAAGCGCAGCGATAGATGATGATTACGATGAGAGAGTTGAGTATGCAGAAAAGAAGGAACAACGAAATCAATAAAGTACAATATATGCATACACATATTTATATCAAACTGAACTTTTGAATTTTAAAATTGGGAGAACTAAAGTCGAAATTTCCATCTGCTTGATTGGCCCATTTATGCTTTATAGCGATCTCAGCATAAATTCAGGAACCAAGCTCAGTTGCGCACTTGACTTTTTGGGAGACATCAAGTCCCCTCAAGCATTTCAAATGTCATTTAAATACTTTGCAGCAAAGCCGCAAACTGTCAGCGAGCAGCAGCATTTCGAATAGTTAAGATAAATGTGGTCGAAATGCAGTTGGTAGTAGAAAAACGGATGCAGATGAGGCCATAGGGCGATGACGTTGACTGGCAGAAAGCGCAAATTGGTGGCTAGCAAGCAGAAAGCAAGCACGATAAACATTGCTGATAAAGCATATCTATCTAGCCTTATCTATGGCTATGGCCGGAGAATGACATCAAAGAGGACTGCCTCGTGGGCGAAATTGCTTAATTACTTGTAAACATGAATTGCCAACACCTCTCGACGAGAACCCATCCCTCCCCCTACTCGTCTCTCTTTGCTCGGCTATTAATATTTTCATATAAAAGACTGTCGTCCTAATTCGATGCTATTAACGCCTTGACGCCGCGCCGTGCCTTGTCACAATTTAGTATGCAGCCGCGCCCAGGACAGGACTCTTAATTTAATTAGAAGCCTGGCGTGGCAGGCGACGCAGAGAGAAGTGGCAAGTGTCCCGGAATTGAATTGAATCTATGTAAATTTGTCAAGTTCTTAAAGCGCAAACTTCAAACGAATTTCCATTAGCGCATGCATTATTCGCGTTGCGTATACGATGCGTGGGACTTGTCCTTAAGGTGGCCTAAATAAAATAAACTTTTACAGAAACTTTGCTGGAATTAGAAAGTGAAGAAACCCGTAACAGTAAGTACAGTTCAAGAAAAAGTGGAAATTGCATAAAAAAAAAGCCACGCAAGGAAAGTAAAAGATATAGACTGAAAGGAATAAAGGCTGAATCCTTTATAACTGAAAACACCCTGAATATAAAGCTATTAGCTTGATCTATGTATGTGCATCTATTACAGCAAGAGAAGTGAAACCCATTCAAACTGTCTGTCGTTGTCTGCAATGCGCTGTTTACGACGCATAATCGCATTTTTATTTAATTTCAAATCGGCTCTTGTTTTCCAATGACACTGACGTGTCAATGCGCCAAAGATAAAAACCCCGTCTGGACATTGTCCTTGGTCCCGGGTCCACGCTGCTTTGGCATCGAGTCAACTGTCCACTTCAGGGCTAAAGTCTAGCCATTTGGCAACTCATCGATTTTGCTTTTAACTTTGCCCCGTTGCTTTTTTTCGATGCCTCCTCTGATGTTTTTAATTTCAGCGCTTAAAATTACATTTCCAACTGCCCAGACAGACGCAGACCCATCGGGCTCATCGCGTAGCTCGCGAACCAGATCTGTTTATGATGGACGTGCTGCAGGATTCGCCAACGCAGCAAAGTTTTCGAGTAGCAATTAAAATTTGCCGTCTGTCAGTTGTTTCATTGCAAATTTGTACAACTTTAATTCACTCGGTTATTTCCAAGGTTTCTAAATTACATTGGCTAAATTACATAGTTAAATTTCAAGCTATTTTACTTTTCCCACAAAAAAACGATGCTTACATTTTATTTTATCTGTCTTTTAGTGTTTCTTTACATGCAATGTATTCTCTATTTGAAAGCAACATTTGATTGCCTTTTAAAAAGTATTTACAAAGTATTTATTAAATTGTTATTTTTACTTTAACAAATTCAATATGCATATAACATTTTCTATGGGCAAGGATATAATACAAGAACGAATGGACAATTATTTATTTAAATACAAATGCAAGATGCCATAAGAGGAACACTCCATGCTAGCTATATTCTTGAAAGACAACCGTTTTTATGACAGTGCTAAGTGTTGGCACACTTTAAAGTTTATTTAGCAAGAATTCTTGTCATCCTATGCATGACCATGTCCTTGGAGCTGGTTGTCATAAAGCCCGACCATATGTTAAGTCAACTCGAAAGCACTTTTGCTTTATGTGGGACGAATAAAACTTTAGTGCAGGCTGGGCGCAGTCACAAACATGACGACTTGGACAGGCTCTAGGACCACGAATTGGACTTGCAGATCGGGCAACAACATGTGAGTCACGCCCTACGGTCATTGTAGGAGCAAGGGAAAGACAAGGAATGAGAGGAGAGGTTTGATGTGGGAGACGCCTCGGCTACACTTGACTTGAAACTAAAATCTAATAACACTTTTAGCACAAATACATGTTAATGTGGCCCCAAGGAGTCACGCTCACTCTGTCCGACTTTCATAATTTCGTGCAGGGGCCTTGAAGGAAGAACTTGCTCATAAAAGATGGCCACAAAGTTGTATTAGAGCTGCATGCAAAACGAAGAAGCGATGAGGGAAGACAAGAAACCAGAAACGTGCTCAAGTTGGCATTCAACGACTGTGATATACACTATATTTGAGTAAGATATATATGTTTATGTGAGTACATTTGTTACTATCTATATTTCATTTAATTTTAGCTTCAAAAATTGAAATATACTAAACCCAAATTTGAGTTTCAGAATTTCTGTTTATTGTCCGTTTGGATAGTTCTTCAAGTATAGGGTATACCATGGAAAAAGTACGGAAACACGCAGCGACAGAGCGTTGGCAACCTGTGGCAAGTTTATGCGGCATTATTAGCCATAGTAAAAGTTGGATTTTAGGTACTGCCCGAAATGTTGTACCTGCTTTATTAGATTGCGGCTGAGGGCCGGACTCTACTCGGGCTCGTAAACTTTTCTTGCCACTTTGTCTGCGCATTAAAGTAAATGCGGAGAGTCCTCGCAGCAGCAACAACAAGAACAAAAATAGTATCTGGGTTTTGGCATAAGTAAAACAACAACAACAACAATCGCATTTAGCTCGGCTTGCAAAATACAACAAAACTTTCCCAAAAATGCAAAAGTTGTTCGAAAATGCAGAGCGTTTCTTTCATTTTTACATAAATAAAGGTTTCTTTTTATGCATAGTGTGTATGTGCATGTGTGTGTGTGTGTGGGGAATGTGTTTGTCTGGATGTAGACATTTTGTATAATATGCGGCAACAGTGAAAACTTTGTTTGTTACTGAACTCTCTGAAAAGTTAGCGCCCTACAAAACCAAAAAAATGGTAAAAAACTGTAGGAACAAAGTTGTAATTGTTGGCGAGCTAAGAAATTCGCAATGGGTATTTATAGACGAAAGCCCTTGCGGCCGACTGTATAGAGCAAATCAGGAAGGAACACGTTGAGCTCGGAAATAAATGTTACTGAAATATGTTTGAGTGTGCTCGAGGCCAATTTCCAAATGAGACAGTGGCATACTTTACATACCCTGCATACATTCAAAACGGGTGTATTATGACTGTGGGACATTAATATTAAATTTCAATTTCTGTTTAACAGAACTAGGACATTAACATGTTGTGTTAATCAAGTGTGCGGAGCATTAACATTACTTACTTAACATTTGATACTGTCTCTGTTAAACTACAGAATGTGCACTTTCTGCAGGTGAACTGATTCATCAAACCAGTTCAGTTTCAGTTTGCCTTTCTGTTTCCTCGAAAGTATATATCGTATATCGATATCACATTTGCAGTTAATTGCCGATATGTAAATATGTGGACGTGTAAATATGTTAATATGTGTGGAGGGACTGTGTGTATATTTGCATATTCCCAACGCCATATTAACAGAAGTGGCACCACAACACTTCAGTGAAGCCGACGCGGATATTCCGGTCATATCGTGGCGGCCAAAAAGTTCCACTCAATGATGCCTGACGATGACGATGGCAATGACGTCAGTGCTTCTCCGCCGGCAGCGGCATATTTATGGTAATTAATTTAACCATTAAGTACTGTCATAATTCAAGTGCGGTCACAGATGCCCAGCTGACCCCGACCAAGCAACTGTAGTCCTGTGATTAAAGCTTTAATGAGCCAAACAATAGCGAATACAATCTCTAATAGGTTATACGAAACCTCGGAAGTGTGCCTCAAAACAAACAGGAAAGTTTCGATATTCTTGTAACACATACCAGAGTCACGTGTATCCCCTCTGAGATACCGATACAGTAACAGACAGAGAAACTGAAACATGGTGCACAGACAGATACCGAAATGTGAGACCCTGTGTATTGAATGATTGTATGTGTGTGTGTGTTCCTCAATGTGGGTAAACGTATCTTGTGGCGTGTGCTGTGAGTCGGTTTCGTTCTCATCACCTGGCAACCGCGCCCACTAATGAGACTTCAAAGCAACCAACGAGATTTGATTCGTTTCTGGTTTCTGGTTTCGGCGTGAGGTGGTTGAACTAATACGATACGACAGATACTCATTCGCCTGCTTGATTAAATGAGGCGCAAACTGAAGAGCTAAATTTGTATAAAATCAATAGGACTCCAGTTGGAACAGCTCGCACTCGAAAGAGAATAAGGAAAACGTGTAGCATATCTTTAAGGGCAGTGGAAGCAAGGGATATTCAGGAATTGAAAGAACATTTACATTTCAAATATTTTGGCAGTTGATACATTTATTATAAACGTCTACAGATAAGCTGAAACATCATGGAAGATTGAGGTCTGGGTCAAAATAAAGTAAACCACAAATATATACTTATACTTAGCATTAGCTACAATATACTTTACTTAACTTCATTGATAAGAATAATAATTAAAGTAATTTCAATTTGTAAGATTTAAAAGAGTCCAGTCAAAGTGTGGCTCATTTGTGGCATTATTTAATGTGCAACAAATGAAGCAACAAGCCAGAATCAGACTTAAAACCACTTCACTCTTGAATATTCTGTCCACATACATATATAGCAATCCGTCTCCTCTCTTCCCTGGTCAGATAGCACTGCAGCTGCAGAGAGTTCCCAGTGGAAATGAAATGCATTTATTTATTTTAATTCCGCCACAACACTTCCGTTGTACAATCAATGCACAACAGGCAACGCAATGGGGCATGTGAGGCAGACAGAAAATACAGACATGTGTGTGTGTGTGTGGGTGTGACATGCGTGTGTGGGCAAGTGCAAGGCAATCGCTGATCACTTTTCGCACACAAAGGCACAAAAACAATAAACGCAAATGATGATGACGACGTTGAGCAGGACAATGCCCGATCCGACCTACCCCCACCTTGTGGCTCCATCTCTTTGCCGTCTCTTTGCTGCTGCTGCTGTTGATGACGCCCAGAGGTGGACAGCGAATGAACAACAAACCGACGCAGACATGAAATGCATTAAAAATTCACAATTTTCAGATTATTTTTAACGATTTTAAATACACATGAATCGAGCCTGTTGCCCCGAGACAAATGGATCACGAACAAAGACCAGGAGCGTAGGTGAAGCGGGAGTAGCTTAACCCGTCCAGGGAGTTTGCTGCATGTGAGCCAGCTCTTAAAACGGAAACGGAAGCCAACAAAAACGAGAAAATTCACAGAATGCAAAACCAAAAATTGACGGCAAATAATTCCAAATTATGTGGTCAAATTTGATGTTTATGCGTTTATTTTGTTTAGGGTTATGATGAACCAATAAAATGAAAATTGTCCTTGGTTTCAATTGAAATTTCTTAAATCCTTTAGTAATTTATTTGTTTAAATATATCTAATGTTTTACTTTGTGTGGATATTGATTATTCCTCGTGTTCAAATGAACACAGTGTAACTTCTAAGATACCTACTCTAATCATTTAGCTTACAGATTTAAGACCTAAAATTTAAAATAATATAATCATATTTATGAAAAAAGATTAAACTGAACAACTCAGATAAGTAACTAAAGAAACTTTATCTTTAAACAAGATAATTTATTATATACATAATTAAGATGCAAACGTCAAACTTTTAACTGAATAAGAGATTTCTAATAAAAAAAAAAATAAATGATTCCACCCAATGAAATATAATATTAATATTATCATTTATTATATTTATTATTCATCTCTGGTACTACAGAGGTACATAGCTTTGAAGTAAATCCTTTAATTGAAATCTAATTGGCATGTGCGTCCAGCTGTCGCTCGCGGATGTTTCGCAGAGTGAACTGAGGAAAGAAAAGCTGATTGCCTTAACTTTTATTTGTAACTGTTTTTGTAATTGTTGTTGCTCCCGCTGATTGTTGTTGTTATTGTGCGCTGCACTATAATTACACACTTGCGGTCATTTAAAATTATTTGGCTCGAGCTGCTTGCCACAGCGAGAGCAGCTGCCACAAGTCGCATACCCTCAACTGCCTTTGCCTCAACTCTCCCCACCGACTGCCTCATCAAGCCCCTCTTGGCCCTTGGGGGAATGAGCAGCTCTTTTGTTATTGTACAATTCGCTGGGTCGTTTCGCTTTGGCGCTTATCTGCCAAATGAATAAAACCAAAGAAAGGAAAATGAAAATGGAAATGGCAAAGTTAACACTTGTTAAACTTTCAACGATGGTCGTTACTGTTGTTGTCGTTCCCATTGTTGTTGTTGTTGCTGTTTGCAAATTTTGTAAATTATACGAGCGGAGCAAACAAAGTTGCCAAGTGCCTGGCGAATAATTAGCCCCGAAAATAACCGTGGGGCATAAGTTCAAGTGCAACAATGTGCAACAAAGTTGCACAGCGCAGACAAATCAAAAACTAGTTCACAATGTTGCCCCTGCCAACCTTCCCCGTCCCCTCTCCCCCGCGCAACTGTTCAAGCAGCTGTAATGCAATACGACTACAAGTCGTCTTCTTCTCTCGCCTTGCTCTGTCCCTCTCTCTCTCTCTCTCTTTGTCTTCGTCTTGCTCTCACACAATTGACAGCAAATGCAAAGGCGCTTGGCATGCGCTGCATGTTGTCAGCTTGATGAAGAAGAAATGAGAAGACAGGAGGCGGGCAGAGTTGGGTGGGGGAAAGGGTAAAGTGAAGCAAGTACAGTAGACATCCCAAACGCATAAATTGTTTATAGTTTTTCACAACTGCGCAAGGTGGGCGCCACAGCTGGCTCGCTGGCAGGGGGATCACAGCAGCAACAACAACAGCAGCAGCTGCTGCAGTACGAGTAACATTTAAAACGTGCCTCCTCTTTGCAGTTGACGTCGCCTGCGTTGGCGTTGAAGTTGCCGACACGTCGCTGTCGTTGACAAATGCCCCAGCCACATGCACTGTTAACTAAAAGTGTTGGCCCTGACTATATGACTTGGCGTGGACACCTTCAATCCGGCCTATCCTGTTCCCCTTATGGTATATCCACTTACCTCGTGGTCGCCCAATAAATGCTAAATGCGTAGCAAATCTTCCACAAAATGTGTGTTATACTCTGCTTTCTTAACGTCCCCTACACTTATGAGGAGGTCAAAGAGAAGGTCTTATATAATATAATATAAGAATTAATAAATAATTAATATATAATATAATATATATATAATTAAATTCAAGTCAAAAATCTTAATTTAATTGCTTTACTGCAAAGTATAACATTCGCACGACAGCTAAAATTGTTCTGTTAATTAACATAGCTGAGTCAAGATTAATCGATAGGCATAACGATGAATAAACTGTTAACCAATTGCATTAATGAAATATGCAAATAAATATGAAGCATGCAATTCCTATAGTAAGAGTATTTTAGTATTCGCCATAGCTTTCAAGTTGTTCATCTATTCTTGGCCACTCGGCTTATTTATGGGTCATTTCTTATGAAGAACGCTACGAGGCAATCAATGATTCGCCGGCTGTTGGAGTTGCGTGATTATGAATATCCACTTAGCATCCGATTAGCGAACGAAGTGGAACCAATGGCACGTGCTCCAGGGTTCTGCAGTACCTTAGAAGTCATATTGCAGAAGGAAGCAATCTAATTCAACTAAACTCTTTAGTTTTCTTTCCTTATTTTTAGAGGTAATGCCTTTGGGAAGTAATAGTATTTCATGAGCACGATTTGTTTTATAGTATATCGATAATACTAAACTCTGAATATGCTTAGCACATTTTTCAATAGGAGAAATCATATACAAGAAAAGGATTTACTGCTTTGGCTTTATCTGAAATCTCTGAATTGACTGCCATCATATAACCACATTTAGGTTAACCGCAAAACTCCACAGAATGGAAACTGTCCAATGCCAAAGCTGCGATACGACCACCGCAACTGGCCACAGCTGCTGCCACGGCTGCTCCTGTCGCGGCTGCTTCTGCTGCGGCCGCTGGTTGCCTCGGGCGCTGGAAACATTGCAAACGCGACTGTCGAAATTAAATTAATAAACACAACAATTGGCACGGACCGCGGTTCCGGACCAGACCAGTCCAGACCCTTACCAATCCGAACCGAAGAGGCAACAACTGTCCACTCACACGGCGCTGACAACGGGGATGGCAATCGTAAATGAAATTTTTTTGAAATTGAGTTTGGGGCAAGTACTCAACTTTTGGCATGCCCTCGGCTCGCTCGCTGTGCGTGTGGAGGGTGCAACGAAGCAGGGTGGAGGTGGTGGAGAGGTCCTTGGCTGGCCTGTGGCATGGCCAGAGCTTTTTGTATTAATTACAACATAGCCGGCGGGCGAAATCGCTCGAAAAGTTTCAACATAATTGATTTCATTTTTATTTGCAGTGGATTGTGGCCCCAACGCGGATAAAAGCCGGAATTGCATGAAAAACGGGGGGGTCTTGAGGGCTCTACCCGATAACGGAACTTGGCGAAAATCGACTACCGTCTGCGACGCCTGCTATAAGTGCAAATAAAGTGATTTAATTATAGGCGAGTCGGAAAGAAGCGAGCGGTAATCTTATTTTTTAATTAACCTCAAGGAGTAATATACGTGGGTATATCATAAGATATAGACATGTCATATGACACTATTTAATATGTGTGTGATATTAAGATATTACGTAGCCTGATGTAGGCAGATCACTATTATATCAAACTATCATACTTCTACCAGATTATGTATGAGATATGTATGAACACAAGATAAATAAAATGAATACCAAAATTGAAATGTATATTTGCTATCTGTTTTCATGGTAGGTGTAATTTATCGTATATGGTACGATCCGTTTTAAAGTCTATTTTGTCTGCAACTCTCTCTGTAAGTCCAGTCCATCTTCTTGGTACTATCCAGCCATTCTACCCACCGTTTACCCTGTCCATAGGGTATAACAAAGGGACACGCTTTTCCCATTGTTTTCGCGGATTTCGCTACTCTCCTCTGGGTGTGGGCCTGGTCGAGTCGGATCATTCCTTTTACATATCTGCAGATTGAGTTACGGCGCCCTCGTTTTTGGTCGGACAACAGCAGGAGCTGCCACCAATCGGCTGCATTTCGCACTTGCTCATTCTGTGGTCGGGTGACACGACTCTGAGAGTTGAATTTGTTATTGGAAAATCGAATATGGCGTATTTTTTAATTAAGAATAATGCTCGCGGATTATTGAGTCCCGTTTGATCTTCAATTTAATTAAATTGCGCTTCTGGCTAATTTGCAAATTGAAATTCATTTATTTTTCTGGTACTACTCGCGAGGCTTTGCCTTTGCGCTAAAAGATACAAGGGAATCATAGTTTTTTTGAATCCAAACGATATTACGAATATAAAAAAAATGTGCGATTTGGATTTGTAATTTTAATAATTAAAAATGAACAATTGGATGTGGATAGACAGCTGAATTGTTGTGTAGACATTACATTTATACATGGTAACTGCACTTTAAAACACGCAGGCTATAACAGAACTGGAAGTTGAAAGTACCCAAGCCAAGCATACATAAGCTCCTATTGTTCTGAGCTCCAAAAACGGATGAACATCTGCAAAAAGTCTCTTGCAAATCCATTGAAAAAGTAAACTTTAAATTAGCTGTAGTTCAGGGTCGGGGTTTATTTTGAGGACGACAGAGAAAACTATCCTCGTTTTGACCAGACACTTGGAGCAGTCGCTTTTGGCAACGAACGAGGGGGAGTGGGAGGGGGTTACGTGTATAACGAGCGGACTAGAGGATAACAAAAGCGCCAAGGACGGGTATCTCGAAATTTTAATGACATGTATTATGAACTACCACATACGTTGTATGCAATTGTGTATACGTTTTATGTGCGGCCAAAGGATGCGGCATGTGGCAGTTGAGGTTGCACTCACACGCACGCACACACACAAAGAAACATGTATGTATGTATGTATGTATGTAGGTGCACATACGGACCCGGATACAACTGCGTACATTTTATGTATTTGGCTCACGAATTGAGCCAAAGACGTTCGTTGCGGCGTAAAATTCAACAACGCTCAACGGGTTTCATGCAGGGCCTGTAAATTATGTTGCCCACAGGATATGCGCCAGACACACACATACACATACACAAACACACACACACATTCACACACGCACTCATACGAGCACAATCAACAAGAAGTTCTACCGAAATGATGTACTTAATTTTGGTTTTTCTATTTAATAAACTGCACGCGGAACAACTGCGCCCAATGCGAATGCAAATGCAGAGCGCAAGGGACACGGGGAACAGTGCACAGAGCTGAGCAAAATCCCAGTCCTGGACGAACCATGGCTGCACCGCAGGACGTCTAGACGTTGACGTTGCGTCCTCGACAGCGATAAGCATACGCCTGGCGCGGCATTATTATAATACGTGGCCATTATCCCAGCAGCGCTGGCGATAAATCACACCAGGACATCTTTGTGTGTGTGCCACGGGCAGACATCGCAGCTCCCCTTAATGCTCCCGAAACTGGAGCAGTTGCAGCAGCAGCAGCAGCACCAGCAGCAGACGTTTCCCAGCCATATCTGAGGCAGTGCATCGCGCGCACGCTCATAAAATGTTGCGCCCGGCGCCCCCAGACGACAAATTTGCTTAGAATTTGAAATGCTTGGCGCAGACAAAAGCAGCCACAGAGCACAGCGTAGGGCGAGGGGAGGGGTGCGAGGGAAACTAAAAAGAGAAGAGAAAAAAGTGTTGCAGTTATGCAAAAGCGAACCCCAATGTCAGTTTGCCCGGGCCACCAGGAAAAGGGCGGGGCGCGGTGCCATTACAGTTGCAAGTTCAAGTTCATGACGTCTATTGTGAACGTGCGTGAAATGGAAACTGCTGCCAGCACATTTGACAGTCTGGCAACGCTACGACGAGCAACCGATTACCGAAATGCGGTGTGATCTTGAAGATCAAACACTGAGCAGTGCATTTTGTATATAATTTATTGTATTATATATTGTTTTATTATATATACAATAAATATAATTGTATTATGATATTATATTTATAATAATATCTATGTTATTACCACAGTAAATTTGAAATAAGTGAAATGTAAAAGGTATATCAGTTCAGCATTCTCTTCCACATCTTCGAGTCGCAGTCACGGCTTATCACGGGAACAAACAAGGTTTTGGATCTCCACTTGAGGGGTTTCCAACAATGGCAGCCAAAAGTCCGAGCTACACACTCGGACTTGCGACCAGTTTGTGTGTGTTTGTGTGTGCAGCGCCATTTTATGGCATTGTTGCTGTCTGTCCAGTGTCTGCTCTGCTGATGGTGGCCTTCAGACGCTCATAAACAAATGCGACACAAGCTGCACAGTGCCAGACAGGGGCGTGTCATGGGCAGGGCGGTGCATTGGCCAGGGGCAGGACAGGGGCTTGGTCTAATGTGCTGGGCGTGGCCTTGCATTTATTCGTGTGTAAAATTTTAATTGAAATATATATTTAAGCCGCGCTAGCTGGCAATGGTGGACGGCAACGACGAATGTCACTTGTATCTGTAGCCACGTCTGTGCTTCTATCTACACTTTCAACTGTAAATGTATCTGTATCTGCACAGCTGTGCCACTGCGAATGTATCTCAGAGTTGCTGTGGATGCGCGTTTCTCGCTAATGTTTTCATTTGCATGCGGACAACAGGCAGCCCGGAAGCATGTTTATATGCAAATGCGTACCACGATTATCGAGGCCCTCGCCTTCTCTCTGTCGCCCTCTCATCGTACATATCTTAATCCCTCTCCGCTCTACTCCAGCTTCACTGCCAGCCGCCTGATGTTTTCTGTGTTTCCAACTATTTGTTTTCGTATGCGCAGATTTTGTTTATCCATTTTCAGTCCTCGTTTTCTGACTTTGGCGATAGGTCGTGTTATGGGGGAACGTATGCAGTGTTTAAAGTCAATTTAAGTTTCATTAAGGACAGTTAAGCAATAGTAATAGAAACCATTATCACACTTAAAGCTCCAACAATTCGCAACAGGAAATTAATAAGCATGTGATGTCTATTGCTAAAACAGTACTGGATGGCAAACCAACCCCGAAAATTGGAATTCATTTCTAATTTAGTTATAGTTAGTTAATTATAAAATTATATGGAGTACAAGTATTCAAGAAAAGACGAAGTATTATGCATGTAAGCACTAATTTATCAAATTCTATTCATTTAAAATTCCACAGAGTTCTCAGCTAACAGATTGTAGTCCAATTATTATTTATGTGCTGCTCGTTAACAACTTAGTTGGTGCTATCGAAAAGATATGCATTAGGACTGACAGACGTACCGAGCCCCGACCCCTACCCTCTCGGCCCGATAACACTGCAACCCTCGAGCTAACCCCCGTCGTTGTCGTTGCCGGACAGGATTCACTTAACGCTTCGTGTGGCATAAAATTTTCTTATAAAAATTGTATTTTAAAATTAATGAAGAGCTCGTCGAGGAAGCAGCAGGAGGACGAGAGAAGTCAGAGGACGTGTAGCGCTGGTGTTGAGGTGTTAAGCATTTAAAAAAAAGAGAGAGAACATAGAAACACGTAAATGCCTTGGGGGGAGACAACCACTTGGACGACTGGCCACTTGGTCGCATGGTCGCCTCAACGATGGCCTGAGCCAGCGGCGCTCGCAATGAATGTCACTTGGATTTGCGTTGGATAAGTTTAATTTATTGTGCATAGAAGAACAAGGTGTGCCTCGCGTGGTGGTAATACAGAATGGAGTATACAATTATATGTTTAAATATGCGTGCTTATCGGGCGCGTTCCCAACGGCGCTTTTCTGGCCACGTGCCGCTTCCCATGCGCAGTCTTTGAGTGCTTAGTTCAACCGGAGCTGGCTGGGTTCGGTGCCAGCGTGCAGCACGAGGAGCTCAGGCGTCATGGGCGCATTCAGCGTGACCCAGGACTTGGGTAAGCCGGCATCGTCACGCGCGGACTGCAGTGCCTGCTGCAGAGCAAATGCAACGGCAACGGACAGGCAAATGGCTGGTTCTCCAGTAGCTACAAAAGGAAAGTAGGAAAGGAATTACAATAAACTCTTTGCAGGTATTGATATGCCCAACTCACCCTTGGATCTCATGAAACCAGCCTTGTTGGGACTCTTGGGCAGCAGCTCAATGCGCAGATCAATGGGAATGTCCTTGGCTCCTGGTGGCTTGTAGTTCCATGTACGGTTGGTCAGGCACTCGCCCGTATCCTTGTCTACCACAATCTGCTCGCTGGTCCAGTAGCCCAGGCCCATCATGTATGCTCCCTCGATCTGACCAATATCCACATTGGGATTCAAGCTCTCGCCAGTATCCTCCAGAATATCTGAACGATTAACCAGGTAGTTGCCCGTAAGCACATCCAGCTCCACCTCGGTGAGGCAGAGTCCACACACCGAGTAGGGCTCCATGTCGCCCTGCTTGCACTGATCGCTGGCGATCATGTTGATCTTTTTGTCATATGCAGCATTAATCAACTGCTGCCAATCCGCGGGCTTGATCTCCTCCTTGAGCGGCTCCAACCTCGAGTTGAGTGTGTCACAGCATTTACGCACGGCGAAGCAGAGCGTCTCGCTGCCAACAGCTCCGCCGGTAACCATTGAATTGGCTCCATTGATGGTATCACTGGCCTCGATGCGCACCTGATCCATGGGAATGCCCAACGTATGGGCGACCACCGCAGAGATCTTCGTGTTCATGCCTGCCATGGTAAGTAGAAATGTTAAAGTATGCCGACTCTTCCCCTCTGCAGCTTCCACTTACCTTGACCCATTTCAATGCCTCCATGGGAGACTACCACAGTGCCATCGCTATGATAAATGGCCACCGTGGCGGAGAATTGGCCGAAGTAGCCAATCTGGTACTCCATGATGCAGAGTCCCAGTCCACGTTTGCGCCAACGATTCTCCTTATTGTGTGCAATGATCTCGGCGCGACGCTGGCGATACTGGGTGCTCTCCAGGAATCTGGGCATCATATCTCCCATCTTGTGGGCAGGCAACATGTTGGCATAGCGAACATCAACTGGATCTTGTCCAGTCTCGAATGCAATGTGCTCAATAATATTCTCGATCATAGCGATACCCTCCACGGAGCCGGGGGCACGGCAGGGGGTATTCGTGGGCGAATCCGATATAACCAAGTGCCCGTCGAGCTTGTAGTTGTCGCTGAATTCGTAGCAATTCTTAGAAAGCATCACGGTGTGACTAATGGGCGACTCGTTCTCCAGATAGCCTGCATCCTCGTAGAAGCGATTGTTTATTCCGACGATTTTACCATTGGCCTGGACAAAGAAGTCGTAGTCACAGTGGAAGGACCAGCGTTTGCCCGTTGTCGTCATAATTGACTCCAGGGATTGCACGAAACGCACAGGACGATTCAGCTTGTAAGCAGCCAGAGAAGCTGCCAAGGCAACTAAGTTACAACGTGTGGCCTTGCCTCCGTATCCGCCACCGATACGGCGTGTCTTCACCTGCACCTCGTTGCTCTTCAGCTGGAGTACATTGGCAATCATGTCCTGGGTAAGATCCATCCACTGCGTGGCCGCGTACACCTGCAGTCCACCCTCGAAGGGCAGCACCACGGTTGTTTGTGGTTCCATGAAGTAATGATATTGCAGACCCATGTCCAATTTGCCGCTGGAATGAATCTCATACGGTTCCTGCAGTTCCACTTTATCGATCGCTGACTTGATGGGATGCTTAATGCGATCCGAGGCGGTATCAGCTTCCAAGACGTGCTTCATGCTTGGGAAGACCTTATCCGCGCCGCCTTCGTAGCTCAGCTCAACCAGTTCAGCGGCACGTTGGGCCAGATTATTGGAAGTGGCAAGCACCATGCCGACGGGCTGGTTATGGAACCTGATTGCACCTGTGGCAAAGAGCTGCTCACTTTCCTTGAAAAAGAATTGATCCTTTGTCTTGGGTCCCAAATCGTTGGGTCCAGGTATGTCCTTAGCATCCAAATAGGCCACCACGCCGGGCAAGGCAAGTGCGGCTGCAGTATCCACCTTGGTGACTGTAGCTCCGACTCTCTTGGCCGTCACAAAGGCCGCCCACACCTGGTTATGCTGAGTGGGTAAATCGTTGGCGTAGGTTGCCTCACCCGAGCACTGGATAAGTCCCTCGTGCTTCTCAGTGGGCTTGTTAATGGGATAATTCTGTTCGAAAGTCTCAAAGTTCTGCTTGCCACTCGACACGGGACGCTGCAGCAAGGATCCACCAGTTAGATGACGTGCAGCCAAGCTCTGTTGTCGCTCTGCAGCGGACTTCAGCAGGAACTTGTAGAGCAAACCACAAGCCAACTTGCGTCTATAGTCAGGCGAAGCATCGGGCAGTACATGATCCGGTTCCAACAGAGTCGTAAGCTGACCGAAGACCTGCTCCATCAATGCATTGTCGAAGGGATTCCGTCCCACCAGTTGCTGCTCAATTGCCTTAGCGTGCACAAAGTCAGGCCGAATGCCGCCGAAGCAAATGCGAGCACGCTTCACCTTCTTATCCTTGCCCAGTTCTACCAGGAATCCTGCATTCACATAGGCGTGAGCATTTTGGGCACGAGGCATAATCTGCGGGCCAAAGGGAAGTTGGATAATGAAATTGAATATTGTGTTATTCATTTAAAAGAAACTTCAAGCAGTAATTAAGTAGAGGTACTTACTTTATAGGAATCAAAGAGAGTACTCTCCTTGGAGTAGGCTGGCAGCACAAATCCACGTATGATCTTGCCATCCATTGGGGTCTTCAAGTAGTCGGCCAGGCTGACAGTCTTCTGCTGCTCCGCCGCCTGCTGGATGATCACCTGCGCATCCAGGGCCTCCAGCACAATGAACACGTCAGAGGGGAACTCGGGGTGGGCATGCTTGATGGACAAGTTGCCTGCCAAGGTGCCCGCCTGGGTAATCATAAAAGAACAACAAAAACTTATTAGACAATTGCAAATACCAAAATCTACTCGAGATAAGATTGGAGACACTCGGTCTTAACGAGTAACTGCGCCGCTGTTTCCCGGCTGCCTACGACTTACATTGCGCACTGGCACATTAGCGATCCAGTCCAGGTGCAGCCACACTTGGGACAGATACTCGAATCCAGAGGTCTTCTCCAGTTTGCGACAAATGACCATGGTCTCGCTGAGGCTCAGATTGCCGCCCAGCGTCAGCGCCTTCTCTGAGACGCTGTAACCCTTGAGCTCGGCGAGAGCGCCCACATCGATGAATGACTTAATTTCCGCACTGCGTCTGTAGATGCCATGCGCTGTATTACCCGCGACCAGCATGTAGGGCAGCTGCTCCGTGCTGGCAGCCTGCAGTGCCTGGAAGAGTTCAGACAGAGTTTGGGGCCAATACCAACGACTGCCGTCAGCATAGATATGCACTCCCCGCGGCTCTCCCTGCTTCTTGCAGCTGCCATCCTGTCTGGCCGATTGTATGGCTTGTTGCAGGGCAAACAGAACGCCTACAGCCAGACAGAGTGCCGGCTCACCCGTGGTCTTGGATCGCAGGAACCCCACGGGATTGGGACTCTTCTGGAGCAGTTCAATGCGAAAATCAATGGGTATATCCTTGGCACCGGGTGGATGATAGTTCCAGGTGCGATTAGTTAGCAACCGACCAGTCTGCCGATCATAGACAAGCAATTCTGTTAAATAATAACCCAATCCCATGGTGAACGCTCCTTCCACTTGGCCGACATCAATGTTGGGACTAAGACTCTCGCCAGCATCTTCCAGAATGTCTACTCGGCGTATCAAATGATTGCCAGTTAATATATCAAGCTCCAGTTCGCTGAGGCTCAAACCAAAGATGCCATAGTTGGCTTGTTCGCCAGTTTTGTAGGCTTCCGATGCAATTAAACTGATCGATTGGTTGAAAGCTGCCTCCACCACCTGCTCAAATGTGGCTCGTGGTCCCAGCTGACTCTTGACTGGCTCCAAGCGTTGGTTCAACGTGTTGCAGGCTTTGCGCACAGCGTGACCAACCAACTCACTGGACATTGAATTGGCTGTCAGAAAGGAATTGGCTCCTGCAATAGTATTGCTGCTCTCGACCCGCACACGATCCAGGGGGATTTTCAGTATGTAGGCGGCTACCTGGGCTACCTTTGTGTTGATGCCCTGGCCAATCTCAATGCCACCATGTGATATAACCACAGAGCCGTCAGTATGGTAGATGGCAACTGTTGTGGGATAACAAATAGCAATGCTCACGTTCAGCGGGAACTCCATCAGTGCCAATCCCAAGCCTCGTTTTCGCCAGCGATTCTGTGTGTTGAACTGATTGATCTCCTCCCGCCGCTTACGGTACTCCGTTTTGGCCAAGAATCGAGGCAATAACTGTACCATTTTGTTGCCCGGTCGCAGATTCGCAAGACGCACATCTGCGGGATCTATTCTGCAGGCAAAGGCAATGTGCTCCAGTGCAGTTTCAGTCATAGCAATGCCTGCAGAGAGAGAGTAATTATTAGAGCTTGATGCAATCGAACAAAGCTACTTACCCTCTGCTGTTCCAGGAGCCCGACACCACGTAGAGCTAGCCGCATCCGTTCTCACAGCTGTGCCCTTCACCCTGAAGTTTGTGTTGGTCAGGTTGTAGACATTTGGCAAAGCAGGCTTGGTGAGAAAGTCGACCACGTTCTCGTTTAGCGTGCAGCCCGCGTCCTCGTAGTAATTGTTAGTCAGCATCCGAATGGAACCATTGGCACGGGCCTGGAACTCATAGTCACAGCGACAGGCCCAACGCTTGCCATTGCACTCCATCATAGACTCGATGGTCTGAACAAACCGAGCTGGTCTATTCAACTTGTAGGCCACCAGTGCACAGGCGCAGGCTACTTGGTTGCCACGAGTCACCTTGGCGCCATAGGCACCGCCAACACGGCGCACCTGGAGCTGTACCGCATTCGCATCCAGTTTAAGCATTCGCGACACGCTAGACTGTGTCACATCCATCCATTGGGTGGCGCAATACACCTGCAGACCTTCTTCCACAGGCACTACAACTGTCGTCTGTGGTTCCATGGTGAAGTGATATTGGGATTCCAGCTCCAAAATGCCGCGTCCTATCACATCGCCTGGAGCCAGAGATGGTTTCACTGGCTCCTCACTCGACTTGGTCATTATGGTAAGACGATCGTCTAATTTGTCGGCCAGCACAGCATTCATATTGGTATAGATCTTAACCTGATCACTGGCATAGGTAACCCGCACCAAGCTGGCCGCATAGACTGCCACATCGTGACTCAGCGCAGCGATTACTCCCAGCGGCTGATCATAGTATTTCACACGACCAGCACAGAAGATCTCCTCGCTCTCCACCCGCAGCAGTGTGCTGTTATAAAAGTCATTATCTCCGGGAATGTCCCTGACTGTGTAAAAAGCCACAACTCCCTTGCACTGGTATGCGGCACTGGCGTCCACCTGTTCAATGCTGGCACCGACTCGTTTGGCCGTCACATAAGCGCAGTACACAGAATTTGGTGTAGTTATCAAATCGTTCATATAATGCGCCTCGCCGGAGCACTGAATTAGGCCTAGAAGATCGAAAGATGAGGATATCAATGCAGTAGTGCATCTACGACTTGTAACACACCCTCTAGTTTCTGCACTGGCTGAGTAATTGGATAGTTCTTGGCTATAGTCTCAAATGTCTGGCTGCCCGAGGAAAGTGGACGCTCCAGCAATTGGCCACCGCTACGAAAACGGTCACTAACCAATGCCTTGGGCGCAGATCCCAGCAGAAACTTGTAGAAGAGCGAACAGGCAAGCTTCTGGCGATACTCCGGCGATGCCTCGGGAGGTCTTTCGTCGGGTTGAATACTGGACAAGAGCTGTTCAAACACCTGTGCCACTGTATCAGCGTTGTAGAGGTCACGACCCACCAGCAACTGCTCAACATTTTGAGCATGTACGAAGTCAGGTCGGATGTTTCCAAAGCAAATGCGAGCGGATCGCACCACACGTTGTTGGGAATCATGCCACTCGATCAGGAAGCCAGCATTCACATAGGCATGGACATTCTGAGCACGTGGAAGGATCTGTAAGAAAACAAAGGAAGGACATGAGCTTTTATTCGTCTGATGACCGACGCGCTCACCTTGTACGAGTTAAATAAGTATCTTTCCTTGGGATAGGGGCGTAGTATAAAACCTCCAATGACCAATTTAGGGGTGGAGTCCTGTAGATAGCTGAACAGACTCATCACTCGCGAACTATTTGCATTCTCATGGACCAAAACCTGCACGTCAAGCGCTTCAAAAGTGATGAAGACGTCAGAGGGAAACTCGGGATGTTGCTTTTTAATAGATATGTTGCCCGCTAGAGTTCCATTCTGAGAAATAAATAAACAAGACAATAAAGATTTTGTTTCAGTGTATGGATGAGTTCCGCGCAGTCTGATCTCAATGACGTGCCAGAGCATCACGGCTGCGTGGGGTCCACTCTCTATTTTAAGTGTTTCTTTGGCAAGTTTCGATAAGCTGAATAAACAAGTTTTAAACTGGAACTGCTGGATTTATGAGCTTCACTTACATTCCGCACGGGGACATTGGCAATCAGATTAAAGTGCTGCCACAGTTGGTCACAATACTCAAAACCGGCACGCAGCTTGGCCTGTTGGAAGACTTGCATCGCATCAGTCAGCGACACATTGGCGCCCAGAAGCAGGTGCTGCGAGTCGATGCTGTGCTGCTTCAGTTCCGGCACCATGTTCACGTCCACAAAATAGTGTATGTTTCTCGATCGCCTGTAGACACCATGCGCTGTATTGCCTCCAACCAGAATGTATTCCTCGCCACTGGGCACTTGTGCCAGGGCCTGGAATAGCTCAGCCAGTGTTGTGGGCCAATACCAGCGACTGTTGTCCTGGGCTTGCAACATCTTGCGTGAGCAACTGCCACTGCAACATTGTCCTGTGCGTGGGCAGAGAATCTCGAAAGAATCCTCGATATCGACGCACTCTTCTGGCACCGATATGCAGCTGTCGACGGCAAAAGACTTCATGGCGTCCAGTATGGGCCGATAACCGGTACAGCGGCAAATGTTTCCACCAAAAGCATCCTCCACCTGCGACATGGTCACCTGACCACCCGATCCCTCCATTAATCCATACATGTTCATCACAAATCCTGGCGAGCAGTAGCCGCACTGGCTGCCGTTGAGCTTGGCCAGTCTCTTCTGTATGGGATGATAGCCACTGCTTCTATTTCCCAGCCCCTCATTGGTGACGATGTCCACATCGTGGCAACTGTTGAGTAGCATTAGACACTGAAAAAGAAAGGCTGCTAGTAGCGCTGCACAAATTCACGCCCACCTTCAATACATACCGAGTTGACTGCGAGGGATCTTATTTCACCCGTGGCAGGATGACGGCGTCTAATGACACAAACACAGGAGCCACACCCGCCCTCCAGGCACATGTACTTGGTGGCCGTCAGATGCAGGTGCTCCCGCAGAAAGCTGTTCAGCGTCATATCAGCGGGAAAGTCTGCCGGCTGCACCTCGTATGGAAAACCGTTCACATTGAACTTGATGCTCATCTTGACTCGGTTGGGGGCCAACTGCCAAGTGCTGTGGCCTGCTCTGGATGCAGCTCTATTTAAAGCCTTCGCTGAAACTTGATTAGCAGTAATTAGCCGAAAGCTAAACGGGTTCGCAGCAGTCAGCAATAACCAGCAGCAGCAACACTGCGCAAAAATAGCAACGACTTATCGGAGCATTATTTAGATACTGAATAGTTGTGGGGCTACAATTACTTGGTAGGAAGCCAAAAAGTATTTCAACCTAATTGGCAATTTTTATAGTTCTGTAAATTGAAATTCGAAATCCGAAACTTAAGCAAAGTTTTTTGCAACACCGAGGCAGTAATACCCTTTTAATAACTTATCTTGTTATTATAGTATTATAATAATTCAATAAGAAAATACTTTTAATGCATGTAATTATATAATATTGTAACATTGAATTACTTTCAAATTAACAGCTGGAAAAATTTTAAAATATTGTCTTAATACGGCGTCAAATTCCTAATATAATCATAGGGTATACAGAGGTGCATAACCACAAACTGGAAGCTCGCATATTTAACTATTAATGCTGAAAATTGATTTACTTATGGAAATCGATATCAATTTCCGTTCATTAAATTTCGAAATTATCAAGTAGGCTAAATATGTGCAAGAAGGGTATCTACCGTTACATATATGTATATGTATATTATTGCAATACATACGCATTAATTATGTATAAAGAAATACAAAGATATATACTTTATGTTTGAATGCCTTCCCTACTTGAGCTTAAACTTAGTCATATCATGTCCGGCATTCAGCACCAACGTTTCGGGTGTTGTTGGTGCACCCAGACGCACCCATTCTCGCGGTAGTCCGGCATCCTTGCGAGCCGATTGCAGAGCCTGCTGCAGGGCAAAGATAACACTAACTGCTAGGCAACACGGCGGTTCGCCCGTGGCCTTGGACCGCATGAAACCAGCAGTACTAGGTTGTGGATTCTGTATCAGTTCGATGCGAAAATCAATTGGAATATCCTTGGCTCCGGGCGGCTTGTAGTTCCAGGTGCGGTCGGTAAGTAGACGACCAGTTTGACGATCGTACACCAATTGTTCGCTCAACCAGTAGCCCAGGCACATCACAAACGCGCCCTCGATCTGTCCAATGTCTATGTTGGGATTAAGACTCTCGCCAGCATCCTCGAGCAAATCAACACGTTTGATCTGACTGTTGCCCGTCAGCACATCCAGTTCGATCTCAGTCAACGCCATGCCGTATACCTTGTAATCCTCCATGTCGCCCTTCTTATAATGGTCGGAGGCAATTAGATTGATATTAGCGTTGTATGCTGCCTGCACCGTTTCCTGCCAGCTGGCCTTACTTTTCTTCACTGGCTGCAGACGCGTATTGAGAGTCTCACAGGCTTTACGCACCGCAAAACAGAGACTCTCGCTGCCTACGGCTCCACCGGTAACCATGGAATTGGCGCCGTTGATTGTGTCGGAGGACTCAATCTTGATGTAGCTCAATTCTATACCCAGTGTGTAGGCTGCCACCTGAGCAATCTTAGTGTTCATACCTGGAATACATAATTTATTAATATAAGTTAAACCATTTAAATCTGATGTCTCAACTTACCCTGACCCATTTCGATGCCACCATGGCTAACAACAACCGTGCCGTCTATATGATAAATGGCCACGGTGGCCGGATACTGTCCGAATAAGAATACAGGGTAATCCATTATAGCCAGACCGATGCCACGTTTCATCCAACGATTTTCGAGGTTGTGTGCCTCGATCTCCTTTCGCCGTGCCTCATATTCTCTGGACTGCAAAAACTTTGGCAATAGCTCCGACAGCTTTTGGTTCTTTGCCATATTAAGTAGCCGCACTTCTGCCGGATCACGCTGCACTTCAAACGCCACATGCTCAATAATGTTCTCCATCATGGCCACGCCCTCAACGGATCCGGGAGCACGACACCATGTCGAGCTGGGGGCATCTGTCAGCACAGCGTTGCCATTGATCTTTAAGTTGTTGTCGGTGAATTCGTAACAACTGGGGCCCGTGATCTTCGAGTGTATTTCGATAGGACTCTCGTTGGGACTCCAGCCTGCATCCTCATAGAAGTCGTTCTGCAGTCCAACAATTTTTCCATTCGCCTGCACATGGAACTGATAGTCAGAGCGACAGGCCCAGCGTTTACCATTTACATTCATCATTGATTCGATGGACTGTACAAAGCGCACAGGTCGATTCAGTTTGTACGCGGCCAGTGATGCGGCACAAGCCACTTGATTGCCCCGTGATATCTTGGCGCCATAACCACCACCCAGACGTCGCACCTGCAGCTGAATATCCTTTGCCTTTATCTGCAGCATGTGCGCAATTACGGACTGCGTTAGATCCATCCACTGAGTGGCGGAGAAGACCTTGAGGCCGTCCTCAAAGGGTATCGCCACTGTTGTCTGTGGCTCCATTGTGAAATGATACTGCAGACCAATCTGAAAGACGCCTTTAACACTCTTATCCGGATCTGCCGAACATTCAAGACAACCCTTCTGTTTGGCCTCTTGCAGAATGCGTGAGGTATCCAAAGGATACGTGTCCAGAACCGCATCCAATGTGGGTCGCACCAGGAACGGCGTTGTTGATTGACTATAGGTAATCTTCACAAGCGGAGCAGCCCGCTGAGCAGCATCCGCACTCAACGCCACCAATACACCTGCTGGCTGATCATAATAACGGACACGACCACTGCAGAAAATCTCCTCTGGTTGCAAACCAAAGTCAGGGTCGCAGAAAGTGTTGGTACCAGGTAGATCCTTTGCACTATAAAAGGCAACTATGCCGGGCTGACGGAGTGCCTCAGCAGCATCAATCTGCTCAATATTGGCGCCGACTTTAGTGGCACCAACAAAGGCACAGTGAAGCGTATTCGTTGTTGTTACTACATCATTCATGTAGGTGGCCTCGCCGGAGCATTGAATCATGCCCTCCACTTTCTGTACCGGCTCCGTCACTGGGAACATTTTCTTCTGCGTCTGATAGACTTGTGTGCCGGATGACAGTTCCCGCTGCAGCAGCTGGCCACCACTGCGGAAGGCATTACCAACAGCCTCCGCAGGCGCATGTTTCAGAAGGAACTTATAAAGCAACCCACAGGCAAGGTTTAGACGATAGGCGGGCGAGGCATCCGGTAGCACTTCATCCGGCTGCAACAGGGCAGAGAGTTTAGAAAAGATCTGCTCAACCATTGCGTTCTCGAAAGGATTGTGTCCCATAAGCAGATCCTCAATTGGCTTGGCGTGCACGAAGTCCGGACGAATGCCCCCAAAGCAAATTCGAGCGTTCTTTACATTCGAATCCGTGTCCAGTTCCAAAAGAAATGCTGCATTCACATAGGCATGGGCATTCTGAGCGCGTGGCATGATCTAAGATAATTGATAATGAATAAGGATCACAAATTGAAGATGTAAACTGGCTCATTACCTTATAGGAATCATAGACAAACTTCTCCTTGGGGTAGGCAGGGAGCAAGAATGCTTTGAGCAACTGTTTTCTATTGCTGGATCTGAGGTATTCAGCCAGTGTCAATTGCTGTTCCTCCTTGGCATTGCTGGCGACCAGCACACGCACATCGAGTGCCTCGAAGCTGATGTAGACATCCGAGGGAAACTCAGGATGCTGCTTCTTGATAGAAATGTTTCCAGCAAGCGAACCAGTCTGGAAGTCATTTAGGACAAGAATTATAGATCGGGACATTCGAATAATTCGAGTACTAAAAGATACTTACGTTCCGCACCGGCACGTTGGCAATGAGATCGAAATGCTGCCACACTACCTGCAGATACTCAAAGCCAGCCTGCTGCGAATTGCTCTTAAGGATGTCCATAGCCTGACTTAGACTGAGATTAGCGCCCAGCTTAAGTTTATCCGAATCACTGCTGTGCTGCTGCAGCTCCGCAACACCACGCATGTCAATAAAGTGTTTGATATTCGGCGAACGTCTGTAGACGCCATGCGCTGTGTTGCCCGCCACAAGCATAAACTCCTCCTGTTCGCCCACCTTATCCAGTGCTTCGAACAGCTGTTCCATGCTCTGAGGCCAGTGCCATTGGCTACCATCCTCGTAAACAAACGAACTGCGCTGACAGCCGCCAGCACAGAGCCTTCCAGTTTTGGGACAGTTGCGTGCACCCATGTCCTCAATGTCCTTGCACTCCGCTGGCATCTGAATGTTGCTGTCCACGGCAAAGGACTTCATGGCATCCAGGATGGGACGATAGCCGGTGCAGCGACAAATGTTGCCACCAAATGCATTCTCCACCTCGGCCATGGTCACCTTACCTCCCTGGGACTTCAGCAATGCGTACATGTTCATCACGAATCCCGGCGAGCAGTAGCCGCACTGGGTGCCGTTCATCTTGGCCAGACGCTGCTGTATGGCATGGTAGCCCTTGCGCTTGCTACCCAAGCCCTCTGAGGTTGTGACCTCCAAGCCCAGGCAGGTGTTCAGCAGCGCTAGGCAGGAGTTAACTGCCCATGTAGTGACTTCACCTGTCACCGGGTGGACGCCACTCAGGGCGCAGACACAGACACCACATCCGCCCTCCTGGCACATGAATTTGGTGCCCGTGAGACCGGCATGCTCCCTAATAAATGAGTTGAGGCTGATGTCCGCGGGCAGGGTTGCCAGATCAACTGAGAAAGGAAATTTTTATTGTGACGTATTTTTAATTGAAATTTCACAATTTTGCCATTTTAAGTCGAAGAACAAAATGGAAAAAGATGGAACAAATTATCGATTTGAATTACCCTCGACCCTAATGTTCCACCAATGGGTAGTCTGGCCTATCTATCAAAATCTAACCTGTATATCGTAGACAATCATATAATGTGGACAAGGGCACACCATTATCTTATCAACAGAATGCCTGACCTATCAAGAAAAAAACAATGTACTTAAACACTCGTGACTATAAGATACCCTATATGCAGCACGCACACTTATTCAGGCATATTTACGCATAGTTATTGTAGTTGGAAAATGTATTGACGTGTCTAGATACGAAAATAATGATGACATAGAAAAAAACTCGCTTGTTAAAAAAAACTGCACAAAATATATTAATAACACTCTCTTAAGTCGCAAATACCCACTTCAGTCTCATATTTACATATACTAGGTAAACATTAGTTGGTCTATAATTCCGCCGATTCATTCAGAAGGTAATTACACATGTAGTTGTGCCGCAAATTACTGTATTTAATCCATGTGTGGGTAGAATAAAATAGAAATAGACTTTATACATATGTACATACATATGCATGTATGTGTATAATACATACCACCATAGCGAACACCGTTGATAGTTATATTTCCCGACATTATCGCACAGTTTGTCTTATATAAAGGACGAAAACACTTTAATGCAGCACCTGAAGAAGATTACGGCGTATTTTTTACTATGTAGAAAATTGTTCTGGAACGTATTTCACAATGTTCGGCAATTGCTACAATGTTAAGTCTACGCTAGTTCCAACTCTACTGTAGCTTAGGGTCGACTCGTTGGAGCATTTATTTCACGAACACGTCTATTAATAGGCGCGACTGTCCCAATCTTCGTCGAATTTCAATGAGAGCTTTTTCGACGCTGTTGCTCTCTGCGTCGCATTTATTGTTAATAGATCGCTCTCATTTCGCCACCTCTTTTCCTCTCTCTCTCTCTCTCTTGTTATCATTTGGTACCTCGTTGCCGGTATCGCTAAGTGTTTGCTTTTCGTTGCTTTGCAACCATTTTTGTTTTGGTTTCAGTTCTAAACAAACCGAAATCGACTCTCTCTCGCTCGGGTTGTATGTATATCAAAAATGTAAGGAACATGGAGAAGGCGTATCAGATAATGAACGACGCTGTTCGCATTAAAAAGCCATTTAGAAATATAATAACAACGAAACTTGAATACACAGTTGTATTTCCTGGAAGTACAGTGGTATGAGACGTACAGAACCTGATGACATATTTGAAACTAAGCTAAATGTAAGGTAAACAAATGTAATTAAGTGTTCTGATTCAAGTTCCAGTGATAGACAAATTCAGAATAGAGGTAGATATTATTGAAAGTTTACTCAGAAAGTTGTATCTATTAAACTTACAAACCTGATCTGTGTATGGTACACATTTTCCGCCAAATTTTTAATATTAATCCAAATAAAGCGCAATTTTTATTGCGAGTTTTTATAAATATCCGAAAATAAATAAGTTAGACAGATAGAATCTATCTATGACTGCAGATTGCAGAAATTAATTAATTAAATTTGGGGAACATTTAAGTTGCGCAGAACATCTCAAGTCGACTTTTTTAAGAACAACTAGCCCCATTACATTTGCAGTAGCCTCCCCTTGGTGTTCCCTAGGTACCGATTTAATAATCGGTGGAAAATTCGAGCGGCGATTCTATTCTGTCATTTACAAACTTTTTTTATGGTATACTAAGATAATCCATGGCCTTATACTGTCAGCACCTGACTGTAGCGTTTGTATTTTTTATACCCTTCGACCATTGAAAATGGTCAAAAAAGGGTATACTAACTTTGTGCAAATGTATGTAACAGGCAGAAGGAAGCATGGGAGACCCCACAAAGTATATATATTCTTGCTCAGGATCACTAGCCAAGTCGATTGAGCCATGTCTGTCTGTCTGGATGTCCGGATGTCCGGATGTCTGGATGATCAGATGAACACACAGATCTCAGCTATTATAAGAGCTAGAGACACCAAATTTGACATGAAGGTTTCTGTGTAGCCGGCGCAGATCAAGTTTATTTCAAATGTCGGGTGCTACGCCCACCGCCCCCGCAAATCGATAAATTAATTTTTGAACTTAATTTGTAAGCGTTTACTAAGCTGATAGTTATATCTACTTATTCTCTAAATTGCAATCCAATCGGACAATAAACACAAAAGTTATGCAAGAAAGTATGAGCATAAAACTAAGTGCTTTTGTCTATCGAGAATAATTTCAAATCATGTGCATATGCATATGTGTACATACATAGGAACGTAGGTCGAAGGGTATCCCACTGTCGCGTGCCGCGCGACTGTTGCTTTTCTTACTGGTTATATATGATTAGTTATTCGAATTCAATCTATTCAACAGCGAACTGTAGCACCTCGCTGCCCGCAGACAGCACCACAGTCTCCGGTGTTGTGGGCGCACCGAGACGCACCCATTCACGAGGTAGTCCAGCATCCTGTCTGGCCGATTGTATGGCTTGTTGCAGGGCAAACAGAACGCCTACAGCCAGACAGAGTGCCGGCTCACCCGTGGTCTTGGATCGCAGGAACCCCACGGGATTGGGACTCTTCTGGAGCAGTTCAATGCGAAAATCAATGGGTATATCCTTGGCACCGGGTGGATGATAGTTCCAGGTGCGATTAGTTAGCAACCGACCAGTCTGCCGATCATAGACAAGCAATTCTGTTAAATAATAACCCAATCCCATGGTGAACGCTCCTTCCACTTGGCCGACATCAATGTTGGGACTAAGACTCTCGCCAGCATCTTCCAGAATGTCTACTCGGCGTATCAAATGATTGCCAGTTAATATATCAAGCTCCAGTTCGCTGAGGCTCAAACCAAAGATGCCATAGTTGGCTTGTTCGCCAGTTTTGTAGGCTTCCGATGCAATTAAACTGATCGATTGGTTGAAAGCTGCCTCCACCACCTGCTCAAATGTGGCTCGTGGTCCCAGCTGACTCTTGACTGGCTCCAAGCGTTGGTTCAACGTGTTGCAGGCTTTGCGCACAGCGTGACCAACCAACTCACTGGACATTGAATTGGCTGTCAGAAAGGAATTGGCTCCTGCAATAGTATTGCTGCTCTCGACCCGCACACGATCCAGGGGGATTTTCAGTATGTAGGCGGCTACCTGGGCTACCTTTGTGTTGATGCCCTGGCCAATCTCAATGCCACCATGTGATATAACCACAGAGCCGTCAGTATGGTAGATGGCAACTGTTGTGGGATAACAAATAGCAATGCTCACGTTCAGCGGGAACTCCATCAGTGCCAATCCCAAGCCTCGTTTTCGCCACCGATTCTGTGCGTTGAACTGATTGATCTCCTCCCGCCGCTTACGGTACTCCGTTTTGGCCAAGAATCGAGGCAATAACTGTACCATTTTGTTGCCCGGTCGCAGATTCACAAGACGCACATCTGCGGGATCTATTCTGCAGGCAAAGGCAATGTGCTCCAGTGCAGTTTCAGTCATAGCAATGCCTGCAGAGAGAGAGTAATTATTAGAGCTTGATGCAATCGAACAAAGCTACTTACCCTCTGCTGTTCCAGGAGCCCGACACCACGTAGAGCTAGCCGCATCCGTTCTCACAGCTGTGCCCTTCACCCTGAAGTTTGTGTTGGTCAGGTTGTAGACATTTGGCAAAGCAGGCTTGGTGAGAAAGTCGACCACGTTCTCGTTTAGCGTGCAGCCCGCGTCCTCGTAGTAATTGTTAGTCAGCATCCGAATGGAACCATTGGCACGGGCCTGGAACTCATAGTCACAGCGACAGGCCCAACGCTTGCCATTGCACTCCATCATAGACTCGATGGTCTGAACAAACCGAGCTGGTCTATTCAACTTGTAGGCCACCAGTGCACAGGCGCAGGCTACTTGGTTGCCACGAGTCACCTTGGCGCCATAGGCACCGCCAACACGGCGCACCTGGAGCTGTACCGCATTCGCATCCAGTTTAAGCATTCGCGACACGCTAGACTGTGTCACATCCATCCATTGGGTGGCGCAATACACCTGCAGACCTTCTTCCACAGGCACTACAACTGTCGTCTGTGGTTCCATGGTGAAGTGATATTGGGATTCCAGCTCCAAAATGCCGCGTCCTATCACATCGCCTGGAGCCAGAGATGGTTTCACTGGCTCCTCACTCGACTTGGTCATTATGGTAAGACGATCGTCTAATTTGTCGGCCAGCACAGCATTCATATTGGTATAGATCTTAACCTGATCACTGGCATAGGTAACCCGCACCAAGCTGGCCGCATAGACTGCCACATCGTGACTCAGCGCAGCGATTACTCCCAGCGGCTGATCATAGTATTTCACACGACCAGCACAGAAGATCTCCTCGCTCTCCACCCGCAGCAGTGTGCTGTTATAAAAGTCATTATCTCCGGGAATGTCCCTGACTGTGTAAAAAGCCACAACTCCCTTGCACTGGTATGCGGCACTGGCGTCCACCTGTTCAATGCTGGCACCGACTCGTTTGGCCGTCACATAAGCGCAGTACACAGAATTTGGTGTAGTTATCAAATCGTTCATATAATGCGCCTCGCCGGAGCACTGAATTAGGCCTAGAAGATCGAAAGATGAGGATATCAATGCAGTAGTGCATCTACGACTTGTAACACACCCTCTAGTTTCTGCACTGGCTGAGTAATTGGATAGTTCTTGGCTATAGTCTCAAATGTCTGGCTGCCCGAGGAAAGTGGACGCTCCAGCAATTGGCCACCGCTACGAAAACGGTCACTAACCAATGCCTTGGGCGCAGATCCCAGCAGAAACTTGTAGAAGAGCGAACAGGCAAGCTTCTGGCGATACTCCGGCGATGCCTCGGGAGGTCTTTCGTCGGGTTGAATACTGGACAAGAGCTGTTCAAACACCTGTGCCACTGTATCAGCGTTGTAGAGGTCACGACCCACCAGCAACTGCTCAACATTTTGAGCATGTACGAAGTCAGGTCGGATGTTTCCAAAGCAAATGCGAGCGGATCGCACCACACGTTGTTGGGAATCATGCCACTCGATCAGGAAGCCAGCATTCACATAGGCATGGACATTCTGAGCACGTGGAAGGATCTGTAAGAAAACAAAGGAAGGACTTGAGCTTTTATTCGTCTGATGACCGACGCGCTCACCTTGTACGAGTTAAATAAGTATCTTTCCTTGGGATAGGGGCGTAGTATAAAACCTCCAATGACCAATTTAGGGGTGGAGTCCTGTAGATAGCTGAACAGACTCATCACTCGCGAACTATTTGCATTCTCATGGACCAAAACCTGCACGTCAAGCGCTTCAAAAGTGATGAAGACGTCAGAGGGAAACTCGGGATGTTGCTTTTTAATAGATATGTTGCCCGCTAGAGTTCCATTCTGAGAAATAAATAAACAAGACAATAAAGATTTTGTTTCAGTGTATGGATGAGTTCCGCGCAGTCTGATCTCAATGACGTGCCAGAGCATCACGGCTGCGTGGGGTCCACTCTCTATTTTAAGTGTTTCTTTGGCAAGTTTCGATAAGCTGATCACACGAACGCAGCCATAAACAAGTTTCAAACTGGAACTGCTGGATTTATGAGCTTCACTTACATTCCGCACGGGAACATTGGCAATCAGGTTAAAGTGCTGCCACAGTCGGTCACAATACTCAAAACCGGCACGCAGCTTGGCCTGTTGGAAGACTTGCATCGCATCAGTCAGCGACACATTGGCGCCCAGAAGCAGGTGCTGCGAGTCGATGCTGTGCTGCTTCAGTTCCGGCACCATGTTCACGTCCACAAAATAGTGTATGTTTCTCGATCGCCTGTAGACACCATGCGCTGTATTGCCTCCAACCAGAATGTATTCCTCGCCACTGGGCACTTGTGCCAGGGCCTGGAATAGCTCAGCCAGTGTTGTGGGCCAATACCAGCGACTGTTGTCCTGGGCTTGCAACATCTTGCGTGAGCAAGTGCCACTGCAACATTGTCCTGTGCGTGGGCAGAGAATCTCGAAAGAATCCTCGATATCGACGCACTCTTCTGGCACCGATATGCAGCTGTCGACGGCAAAAGACTTCATGGCGTCTAGTATGGGTCGATAACCGGTACAGCGGCAAATGTTTCCACCAAAAGCATCCTCCACCTGCGACATGGTCACCTGACCACCCGATCCCTCCATTAATCCATACATGTTCATCACAAATCCTGGCGAGCAGTAGCCGCACTGGCTGCCGTTGAGCTTGGCCAGTCTCTTCTGTATGGGATGATAGCCACTGCTTCTATTTCCCAGCCCCTCATTGGTGACGATGTCCACATCGTGGCAACTGTTGAGTAGCATTAGACACTGAAAAAGAAAGGCTGCTAGTAGCGCTGCACAAATTCACGCCCACCTTCAATACATACCGAGTTGACTGCGAGGGATCTTATTTCACCCGTGGCAGGATGACGGCGTCTAATGACACAAACACAGGAGCCACACCCGCCCTCCAGGCACATGTACTTGGTGGCCGTCAGATGCAGGTGCTCCCGCAGAAAGCTGTTCAGCGTCATATCAGCGGGAAAGTCTGCCGGCTGCACCTCGTATGGAAAACCGTTCACATTGAACTTGATGCTCATCTTGACTCGGTTGGGGGCCAACTGCCAAGTGCTGTGGCCTGCTCTGGATGCAGCTCTATTTAAAGCCTTCGCTGAAACTTGATTAGCAGTAATTAGCCGAAAGCTAAACGGGTTCGCAGCAGTCAGCAATAACCAGCAGCAGCAACACTGCGCAAAAATAGCAACGACTTATCGGAGCATTATTTAGATACTGAATAGTTGTGGGGCTACAATTACTTGGTAGGAAGCCAAAAAGTATTTCAACCTAATTGGCAATTTTTATAGTTCTGTAAATTGAAATTCGAAATACGAAACTTAAGGAAGCAAAGTTTTTTGCAACACCGAGGCAGTAATACCCTTTTAATAACTTATCTTGTTATTATAGTATTATAATAATTCAATAAGAAAATACTTTTAATGCATGTAATTATATAATATTGTAACATTGAATTACTTTCAAATTAACAGCTGCAAAAATTTTAAAATATTGTCTTAATACGGCGTCAAAATGCCTAATATAATCATAGGGTATACAGAGGTGCATAACCACAAACTGGAAGCTCGCATATTTAACTATTAATGCTGAAAATTGATTTACTTATGGAAATCGATATCAATTTCCGTTCATTAAATTTCGAAATTATCAAGTAGGCTAAATATGTGCAAGAAGGGTATCTACCGTTACATATATGTATATGTATATTATTGCAATACATACGCATTAATTATGTATAAAGAAATACAAAGATATATACTTTATGTTTGAATGCCTTCCCTACTTGAGCTTGAACTTAGTCATATCATGTCCGGCATTCAGCACCAACGTTTCGGGTGTTGTTGGTGCACCCAGACGCACCCATTCTCGCGGTAGTCCGGCATCCTTGCGAGCCGATTGCAGAGCCTGCTGCAGGGCAAAGATAACACTAACTGCTAGGCAACACGGCGGTTCGCCCGTGGCCTTGGACCGCATGAAACCAGCAGTACTAGGTTGTGGATTCTGTATCAGTTCGATGCGAAAATCAATTGGAATATCCTTGGCTCCGGGCGGCTTGTAGTTCCAGGTGCGGTCGGTAAGTAGACGACCAGTTTGACGATCGTACACCAATTGTTCGCTCAACCAGTAGCCCAGGCACATCACAAACGCGCCCTCGATCTGTCCAATGTCTATGTTGGGATTAAGACTCTCGCCAGCATCCTCGAGCAAATCAACACGTTTGATCTGACTGTTGCCCGTCAGCACATCCAGTTCGATCTCAGTCAACGCCATGCCGTATACCTTGTAATCCTCCATGTCGCCCTTCTTATAATGGTCGGAGGCAATTAGATTGATATTAGCGTTGTATGCTGCCTGCACCGTTTCCTGCCAGCTGGCCTTACTTTTCTTCACTGGCTGCAGACGCGTATTGAGAGTCTCACATGCTTTACGCACCGCAAAACAGAGACTCTCGCTGCCTACGGCTCCACCGGTAACCATGGAATTGGCGCCGTTGATTGTGTCGGAGGACTCAATCTTGATGTAGCTCAATTCTATGCCCAGTGTGTAGGCTGCCACCTGAGCAATCTTAGTGTTCATACCTGGAATACATAATTTATTAATGTAAGTTAAACAATTTAAATCTGATGTCTCAACTTACCCTGACCCATTTCGATGCCACCATGGCTAACAACAACCGTGCCGTCTATATGATAAATGGCCACGGTGGCCGGATACTGTCCGAATAAGAATACAGGGTAATCCATTATAGCCAGACCGATGCCACGTTTCATCCAACGATTTTCGAGGTTGTGTGCCTCGATCTCCTTTCGCCGTGCCTCATATTCTCTGGACTGCAAAAACTTTGGCAATAGCTCCGACAGCTTTTGGTTCTTTGCCATATTAAGTAGCCGCACTTCTGCCGGATCACGCTGCACTTCAAACGCCACATGCTCAATAATGTTCTCCATCATGGCCACGCCCTCAACGGATCCGGGAGCACGACACCATGTCGAGCTGGGGGCATCTGTCAGCACAGCGTTGCCATTGATCTTTAAGTTGTTGTCGGTGAATTCGTAACAACTGGGGCCCGTGATCTTCGAGTGTATTTCGATAGGACTCTCGTTGGGACTCCAGCCTGCATCCTCATAGAAGTCGTTCTGCAGTCCAACAATTTTTCCATTCGCCTGCACATGGAACTGATAGTCAGAGCGACAGGCCCAGCGTTTACCATTTACATTCATCATTGATTCGATGGACTGTACAAAGCGCACAGGTCGATTCAGTTTGTACGCGGCCAGTGATGCGGCACAAGCCACTTGATTGCCCCGTGATATCTTGGCGCCATAACCACCACCCAGACGTCGCACCTGCAGCTGAATATCCTTTGCCTTTATCTGCAGCATGTGCGCAATTACGGACTGCGTTAGATCCATCCACTGAGTGGCGGAGAAGACCTTGAGGCCGTCCTCAAAGGGTATCGCCACTGTTGTCTGTGGCTCCATTGTGAAATGATACTGCAGACCAATCTGAAAGACGCCTTTAACACTCTTATCCGGATCTGCCGAACATTCAAGACAACCCTTCTGTTTGGCCTCTTGCAGAATGCGTGAGGTATCCAAAGGATACGTGTCCAGAACCGCATCCAATGTGGGTCGCACCAGGAACGGCGTTGTTGATTGACTATAGGTAATCTTCACAAGCGGAGCAGCCCGCTGAGCAGCATCCGCACTCAACGCCACCAATACACCTGCTGGCTGATCATAAAAACGGACACGACCGCTGCAGAAAATCTCCTCTGGTTGCAAACCAAAGTCAGGGTCGCAGAAAGTGTTGGTACCAGGTAGATCCTTTGCACTATAAAAGGCAACTATGCCGGGCTGACGGAGTGCCTCAGCAGCATCAATCTGCTCAATATTGGCGCCGACTTTAGTGGCACCAACAAAGGCACAGTGAAGCGTATTCGTTGTTGTTACTACATCATTCATGTAGGTGGCCTCGCCGGAGCATTGAATCATGCCCTCCACTTTCTGTACCGGCTCCGTCACTGGGAACATTTTCTTCTGCGTCTGATAGACTTGTGTGCCGGATGACAGTTCCCGCTGCAGCAGCTGGCCACCACTGCGGAAGGCATCACCAACAGCCTCTGCAGGCGCATGTTTCAGAAGGAACTTATAAAGCAACCCACAGGCAAGGTTTAGACGATAGGCGGGCGAGGCATCCGGTAGCACTTCATCCGGCTGCAACAGGGCAGAGAGTTTAGAAAAGATCTGCTCAACCATTGCGTTCTCGAAAGGATTGTGTCCCATAAGCAGATCCTCAATTGGCTTGGCGTGCACGAAGTCCGGACGAATGCCCCCAAAGCAAATTCGAGCGTTCTTTACATTCGAATCCGTGTCCAGTTCCAAAAGAAATGCTGCATTCACATAGGCATGGGCATTCTGAGCGCGTGGCATGATCTAAGATAATTGATAATGAATAAGGATCACAAATTGAAGATGTAAACTGGCTCATTACCTTATAGGAATCATAGACAAACTTCTCCTTGGGGTAGGCAGGGAGCAAGAATGCTTTGAGCAACTGTTTTCTATTGCTGGATCTGAGGTATTCAGCCAGTGTCAATTGCTGTTCCTCCTTGGCATTGCTGGCGACCAGCACACGCACATCGAGTGCCTCGAAGCTGATGTAGACATCCGAGGGAAACTCAGGATGCTGCTTCTTGATAGAAATGTTTCCAGCAAGCGAACCAGTCTGGAAGTCATTTAGGACAAGAATTATAGATCGGGACATTCGAATAATTCGAGTACTAAAAGATACTTACGTTCCGCACCGGCACGTTGGCAATGAGATCGAAATGCTGCCACACTACCTGCAGATACTCAAAGCCAGCCTGCTGCGAATTGCTCTTAAGGATGTCCATAGCCTGACTTAGACTGAGATTAGCGCCCAGCTTAAGTTTATCCGAATCACTGCTGTGCTGCTGCAGCTCCGCAACACCGCGCATGTCAATAAAGTGTTTGATATTCGGCGAACGTCTGTAGACGCCATGCGCTGTGTTGCCCGCCACAAGCATAAACTCCTCCTGCTCGCCCACCTTATCCAGTGCTTCGAACAGCTGTTCCATGCTCTGAGGCCAGTGCCATTGGCTACCATCCTCGTAAACAAACGAACTGCGCTGACAGCCGCCAGCACAGAGCCTTCCAGTTTTGGGACAGTTGCGTGCACCCATGTCCTCAATGTCCTTGCACTCCGCTGGCATCTGAATGTTGCTGTCCACGGCAAAGGACTTCATGGTGTCCAGTATGGGTCGGTAGCCGGTACAGCGACAAATGCTGCCGCCAAATGCATTCTCCACCTCGGCCATGCTAACCTGACCTCCATGCGCTTCCAGCAGTCCGTACATGTTCATCACAAATGCCGGCGAGCAGTAGCCGCACTGCGTGCCACTGAGCTTGGCCAGACGCTTCTGTATTGGATGGTAGCCTTTGCTCTTGTTGCCCAGCCCCTCTGCCGTGATGATCTCCAGCTGCGCACAGGTATTCAGCAGCGTAAGGCACTGTATACGAAAATCAATGGGTATACAGTGCCAGTATAAGGTATGTGATGCCAACACTTACCGAATTAACGGCCCAGGTGCGCTTCCCGTCGCGCACCACGCAAACGCAGACGCCGCAGCCGCCCTCCAGGCACATGAACTTGGTCGCTGTGAGCTGCGCATGCTCTCGGATGAAGGTGTTCAACGTGATGTCAGGCGGAAAGTTAGCCAGATTCACTGTGGAAGGCAAACGAAAATGTGGAATAATGAACTTCAGGTAATCAATTCGTAATGACTTGGGAAGAGATAATTAAATTTGCATTATCTATAATTATTATATTAATTGCTTCTATATACATATGCATATTTCATACCCTCTTCTAATTAGAATTTCAAGCGAGTTTCGTTAAAAACGGGTTCTGATTTGCCATAGTTGTGCTCTCCGAACAAAAACAATTTAGTGATGGGTTCTAAAAATACTTGTGGCTGTATGTACTTATGTGTATGTATACTATGTATGTACGTATTAAAGTACAGTGACTCACAAGCTATTTCACAAGTAGTTAAAAAATACCTAATTGTTTGTTTTTATTGGGATATAAAAATGAGATGATTGCTGGTTATAAACCTTGTGTTGTAGAAATGAAATGTGACGAAATTCAGTTGAATTTTTTTACATTAATTAAAATATATATTTTAATAAACAGACATACCTTTAATTTACATTTTATTATTTACGTTTGTAGTTAAAATACTCGAATTGTTTTACTGCAAACTTACCCGTATGGGGCAGCCCATTGATCGTAAAAGTGGTTGTCATTTTGTTCCAATCAGGAGTTCTCGATGCACAACTGTGTACAAATCTGTGTATATAAAGCAACAAAATAAATAATAAACAAATACTCCGTTAAGGTGCTTCTTGGCGCTTCGATTGTCGGCTTTCGACTGATCGTTGTGTTGTGCCAGGTCTCCCAGAGCGACGGCAGCTTCAGTTTTGCTATTTACTTGGCAGCTGCGAAAATTCCCAATATGCCGACAGACACACACACACAACCGTTCACAATATGCAGACTTTGTAAAATTATACACATTTATAAACACACACATACAAACGTTCACAATACGTCTGTTTTTGTTGATAAAATTAACGTTTTTTGAAAACATTTTAACTGTCTATCGCTGATGTTGTTGTTGTTGTTGCTACGGTTGCTCAACTTTAATTACAGCATTTGTTTGTTAAGCTTTTTTTGCCGTTTCAATCGAACTGACGACGCGACGCCGGGTTCGCGTGTGTGCGTTGCTGATGTTGTCGTTGCTCCGGCTGTTTATGCCAGGCCCGTAGCTAGAAATGTGCAGGGTGTGCCGTGCACAGGCGCCCAACCTGCCAGAAGCCTTTGCTCGGTTCCCTCTGTCTACCAAATACATTTTAAAATTAATACCTACCCTATGGACAATGGGTCTACATATTAAGAAGCACAATAGGGCAAGAATTAGGTTATATCATTTTGTGAAATGTTTTCTGAACTAAATAGTATTTTTTTATAGTAATACTACATTTTAGCAAGGCAATTACACGAGGCCATCAAAGAGTTCTGCACAAGGGCTCCCAAGACCGTCGGTGCGGCCCTGTGTTTTGCTGTTTCGAGTTCTCTACGCCTGTTTGTGCAAGTCACGATATTCACGAAAATAGCAACGAAACGTACCGTAGATGAGACGAGCTGTCTTTTATGATGCTGCTGTATGTTAAAATGTGAATAAATACATATGTACATACATATGTACATGTATTTGTAGATTTTATTTTATTTGTGTGTAGTTTACTATTTGAGTAAATTAAAGTTTTTAAAGCACCTATTAAATGTCGAGTGCAAACGGCAATTGACGCAAATTATTATTAGGCTCACACACCTTTGTAGTTAATCAATTACATATGTATGTATTAATGTATGAATTTATATACATATGTGTGTACACACTCTTCTAAATTGCATGGTCGGTTGACAATCAAATTACAATGGGCTGCTTTTGTTTTGTTTTCAACTGGCACGCAGATTACCTGGCAATTTTCTTGAACAATATTATTTTATTCCGTGCAATTGGCTGTATGTCGATAATATCCACTGCACGTTCGTTTTACTTAGCTGTAATTTAAAATAATAAATGCTATTAGTGACAAAAGTTCATTGAAAACGCAACGCACGGTTTACTTTTTTGTCTCTATTTAATTTTTGTTTATTGTTGTTTTAATCACTGCAGTTAGTTATGGGCGCCAAATTAATCGATAACTGGCAAGAGTTTCCGAACAGAACTAGTTAATCGTTCTAACCGAATCGAATCTTGTCTTCTGTTTTTAAAATTAGTTCAACCCACAGCAGTTACCCTATATATACCAGCATTATTTCATGTGGGTTTTTCCTAGTGTTTTTCGCTTGCACAGGTTTTCACCTTACCTGCATTAGTCAGCGCCGAGTAATGCGGTGTTGTCTTGCATCGATAATCTTATCGTGTTATGTTTTTTGTGCTGTCGTTTGACGCAGTTTAATTAATTAAATACATGCTCGTTTTCGATTGGGGAAATTATTTACACGGCCCTTTTTATTAACTTCATGGAATTGGGATGGAAAAAAGTGTCCACTCATTTAGAAATCATTTGTCAAAATATAAATCGATTGGAAGAATGAGAAGACGAACGAGAATATGGGGAAAATGTTACATAATCATGCATACGGCATACAGAACAAGACCAAGAACAACAGCAACAACAGAAAGGAACAGTAACAAAGGAACCGTTCCGCCTCGCACCTTATCGATATTCAAAAATCGTATTCGAACGTTAAACAAGTAAAATTAAAATATGAAGAACGCAATCTTTTTTCACATGGCTAGGCATTCGACTCGGCTTGGGTCGGTTATGCCTATCGATTCAAAAAAGTATCCAGAGGCCGGCAACCGCTGTCAAACAGGTACCGGGTTCATAACCAAAATCGGACCCAATCCCCCCATACCAGCTCCCAGTCCGACATTGACTTTGACTTCACGATGGGACTGTGGGAGTGTCCGGTGTTATTGTTGTTGTTGTTGCTGTAGTTGTTGTTTTTGTTCATGGAGCTGTCATGCATAATAAAATTCGAATATATTCGGGCGCACGCCTTAGCCTGCCGCCTCTCACCTCCAGCCCTGACTTCGGTTTCATTCTCTTTGCGGATCCTTATCAAACACGAAAAGTGACGTGTCCAACTACCAAAGATGATGATGCACACAGGTCCAGGTTAGCAGACAACGGGCAAGACGGGGCTTGCCGCGTCTCAAGCGAGGTTGACCCACAAAAGCGTCAAGCCGCCAAACCCAGGCAAAGTTCAGTCCAGTCCCTTGTCTCAACCCTCGCAGCCTCGCAGCCAATTTCATGCCATAAATATTTTGTGTTTCGATTAGGCCATTTTGTTATGGGCTAGGCTATTATTCATGAGCTCCAATGAGAAAGAGAAGAGAGTGAGGAAGTTGCCAGGGTCAAAGAAAGAGAAACAAAGACTCCTTATCTCATCTTTGTGATTCTTTTAAGAACTAAAGACTCTGCCAACGTCCGTTCTAAACTATTTAGAATCTACTCGAGAAATGACGATCAACCAGGATGATAATCAATTTCAATTCTTTATGCATGTAAACACTTTTATGCAATAAATGTCAGCTGAAAGAAACTTGTCCCATCAATATTATATTATATGCATGTTCGTATTTATTATTATTCTCAGCTGTCAGACGACGACAAACATCGTTTGAAGTGTGGCCAGTCCGAGAGGGTGAGACGGAGATGGATATTGTAGAAACCGGCTTGAAAGAATGAGCAACTACTCGATTCTGACACTGTTAACCCTTTGTCACATCCATTGACAGTTCAATAATGCGTCATTTGGCCTCATGTCGGTAGAGGGAGTGCACACTCCGTCGCTGGCCGGGAACGTGCGACGGGTTCGCTGGAGAGGAAGTGAGCACCAGCAGCAATTGAGTAGGGACGAGGTGTCACATCACCTGCTAGCAGGTATCCAGCTGTTCCCTTATCCGACGGCAAACTTGACTTTCTTATGAAGTGCGGAACATATTGCTTTAATATTTCGTAATGAAATAGGACACAGTATATTCAGTATTTAAATTGTTTATAAGAACTTCTGTAGCATCTACAATAGATAGTAATATAGTTGAATGAGATAAGATATGAAAGGATATATGATATAGTTATTCTTAAGTTAAACAAATATATTTAAATAACTTTCGTTTAGTCCGGTTACAAGTTAAGTAATCCACGTCTTGATTCTTTTTACAGTTAGTTACCAGTAAAATATAGTTTTTAGTTTAACCAATTTTCAACAAACATTCCCTTCAGAGTATCGGTCTTTCGATGTGCGTCTTCTTGCCACAATCTTCGCCTTGTTTTAGTCTCTTTGTCCGCTGCTATCGATGCAGCTTTCATTGGCTTTTTGGCTCAGGACTCTTGTCGCCTGTCGGATGTCACATTAAATTCGCATTATTTGCTTGAAATAATTTCCCGTTTATCTCTTTCAGAACCGCTTCTCACCCGATGCATGTGCATGGATAACGGAAACATTGCGGGCGATGTGGGATCTTCTGGCTTTGAATGAGTGTGAATGATAAATATTCGCCGTGGAAGCAGCGTGGGTTGAACTTGAAACTGATTTCAGGGGTTTTTATGTGCTGCTTAAAATGAAATTTAATTGATTCATTAGTTAAGCGAGTTGTCTGTCCTTCTGACCAGGCTCAGCTTGGGTTTCGGCTGACACAAGTTTCAGTTCGCAGTTCGGTTGCGTGCGTGCTGCGGGCTGCACCTGTCACGCCCCCGCCGAAGCGGACTGTCGTCGATCCCATTTGAGGCCCAAACACTAAATTAAAACTATATAACATTTCTATTTTACGAGTTCACTGAAAAGACAATAAAAAAAGAATAACGAACGCACGAAGGGAACCCCCGTCTGGACTAGCCGTTGACATTTTATTTGCGACAAATAAACAATAAACAAATGAAAAAGTAAACTAAAACATTTGTTGTTTATTTCTCTCGCTCTGTTTAAGTGCAATGGGAAAAAAAGGAACGGAAACCTAATTGAAAGAAGCCACGCAAATTGAGTTAACCAAGCGGAAAACCAGGCTATTAAAATTGGATCGTTGCAATGCTGGCAATAAGGGAAAAAGGGGGGTGTCTGCACTAGAAGGCGCAGCGGGGGAGGGGCAGCTGTCTGTCAGAATGTCTGCTCCAAAATTGGGAAACTGTTCGATTTATGGTGTTTCGCAATTGTGAGGCAATTTAATAGCAATTTGTCCCTTTCCAAACGGAAATCCCCCGCAAAAGCTGACGAATTTTTGACGAAATGCAATTGGAAATAGTCACGGCTTGGATGGCACAGCTCACTCAGAAACTGCCCGACTGTCTGGCCGAATGACTGCACATCGTAACAATGGCAACAGCAACGACAACAACAATTCGAATCAACATTGACAAACTATTGAAACCCAAATGACAGTTGGAGTTTCTAGTGTGGGCAATCAGCAACAGCAAACTTCCTCTTGGTTGGCCACAACATTTCAATGAAGAAGGGGAGGAGGAAAGAGGGAATGTGTAAGAAGGCGAGAAACTCAGTTTAGGGAATATCTCTGTAGAAATATTACTGCATTACGATAGGTGTGAAGTAAACAATTGCACGGAATTTGCTGTGAATATTGAGAATGCTTTAATGTGAGACCTCTCAAAATTATAAATTTATAAATTGTTTAATAAATTTTGAGATATATCGTTAAATCTTAGCAATCTGGCCTAATTCCACATTTTAAAAGAAACTTTAAGTACTTTCTTTCAGTGCTGGACTTCCAGCGACCTTTCGATAAACCTGCTCTCATTCAGGCAGAGATCGGGTTATGCGAATCTATAACGAATGATATTAGTTGCCGTCTTTGAGGCGGCTTAGTTAATCAAAGTGTTTGTTTCTTATCCGTTCATCGCCTACCTCTCGGATAAATATGGACGTTATGTTGTCTGGCAAGAAACAGCAAAACTGTAAGATAGCGTAGATAAAGCGTGGCGGGCCAGAAGGCTCCTCCAAAGGTAGGCGCGATAAATTATAAAGAAAGAACCGAAAGGTTGCCACACAGGTTCGCCTCAGCTTGAGCGCTTCAACTGCGACTCAACTCGGTCTGTGTTTGCCTTATCCTTATCTCGCCAGATGACAAGCGTTATTTCAGCCCGTTGCTAGTGTTGTTATTGTTGCTGTTGCTGTTAAAGTTGTTGTCACCCGGTCTCGGTTAACTGTGGGAGCCAACAACTTAATTTATAATTTATTTTTTTCTTACCCATTTTGTTGTATTTTTGATTTTTTTCTTCGCTTTGCCACAAGTGGCAAGATTTATGCGGCATGCGAGTTGCTTAATTTATAAAATGTTCAAGAAAAAATTAACTGACGCTGATAATAAATCAATTTCCTGCCTACACATTAAATTATACAGTTAATAATAAGCTGGAGCTCGCAGACGGCCCACGTTCCAGTGTCCCAGTCCGCCAGTCTTTGGCTTTAGCCCAGCCTCGGACTTGGACTCAGTTCCAGTCTGAGGCTCAGGCTCTGGCTCAGGCCCGGGCTGACTGACTCTGACTGAGATTCAGTTACAGACGCTCTGTCTCTGTCTGTTGCTGTCTGCTGCCTGCCTGCCTCGTCTCACCTGGCATCTTATCGCGCCAATCCATTTGCATCTCATCAACTCTCAGCTCAGCACATTGAAGAAAGACAACGGAAAACTGGTCGAACCGTCGCTTGGCGATTCCAATTGCGTGTCTTCCACAATTTGTTGTCAGATTAAACAAATTTCCTGCCAACACAGGCACGCAATTTATTCACGTGCACTCGCTCCAGTACGAGTGCCTATTGGGTACTCGATCTGCACAGTCTAAATGATTGTTTTCAGTTCTCACAGCCCAATAATCAGAATTTTGCTTGGAAATTTGGGAGGTTGCTGTGAATGATAAACTTTAACTTATTAATAGTTTTTCTAACTTGTTCTTTTAATTAAAAATACATACATACATATATAGCAAGATAAGTACTAGTTAACACACATAGTTCAACGTTGCTAAAGTAGAAGAGACGACACTCACTTCCCAATGATAAATGTATTGTACATATATTATAGTAAATATACACGTACACCGTGTTGGCGCAGTCAACATTTTAATCTGAAATTCCAAAGGGAATCTATAATAAAAATTCCTCAAAATATATAATCTGGAGACAGTCGGAAAACAGTGAGTAAGTTTGTTAAGTAACATTTTATTTGCATAATGAATTTGTAATCATTTAATTTACTATATATGCTTATAAGTTTCTTTATCAAGAGTTCGTTTAATCGTCTCGTGGATGAATCAACATCTTAATTGATTTGAGAGAACTTAAATCATACCACCAATTGGAATCTGCGACATAAACCTCTTGCTGATACTATATTCCATTTAGGTTGCTAAATTAAAACAAATCACACTCCATCAATTTTAAATATACTTATTACAATAAACCGATTACTTACCAATAGGCACAATCGCTGTACCACCAGCCAGCATTGTGGTGTTCCTGGGCGCAATTGTAATGTTCACTTGCATCGTTGTCCCTATCGAGAGTGGAGAACTGTTGATTCTCGTGCCACTTCATCGCATCTGCCTCGGCATTCCCAAAGAACAGTCCCAAGCTGAGCAATCTGTATTTATCATCTTCTCCGGTGATTTTGAAGTTATTGTAATGAGCGTAGAAAGTGCTGCCATAAAATCTCTCCATATGTATATACAGTTTGTTAGGCTGATCGTTGGTAAGACGATAAATCTTTTCCAAGCCGAGGAAGAAGTCGCAGGTGAAGCTCCCAAAACCGCTTTTATATGCCTTCCAGTTTCTACTAAAATTCTCTCCTCCATTTATGCGTTGTTGGATGACGGTCCAACCTGGTCCAGCAATTTGACTATTGCACTGTACAGCAAAGGCAGCGAAGTCGGGAATTTTGACAGTGTGGACGCCATTAGAAGAATCGAAAGAAATGCAACTAGTTCTATCGTGCTTTTTATTATTATTTTTTAACAGTAATAAATTCTGTTCCTGTTGTTGAATAATTTCCTTCTGGGTCATTATATCAATTTCATTGTCATTCAATTTCATATTACTCTCTTTCATTGCTTGTTCTTTTGATTTTATTTATTTATTTATTAGAAATTATTAGTAAAAATTGTTAATTATTAAAATAAATTGTTTAAAAAGAAATGCTATTGTATCATTCCGAGTATGGAAATAAATTTCTGGATGCTAAAGGTACATACCAACCCTAAATTTCTGAGGGCTTTAGGCCTTTAAGCATTTTCATTAGGCTTTAACTTTGAAGCGCCTTTGGCTTTCCACCTTGTCTTAGCTGCTTAATGCACACTCGCGTCCTTTTTTAATTAAAAACTTGCAGACTGCTTAATTTTGTTTGCCCAAATCCCAGGACTATAATGAAAGTGCCGACCTGCCCGGCGGCAGGGTCTTCGAAACTCTTTACAAATACAGAGAAACGGTAAAAGAAAAGCGAAAAATAAAGAAAATGCTCGTATTAAGGTGGGCAGCAGCGTCAAGTGCGCTTTTCAATTTGAGTCAGGTAAGACGATGAGAATTTTTACACTTTGAATGTTACTTCGTTTCCGAAACTACTTACGATGCCTTGAACTTCATTTCCGGCCTGGGAAAGATCCTTTTGCCCTTTTCTTTTCACTTTTTCAACTTCTTTTCTCTTGTTTTTTTCGTTTGCAACACCCTTTGGCAATAAATCATGGCGCCGAAAAAGGTAAATTTTATATGAAAACTCGACTTGGGCTCAGCTCAACTCGACTCTGTGGCATGTGGCAACTGGCAAGTGGAAAGTTGGAAAATGGCAAGCGAAGCAACAAGTTTGTTTTCATCTTTGTGTGCAAATAATACATAAGCCTTTGGCTGCTTTATTATTAACCTGAGGTAAATAGCAAAAGGGCCACGCCATAGAAATGAGAAGAAAAGGTCGTTGCATACTTCTCTGCGGGGGACAGGCAAGACGAAACAACTCTCGAGTGTCTTCTCCGCAGATATTAATGAGTTTTGGCGTTCAAATTAATTGCATTTTTGGCCGACAAACTCGAAAGTCTTACGCATTTCAAGTTCCCGTTTTGGGGTTGAGGTTTATCAAAACGAAGAGAACCTTGGGCCATAGTTTTGCCAGCACAGCAAAGCTTGTCATAAAAACGAGGGTTAGGTGGGAGAAAGGAATCGTTGGGTTGACAGTCAGATAGATAGACAACTGTCATCTCATTTTGGGCTGACACAGCGGGCGCTCCTCAAACATTCAACATTTATTTTAAGCCAAGAACCGAAATTGTGAAATGAAAATGTGACAAGTGCCCAAACTGCCCATGGACTTTCCAAAAGGTACGTCCACAGGGCGTCGCATAATGCCAAAACGGTAAACACTGAAAGCCCTTGTGGGGGTAGCTGTGTGAGCTTTAAGGCTAATGACAAGACAAAATAGACTCAAGTTGGGAAAGGAATAAGTAGAACTGGTATTCTTGGGGTCTAAAATAAATACAATACAATAAATATTTATTCAAATTCAACTCTTGTTTTGAAGTAGCTAGTGTGGTCTTCTATCTGAGTGTTAAATATAATCATATCCAATCTAAATAATCGCTTGGCTAAAATAGTCTATAGTTTAATATTGAAGTAACATCAAAGGATTTTATAAAATATTTGCTAGGCAAGGAATTTTTGAACTCTCCTGTGAATATTGCTTACTCTTTGGTATTTAAAATAGTTTTGTTCTCTTTAATGAAAACCAATGTTTCTCGAAATGAAATTAACTCTGTCAGCTTTCTACTATCTAAATTTCAGGTTGGACGTGCTGATAGAGTTGAGCTGGAAAGAACTAGCACATAAATTCATAATAACAACATGCAATTTTCAGAGTCGACACTTTATAGAGCTACCTTTTAGCTCTTGCCCTTTCTATTTCTCTCCCTCTCTCTCTCCTTTACTCTTTACCTCTGAGCTCCCTTTGGCATTTATGTTTATATGGGAAATTTAATGAAAACGGGTAACGTGTTAAGTGCTTTCGGTGTCTGCTCTCAATGACCAACATTACGTATAATGAAAAGCCCAAGCCTATCCGACAAAACATAAAAACCTCTCCCCACACTGAACTAAAGTATAGGAGGGGAAGAAGAACAGGGGGACAGGGAGTCCGAATGTATCCTGGTCATCAGCATAATTTAAGAGGTTTTTAATTTGGCAGGCAAAATGCAACAACAGCGAGAACAGCCACAACGTAGCTTTGGTCAACACGGACCCGTGTAGACAATGCCCAGACCCATGGAATATAATTTTAACAACGTCCCCTGGTGCCCACCTTCCCCCTTCCCATCAACTTTACTAAAACAAACGCTTCCCAACTAGAGCAGGGGCATTAAGTGGACTCTTGATGATGTCGCGTTTCTCATTACAAAAGCTGAATCAATATTAAATTTATTTTAACATGTTTAGAGCACGGAGAGAGGGGCCTGGTAGGGGTGCAAAACTGTTTGTTGTGGTCGCCTTGTCAGTCTGTGTGTTGTTTCATAATTTTCCACCCGCCCCTCACGCATGCCTCCCTCACTGTCTGCTTCACGATTATTAGCCAAAGTGAAATCCGTGTGCGGAAACAACGGAGCAGGTGATTGCAGCAACCCCCGGTCCCCTTACTCTCCACTGCCTGCCCTCGCCGTCCCCGCCACAGCTTTCAGCTCTCGTCTGCCCTCTCTAATGCTTGCATATAAATTGGCTCACGTTTCCTTGGCTTTGAGGATTATTACACTTAAATTAGCAACTTGGGACTCGCGCGTGCAATTCGAGACGACCAACGGGCAGGCAGATGCGCTTCCCGAATGAACGAGGGGAGCATTGGGGAGGGGGAGACCTTTGCTCTATTCGACCATTGTGATGTTTACGTGATGCCGCCCCCATGGCCACTCCCACAACACTCGGTTATAGTACATGTCTGGCTGAAAATCTGACAAAATCAAATTGTTGCCATTTTTACGCATTTCATTTAATTTGAAGGGCGTCGTTGGACTGCGCCCGAGCTACCTGTGGGACCCTCGTTCGTGTCTACCAGAATGGACCACTTTAAGTGCCACATTTGACTTTTATGGTTCCTCGGGGGAAGTCAGGGGCGGAGGGGATACGACTGTTGCCGGCTGTTACGAAAATGAAATGTGTGCGCGCATGTAATGAGAATTTCGGAGTTGTGGACCTTTGTTTAGCCTTGATTAGTCCCAAATAGATGGCGCACAGATACCGCTACGTATGTTTTGCAGCAGATAAGAGCCTGAATCTGAAGTTGCGAGTTCAAATTGTGAACAGCGGCTGTCACACGCAGCGTATACGTAATGTTTTCGTTGTCTTCTCCCTCGACAACTGAAACTTGTTAAGAGCAAAGAAGTCTTTGTGGCTCCCACAGCCGTATAAAGCTTAGTGCAAACATACATGTGTGTGTGTGTGTGTGTGTGTGCTGCGACAATTTCCAAATGATTCTGCAACGAAATGTCAAGAATTCAAATGAGAATTCAGAGCGCAAAGCAAAGTTGTCAAAGCTTTCGAGGGTCTCGCACCGTGTGCCATTACTTAATTGAATCGAGTGCAAATACTTTGCTTTGTTTTTCTTCATTTTCTGCTCTTCTACCTTCTTTCCTCTTCCTCTACATTGCTTGTTTCTCATTTTTGAGTCTTTTTTCCACGTAGCCAAAGGAATTTCTCATTATTGACCACAAAAGTCGTTGTCCTCGCTCGTCGCCACATTGTTGTAGTTCTCTTTATCAGGCCAAAGATAAAGAGAAGAGAGTGGAAAGAGAGGAATCACTGTGAACTAGAGGGAAATTAAATTAAAATCGTTTGATAAGGGTGTCTATCTTTACTTCCGACTACCACTCGAAGCATTTTGCAGATTAATCATGTACTAAATGCAGTACGAATCGGCGGGAACTCTGATCTGTGAGAGAGTCCAGAGAGAGAGAGAGAGAAAGAGAAAAAAAGAAATTAATTAAAAAACTTGAAAGCGAGACAGCAATTGAACTGAAAGTGCTCCCTGGGCAAATGATTTCTTTGTCCGTTGCAAATGAATCTGCCTTTGGACACACTGGAGAGTCAAATCGTTTGCCCTTAGCTAAACAGAAGCTCAATTAATGTAAGCAAATGGAGCTTGAACTGGATGTCCGCTGTCAGAGACACAACGAGCTGTCCAGGAACCACATTGTCAAGTCGAGTACTGGAAGGGTGGGGCAGGGATGGAAGGTATCGCGCTTTTAATTCAAAACGCTGTGGGATACTTCACACTTTATAAAAGGGGAATATATATGTTTAGTCATCTTCATTTGTTAAAGTGCTTCTGATCTTGAACAACTTTTACGAGACGAAACAGAAAATATATGTAAGTATTTGAGGTTATTGTTAAAAAGAGTTTATTATTGTGGTTTAAATCGATTCAGAAAGTTAATTACAAAATAATTAATTAATTAATTATTTACAAAATAATAGTTAATAGTTTCAAAATAAAACACTTTCTTACAACTTATTATCTGGCAACTTTTACAACTTAAAATCGGGCAACGTTTTGATTTTTGCAAGTTCAACTGTCAACTTTATTCGCAAGACGACCGACTGCGACGCTCTTCAGCTCGCAAGGATGCCAAGTTCCTTTTATTGCTGGGGTTGCCAACCTGCATCAGAGTATACCATCTTAAATGTATATTAAGTACATAAATATCATATATAGTATTGCGCTTTTTGACTATTACAAATCAGTTTGATAGTTCTATAATTTTGTTGTAGTTTTTGAACTATTCTACAACTCGTTCCCTCTTAAGTCAGTTTTGAATAGTTATAAATCACATTTCTAGCAGCTCTCTTGCTTATTTTGATGAGCTAAGCCTACGATTCAGCTGATTGGGTGTTACAGGCTTATTTGTAGTTGTGTGGGTGCCAAATATCTTGGATACTTTAGGCTCATTCATTTGGCACCTAATTGAGCGTACAATTAAGTCATTAGAAGCCATAGAACAAGACATTTGCCGAGCAGGGATTCGAGGATTTAATTTGTGTTTAGTGCGGCTTAAATCGATTGGGATTTTGACGGGGTCGGGAAGATACTGAGGCGAAAGCTCGTCAACAATTCGAGGAAGTTCTACGACGAGCGGCGGATTTCAATTGCTGTGGCAAAAGTTTTAATCAAATTAAGTCAAAAGCAAGCCGAAAATGTCACTGACACGAGGTGACATGTGGCATGAGGTGTGGCCGGGAGAGGAAGAGATAGAGGGAGAGAGACACGAAAGTGAGCGAGCCAGAGCGAGAGCGCAAGCTCTGGAGAATGGGAAAAGTTTGTCCTGTCAACTGTCGACAATTGTTGGCGACAACTGACGCTCTGTGGGCAGTCGCAATTGCTATGCGAATACACAATTTGTGTCCTGCCACGCCCCTCTGCAGCACCACCTGCGCTGACAAGCCGCACAAATGCTCGATTAATCGAATTTCGCAGCGTTAATGAAACGAGAATCTTGTCGGATCATGTGGTTTAGGCTGATTTGCCCTGCTCGGTTGGGGCTGCATGTCTTGGCAGCTGCCGCTGCTGGCTAATTGAATCAAAGCAATGTCCTGGCCATGTTCTGCTCGGTGTCGTGGAGCACGCGACGCTTAATTGCAAATTGAGAGCATACTTTTGGGCGTGCCGGCGGCTGTCACAGCCATTCAATATCGCTTTGACCAGACTTTCCGTTATTCCCGCTGTACTTTTGCGCTCTCTGTACTCACCCTGCCGTCCCCGCAGAATCCTTTGACGCGCCCTGCAAGTGCTCAACGGTAAAAACAATTAATATTACAACCTGCAGGCACATTATACGCCAATGCCTGCTCAGCGCGCCCCCTGCACGCGTATCGTCTGCCATTGACAATGCCCGACACAGTCACCCCCCACCATTCTTGGCTCACACACACAGACATACACACAGGTAGCAAGTCAGCCACTTTTTAACTGGTCTTAGCAACCCTTTGGCCACTGCTTTCAGCCAAAATCTGTTCCTGCCTGTTAAGCGCTTTGGACTTACAAAAAATACCTGGCAACAGACAGATACCAAGGAAAGAGAAAAAAGAGGGAGAGGTAGAGAGAGATAGAAACGGGAAGGTGGAAGTTAGTTGGATCTTATTTAAATTCCCAATGCCCTAGGCCCTCGCTTTAATCGGGCTCTTGTTTATCCAACACGCTTGGAATATAATCTAATAAAGGTGAAGTAATTTCGGTGCTAAACCATTTTAATTCCTTTTTAAGTCGTGCCAAAAGAAACCCAAGTATCCGCATTCGCCTAGGAAAATCACAGGATCTCATTTTGAATTACATTATGTGAGAAACGAAACTTCCAAAAAGGGTTTAACTGGCGTGTCTTTACAAGCAAAGTAAATGATAACGCTGTTATATCAAATTAATAATATATAATTGAATAATATGGGAAATAAAGTACACCAGTTATGTGTATGTCATTTGAGCCGGAAGTTGTTTTCTGAGATTGTGAGTGATCTACTATAATTTCATCTAGATTGGATAACTCTTCTTTTCGATTTCATACACAGAAACAATAAGCGTTACTATTTTTATCAAATGTATAAAAGGTTTTCTAAATCAAATTAATTTTAATGAATTTCCTTGGCATATGTGTTTGCATTTGAGTTCGTCAAGAAGTTCAGCAAGAACTCTCGATGCATTTGCTGACCATTTTCTTCGGTTTCGCCAACTAACCAACTTATGTTGTAGCTTGGTGAGAGCTGCATTAGAAGGAGGTGGAAGGAGGTGGTGTCTTGGAAGCTTTTGCATCTCATGCAGCAGACACAAATAATTGACGCTGCTCACTGCGGCAAGTTGAACGTGCAAGTTTTCGGGCCACTTTACAAGAGCGACTGAGAGAGGAGGAGGTAGAGACAGAGAGAGCTGGAGTAAGGGGAGAGAGCCGACAATTGGGCGTTGGCCATATGATATCAATTAAAAATTTGTCTAATTAAATTTGGTAACTTGAAACAATGCCGTTGGGCGTTTGCTCACTTGAACTGTGCAGCGGCAGAAGGCAAGGAGGAAGGGGAGGAAGGGGAGGAGGGGAGGCAGTGGAACAAAAGAAGCTCCCACTCAAAACTAATGAAAGTTGCATAAAGAGGAGTCCGCAAACTGAGCTAAAGTGAGACTCGAGAGTGCCGAGAGTAGCAAGTGGCAAGTGGCAAGTGGCAGCTGCCGTTGGCTTCTTGCGGCGTTTGCCAATTTGTAGTAAATTCTCAGACAACCACGCCCATTGGATGTCAATAACTGCCGAGGTTCGTTGAACAAATACTTATACACTCTGCACATTTGACTATCCCCTCCAGAATCTTGAGGTTCACCAAGAGGAACGACTCAAAAAGGCAAAAAAACAAAGCTCGGACTGCACTTTGGTACCCTTTTGCTTAAGCCAATTAGGCAAACATGCTGCACTTGGGGCACTTGTTCAACACACAAGGCGGTCAGCTCTAGGGTTACAGCTCTAAATGAACCTCGAACTTGCTGAACTGGAGTGTGCGGTCAAGTCTGCCAAGCTAATATAGACAAAGAATGAATCCAATGGAAAAGAAACTAAGAAGTGATTAATTATACATACACATATTGAAGAATCAGTTTAAGATGTATATACCATATATCTATATATGTATATATAATAATAATATAATATATATATATATATATAATGAATTTATAAATTTAAATCACGTATTTTTTACGAAACTTAAATACACTTTCTTAAGAATTCCCAAGGGCCGCGGATCGATTCAATTCTTTTTGATTCTTCTATGAAGAAGATTCACTATGCCTTGTTGCTTATAACGAATACGCATGTCATCAACAGTAACTGTAACTTGGATGGGATATCTAACGGTTCTGCTGGATCACTAACGCATGCGTCCGATTTCAGCGGAACGAAATTGACTCATGTATTATGGATCAATGCGAGTGGAACAATGAATGCAACGCAGCTCTAACGAGTCTATGAAGGCGGCGGGGGGCGTGGCGTTTGCATAAATATTCTCTCAAGAGGCGCATCGATGGGGTTTTTGACTGGCCTGGCCTAAGGCTAAGCAGAACTCGGCTCCATGTTGTGATTTTCATATTTGCGTGCAAACAGGAGGCACAACAACAAGCTTGTAGACTATGCAAGCAGAAGGTGGGGAGGGGAAGGAGGGTATGCCCAAAGCGGAGACGACAATGCGTGGCAGTGGCATCAACTGACTAAGTTGTCTCACGGGGGCAGGCAGCCAGTTGCACATTGACGAGCTGCAGCCACATCAGCGTCGCGTCGCTGGCAATAAACGAACTTTGGCTTTGATTTTGATTTTGTGCAAACTACCAAAAGGCTGACTGACCCCGTTGCCTGCCCTACCCCTGGCGCTGTTCACGGCGCCAGCCAAGTGACCAAAGACAGTTCCCAGGAGAAGACAAGGCACGAAACAAAAACACAACAACTTGGCCAGCAAAATATGCAAATGCCCCACTGGCAGCTCCCATCCGAGATGGAGATGCTGCTGCTGCTGTTGCCGTTTGCGCAGACTAACAACCATATTTGGCCACTCCGCTTGACAGACAACAAAAGCTGACCCGGCAATCCCCGAGTGAACCACCTTACACTACTGCTGCATCCCAGGCACAGCGGGTCTTCAATCCTTTTGGCTGCTCTCGGCCAACTTGTTGTCAACGTGGAGAGGACAACAAAAGTTTGCAGTGGTAGAGCATAATCGAAGGATGCGGGAACTTGAGCATGTGAAGCTAGTTAGATTAGGGAGAGAGACTATGATGCTAAGTGATTTTGATGTAAGGACATTTTTCAACGGGACAAGTCGCTAGAGCTTCATAAAATTAGCTTTTTAAGTGGAACTTAAATAACAATACCTAAATTGAAGCAAATACTTAATAAACTGTATTTCAATCTACAAGATTGTCTGCAACTTTTAAGAAAACATTTCTAGTATGAAGAAATATTGTATAAAGATTTGTTTGTATCGTTTATCAGCATATCTTACATAACAACCTTTTAAAATCCTGCATTGAGCTAAGGCAATACTTTGTCAGATCTATTACAGTAAGATTCAACTAGAAGAGCACTCGGAGTTCGACTTTCCATTTGAGTCATGTCTTTTTAAGCTTTTTTAACCAATTCTTCAGGAAATTCTCTGCGGCATACAATTTTCGCTTATGCAGGACTGTGTGTGTGTGTGTGTGTTTGCTGCGAGTGCCTAACTTGATTTACTACTCAAAACCCACAACTCCATTTAGTCTGTCAATATGTCGATTTGGTCCGCCTCGTTTGCCTCCTTCCCTTTGGCCACTCTTTTTTTTACTACTACCAATCGCATGGTAAACGCGCGTTTTGGTTACAGCACAGTCTACAGCAACAACACAGCAACAACAACAACAACAGCAACAACAACAGCAACAACAACAGAGCAGCAACAACAACGAGAGAACAGTAACAACTTTTGCTTTTCGTTGTGGGTTTGTTGTTCGGTCTCAGTGGCTGTTTGTGTGGTGGTGGTGGTGCTGCCACTGCCGCTGCCTGGCCACAAGACCTATCCCCAGTTGTAGACTCCCCTCCCTTCCCCATGCAAGCTCTCAGCCCACCCCGACCATTCTCGTTTTGTGCGATTTTGTCCGCCTCAGTCGGTTGTGCCAGTCCAGCCATAATTGACTGGCTGTAAAATTCTTGTCATTTTTTGCCATTTGGGTGGCTCGTTTTGTTTCTTTCGTGTGGTTGCGATGTACTGGGCGTGATTTGTGGGCGTAACACTTTGCTGTCTGCTGTCTGCTGTCTGCCAGTTGCTTCGACCAGAAGGAGCTGTCCTTTTGTTGTCTAGCGCAGCGTTTGCTTGCTGGCCAACAACATTCGCCCAGGCTAATGGCTTGAGTTCTGCCCTAAAACAATGTGAACTATTTGCCTTGCAGTTCAGTCAACAGTCAGGAGGGGGAGGGGAGACAAGACTCATTTGTGATTGACATTCTACGTGGTATTCATAAAAAGGCAATGTTGTTATGCTTGCATTGATACTTCCTTTTTATGAGGGGTTTATCTTTTATTATAGATATTCTGAGAAGTTAATAAAAACTATATTGAAATGTTTTTCTTATGTGCATATGTAGATTAAATAAACATATTATATAGTGCATAAGGTTAAATATTTATTTTAAATCAATATTTGAGGGACACTTCCTTAACATTTATCTTATAAAATAATAAATAAATAATACTAAATGTTGATTGTAATAGACTTTATAAAATGTTCATAATAATTTTAAATTACAATGACTATTGGGATGTACATTAACATTGCGAGTATCTTTGTTAATATATTTATGTATATCTATATAGTACATACCCTACAGTGGACTATCAGAGCAGCTTGCAAATACAGCTTGACCCACTGTGCACATTTGCGACAATCAAGGGACATAACTGTTGATCGCTTCATCTCAAGTTGTCAACCAGATACAAGGTTCCCTGTCCAGCGGCCATCAGTCGAAATCAGCATCATGATCATCATCAGCATTGTCATCATCATTGCATCATTGTCTCCACGCAATCATCATCGCCATCAGCAGTAGCAGCAACATTATTAACATTCCGAAGCTGGAACTTGGCTTTTATGAAGCGTGGCTGAAGTTGTTTGGACTGTCACCCCATCGGGGCCGAGTGGCAGCCACATGTCGAGTTGCAAGTTGTCCATTGTGCTGTGCTGTGCTGAGCTGTGCTGTTCTGTTCTGTTCAGTTCTGGCTGGCTGGCTGGCTGTTAGTTTAACGCTCATGGGACAAGCCAAAAATTTGAATAATAATTTTATTTGCCTGAATTTGCATATGTCCTCTCGTTGCTCTCCCCACTGAGTCGCTTTTTTACGCCATTCTCCTCGAGGCTGCCTGCCTGGTGCTGTTTGCTTACAATGTGCTGGGCATTTAAGCCATTTGACTTTTGGCCATCAAGTTGTTAACATGTGTTGACTGTGACTGAGATGGAGTTGACGTCGCCAGGCGGCTGAGGCAGGACAGAGGCAGGGACAGCCAAGTAGTCAAGTGCCGTCGGTTTATTTATTCATGCACTTAGTGAGGCATTCACCGCTACAGACTGTGCTCCCTCCCTGTCCCTACCCACTCCTACTGCAGCTTCAGCTTGATTTCAGTTCGGGCTATTCCATCTGCTAATTGCCCGGCCTGTCTTCTAGCCAATCAAAGTTCAAGTGTTGTAACCGTCTCTTTCGCATTATTTACTCCTTCGGTCCTTCTGTCCGAGTGTCCCCCCGTCCCCCTGTCCCCCTGTCTTCCATTGTCCCACTGTCCCGTTGTCTCTGGTCAAATCAGTGCGTGCCATTGTTGTTTGTCTTTCAACTGTCGTGCCATCAGCCCCTCACTCCCTTATCTACCACTCCCCTTTTGCTCATTGCTGCTCAACCAAATTGAGCGTGTTCTACACCGACTGACTTTACTTTCAATGCCAGCAACTTATCGAGCTCCCTGTCCAACTGTCCCCCTGTCTGTTGTCCGCTGTCCAACACTGTCCGACTACTCACTTGTACAAATTTACACATCCAGACGCTGCAGCAGACCTCATGCAAATGAGTTAGCTCCAGAGAAAGACAACAAGACAGCAAGAGAGGGAGAGGGAGGAGCCTGGGACATTTATTGAAAATGTAAGTGCTAATATTTGGACAACAAAAACCGTAACTTAATTGCAAAAACATGTTTCCAGTTCCGTAATTTGGTTCCTCAATTGAGGTTGAAGTATATTTGCCAAATGTGATTGCCGATGGGTACTCGAAAGTGATGATACTGTCGATTGATTGCAATGGGAAGCACTTTCCCAACTCACCAGACTGTAAGAATATTGAATTACCTTATGGTATATGGATATAGACTTCTATTCTTGCAATTGTATAAGCTTAAAGTTACTTTGACTGCTCGGATCAGAGAATTACTATAGGCTTCTATTCGCCAACAGAGTTGGTTTAATGCAGTTTAAATCTAATGCAGTTTAAATATTTAATATTCTTCTGCAGTTTTCAGCTCTTCATATTTTCCTTTTAGAGGAATCTAATTTCTTTAGCATTTCTTTAAATTATAATTAGACGCCAGAACATTTGTAAGACCTTTGAATGAGACTCTGTATAAGCTAGAAGTCAGAGCGTCCCCTAGTTATCCTGCCAGTGGGAATGTTGCAAAGTGCAAATTAAGCATACGTCAGGTTGGACAAGGGAACGTTCAGCAGGTGCTCGACTTGCTGCTGCTGCTGCTGACTAATGGAATATCATGTGAAGTAGCCTGGGAACATTGTCTGAAAGCATTTGCCAAGTGACATGCAACCAAATTGCAGCTTAAAATTGCAAAGACAACGCAACACAAGAGAGAAAAGAATGAAGAGTGTAGATTGCTGACTGGAGAGAGACTCCACCTTTTAATGGGGAGAGGGTGTGCCGATGTGCAGACGATGCGACGGACGACAGACGGCCAGAATAAGTGTTTGTCTGTCTGGCGCCTGTCGTTCTTTGTTTTGTTCTTTGAGTTTAGAGAGGGTATAATTATTTTGCCAGCGATTATGTATGCCTTCAATAACAATACACTTTATTCTAATCTGAATTGAAGAATATAATTATAAATTGAACTACATTATTCTTCAAATTATATCCATTTAGCCATAAATAGCATAAATAAAATTAGCATAAATAATATCAATATTGTATTCCAAAAGTACTAATAAATCTGCACACTCATGGTCAAATTTATAGGTGTGAACAATAAACAATGAATAAAATTGTTAAACAAAGCTCAAATACATACATATATGTGTGTTGCCTTCTCTATTGCTGGAAAATAATAGAAAAAACAGAAAGATAGACAATGGCTATAAAATAATAAACAGATAAAAATACCATTATGCTTAAAATACTGATCAAAAAAGAAGTAATCAATTTACTTTAATTCGTATACAAATTTAAGAAAGGGTATTCAGAGTAGCGAATGCAAAAGTTGTGCTTGTTCTTTCATGTTTAATATAATTTAGCTCGAGCCAGACTAGCGAGTTCTGTTTCTGGGGGCAGAAGAATGTGGGAATCAGGAAAAGCGACGGGTTCCTTTTTTAATGCAATTAGTGCGCACTGTAAAACATTAGGCGATAGACAAACACACAGATACTAGAACATACACACACAGTCTCACACAGTCACACACATGGAAATGCTGCTCAAAGTCGAATCTGAAGTTGGGGAACTGCGTTGCGCTCCGTTCTGTTCTGTTTTGGCTTTTTTGTCGCTCCGCTCAACGCGTAATTGACGCTGAAAGGCGCTGCAAATGAAGTCAACGCCAAAATGTTGTACAATTTCGGGCAAATGCAATTACTTAATCAGCATTCGAGAGAGAAAGTCGAAAAATGGCCGTGGGTTAAGTCGAGTTAAGCATCCAAAGCGCAGACAGTTACGACAGATTTCGAGAGGGAAGAAAGAGCCTGGAGAAGAAAGGCAAATGCAAATGTTAAAATATATTTATCTCAAGTGGATTTTGGCCATGTCTGAAGATGATTTTCACATGCAGCATGCAGCACGGCACACTCGCATTGACATGCACGTGCATGCTCACGCATGCTGTCTGGGCAGATGATAAAATGTGTTTTGACTAATTGAAAATTTGCATAAAATCAATTTTAATTGAAAATCTTGTTGGCCAGCACAACACACACACACAGACATACACATACAGATACAGAGAACACACAAAAAGAGGGTTAAGTGAACATTCAACTATTCATTCGAAACACTTAACTCATTCACCCGGTCCGGGGAGAGACAACTATTGACACTGGCCTGATGGCCACAAGATGCCCGGCTCAAGATTGCTGCCAACTCGCATGTGTGGTCAAAAGTTAAACATTAAAAATTAAATTACGAAAGTTTTAGTCTGCCTGCTGCTGCTGATTTTCGACAATTTGCAATTAGTGAACTTTACTATTTAATTTATGCACTTGTGTTTGTTTACAAGTTTGTTGTGTGTCAATATTCGAGTAGTTGTAATTAGTAATTTAATGACTGCAATTTGTGTGAGCATTGCAGAGAGAGAGAGAGAGTTGAATGAAAGAGCAGTCTTTGAATGTATACTGCATATTCTAAAAACACTACTGTGGTAAATACTTTTCAGGGCAATTTTAAATTACGTTATCCATGCTTTAAGTGTGCGTAATTTGCATTTGTATCTCACAGATACTTTCGCTTGTTCTGAAATCCATAATTGACCATTTTCACTTTAACCCACACACTTGGCCTGCAAACCAGAACTGTTGGGGCAGTTTCAACAACTTTTTTGCTAGTGCCTGCCACGCCCACTCGCCCATCGAATGGGTTACATGTTCACGTCAAATGGAAAAAGCAACATGAAAATCCTACGCTGACATAGTTCGAAATTGCGTTCTATGTGTGCGGCGAGAGATTGGGCAGCAGCTTAGTTGGGTCGTTTGCAACTGAAATTAGGCAAACTATGAGCACAGCATGAGTGGGAGAGGAATACAGAGAGAGAGAGAAAGAGGGAAAAAGTGGGAGGGGAGCATACAATAGTGTTGCCTGATGTCGGGGGGATTGATATGTGCTCCAATTCCATAGCTTCTAAAGCATTAAAAAGCAATTTTACAGCTTAGTTTTATTGAAACGTTTTTGCCGCCTGTGATGCAGTGAAAGAGAGAGTGAGAGAGAGGACAGAGGGAGGCAGAGGGAGACAGGGACAAAGTACCGAGAACCGGGCTTAGTTTTCAGTAACTGGGATTTGGAATCGACACTTGTAGGTATTTTGTACGCGTGATGTGAGAAAATCCCTAACAGAAACCCCAAAAAAACTGTGCCGAATGTAAAGAAGAACTCTCTGTTTTTAATGGGAAATATATGTTGGCTGTGCCTAGGCTTAAGTCGAGCTAAGTTTCCTGTTAATCTGGCTTACATTTTAGCCAGTGCTTTAAATACTTAAGAGTCTATTAATCTGTACTTATATTATTCCAAACTAATAAATTATTGCCTGAAATATTTTGATTTGCTTAATTAATCAAGTTAAATAAAAGAGAAAGTAAAGAAAGTAAAGATGAAGAAGTTAAGAAGTTATTGCAGTGAATGTTGTTTGTATTGAAATGTGTCCAAGAATAGTTTATAATCTGGCAGAAACACATACATATATGTGGGTGTCAGTCTTCCAAATGTTTGTAACTACTCGAGGCTTTTAGTTCGTTTGGTTGCGTTTGAGATACTTTCAGCACAGCTCTAATGTTGTTGTTTTGCTGCTGGCTGCCTGTCTGGCGTTCCAACTGGATCAACACGGACAGGTGTAAATTACGAAAAGCTTAAGAAAAGCCACTGCAAAGCTCCGTAGCAACTCAAGGAATGGAAAAGGAGGCAGAGGACGGCTGGGGGCAGGAACTGCAGTTGCGTTGGCTTCATTCCATCTCCTCATTGTGTGTTGTGTCGCCGTTGTGCGTTTAATTAATTTGACAACACACTCGCCCAAGTCTGGTAAGGAACACACACACACACAGCTACACACATACACATACACTGAGGCGAGTGCAAATACTGTAGGAGTTGTCCTCATCCTTGTGGCAGGTCGCAGCACTCTATGGCAGCGTCGCTTAATTAATTTGCTGCTGCTGCTGCCGTTGCTGTTGCTGTGTGCACTTAATGCCGGAAGTTGAAGAAATACGGCCGCATTTTGGCTTTATGCTATGGTAAATTTCGGCAACAAGATGAGCTGCAGAGGAAGTCGCCGAGCTCTGCACTTGATCCATGTGTGAGTCCGTGTGCGTGTGCGTGTGTGTGTGTGTGTAAATCAATCAAAATGCTTCCGCTAACGTTGGTTCCACACCCCGCAGCGCAGTTGCCCAAACAATTTATGGCAAATCCGATGCAAATGTTTAAGAAGCTTACGACGCCCAAAATCGTTTACGCATTTTTAACCCATTAGGCATTTCCTTGTGTGTGGGTGTGTGTCTAATATGTGTCTGTGTGAAGGGCCTCAAGGCCAGCTGAAGCTGCTCTCTAGGCGGCAAGTTCGACTCCCTCAGCTGGACGAGGGATGCCGACAAACTCATTAGTAGCCAAAGGCAAGTCATAAATTTGCGACCAGTTCGGCTTACAAACAAAAGTAAGCTCTCCCTCCATCTATCTCTCTCTCTCTTCCATTCTCTCTCACACACTCTCTGCCTCCCTTGACACGTGGGAAATGCTGTTAAGCTCAACTTCCTTCAGCTGTCAGACAGTGCCAAGTGCCGAGTGCCAGTGCAGAGTACTCCATACCGAGTGCTTTGCCAGAAATGAATCTCCTGCAATCCCTTTCGCAAAGCAGAGGAGCCTTGCATCGTTTTAGAATGGAATCGAGGCACAACAGTATTTGGCATGCAACTCATAGAGCGATATATAGGAGTACATATACATATATAGCATATATCTATTGTGGTTTTCATTTAGCAGTTTAAAGTTAATAAGGCTAGAACAAGGTTCGTTTCAAGTTTACCTCGTTAAACTGAAATCTAGTGATACTCTGGCTTATTTTCTCCCTTTAAGCAAAGTAAAACCTCAACTGGCTGCATGCCTGCCCTGCTTATTAATGGTCTGTCCATTATGAAGGGAAACGGAGTCGCTGGCAGGATAACCCACGCATCCTACCTACAGCGTGTCATTGCCAGCATGCATAAAGCATGCATAACTCATCCAGTGCCAAGTCGGAGTCGCAGTCGCCGTCAAATCCCTTCGTCAGTTTGCCATTTCCCCAACCCATTCGCATCAACATCAACAACATCATCAGGCGGCGTTGAAAAATCACTTCAATGCACTAAAATCCTATTAAATCTCTGCACTCAAAGCAGCAGCAGCAACAACAGCAGCCAGACACAACATTAGTCAAGTATTTTTAGCCATTTTTGGCGCACGAAAAATGCAAATAAGTCAGGCCAAGTCACGAAGAGAGAAGGAGAGAGAGAGAGAGAGAGAGAGAGAGAGGGAGAGAGAGAGAGATTTGCAGAGAGATATGGATGGAGGAGGCAATAGAATCGCATTGGTATAAGCATAATGAATGCAATTCGCTGTTGCGTGGCCCTCTGAGTGTTTGAGTATCTGAGTATTGCCACTGTGCACTTTGAGTGTGTGTGTGTATGCGTGTGTGTGTGTAAATGAGCCTGGGCGTCTGTCGGCAGTCGTTTCTGTTGTTCTCGTTGCATTTGCCGAATCCAAAAGCATTCGAAATTTAAAACCCACAAGCAACAACAACAACGACTACGCATAATTTACACACCACATGCAACGGTACGCGTTGGGCGGTGGGAGAGAGCGAGGCATGGTTGGGCATAGTGTGGCGCAGCAACCGCAGCCTGTAAGTGGCATTGCCACAAAGCTTTCCCGATTTCCCGACTTCCTGACTTTTCCTCATGTCTGCGGAAACCTGTCAAATCGTCAGTTGGAAATGTTTTATTTCTTTTCGAATACATCAAAGGCGTTGAAGAAAAGTGCAGGCAAAAGGGAAGAAATCGAGAAAAATGCGTTCGTCATGTTGCAAACCAAACTGTCTTTCTATATCCATTTAGATGGAGTTCTTGTTGTTGCAGTTGTTGCCTTTGTTTCTGTTCTTTGAACGTCATTGATGACTATATCAACTGACAGGTGAAATGAAAGCGAAGTGCAGTCAGAGCAGACCTTGAAGGCATTTCTATATATTGCATATGATATTTATTATTGTCCAATATTAAATTGGTCTATTATTCTAGGTATTTGTGCTTCAAGTTTCTTCAATATTACTGCACAAATGATGTAATTGGCACCTAATAAATCCTTTGTGTAATACAGAAATTATTTTAAACTTTGTATTCAGTTCTATCTTTATCTGTATGCAAATACTTGAATAACAATTGAAACTCGCAAAAGGCTGCCTCAGGAGTTGGTAAATAATTTTACAATCCTAATGAGAATAATTGCTGCAAAGCTCCCAAGGTTTTCCATGAACAATTAGTCTTGCACATGATTCTTGCACAAATAATTTAGATAAATGCCTGAAATTCATTTAGTATTTAGCTCACAATTTTCTTCTGGCCAACACATCCGGCCAGGGCACAACACACAAGCTACAAACACACAAACATACACACACACACACACTCACACGAAGACAACTGAGGCCCTAAGCTGACCCAATTAGCTGGGCTCCAAGGCTGCGTTGCATGCCACTCGACTGCCAGATTACTCACATAACAGTCCACACTCTACGCTCCTGTCGAGCTTTATACTCAGTGCACTCCTCCAGAGCTTCCACTTGGCATCTGTGCGGATTCTTCGTGTACTCACCAAGCGGGTCAAGTGCTTCCGGTATATGTTGTTGTTGTTGCTGGGTGCAAAAATTACATTAAAAATATTTTATTTAATTCTCATGTTTAGGCCACGCCCACTCAAGCTGCTGCTGTTGCTGCTCATGTTACACTTTTAATATTTAATTAAATTCTTTTCTGTTTTTGTTGTTATTTCATTATTGTTGCAACATCTTCATGTGGTTATCTGCTATCTCCTCTTGCCAGCAGCATCGTCGAGAGATGAAGAGAGAGGGGTTGTTGTTGTTGCTCTCGCTGCTCACTTTTGCGGCTGCTGCTCCGCCACGGTGCCACGCCCAGCACATTGCATTAGCTGCAATTAATTAAGTTATACGCTGGGAATTACTTAAGCTCGGTCTGGCTTACAGTAAACAGTTCATAAAAGCGCCACATGTGGCCATAAATAGTTTCCCACATAAGTGGTTGCCAGAAGAGCAGATACCCCTTAATGTGAAGAAGTAGAGGAAATAAGTGTAGCAGCTAAGCAACATAACATTACATACTATATCTGTAAAAAACATCTACATACTCTGTGTATATCTATAAGCAACCATGCTCTGTAACATTAACATTGACATACTCTGTAAATAAGAAACAGAAGAGTAAATCAGTCTTTTTTGGCAACAAGAGAAACGAGACCCACAGAAGTTTACTTCTCAATAATGTATGCCAACATTTATGACCAATAGGCAGTTTGCAGGAGACAGAGGCTTTGGATAAACCTAATTACCATAGAGTATAATTTAAGGTATACTGATAATAAAGATGTAAATAAATAATTACTAATAGGGAAAGTAAATATCATCAGGGCCTAACAATGCATTTGTTCTGTTTAATGCCAAACCAATGAAGACTTTTGATCTTATTATCTCGGGTATCATCACATTAATACAGATAGCATAATATAGCAGATCATTCTTCAAACAATATGTATATGTTCTTAAGCATTCATAGAACATACTATCTTCAAGCAAGCGACGAATCCCATCTCTGATATACCCGCTACCAGCAGTAGTTCTAATAAGTAAGCCAAAGTAAAAAGTGAAGTGTTTAGTACCCTCACTCTACATAGTACTTTAGGTCACTAAGAAATGGGCTCTGCGGGTTTATTTAGTTAATTCATTTAAGATTTCAAATAACACAAATGCCATCTATAGTTTTTACAATAGTTTTCATCTTTCATCATTAATTCTCTCGATCGTTTCCAGATAGATGTCTCGAGTTGCCCTAAACTCTCCACAATTGTTTAGATGCTCGTTCTCTAGCCGTATAAAATTCCAAAGAAAACGACGTGTTATCTCACACAAACCAACTATGGTCGTGCAAGAGTAGGGTGATACATAGTCGTTGTAGATCAAGAATAACTCAAGTATCCAAATAAAACGAATAAATAAATTCGAAACGATGACAAAGTAGTAAAATGACTGCAATAGGGACAATTTAAAAAGTTTTTAATGATAGAAATGGCGTTAATTTACCCAAGGGTAAACGAGATTCTCTCGCAGAAAGATGTTTTCACCTTGCCAAACCTTAAATAGACCAAAGTCGTGTTTAAAGTCCCAGGTTGTGGAGTAGCTCGTTGATATAATCGCGGACAACAGATAAAGCCATATCCACGGATTGTCAAACATATTCACGTATTTATCTGGATACATTAAAAAAAAGATTAATGGGAATAATACAAGCTATACGACTCACAGTTAGTTTGCATGACAATGAATGAGAATATAACAGTTACAATACTGCCGCCGTATTTGAAAGCATTATAGAGATATCCTTCCGATGTGAAATCGGTATCGTGGTATCGTCGCAGACATTGCGCCAAACGGAACCAGGGTGGTAGAATTCTGATTACCAATATGACATAGTCTGGTTCAAAGTTAAACGACTTTATGTTGGCTCTGTAAAAAGCTATATAAAAGCATGTAAGTTGATAATGATCCATTATGCAAAGCACCATTGAGGTGAGTTGATCGGCAATCCAGAAGTCAGGAAAGTTCACTTTGAAAAACGGTGCCGCGAAAATATGTCCTGTTGTACGTATCAACCACAATCTACCCGATGAATTAAAGATCGGCAGTGGGCATAGCAGCAGGCTCAGCGGTACGACAAGACACGCGAGCGGAAAATGCAATTTCTCCTGCACCTCGAACTCATTGTGATGGATGAAGAAGATCATCGATAGGGCGCACGTAAAGCCCAAGCCGCTAGCAACCTGTAAAAAAGTTGTAGCCGGCACGCGTTTACGTAGATTGCCTCCGAAAATGAGCACATGGTTGATGCCCATGTTTTGCCAAACGTGTACATTGACAGTTAGATAAAAAATACAAAGAACACAGGCCATGGGTCCTCTGTAAAGGCGAATAAAGGTCGCAATCAATTCAGTATTCGAGCGATAGTAGATCACTAACATATGGAAAGAATAGAGAAACCTAAGAAGAGAATGCAAATTGCAAAATTAAGTAATAAAACATACGTGAGATAAGGACAATAATAGCGCTGATCGTGAATAGACCCAACATCACGCCCGCTAAGAACACTTGATTCAAGGAAACGGGTCTAACTAGTGGAGGAACTCTCAGCTTTGCCATTGCCCTAGCGCGATTCCCGTCCTCGAGAAAGTATATATAGAGTTCTTCTACCTTGACTATTGCGTTCTTCAGTTCATGCTCCGCTGCGAAGTCTGCTTGTCTCACTTCTTGCTTAAACCATGCGGCGCCATTTGTCGATTTTATATGTTTGTCATACTTCTGACAGATTTTAATGAAACCAGTATAGTTCAGACTTTGAAAGTTTTGCAGCATAATTAGACTCAAGTAGAATTCACTACAGGCAAAGCCCAATTGTCGGGACTTTTTTGAGCGAGGATTGCTATTGGCATTTGCTATGAGTTCATCTTCTATAGCCAGGAGCTTTCGACGTGCTTCGGCCATTTTCTGAGCATAGAAGTTATCGACACGACTGAGTTCCTGACCACATATGGCAAAGAACAGTCGCTGAAACTCCATTTGATATTCTTCAATGTCCTCGAAATCTAAAGGCGTATTTTGAACGCTTTTATGAATCAAGTCTTTAAGGTACTGAAAAAGAATAAACAAATAAATAAACAAGTCAAAAGCTACATACGACTCTGCCCGAATGTAATATACTCACTACCCAACTGACCAATTCGATTTACTAAATATATAACTTCTGTGCTTTGCGTACTTTGTGCTGCATACTTTGCAAGGAAATCAGGCGTGGCCAAAATCTAAAACTTACTAGATCTGAATGCAATATTTGGACATTTTTTTGTCGTGTCTTCGTATAGTTCTAAGGCCTAGATTTTCATACGGACGGACAGACTGACAGACGAATATGGTTATATAAACTCGACTGTTGATGCTAATTAGGAATATATATAGTTTGAGGAGTCTGTCACTCCTCCGTCTGCCTGTTACATACATTTTCGGTTGTCTCAAAGTTATAATACCATTTCACCCTATGGGTGGTGGGTATAAAAGCAATCTATTTCAATTTCACTAACCTTGTATCTTATATATTGTTGGCGCCATTCCCAAGTTAAATGACTCTCAAATATATCCCCGAATTTCATTGTTCCACACCTTCTGTAAATACTTAAATTCGTTGAATGTAATTGAATTTATTTTTTCTATCAGATTAATTTGAAGTTAAAATGAAAGTACATTTTCGATTTTTCTACATAAATCTGCTACTGTGTTCAGTTTAAAAGTTCATGCGGTCCAAGTTTCCACTTTTTGTGCGGTTCCACAGGTCAGACCCTTAGTTTACTTCCAAACATATGTTATTTTTTAATATACATATTAATACATAAACTCGAATATGTTATTACATATTATTAAAAACATATTTGCATTTCCTACTAACCTCAAACACGCCGCATTATTCACGTTCCTGAAAACTTCCCCTTCCTTTGACAACAGGAAAACCCCAAAAAGGATGCCCCATTGCAAATGGATAAGCCAAAGCCGCATTCCAATCCCAGTTGCAGTCGTAGTTGTAGCTGCAGTCTGCTGTGCGCACTAAATCCTTATCCTCCTCATCCTCTTCCCTGGCTCTCAGCTAAATCTGCCATTGTCACACAGGCAGAGCAAATGTCAATTGTGTGCGCCTTGCCGAGTTCGAGTGCCGGATGGGGACGAAGAAGAGGAACAAAACCCGAACACATTCAACAAATTGCATGTCAACAACTCGCGCTAGGTATTATCCCTAGCGGGCGAGGCCCTATGCCAATCTATGCGGGATTACCAATGACAAAAACAAGGTAAAATCTATAGGAAATTGAAATAATACAGAGATTGTTTTGCTATTTGTATTCGAATTGCCTGCGGGCAAGTGGAAACTAATAATCAGCATCGAATTTGTTCACTTCCATTGCAAATCAATCGAGCTTGTAATTCGCAGGGTGGAAATCGAGTTCGGCGCACTCAGGTGCGTTCGCTCACCCACGCAGCCCGTTCGCAGGCTGAAATGGTTGTTGTTGTTGCTGCTGATATTATTATTTTTTTATGGCCACGGTTTTATGAGCTGTCCAAAGCGGCATTGTCAACAAGGTGCATTCATAAATTAGTTCGAATCGGTCGACCCGTTTCGAGTTTGCTCGAGTTTTGGCGCCCGTTCTAATTGTTATCTTGCTGTAGGTTTATCGTCTGGCAAGTCGTCTTCTTCCTTTACTTGTTCGTTTACCTCTTGAACCTAATTAAGTTTCCACGGAGAGAAAAAACTCACTGGTCACTGGCTTTACGTTTTTACGTTTTTATTGCCTTATTTACGACTTTCGCTCTGAGCGCATTGTGTGAATTTTGTTGAGTTTCTTTTAATGCTTCTTAATTCTAATTACCACACGCTCGATTCTTCATCTTTGTCTGCCAACTGCCCACAACTCGCATAGTTCTTCATTTCAAAAGTACCCATTATGTGGCCATAAAAGGGGTATGCCTGGTTTCTCAGATGTCAATAGCTTTGGCCGATATAGATTGTGGATATTGTTGTGAAGAATTTCAATGATATAGATAGTGGATATTGTTGTGAAGAATTTCAATGAAATTCTTTATTCACATTCTAAAATTGAAAAATTAGTTTCTTGAGGAAAAAACCTTATCAACTACACTACACGGTATCTATGCGCCAGTTCGTCTATCTCATTTGATGGTTCTCTCTACCAATTTTTGGTTTACGACTCTTTACGACTTACATTTTAATGGCGCTGCTAACGGTCCGTGAGTGGTTAAAATTCTCCCATCTGGCAACTGAACAAAATGCAATTCGAGCATCATTAAATATAAAGTTAGCTGCACTAATTTGCTTTCTTAATATTATTTCGGACACCTGAAAAGAAAAGAAACAGCAGAAGAACTGACAATGAATCTAACGTTAAACTAACGAGTATCATGTGTATAGTCTAGGCGAGGGGGCTTCGAAAAGCAGCCAGATACATTGTTAAAGAGCAATTTTACGCTTCACTTCGATTTCTTACAGTCGATTTCTACTGTTAAACGGTCTTGCTGGGCTTCTTACACATGTTTTAAGGCCAGAACCGATTGAGGTCAAGTTCTTAATTGGAAATTAAGTAATTTTCAACAAATTCCCAAATATTTCTCGGCTAATTTAGACGTTGTATATCCCGCAGTTTAATGAAGTGTTGTTGTCTCTTATTCTTTCTCCCTCTCTCGTTCGCTCTAGCAATGCAACAACAAATGCAGCTGGAAGCATAAACAATTTGTCAACGTTTATTTCTGGCATAATTTGCATTTTATGAGCCTGCAAAATGCCAAAAGCCAGTGGAAATTTCGAGAGCCAAAGCTGCTTAGCAGGGCAACCCCACGGGAAGCTGAATGCGAAGGGTGGGTAAGGGGAGCACAGCTAAACCATGTAACTGTCATGTAACTAGACGTGTGTGTGTGTGTGAATGCTATTGTCATTTAGTCGAGAGTTGCTTAATTACAATGCTGCCTGTGGTTGAAGGATGCAACAGTTGCCCCTGTTGTTTTCCTCGTGCTGTCAGTGGGGAGAGGAGATCAACGTGTGGGGGGGGGTGTGTAACGAATGCTCTCAAGCAGAAAATTGTGCAAACAACGTGAAGTTGGCTGCACATTTCGAGCATTTGGGCATCATCATCGTCAGTCGCAACGTGAATAAGTAAAAGCGTATTTAGAATAACATCAAAAGCTAAATACCGCAGCGCATATGCAGATCCTTCGCCCTTAGCGACTTTTATCCGGCTAAAAACAACTGGTTAGCTGCAGAGTGAGAGAGAGCGAACGAGTGCACACTATGTATTTGATGAGTGGCGCCCTCTGGCGTGTGCTGCGTAAAAAGCTAATCACATTTAGCACTCAGTTGATAAGGCGTAATAAATCAGCTTCAAGTGTTGGAAAATGTTCGCACCTACAGTGCACTGCACACAGTGTTAGTCACGAGAATTAGCCAAGAGTCACATGCAGCTCCATAAATAATTGTCCAAAGCTCTCCAGATTAGCTTCATGCACGCAGTTGTCATGGAAAGTTTTGTGGCAACTAATTGCTGGCCCATTAAATGGGGTTTCTGGGGCAAGAACGGTTGCAAGCATCAGCTTAAAAGCTAATTTAACAGTTACTGCCAACTGTAGAGGAAGTATCAGTGTTTAAACTGATTGTACGCAGATTCTTTTGATATGTTCTGATGAATATTATTTCTGAATTAGTGTGGGAAATCAGAATCGCAATCTTTACTTCTACTTTACAGGCTTAACTTGATAAATGGTGCTATGGCGATAAATACAGACATATGTTATACCCCCATGCTGTCCATGCCTTACACTGAGTTCTTATCACAGTTCAACACATTTTTTCTGGTGCTTGCCTGCTGGAGCCGAGATAAAGCCAAGAGTGCAGCCGAAATTGATGCTGACGTTGGTCAACTTATTGAGTGAGGGTCTGCCTATCGCAGAGATCTCAACACACTCCGTTCCTCCTCATTCAGCTCCTTCGCAGTCCCCTTTTCACTACGGGCACATGTCATGTCATGTGCTATCGTGATTTTTACGCCCATGTCGCCTCGAAGTATGCATTAAAAATGTGCCTGTCGCTGATGTGTTTTCAGGCACACACACACACACGCACACCCATGCATTGCGAAGCAAGAAGCAAACAAACAAACAAATATCCTGTCGCTGCACGCACTTATCCTGCATCTGACACTTAACACTTGAGCGCCCGTCCCGAGTTCCATTAATGCAGCACTGAAAGAGAGAGAGAGAGACAGAGTGGGATAGAGAGTGCGTACGAGGAGGAAAGAGGAGGAGATGCGTGCGAGCGTCCTCAGTGCAATATGCTTATCGCTTCCACAACAACAATTATGGTCTATTATTGCTTCGGAAATGCATTTCCCATCTCCTCTTCCCTTCTTACTCTCCTTCATTTACCTCCCCCTGCCCGCTGCTAAACTTTGCTTTTCTTTTTTGGTATATAGTAATTCACCCTGCGTAGATTTTTGATTTGTGATTTTGTGCATTCGATTTCATTTGAGTGGACAATCGAATTATTACGCCTGACATTCTGCACTCCCCTCCCTTTTGGGGTTTCCTTTCCCGCTCAGTTCCTTTCTTCTTTTTTATGGACCGCCGCTGCTCATTTGTTGCGGACACGTTTTCCTGCGCCGTGTGGGAAACGTGAAAAATCTTTCGAGTGTAAATTAAAGTGCGATTCCCAATGCGCGCTCACAGCACGTTTGACAGGAGACGGCGGCGACAGTCTGCAGTCGGCACGGCAAATAAAACTGCGGAAATTCAAAAATATATAATATAATAAAAGATGCAAGGCAAAGAGTCCATTGCTGACCTCGAAATACTCTTACTATTATCCAATTGAGTAAAAAGCTACTTAATGCTTATATGATTACAATAATTCTTTCTATAAATCGAAATATATATCGATAGCAAGTTCTGCAATATATTCCAACTTCTTTTTATTCTATTCCACATAATCACTATCTTACATCGGTAGTTGCATCCCCTTTACTAAATCCATAACAAATTCCGACTACCCTTTGTAAGGGTAACCTTCCTTTACTCGTTGTGCGCTAGGATGATCCAGGGACAACATATTTCTGCCCGCGACGCCGTTGAGTGGCAACTTCCTCTGCGCATTATTTGTGGCACATTGTCGTCGACTTCAGACTCTCTCTCTCTCTCATCATCTTTATCGTCGTGTCTTCATCTTCATCATCATCATCATCGTCATTGGCAGCGCTGTTGTCCTCGGCGCGTGTGCGCGAGGTTTATTATTTTGATATTTCCTGAGATATTCCTAAGCCCATTTCCAGTTTGTTGTTAGCTCGTCTCGCAGCAGTCTATGGCGAAAAAGAGTTTGTCCGTCTTGGAGTTTTATTGTGTACGACCGTAAGTTGAATTTAATGGAGTACAGGAAGTGACTGCTGCCAGTCGAATTGACTTTAAATGGCAACTAGAACATTAAAATATAATGGAGAGATGAATAGTTATTTATTAACTCCTTCCCGTAGGGTTTCGATAACAAAATTTACTAGAATTAAAATATTTATTAAACAGAGTTTTTGGATGTCAGAATGTAAAGAAATGAATACTTTAAGAACAGTATTTGATAAGGGATGGGTGACTTGCCACTTTCATTTATCACAATTTGCCAATTTACGTACCCCATGTTATACCATCGTCATGATCAGATCATGATAATAAGAACTCATTTATCAAGTATTAACAGATACAAAAAATTATGCTCATTCAGTTTACTTAATTTCCCTTATTTTATTCATATATTTTTTCTGAATTTAAAGCTGATTCTTGTGCTAAACTGATATGGGGTTCCATTTCCGAGAGTGGGACATGTAGTTTAAGGTTTAATGCTAATTTCTTGCACAAGCCTAAGTCCCGCGACGTCGGCTTAGTGACGATTGCACAATGAACGGACACAATTGTCGACTTTGTCGATGCATTCAGACTCTGTTTACATGTGAGTGTCGGACGAGTGTCGGTTCGAGTGTCTGTACGAGTGTGTGTGTGCTCGAGAGCAGGTCTTAGAAATCGAATTCTACGTAGAGAGTGCCTTCGTTGCTGTTGTTGTTATTGTTGCTGGTGTTGTTTGCTCAGCGTCGCGCGTCGCTTGCTTGTTGTTGGTTCATTTCTCTTCTCTCTTCGGGGTTTTCGGAAAAGGTGCAAGGGATTTTGTGAATTTGGAGTTGTGTTTTCTCTGGATTTGTTTGTTTGCTGGCAGCAGGTCATGCGGCTCGTGGAGTTCCCAGCAGCATCCAAGCAGAGAAGCGAGAATTGAGACTGGGACTGAGATCGGCATTGGGATCGGGATTTGGGATTGGGCTCAGATAGGGAGAGTGCGGCTTTGTTTGTCCTCGCTTCCTGGCGGGTTTTATGCGTTTGCTGTAATCAAATAACAAATGATCATAAAAAATCGTCGTCGGCGTTGCGTCTTCAGTGCGTCGTTGTTATTGTTGTTGTTGTTTTTATTTTAATGCCCCAAGCGGCGCGCTTGCACTTCAAAGAGCGAGATCCGCCGATCCTTTCGCTGACCAAGCAGAGCTCGTTAGTTTGGTTTTGGTTTTTGGTTTACTTGTCGATTCCATTCGATTCATTTCGTTTCTTTGCGTGTTTTACTTTCGTTACTCCACGCTTTGTTTTGTTCTTGTTTTAGATCTACAAATTGTTGCATCTTCTTGTTAACGTGCTGTCGTTCATTGCCTTTAATGAGCTAAGAAACACACACACTCTAACACACAATCGTAGCCCGTTCCGGGGGGTTAGCAATTGCCATGTTCCATATAATAAATCAATAATTAAATATTATAAACGTGTGAAAATCCTTTGGCCGCGTAAACAAAGCCCCGCTCTCACAATATTTTCCCAATTTCCCAATAGCGCGTAACAACAACAAGCACCAGGAATGGTGTGCACGAAGAAGGGTGGCGGGAGGCACAGTGGTTGCTGCTTGCTCCAGGGTTGCCTTTCTGCCTCAACTAGTTGCAGTTGCCGCTGTCGTTGTCTCTGCCTTAATGGCCTCATTAATGCGCAAGTCGAAAGCAAACGATGATTGCATTTTCATGCACACACACAAACCTCCGCCCCCCTCTCACTCTTCCCACTTTCTGCTCCCTCCTCCATTTCCCATTTATCAACTCTCATTTCGCAATTCTCATTTGCCGTTTCGGAAATTTGCGATTTTGAATTTTGATTAGAGATTAAATTGTCTCTGGCGATTAGCATCAAATCCGAAGCTGCCGCTGCCGAAGCTGGAGCATTGCGCAAACAAGCGTATGTTTGCATTAGCGACGAAAGTGCAGCACCCGCCCCAGGCCTGTCCAGTGTTCCTCTCCCCTCACCCCACCCGGCAGGAGCGAGTCCATGCAGCGACCCACCACCATCGAACGAATCGAGCGGCCGACGGCGCACTTCGTGCATCGTTTCATTTGCTTTGTGCTCATTAATTTTGCGGTTGAATTTTCCATCTATGATGCGCTACATCAATACAAATGGGGCATATCGAATGAGGCTTAAAGAGTAACACGAGCGAGGTGTAGGTGATTTTGGACTAAGTTTATAGGGTTACTGTGCAACACTAATGAATTAAACTTAAGTGTTCTTTACTTTTTCTATTGTTTAAGTGGCATATTTGATGTAGATGGCATATTTATTTCTTCATGAATCTCTTCTGTATAGTAAATTATACATAAAAGGCACTTATAAATAAACAATATATATTATAATAATATATATATTTATATATATATATATATATTGTATGTTATATAATAGTTTATAGCTTATTTGTTCTTGTACTTTCGTTTGCTCTTAATTAAGTTTACAATTGTTTTAAATATTATATATATTAAAAAATTAAACAATATTATACATTATACAGAAATTATGCTTAAATATGATATTGTATTTGGTTTTTGAAGTCTTAGTGTTTTTATAATAGTTTCACAGGTTAGCCCTTTATTTTGCAACTGCTTTATCATGAGCCTTTACTCCATTCATTAACTACTTCCCCATTTCCGTTAACTACTTGCCCCAAGTAGCGCATTAGTTAAGTCCCCTAGACCCGAAATATTTTCAGCAATTATCCCCTGCCTGGTGTCATCACGCATCACTTAGTCGAGCTAAGCCTGAAGTTGCAGATAAACGCTCGTGCCGGACTTATGAATATAATCCCTAAATTATTGCAATAACAACAACTCTGACGCAACGGTGCAAATAAAAACCGAACTATTATGTGTGAATAAGCCGCCCCTTTGCGGTGCCCTGGCAACCCTACGCTCTGGGCTGGCGTGCGACAACTGCAATTACGATGTACGCGCTGCGAGTCTGCAATTATGCGAGAGATCTCACTTTCTCGCTTTCGCTTGGACGAGTGATTAGCTTTTTGGATGCGAAAGGGAATTGATGTCATTATACTTTATTCTCGCACAGGACTCGCTGTCGTCCATTTAATTGATGTGGCAACGCCCGTAGTCTCTGTGTTCTCCGCTCTCTGGTAATAGGGGTTCCTGGTCACAATTATGGGGCAATTAAACGAGCTTAGTGCAAAATGTTTTTTATAGAAAAATTATGCAAATTGTCACAGAGTGAAAACGAAAACCAAAATGAAAATTGCAGATGGGAGGAGCAGGAGAGAGAAGAGCGGGATTGGGTGGGGAAGGGAGTAGGGTAAAGGATGCGTGACAAGGCCAATTGTCAATCAATATGTGAGTGCCGTGCTCGACTGTCAATCAGCATTAAACATCAATGGGAGATTGCAAAATAGGGGGGAAAAACAAAGTGAAATTTGTTGTTGTTTCAGGCCGAAGGACATTTTGTGTGACAAAATTGTGCAAGCGAATGTCGGCGAACGGGAGAGCAGCAGAAAGGCAGCAGAACGACAGGCCCCCGAGCAAGGATTATGAGCGTAAATTAACCCTTATTGCCGAAAATATGCGACAGCTGATTGACAGACAAATGACAGGGCACATAAAGTGTACACACACACACACACACATAGACTGACTGACTGACACTCTCGCAATGTATTCAAGCAGCTTCGTCGCCAAACTGTACCTACATTCTTCGAGCTGTGAGCAACGAGGCTGGCATTTGATTTGATTGAATTTGATGTACATGTGTTCAACATGACACTTAGCTGCGGCTTTGCGCTGTTTAGACTTTACACTGCCGGCGAAGAAGGCAGACGAACAAGAGAACCCAAAGATGGAATGCGTGCATAGATCACAATCGAGACTGACAGTTCGAAATACCGTTTGAAGCTAAGACTTTTGCCACGATATGCTACTCTTAATAAGTGAAATGGGATTATAACGCTATGGGAAATTCATCCTAATAAAGGTTGGAAAGATGAGATACGTTTATTGATTCCATTCCTAATACATTAAAATAATAAGTGTATAACATACCTGAGATCAATATTTTATCTCTCTTGTACTCCTCATGTTTGCTTATATCTTTGTTAATATACTAGCTTTGTGAAAGTGTATGATACAGGCAGAAGATAGCGTGGCAGATCATATAAAGTATATATATTCTGGCTTATCTATGCACCTAGAGCAATATCTTGATTTCCCATTTTGTTACCTCAGCTGCAACTTCCTTATCCATCTCAATCTTCCTCATGCATCCCATAAATCCCTCAAGTAAATCTGATCTTTATTTCATGAAACTTTTCTCAATATTGCAACTTTCACGGTTGATATTAAAACAAATATTGGGCTCGCATCTCAAAGCGATTAACACGTTCCTAATGAAGTGTTTTATTTTCTACAGAATATTAAAAGACGTCTAATCAGCGCCAACTTAAAATACAAATTTGAGATAACTTTAGTGACCAACATACGACTAGAAAGAGTTGTTCCACGCTCCCTCAGTGAGAAATTTGTTAAACACCGAAAACGAGAAACTCTAAAGCAACACACACAGTAATGAAGACATTAGATCTGGCAGAGATAGCAAGAAGATTGTGAAAGAGCGAAGAAAGGCAATAAGATAAGCGTCAAACAATGGTGTCGCATTTGGGGCCCACAAAATGTTTTATCGAGGTGCTGGATGCGTCTTTAAAGAATGAATACATGATGGGGTAGATTTACATAACATTCTCATTGATTGCCGGTGCTTGGCAGCCGAAACTTATCAGCAGCTAATCAGCAGCATGCGGCCAAAGTCAATTTGAGAGCTCAGCACCTCGTTTCGGGTAGCAGCCTCTGCTACCTCTGCAGTCGCTGCACCGAGATGCATTTTCACGGGCTTTGTTTGGATTTCAAACAGGTGAAAAGCGGCCTGCCAGCGGGTGGGGGTCAGCTGATGAGGCTGGGGTAGAGCAGAGACAACATGCTGTGAGCCGCGACCTGACTGCGTCGTTGTGTGTGAAATGAAAAGCAGCTTTTAATTAAGCGAGCTACATGGAACGAACTGAAATCGTAATGTGCAGGTGTCCAGCTGGGGTTGGAGTTGAAGCGTGGGGACCAATGCGAAGGCGGAGGGACTGTAGCTTTGTCTGGGCATATTAGTCGTGTCGTGATTTGGGCCAACACCTACGGTTCACAGCTCGTTTCGAGCTCTGTGAATATCATAATTTCAGCCATTTGGTTGCGTCATTTCGAACTGACTTCTTATAAATAGCTCAATTATGCAGCTAATAATATCGATAATTCCCAGACGATCCCGAGCCTGGGACGACGCCCACGTCAACATCTTATACTTGATTCTATTCTGAGCTGCTTTCTTGAATTGCATTGCTACAAAGCTGCTTAAAATGCAAATGAAGTGTCTGATTGGTTCTGGTCGCCGGCTTAGGATGCGGCTTAGGCACGGCCCCTGCAATTATGCGCTCAAGCCGTGGGCACTCAAGTCTCTGCTGTTTTTGGCCAAGCTGAGCCACTAATTAGACCATAGTGCGCCTTCAAATACCAACTACCTGCTGCCACTGGGCCTGCTTCTTTTTGTATCTTTGTATCTGTGTTCTACCTGCACCTCATTCCTTAATCCTCTTCTCTACCTTTGCGTTGATTATTTTTGCAATATTTCCATGAATTTCCTAGTTAATTTGCGCCTTGCTGTTTATTAGATTTACTTATCTCTCTCTCTATCTCTCTTTCTCTCTCAGTTGCTTACTCCCACTTTCCCATTCAGTCTCTTTCTCTTTCTTCGTTTCCCTAACAATGACTTGGCAAATTTTCATGCTGTTTGCTTTGCTTCCGGCGCCGTGAGTTGGTCCTTGAATAACTCAAGATGAACAACGAGTCCTAAGGTTATAAATATATCCATGGCGACTGAGATGGTTCGCAATTCATTGATATTAGTCTAAGGTATTAAGAATATATATATTTATAGATACCGAAATATGCAGCTTCAATTCCAATTTTATCTTTTAACGATCTTCGACTTATTCTTATTTATATTTAACACATTTAACTCGTTCTAGATTATTTAATATTCTATTGTGTTACTTTATGAAAATGTACCGTGAATTATAAAAAAATAAAACAATTTCATTTCATTATGATAACTTTAACCGAATGTAAAATATTTTCCCATCACTAACAAGTTTTTTTCACTTTCGCATTTTTCTTCCTCTATCTCTGCCTCTCCCTCTCTCTTTAGCACTCTCTAAGGATATTTTGCAATATTTACCTTCACAAGTATTCTATAATTAAACGTCAATGGAACCTTTCCCCGGGCGCAGTCGCCGTGCGTAAATTGATATTCCTGTCATTGCCATAATGATTTCAGCTTCCGTGGAGAGCGCTGTGCATCCGCTGTCTGCGGTTTGCCACTTGCGCCGTATTCACAGGATATTAAATTAAGGAATGCGAGCATTTTTACAGAGATTACACCGCAACGCAGACGGGCCCGGACATTGATAGGAGCCGGCATTTAATTGAGTTATTAGACGATCCCCGATGCGGAACAAAGACGACAACATAAATTAAAAATGTGTAGAAAAGGTAAAAGAAGCGTTGATGAGGATGAGGTACATCAATGATTTCATAGAACATTTGTGAAACACATGTTATAGAAAATAAAGAGAAAACGCGCAGGCAGCGAGGGACCTTGGCTGGACAAGGCGGCGCAAGACAACAAAGGACCCTGAGGACAGCAGGCGGCATCAGCGGCACGACTGAGGATGTGGATGAGGACGAGGCTGAGGATGAAGTTGTGGCTGTCAACAGGATATGCCTGGGTGCATTGAGCATTTCACACCTACAAAAGACAACAAGAAAAAACATCGACGAAGAGGCACCCCCTCAGTGCCTCAGTGCCGGATCTGAGTATCAGCTGCCGACACTGAGATACCGGGGCGATTATGGGCGAGTCCTTTGCGCTGTGGCTGGCTCGAAAAAATAAAGAAAGGAGAAGAAGAAAAAAACGAAGAAAAGCAGCAGATGAAAGAGCAGAATGTGACCACAAATGCCACAAAAAGGAAAGTAGGAGTTGACAAACAAATGAAAATCGGGAATCCGGCAAGACATGATTGATGGCATTGATTGGCCAGAAGCCAAGCCCAAGTCAAAGATGCAGTTTCGCTTTAAAAAGGATTCAAAAGTCGAGTCTGGTAGTCAATTGCCGTTATGATTGATAAGTCTCGACACGGGTCGCCTCGGTTCGGAGGAGGTGTGAACAGCAGCAGAAGCAGCGGCAGTCAAGCAATGTGCTGCAACGCCTCCTCTGGGTAAGGCTTGCCCCCGTCCACGGGGCAGCTCATTTGGTACGTGATTCGACCGCAACTTTGTTGTGCATTTCTCTGGAACATTTGCTGCTGCAGCCGGGCAACAATTGGAGCGAAAGAAACTAATTAAATTGATGGAATTAGACAAAAGGCCCACAACGGACACCGGCCTCAGTCCCAAGCACAATCTCCTTGCTACTTCTCTACCCATTTCCCAATCCAATTCCCCTTGGACAGAGGATATTACTTATCATTCTGACCGAGTATCGAGTGCCAGCTCAGCTCACTGACGGCTGAGCTACAATTTAGTTCTCTGCTTGATGGATGTTAAAGATCTCTCGAGATCTTAAGGGATTTGCTCGAAGACAAAGATGTATCGATTTGCTGACAGATTGCTGACCATCTCATCAAGTATGATCGATTTGTATATATATATTGTATATTTGTATTTGTTCTTCCAGAGTATTTCTTTGGATTTTGTCTAATTCGTTATTTGACTTTATTTCAATTGGGAATATATCGATGGATAGATAGTACATGCATATATAAGTATATAATGAAATCAAAGAGCATCCCTGCTTTGGCTGGCGAATGTTGACTCTGAACAAATATGCTGCACATGCCATTGCTATGTTTGGTTTCAATTTGGAATACTTATAAGCGACTCACACATGGAGCACATATAGATATATATTAAATTAATTACAATACGAATTGCGAATGGATAATGAAATTCTGTGGTCATTATCAGACATGCCGAGCATGTACAAAATGAGCCGCAAATGTGGCCAATGTAACGAAACAAAGTAGCCAGCGAGGCAGATGATGAACAATGCCAACGTTGCCGGGGCAGCAGGCATATGACGGTGGGGGGAGGGGACGAGCAAGGATACATAGCGCATAAATCAATGGAGCATGTAGCGGCCAAAACTGGACAGGAAGGATACTCCAGCGACCCAACAGATGCGAGCATGTGAGTTGAATTGAAAATGAGTGAGGCCAGAGTGGAGAATCAGGACACGAAGGCACTGCACTGCTCGCCTTCAAGAAGTCTTTAGTGGCGCGTAAAGACAAAACGGGATGACGGTCAACCCTCCTGGAGCAGAAAGGTAACCTCACCGGATTTACTTTCCGCCTTTGTCGCGCTGCCGGACATCTTAAGGACTTAACTTACTTTAGCTGGCAGCAGCAGCATCTAGAAATGAAATAGAAATGAAAGCGAAGCAATAGATTTTTCATGTTTGGGATTTGTGTGTGTCCCACAAGTCATGTGCCTTCGTCTCCGTGTGTGTCTGTGTGTGTGAGTCTAGTGCAGTTGACATTTAATATGGCATTATCCCTGCGCCGCTGAGTTATAAATAATGTTACGTTCTGCCATTAAAAACATAAAAAACTGAAGGAAAGCCAAGGACTCTCATGACGTTGGGTTTGCAAGGGGTTGCGTCTCCCTCCTTATCGAAGTTGGTCAGTTGCGAGGGGTAAAAACAGAGGGAAAAGCAATTTTGTTGCAAGTATTACAAATATCGATGCCAGAGGTATGGTTCAGGAGGGGGAGCCGGGGAGACGGGGCTACAACACATTTTAAACGTGAAATACACTCGCATCAGTAGAGAAACATATTTTGAATGTCCTGCTTGGGTAGTTAAGTGGAAATGGAATGGAATCGAATGGGGATGGATGGATTCATGTGGTCGGGGTAAGCGGTGGTTGGCCACGACCAATAAAGATTAGACTTGTACTGGCCGAGACAAGCCCATTTCTTATTATGTATTATTTATGCTCCAAACTGAGTCTTTTATTTGATTCTTAGCAATGCTTGACATCAACTAAAGCAAACTAAATAAGAATAATATTGAATTGAAACAATATTCACTTAGTGTGTTTGATTTATTAAGATGAACAGGAAACTATTGTAGAAAACACTTTTTAAGCAATATAAAGTATGTTCTTGTTTTGATATATGAACACTGTTTAATTTGTGAATAAAATCAGAAAACTTTCGTAGAATTTGTGGTCTAGACATTCAACAGGTATGACATATACATATGTTCAACTATTTATATAATGCATTATAGTCTCGTCATGTGCATTAATATATAGGGTATGTATGAACATATACTATAAACTAAGCATATTAATTCATGGGATACTTTTCAGTGTTGCCACCTCACACGTCAGAGAAATATGATGCCGAAGGCGTGCTATGACGTCTGCTAGTGTTGTATAATGTCAGACCCACGTTGTCGGTGCCACTGTGAAAATGAATTTCATATGCTTTGATTTATATTTATGCGCTTGTTAGCTGGAGCATTTAAAAGTCACGACTCTCCCGAAGATTTACGATTGTTAAGGACAGAAATAGCAGAAGGGAATCCAAATTCGAATCCCAATACGAAACGGAGTCCTGAGTGCCTCAAACTAGTTACAATCACAAGTGTTAGACTGGCTGTGTGTTTGTGTGTTAGTGTAGATAATGTGCATGGTAATCAGCGTGTGATGGTCCACGAGAACTGGCTGCCCACACAACGCTGCTAATGAGCTGCGCCTCCGTCCCTGCCCCTGGCCCTGCTCCCTCTGCAGGCAACACGCTCTGGCAGTGACAGGATGTCTCCTATCCAATTGCCAGTCGTGCTGACATTTTAAATATAAACACGACGTCGTTGTCGCTGGCGTTCAATTTCCAGCCGTCGCTCCAGTTCGTCCAGTCCGGCCCAGACTTGTCTGCGACCTTGGCGCGTTGAAACAACGCATCGCATTTGACAGTTGACACTTTGACGCCTGCGAGAGACGCGCATAAAATTATATGTACAGGCTGGGGGAATCAAGTGTCTGGCACTTGGTGACGCCAGGACGACAGGATGCGTATGAATCTAGGTCTGGTTCTGCTTGTCTCAGTCCCTTCTTTTTTGGGTGTTGTGTTGCACTCTCATTAGGAAGTGACAACAGCCGCAACAACGAGAACGACAACGACAGCGACAACGACAATGACTTGTGATTAGTAGCAGTGTGTGTCTCCTGCGGGAGTCCTTATAGAGCCATCACAACAATAACAACAACAAGGGCAACAAGACAGCTGCAAGTAGCCAAGCCAAACAGCTGCCCTTGTCCAGTGAAGATTAAGCTGTGCTATCACCAGTGCAGGATATCCCTAGGTCCGGGCATAATCCGAAATCAAAGCGGCGTAACTAAAGCTCAAGGCACACACTATCACACACACAGACACATCGCTAAAGATGAGGGGAAGGATGTCCCAAGGATGTCCGTATGCATGCAGCCCAGCTCTACCTGGATACACCGGGCTAAGGCACCGGGGACAATGGCTTTGTGCTCATCCATGTTCGGCCGAGGCGAATGCTGAATGGTGAATGGTGAAGCGAATCAATGCCGGGACATAAGACATGTGGGTACTGGCTGACTGCCAGCAGCTGTGTGGGGTCTGCATTTGCAATGTCCCCTCACTTTGTCAGTATCTCTATCTCTGTCCCTCTCTCTATGCCACTCTCTCCCTGTCTCTGTTTGCTGTGCACTGAAAATCTTTAAGGAGCTGCATGCAGAACATTTGAAGAACGTTTCTTGTAAATAAGTATATGCAGTACATACATATATTTCGTACATACATATATATTCTCCCTTTTAAATATATTCAAAATTTCATATAGCAGCCAAAGCTTTTATCGAACTGTAACTGAATTAAGTTTAATAGGTTTAAACTCTGTTGGGGTATAATTTCATGTGAAGCATTTTTATGATTATCAATCAATCTTGCATCAAATTCAAAGAAACTTTACAGCAAATAAGTGAAGATGGTAAAAAGTAATCTGAAATTAATTCATTGTTTGAGTTTAAATAAAATGAGTTCTTCTCCAAGTCTCCCAACAATCTTTTTAAAACTCAATCTAAATAAAATTATATAAAATAATTAATATAAATAAACATTCAACAGAACAAAGAACTATAAAATATTTATTATTCGAAAGTTTTTAATTAATTTCAAATATAAATTTCAATTTACTTACAGAATCAATTTATTTTCTGCACATTTGGCGCCGTCTTTAATCTCGCAAAGCGTTCGAATCGTTTGTGTTTTGTGGTCATTCCAAGGTGCCTTGGCTAACAAAGTGCTGCACGATGGGGGCAACTTTGCCTTGGTTGATTGTGTGCAGCCAAGCAAAACCAACACAGAATGTGAGTCCCGATGCCCTCGGGGCAGCAGCAGAACGGTAGCTCGGTCCACTGACAACTGCATCATAACGCGCACGCCCCAACGACTGTGTCTGTGTCTAAGCTCCGACTTAAGTTGGGATCACATGAGGAGGGGGAGATATCTCTGTTTCGGGCCTCGGCTTTAATTGCAACGAATGCTGAATGTGTTGCAGACAATCTCGTAATCAAAAGGCAACGTTCTTGTGCATTTCTCGTTATTTGTCTTTGCGTTTAACGGCTGCAACAGGCCACCGTCTTCAGGGCAAGGTCTGCAGATGCAGCTCCAGCTTCAGCTTCAGCTTCAGCTTCAGCTTCAGCTTCAGCTCCAGCTCCTGTTTCATCCTTATCCCCAGTTGCAGTCTGAGTTTGAGTCCCATTCTCATCTGCATCGTTTGCCCGCGAGCCAATTTCGTGGTAAAATTCATTTGTTAACAATTTCATTTTGAAGGGTTCTCTCTCTCTCTCTGAATCCCTTTCTTCTTCTCCCTTTCTCTCTGCGGCGCCTAATTACAGGGTGCCTGGCACTGTGTGTGCGTGTCCTGCCGCTGCTGCTGCTGTTGCTGCTGCATGTAAAACTCTTCAAATTAAGACATCAATTTTAATGAGCAGCACAACAACTAACACAATAATTGCGCCCGACTTCGGGTTGTGGGGGGCGTGGCATGTCGGCCAGTTGGCCATTCCGTTGCATTGGTTTCTTGCTCCCCCTCTCTCTTTCGCTCTCTCTCTCTCTGTTGTTGCTGCCGTGCCCAGTTCCGGCAGGTGCGATCGATTGCTCCATTCCAGCCGCTTTGAATATGTTACCTTCTCTTTTTGGGCACCTCTAATTTTTGACTGTGCAGCAGCTGCTACTGCCTCCTCTGTCTGAGTCTCTGCCTCTGCCTCCTTTGCTGCCTGAAAAAGTAGCGCACCGACGCCTTCTGCATGCGCTGCCATCTAATTAAGTTAATTGAGCATTTTACATATGTAAGTTTCATGAGGCCTTTACCAAGTCATAACCTTCCCTACCCTACCCTACTGTTCCACATTATACCCTTCTCTGCCGCCTGTTTTAGGTTTCCCTGCTTAAGTTGATGTCTTTTTAATCGAGAACAATAAAAATTCTACAACATTATTGAATTCATAAGCCACAAAATGAGTTAACGCTTCGCTGGGTCCAATTAGTCGCGGTGGGTTCGCAGTTAAACCCACCTGCCACAGATCCCTTCTGCTTTGGTGGGATAGTGCCAAGATATTTATGAGTTAGGGGTATTCATTCATGTCCATTCATTCCTGCTATTTAGCTGGTTACATTATATTTATGTACGATATGAATTGTATAGACCTATCTATAAATTAAACTTTGTAAGTTCTCTCATTCTTTCCCTATAAGTTTCCTTCCTTTTCTTTCCTTTCTAACGAATTCTTTTCTTACTGCTGCCTCTCTTAGCTCTTTTAACCCCAGCTCTACTCAGTGTTCATCATAAATATTCTTTAGCTACTATGTTTTCGCTTGAATAGCATTCATTTTTCATCTCCTTCTTTCTCTCTCCCTTGCTCTGTCCCACTCCTTATCTATTGACTCGTTAATCAACCCGTTCCCCTTACGTTGTTGTAAAAACATTCGAAATCCAATTGCAAATTATGCATTTATTATTAACAATTGTTGTCTGATTGCAGCAGCCCTACCCACACGCACACACACACACACACACACACACACACACACAGTGGCACACACTCATTCACTTACTAACTCATGCTTGCTGTCCTTCTGCTGGCCAGTTGCCCCCGAGGGCAACAAAACTCCGTCCAGCACTCGGGTAATTTGCGTGCATTTGTTTTGGGCCCTCAACTGCTCCTGGCCCCGCCGGGCCTGATGCCAAACGTTTGCATATGGCAAACTGTTTTGAATATTGAAAACAGACATCAACAGACAGCAGCAGTGGCAGCAGCGGCAGAGGCAGCAGCAGCACTAGCAACTCGCACATGGGACTAAATGGAAATCGCAATCGCAAGCGTGGAAAAGTGCCATGCATTTATGCAATTTTCACATTTACATTCGCATTCGCATTCAGAGTTGTTCGTTGACGCTGGCCTGGCACTCGAAAGCCACTCAAATGCCAGGGCAAGGCACTCAATCAAGTGCACAGTGCACCCGGACACATTCGTCCTGCTTCTGCTCCTGTCCCTGTCCCTGTCTCTCTCTTCCTCTCTCCTTTCTCTCTTCCTTTTCCCCCTTTTCCATCATAATCAAATTGTATTGAACATTTGCAGTTAGCTGAATTTGTGGCTGTCATTATTCAACTGATTGAATCGTCAAAGAGCCGCAATGCATTCATTTTGTCTGGCAGTCAGTCAGTCAGTCAGTCGGTCTGTCAGTCTCTCAGTGATTCGTTATTCATCCACACACACGCACACATACCGTTGCACATAAGCGCCTTTCCGAGTCAAAGTTACCACTTCTGCTGCTGGCGGTGTCAAGCTCAAAGCCAAAGGTGTCCTGTGGCCCCGCCCATCTCCCATCGCCCACCTCACGTGCGCTCATAACTTTTTATCATATTTCTGTTAAAAAATATTACATTTTTCGCCCCATGACTCCGCTCGGTGCGTCCCTCCTTCCACTTTCCTTTCCCGTTGCCCTTCTGCTTGCTTTATTGAATATTATATAAATAAAACCTATTTCAGTTTTCAATTTTCACCGCAACTGTGTGGGATACGGGAAATATGTTTTAGTGCTTCTAATAAAATAGCTAATCCGATCACGTCGACTCATATACCGTACATATGTATATGAACAGACCGTATATACACCCGTAGTCCGTGCAAGGCATATGCAAAGCAGACAACGCACTTCGACTGCAGCCGAGTGGAGCCCATTGAGATTGGCAAAGGTGAGTGGGGTTGGGTTTGGATTGGGAATGGAGAAACGCTAGATGAGATTATGCAGTCAGGTTAGTTGGCATAAATTGTAGTTAGCTGAGGCTGAATTCAAAATTCAAGCAATGTAAATTCTGAAAAATGTTTAGTGGGTTAGGCCTCTCTCTTGTACAGTGAATTGAGCATTGGGCACCAACTGATTTACGATATATATGCATATATACTATATATATTTAGTTCATATATACGATCTGGCTACTTCGTGAAATATGGTAATGTATATTCAAGTCTGTTTCTTGTGTTTTGGCAAGGTTTTTGTTGGTTTTCGGTTAGATGATAAGTTTCAATCCGATTTCTAACCGAAAGATTGACCTCGAGTTAGCCAAATATACTCATAGTTTATTTATTTTGCTTAAATAAATACTGCACATACTTCATATATACTGTTAGGATATCAACTTTATATAGTTCATCTGAATGGTAGTGCCAGAGATATAGACCTCGTCATTTGCAATTCCTTCGTATGGCAGCTGTCAGGCTAGTTGGCAATGGTAAATAACATGTCAACGTTACCTGCAAAATAAATAAAGTTCCTTTGCAACACTGGCAGCTGTCAGAAGAGAAAGAGATAAACTGTGAGAGTGAGCGAGATAGATAGTGTGAGAGGTAACTTCAATTAACGCACTACACACACACACACACACACACTGGGGTTTTTTTAATAAACGCATATGACACAACTGCCAGAGCACGTCAGGCAGTAGGACACCCAGCAGCTACACTCTCTCTACCCCCTTGCACCCCCGCACCGTCACCATGTACGTCTCTGAGGGAGGCAGAATGACAGTGGCTTCCATTAGCGTCATTTTGGTGCTCGTGCTTGGCTTCGGCGTCTATTTTGCCTTTGCCTCGGCGCCGTCTCAATGTCTGTGCAGCATTTTGGCAAACAATTTGCTAAGAAATATTTTTTAAAAGCAGTCAAAAGGGGTGTCTCGCTCGGGGTGGGGGAGTAAACACGGCAAGTGCAGGAGCATTTGACAACTAAGTGGCAAGGGGGAGCATTGGGTGAGTCTTGCTGTGTCTTTGCTGCTTCTGCATTTAGCTGTCAAAAGCGAAAGCCAAAAAGAACTAAAAAAGTGTTCAGCCAGCCTGAAAAACCACACGTCTGTTGCACCCACCCACCCACACATGCGACCGTGCCACCATGCCACCCTATACAGCCCGGGCAACTCTTGACTGACAGCTCAAGTGAAAAAGTAGAAAAAGAAGAAGAAGAAGCAATGCTTACTTCGTGGCAAAATACTCACGGGATGCGGCCTCAAAATGCATGAAAATTCATATGGCACGAGATAAATATATTATGGGAAACAATCGTCTGTCTCGGGCCAAGAAGATAGACATACACGGGGTGGCTGGAGGGGAAAAGGACGCGCGAGACGCTGTCGACATTGTTGGAACGGAAAGTTGTTGCTGCAATTCAGTTGTCACTTTGACAGCTCACGCAAAGGTTGACGCTGGAGCTGCACAACTAATCAGCGCGGGGACCGCAAGCGTGCGGACTCGCCAGATGAGCTGCAGATGGATGTGGTCAGCGGGCGGAGAGAGAGAGGGGAGGTGTGGGTCGTGGCTTCGTTGATTATTGGCAGGCACGAAACGAAACCAATTGCATTGATGGCAAATGAGATGAGGACCAAACTAATGGACAGCTTAATTTCGGGAATTATATTGAGTGCGTGTCCGCGTGTCTGATACTATCGAGCGATTGCCATTCAAGCACACAAATAGTTCATGTTTACAAATCTGCATTCATATTATTCGAATACACTCGTATCTGCTACGAGTCTACTCGTGTAAAAACTAATGAAAACTCGACTGAGCCCCATTGGTATCCATTTCGCGGGTTTACAAAAACTGTTTTTCCGTTCTCTTTCCTTTTTCCACAGCATTTATCATTCGTCGAATAAAATACAAATTCTGATCGGAATTCATAGGGTAAAAATGCAAATGTCGCATAAATTGAATTATTTTTGATAGCACAGCATCATATCATAGTGAGAGAGTGAGAGCCACGCCCACTCTATTGTGCAAGCAACCTATATTTGCATATAAGTAACTCGACCAATAGATTTATGTATGGGATTGGCAGATAAACAATGTTGTATCTGTATCTGTATCTGTATCTGTATCTGTATCTGTATCTGTATCTGTATCTGTATCTGTATCTGTATCTGTATCTGTATCTGTATCTGTATCTGTATCTGTATCTGTATCTGTATCTGTATCTGTATCTGTATCTGTATCTGTATCTGTATCTGTATCTGTATCTGTATCTGTATCTGTATCTGTATCTGTATCTGTATCTGTATCTGTATCTGTATCTGTATCTGTATCTGTATCTGTATCTGTATCTGTATCTGTATCTGTATCTGTATCTGTATCTGTATCTGTATCTGTATCTGTATCTGTATCTGTATCTGTATCTGTATCTGTATCTGTATCTGTATCTGTATCTGTATCTGTATCTGTATCTGTATCTGTATCTGTATCTGTAGGGTATTTATATCTCCAATTTTATTTCCTCTCGTATTTTAGTTTTTCTTTTCGTGGCCATAAATAAAATCTTGCATGTGAAGTGCGGAGCAGCTTCTGTTTCAGTCGTGAATTAAGATTAATTAAACTAACAGTAACGGTAACTGTAACTGTAACTAAAAACGCTGCAAGAAGGGAGGGAGTGTTGGAGAGAGAGGGAGAGGGGCGTGGTACCATATTTTTGCGGTAGTTGACATGTGTGGGAAATAGAACACAAAATAAATGTTTGTTTATGTTGCACTGCTAACGGAAATTGCAATGCGAGCGTCTGTTGTTGCTGCTATGGCGCGTAACTGGAAGCGAATACAAAATGGCTGCCATAACGGTGCATGCCTGCGAAAAAAATGGTAGGAAGCAAACTATTCACCTAGCGATGCAAATGGTTCAGTTCATTCGCAGTTTGTTTCGCTCATAGTTCGTTTGGAAGTGTGTTAAGTGAATGGGATTTTAGATGGGCAGCCATATGAAGCATTAGCTGAAGAGGTGCCCCTGCTACACTAGCTGTTCAAAAAAAGTTGGTAGTAAATAACAATTTTTACTATATTCTTTTTAAACATATTTTGCAGTATATTTGCAGGGTCGCTTTTGTTCTGCTCACCCGGATATAGAAACAGGCAGCGAAGAAGTCCATAACCAAGAGTAGGAGGGAGATGGAGAGACTGGGTCGCAGCAATAGACAGGAATGGTAGCAATATAGTTGCAGTTCAAAGCAAACAACAGACCTCAAACAACAGACCTCAAATGTTTCATTGTTGCAAAAGGGAACATCGTAGAGTTGCTTCCTCATTACTGGAGGATTTCCCATTTTGCCAACCATAGCGATTCGACCGACAAGCTTATGTACTCCTCATTTGCACTTGGCATTTGAATGCACTTGGAACACACACCCGCAACAATCACTCTCCCGCTCGAGCATTCTTATTGGCCACCACGGTGAAACCTCTGAATCGAGCGAAGCACTTTTAAGTACTCATATTATTTGCACAATTCCCAGGGGGAAACCGACAAAAAAACACGGTAAAATTGAGAAAAACAAGAGGGGAAACAAACGATGCAAGTCGAGTGCTGTTATTCATGGTACACTCACACACACACGCACGGCAAATTGCTTAAAGGTAACGGTAACGGCTGCCAAACCCCAACACATGTGTCCCACATATACACACTCCCATACACACACACACATACAGATATAGATACGTATACATATAAATACTGTATGCGACTATAGCCATAGCTCACAGTCAGGACCACGCTCACGTCCTTGACAATCAATTCCCCGCGCACTCAATTAAAAAATATGCACAGTGCTTGCATACAGTATACACACACACAGAGATACTAGCGTGTGCGCACATACATCAAATACATCCACATACATAAGTCAACTGCTGCAGGCACTGCAGGTTAACTAGTCAAGTGGGGTAGGCGAAGGGGGTTGATCGCTGAAGGGTTGGAGGGGTCGCATGGCGGATTGAGTATTGCTCGCGGGTGCTGCTGCCGTTGTTGCTGCTGCTGCTGTCTGCATATGAATGAATATTCGAACATTCGCATTTTTTTGTTAGCAGCATAAAAGTTCATCAGCGGGAATATTGGCGAGAAAAAACGAAAGTCCTTCAACGTGACGATACAGTACATTTTCCACAGCATCTTGAAGAGCTTATGCACGTTGAACGAGCTCTTATCTCCTGTGTGTGTTGGATTCACAAACTAATTAAAGTGGCAATTTGAAGTGATAAGTTTTGTATTATCTTAGCTATTTGTTCTTTGTCAGATGAATATTTATATTATATTTCATCTTTATTCATTCAAAATGTTCATTTGGCATTCTACTTTAATTGAGTTATTTTATTATTTTGTAATAGTTATAAGATAAATTCAAATGAATATAGAAATACAGATATACATAAATATAGAAATATATATACAAAAATATAGAAATATATATACATAAACAAAGAAATATATATACATAAATATAGAAATATATAGACATAAATAAATAGATTAAGTCACATAATCAAAATAAGTAAAAGTTAAATAATTTTCGTGGTAAATTATATTTTCCAATATATATATATATATATATATTATATTATATATATATATATATATTTTTCCGTATGGCACCTTGCGCTTTAAGTATCCAAATTTGCATTTTTTAAAATGTTTCTCACAAGTTCTCTGTCGCTTCTTTGCTAGATTTTATTTAAATTTAAACTATTTATATAGATACACAACTAATGAAATTAAAGCAAGCAGAAATATATGTATATGCAAAGTATATTTTCTCTTTAAGATTCTTTTTCCACAGCTTTAGTTTGCCTTTCGACTTCTTTTCAGGGAAGCATGTAAAGTGTATTTTGTATTCGTTGTGACCTTATATGTTTTTATCTCACGCTTTTGTTTGCATGTTTGTTGTTGCAATATTTTTGCAATATTCCACCAAGCACGTAACGGTATTTGTATCTGTATTTTTGCGTGGCTGAGTGTCCCTCTCTCTTTCTCTCTCTCTCTCTCTCTCTCTCTCTCTGCTCTGTCGTCCCCACCGTGTGTGTATTTGGATTTGAGCATCCTTGGGGTAATAGTTTTCCACGGTTTATAATTCCGCGCTTTTCGCTGCTGCTGCTGCAGCTTCTCTTTTGTTATTGTCGTTGTTGTGGAGAAATTTATTATTTACAGGAATTTTTTTCCCGCATGCTTCTTTTCTTGGTTGTGTTGTGTGTAGTGTGTGTGTGTGTGCCTCGCTGCCGTCGCCTGCTGATGATTTGTGTGCTTGTGTGGTTGCCATATAAATATTAAAAATATTGCACAAATTCTCCATTCTCCATTCCCAAGTGTGTCCATGTGTGCGCTGTCTCTGTCTCTCTCCTTGCCTTGCTTTTCATTGAAGCTCACTCCTCTCTCTCTCTCTCTCTATCTCGCTCTTTAAAAATAAACAACGAAAATCGCGCTTAATAAATTTTTAAAAAGTGTGGCAAAGCTGCCAAATGTAAAATAATAATTTAGCAAAAAAATACCGCACAAGTAACGGAACTCACGAAATGATAATAATAAAAACGATGCCAGCAGTTCCCCAAGATGCCCCACTTTGCACCCTCCCCCCCACACACCCGCAAACTACCCACAGGATACATAAACATTTACATTTGTATGAGTTCTGCTTGCACAACTTATGTTTATATGTATGAGCTTTAAACTTGGCTTCTGCCTGGCGAGGCTATAAAATACTGCTCTGCTTGGATTTGTCCCCCATAATGTATGAGTTAAGCCCGATTTTGTATTATAGTTATCGTATATAAGCATATAATATCAGCTTTAAGCAGTTTGAAGTCATTTTATGCAGTTCCTAATACAGTCTATTTAATAAGCTTATTTATCATCGGTATGTATTGGAGGTAAGGTTATTGTACTGAAGATCCTATAATTATATAGTGATCTTTTAAGCAATCATCAAGCCAGATATCGTCAAGGTTTCTTAGCTATTTCATACAATAATTTTAAAGAATTTTCAGCTTTCTTTTTAATATTCTCTTTTCAGTTCTTGTAGCCTCCCACTTGCATAACTTATGCGCTGTTTTTCTTTTCACTTGACATACGATTTTTACGCATTTGCATGCTTAATAATCTTCCATCCAGTTGCTGCTGCTCTCACCTCTGGCTGGGCTAATTTAGCTGCTGATTGTCCGTTCTGCTAACGACTTTGCCGTCGACTTCTAAGACTTCTCCTTCGAATTACCCCCAACTCAGTAGCAATTCAATTTCTTGGTGTTTTTTATTGCTGCTCACTAATTAAAATAAACAAAATGTGCATTTTGCAGGACGCAAGAAGACAGTACAACGAGGAGGAGGCTACCCTGCTGCATGTCTGATGAGCTGAGATGCCTTGACTCGCTGTCTCGAGTGTTTGCGACTTGAAGTGGCTGCTAGCGACAGGGAGTGGGAGGAAAACACAAGTGAAAAGTGCTTTTCGCTTTGATTGACGACGCTCGAAATGATTTTACGCGCACGAGCGACGTAGCCGGAGAAGAGACACACAAAAAAGCATAGACCTGCTGCCAGGATATGGCGTAGATTTTGCCTGATTCGACTGAATCTATTTACACGGGGCGCGGCAATCCTTTTGTTGTGCGTGTGTGTCTGTATGTGTGTGTGTGTGTGTCGTTGTTTGCATAGGGAGAACGTGCGTGCTGCCGCAGTCGCGTGTCGGGCGGCCGCTCTTGGTCGTCTTGGTTGTCCTGGTTGTTTGTGTCTCTCGTCCACGGCTCGTCAAGGCTCGTCACGGCGTCGTGTTGCCACCGCAGCTGGCTGAGAAGTTAATCCTTGCCTGCTCAAATCAGCGTTCCGAGTGTTTGCATTTGCCAGGCTACAACAACAGCAAGAGAAACAACAATGGCGCCGCTTATCCTGGCACTTGATCAACAGCTGCCGTCGTTCAAGTCCCAGCAGACACCCCCGCTGCCTCTCAATATGTATCAGATCCATCCCTTCCGCCATGCCGGGCCAAAGCACTTCCAAGCCAATTTATGCTCATTCCCAACTAATGTCGATAATTCACAACACTTTCACTTCATCATGGCACAAAAGGACATGCCAAGTGGCCAAAAGGATACGCTGCGCTACTCAGCTGCTCAGCTGGACGTCTGCCTAGCCTGCAAGTCGTGCGTGCCGTGCTCGGGGCACATTTCAAAATATTATTATGCAAATTTTATTATTTTTATATGATAAACCGCAAAATTCCAATGCTCGACTAAGGGACGAAATATAAACAAGAATTCGCTAACTGAGAAGCACAGTCAGGCAAGCCACAGGCCACCGCCACCCCCCCTTCCCAATCCTTCCGTACCCCCCTCTCCTAACTTCTTGACTAGCCAGCTGGGCGCACATTTTTGGCATTTTTATGAGTCATTGACTTTGTAGATTTCTGCAGTGCTCGCTCCGTCGTATTTACGACTTTAGTGCGAGTCTCCTCTTACGCAAAAAAACTGTGTATCCCATGTGTGTGTGTGTGTGTAACTGTGTGTGAGGTGTCAATGTGTGTGTGGGCACGAGCAAGGTGTGAGTTAACTAGCGCTTATCATATATGAATAACTGTCTAGAGATTCTGATTCTATTAAAAACAATAAAAGGTAAAATAAAACTGGGAAGCAAGGCTTTAATAAATGTTCTTATATCCTCCGATTGTTCCAATACTAGTTATATATAATAGTATCGAATGATATTATGTTTATATAATATTATGGCTCTAAGTTGAGTTATTTTTAAAATCAAAATCGGTCTTCATATAAAAATCTTCATTTCAGCCGATCGTTCCTAACTATGGTAGCTATATTTTATAGTGGTCCGATTTGGATAAAATTTAATATGCATATTAAATATATAGAAATATATTTATAGTCCGATGTAGTAAATTTAGTTTAGTAAATCGGCCGATAGTTTGTATGGCAGCTATACTAAATACATAAGGTACATAACTCTAGTTGGTATACTTTAACATATAATATTCCTGAACACCTTAAGAGAACGAGATTCAATATTTTTGAGCTGTATATCTGTTTAAAAGACAATTTTAAGCTTTCTCATTTAAAATATTATCCATTGTATATTATATTATTGCATGATTGCTTTTTTCAACACAAAATTTGGCTGTTATTTATTTTTGACTTTGGATTTCTTTACTTGCTTTACTTTTCTTCAAATTAAACCTTAAGTTGCCTTGCTAGGCCGGAGCTCTGACCCTCTTCTATCGTATCTAAGCAGGATCTATGGGCTCAGGTCACAAATCATGTAAACACACACACACACAAAAGTGTATAATGCAATTATATTCGGTATTACCAGGAAATTATTTGGCAGGGAGCGACCTAAGAGAAATGAAAGCAAATCATAAACACGCAAAGCCGAAGCAATCTGCCTTAATATATGATATATGCATGAGCTCGTGTATTTTTATTCGGCTGCTTTACAACTTTTGGCTGAGACAACGGATTTGGGAACTTTGCAGTGCCTCTTGGCCAGTCCGGGTCCAAGTTTTATGATGGAGGCACGAGCGGGGGCGGTGCCAAATGCAGAATGCCAAATAAACGTGGGCCAGAAATAAATTCTCGGCAAGCAAATAAAAACAAAAACGAAAAAAAAACGAAGCTCAAAAGTAAAATAAATACGAAATATGCATGTAATATAAGGCGGGAGGGCCGCCGAGAATCAGAATAAAAACTCAAACGGGCGAGACTCTTCTTTCCCAGTTTCCCTGTTTTATTTTAGAAAATTTATTTAAATTTTGATTTAAGGACATCATCAAAATATTTTTACGTTACATAAATTTTTGTGCTTGTTGTGCTGTTGCAGCATACGCTGCGTGCCTCTTGAACACCCCTGCCCCATCGCCGTCCCATGTCCGTTAACTTTTCATTTTGTAAAATGGACCACAAAATTTGTGTTACAACTTGTTGGCGGGGTTGTATTTTGTTTTTATTTTGTTTTTTCATTTTTGTTTTTATTGTTGCTGTCATAATAAAAATTGCTGCGGCTTAGGCGGACGATTGCTGTTGCTGCGAATACCGAGGGGCAAGACAAATTAAAGACATCAAGAATTATATGGCGTAAAGATGGGTCAAGTCGGAAGGAAGACGAAGAAGGCGAAGCTCCAAATACGCCGCGAAGTATGCAACGATTCTCAGAGCATGCGAAAGAAATTGCCAAATTGAAAATGGAATTTTTTTCGTTCGTTTCGACTCGCAGAAAGTTTTCTACCTCACGCCGGAGGGGAAGAGAATCGTTGATAGGATTTGGAAAGCGGATTTGCGACCACATTGGGGCGTGGACAGCCCGGGAACCGGGGCATATGTGTGCTCGGCTTGCCCGACGCGATAGAGACGTCACAAGGTGTGCGCCGGGCAACTTTGATTGGGTCCTTTACATAAGCGTTTAATCCTATTTCGCGGTGAAATGCATAAATAGACAAAAGGCGTTGGGTGTCGGGGTGAAAATGTCGAAAAAGATGCTCGCCACGGCCATATGGTCACCCTAAAAATACGCAGACAGCAACTGTGAAAACGCAGACAGCGCAGCCAAATGCAATTTTCATGTCACGTCGCATTTGAATGAGTTCTGTATCGCTCTACAGGAAAGGGCAGAGAGATAAAGAGAGAGAGAGAGAGAGCGATAGACCGAAGGTGTGGGCAGGGTGGAAGGTAGAGTGTGCTTTGCTACTAATAAAAACGTATTTAAATTAAAGCCGAGCAACAATTATTTACTGCATCGTGACATTGAGGGAGCGCCTGCTAATGACAACCCTTGAATGCCGATACCACTGTCGCCACTTCACCCTTGTGCCACCCCTTAGCCCTAAGTCCACCACGCCACTGTCTGTCCGTCTATTTACATATGCAGAGGGGCGTTTAAGGATTAACTACGCTTAATGCGCAAAATTAAAAGCATGTAAGGATGTTTAAGGATCTGCTCAACGCCCCGCCCAATGAGTATATTCGAATGTAAACTGAGTACACTTGTTTGCGAGCGCTTCAAAGGCGCGCACACACACGCACAAACGCACACTCACATACGCACACACGCCTCGAGCCATTTTAGTGGAACTCACCTCTGGCCGGGGTCGGGCCTGTCTGATCTGGGTCTCGGCCTGGGCAATTTGCTGTGCATAAAGCCCAAAAAGTGGGCATCATTTGCAGCGGGGCGTGGCCCGGAAGGGCGAGTCGGGCTTAAGCAAATATTAAATACATTATAACTGACAGCATTAACGAACATTCGAGTAAACAGAAACGTTCTCAGCGCATATACTTTATGTGGTAAATGGGTATTTAAATTGGCTTTACTTGTGGTTCCATACTCCGAGATACTTTGATGTGGCTTGAGTGAGAGAAAGAGAGAGAGAGAGAGAGATTAAAACTGCAAAAGAGAGGGAAAGAATGCCAATGATAACCTAGGGTTATGAAACTCCAGGTAAACAGTCCTCTGCCTATAGTGATATCAACTTTCTGATCCCAGTATGATTTAAGTAGTGTTACCTCGATTTCTATAACACTGTGAGTCACGCACGAGCCGAATGCAAACTTTAAACAGGATTTACATATTTAAAACCCTTCGTGAAACACGCAATAGTTTTTGATTTACCTAAGTCTTAAGAGGATAGCGGAGTTTCTCGGTTGTATTATGAGTCATTCGTGAGGCACGTGAATATCGTGAATTTTAAATTAAGCTTTTCTTCTTTTTATTTACCTTTGTAAAAGGATTATTAATTTTATGCCAGTAGTTTAAAGTTAGACATAATATGGATTATACACAATACTATTAAATTCTGCAACCTTATATATCACTAGTATAGGAACGATCGGAGGATTAAAAACATACAAGTGTATAGAATCTTCTTACTGGGTTTCTCTCATTTTCTCCGAAGAAAATTTCAGATGAGTTTTAAAGGCCTTAAGCTATGGACTATGGACATCAACATCCCTTTCCCTGCCCATCCACCACTAAATATCTTTTGCTTTAACTTGATTTTTTCATTACCATCTTTAATCTTTAATCTTTTTATTGGCATTTTCCAAGCGATTTGCTGCATTCATAGGCATAGCAGACTGTGCTCACCCTCTGGCAAAATTATGCACACAATCTTGCCGTAACCCACACAATATGATTATGATTGTGCAACGCATTGTTCTGTAGGAGATTTCTGATTTCACATCTGACAGTTGGCGGCGGACAAACACAATTGATTCGAGCACTTAAAATGCTAAAAATGCTAACAATGTGTCGATAAATCGGACATAATCAGACTCGCTGCAGTAAACCACCGCATGACGTAGTCCTGTGACAGTGGTACCACCACCCCGGTAACCCTCCCTCCATTCCCTCGTGCCTTTTAGTGCCCAGCGATGTGTTCGCAGTTGGACTGGAGGTCGACGAGCGTTTATCGTCGTCCAGCGTAATTGTAATTAATTTCCTGTGATTTTCGTTTTTAGTCACGGAGCCACCCTGCTGTACCCTGCCGCTCTGCCTCGCCCCTTGCCCGTCCTCGTTTATCGTATGCTGCATTGCTATCCTGTCGCCTGGCAACGTTCCCTTGTTGCGCCCTTTTAATCGTCAATCGATAAATTTGCGTTAACTGTCAGCGGATTGTTGTTGCTGCCGTCGTGATTATTTCTACTTTTTATACTCTTATGGAGGGTATTATAGTTTTGCAGTGTACTGTGAAGCACATAGAGTAAGGCAGCATATATATTCGTGTTCCAAAGAGGAACTCTAATTAGAAACCTAAGGAATACGTTCAAACTTTGCTTATACAGCCAGGCAGCTCAAAATCAATAGATTTCAAAAGGTTTGATGTATGGTTAAATTTTTAAACCTTTCTTTATTTGTAACTATTATTTAGATAAAAGCTATATGTACAATTACTATATAATTTGTTCGTTAAAATAGGATTTGTTTAATATTATTTACCGTCTTTCTTCTAACTTCCTTTCTTACTCATTTCAGAGCATTCAGACATCGGCAATCGGCAGCTCAATGATATATATCGTTTTAGCTTGACAGAGGGTCCTCCGTTTCGGGGCTTGCTGAGCGCCGAGTTCGTAATTCGCAGTTCGCAGTTCAAAGTGCTGGTGGTTGTGCTAAAGCGCTGCTCATTTAATGCGATTAGATTTAATGGCCGCTCCGGTCTGCGACTGCTGTTGGATTTGGTCCTTTCTTTTTGATCGTCAACAGCAACAGCAGTAGCAGCAGGAGGACATCAGCAGGACTTAAAACTATCGAATGCCACGCGCCATAGGGGACAAGAGGGGGTCCTATCATAAAAAGCGCCTTAGCCTAATTGACTGTGATTGATTTTAGCTTTACTACGGGCAGCTCAACTTATTTGCGCAGTGCACAGCGTGTCGTGTCGCAGCGCAAAATATGTTTTTAATATGCAAAAACTTTTAGCCAAATGGCTTTTAACTGTCATTAACCAACTGCTACCGCTGCCACCTCTACCACCTTAACCGCCTCAGCTACATCGACTACCTCAGCGCAAACTGAAATGGCCAATGAAAATTTTATGAGCGTCGCCATCCTCGTAGGTGCCCGTCCAACTGTCCACTATCTGCTGCCAGCTGTCACCCGATTCTGCACACACACACATACACACACACAAGTGCAGGCCAAAAACTTGTATCCTTTAGCCGTGTAAAGCTGCCTCGTAGTTTGTTGTGTCTTTAACTTTTTTTGTTATACTCTAAAATGGTTTTTAATTTTATCAGACACGGTGCACGCTCTACATGCTAAATGAACGATGCACTGCAAGAAATATTCAAGTAATATTGAAGTAAAAAGAAACTTAATATAAATAACATATGTACGCCATGGTTAGACTATTAACTCCGTATATTAATTCAAATTTAAATTATATTCAATTTTTCAAATTGTTCAATTATTATAATCATTCAACAAATTTAAATTTACAATATCATATTAATATGATTTTAAAAAGTTATAAAACAATCAGTACGTAATTAAAAAGTTATTATGTGATTTATAAAAATAGTTTGAGGTCCATACCATAAGTTCTATATTCTTTGTAAACTAAAGCATTCTATTTTTGAATCCTCTCAAATTGAATAAACTAATGTACTAATAATATAGCAATCTTGGGCGAAGCAATTCATTTTCTTTTTCGTTTCTGTAAATATTCTCGTTTCAAAACTAAGTTTTTAGTTCCTTTGTCTGATTTGTGCACCTAAACTTTCTCACAGTGCAGCGAACGTGCTCCCAAAGTGTTGCTCACACTTTGCCATCAGGTCGCCAGCTGGTAGCGCCTGCACGCCCCCCCTCCCCTCATTCATTCCCTTCTCGCTCGCCCACTGGTCTAGCTGGCCAACTAATGAACGAACATTGGCCGAATTCATTTACCACACGTCGCCCGTTGAATCCGAATCCGAATTTAAATGCACTTTTCCAGTTCTTACCTAATGCGTGTGCTTGCGGACGACCACAGATTGCTGATGGTAGGGAAGGGAGTGTTTAGGGAGCTGGGGGGCTATCACATGGTACCACAGTTTTCAGGGCTGCATTGGAATTTTAATTTGGTGCCATTTTACGCCGCCAGCTGTTGCGCTGCTGGCACACAGCTAACGGCACTCGACCCACAAGTTGACCAAGATTTAATTGCATTTTGAGTGCTTGGTTATTAATAAATTATGAAAAAAGTTGCCAAAGTTTTTAATTATTTGCACTAGTTGTTAGAGCAGAGGAAAAGAGGGAGAGGGTGTCTTTTGTGCAGGGTGGCAACGCTGCCGCAACCGCAGCGAATTGCGAAAATGTGAAGCTCGCACGTGGCTAGAAGCTACAGCAACAGCAGAAGCAGACGACGCCCAATGAAAAATTGTAAATTGAACACGGAGGACAGACAGGCAGCACAATGCGTCGTTTAGTGATATGCCAAGGGTGGCAGTTGGGGTGGACGAAAGGGGGTGGTAGGTGGCAGTACGGTGGGTATTCCAAGCAGCACGTGCAAAAATGTGCTCACTGTGCGGACGCAAACACAAACGCAATTAAGCACAGCGTCAATGAGAGCAGCGAGCTGGGCAGGGGGGAGCATGAGGGGGAGCTGGCAGGGGAACATGGTTTGTTGCATGGCGTCTCTTAAGCGTTGTGGCAACGGAAGCGGAAATAACGCAATAGTCGACGACGACGCTGGTCAAATCGTCGGAAGGCCGTGCGAATGCAGCGCAGTTTTAGGCTGATCCAGGAGTTTACCAGTCCAGTTCAGTCCAGTCCAGCTTAGTCCAAGTGGGGGTTAGCTCTCATGCTGTTTTTGTTTAGCTAACATTGGGTAGACAAGAAAGTGGGTGGGCGGGGGCAGGCGTTGTTTGGCAGGCCTGTTGGGTTCTCAGACGACCGGTCAGCGCGGTTTTGTAAAACGTTTAATTGCAATTTGAGAAGCAACTGGCAGGGGGCGGGCAGGGTAAGGGAAAGCGGAGCGGAGGCAAATCGCAAGGGTTGCTACTGTTGCTCTACAGGATTTATTGCTTTCAGGTCTATCGCATTTTGGTTCCCCTTCCTCCCACTCCTCGTCAAAGTGTCGGACGCGGTGTCTGAGTGTGGCGACTGCAATTGAGGAATTTCATTTCGAAACATTTAATTTTCAACGTGCAATGCTAAACGGGAGGCAACCCTTCGCTGCTACTCCTGAAAGTGGGTTGGGGCATGAGGGGTAACTGACTCTGATAGCCGGAAACGGATATGAAGGCATCCAAATGTGTCTGGCTGGGACGGGGGAGTAACTCGTGCGCTTGTTAAACATATGTTTTCATTTGCAATGCAAAGTTTAATAATTGACAATTCTCTGCCTGCCCCTGCTTGGGGTTGTTCTCCCCATCCAACTCCCTTCCAGCCAAGTTGTACGTGTGCAGAGCGAACCCTGCTTTATGTGGTAGGTGTGTAATTGCCAGATTGTTAAAGCATTTTTTAAATGAGCCGGGTCTGTGACAAATGAGAACCTGTCGACGCTGTTCCACCTTCATGGGGGATGTGCGGAAAGGTAGCTGAGCGTTTCTCTACAGGGGGAGCAAGTAAATTGAAATTCTATCATATTTCTGATCAAATATTTACCATTGCTTTCAATTAAAATTTTGATCATGTGTGTATATATGTATGTTCAATCCAATCTTGTCTATAAACCGAAGGATTTCAAAGTTAGTAACAATTAAGTACTCTATGATGATTAATGCTATGAGAATGTTAAAGAACGTATAGTAATTATTACCAGAGATTCCTTTTTATAACCTTACGGAGGGTATACTAAATTTGTTTGACTTAAGAAATAACTTAACTTATCAGTGCCAATCGAAGGGAGATATAATATTGAATAACAGTCCCACAATATATCCATCGGAGAGTATAAGAAACTGCAAGGGTATAAAACTATCGGCATGCCGACTGGAGCCTTTCTTCCTCGTCATTTCTAATACTGAATACGCTTTTCTGTAATATTATACCTACATTATTCAACAATATTATTTATTCTCTTTGTTAGTATATAATAATTATATTCTTTATCTGAAAAGCTAAAAATAAAAAGTAAAACCCACAGAAAACAATAGGCAACGTGCTCAGTTTCATTTGATTGAGGAAAAGTTCCAAGCGTTAATTTTGTATTTCTTATATACACTTTATTTGTTTTGTTCTTTCCGATTTCGTCCTTTGTCCCAGCGGCGTTTTAGCGACCGTTATTATTCTCGCCGTTGTCATTTTGAAACCTGATTATGCATTACAGCAACGGCTGCCAAAAATGTCCTCTGGCTTTCGCCCGCTACCGTTGCTTTTATCCTGTTGGTTTTTTCCATTTTCCCTTTTTCAATTTGCACAGCGAAAAGCAGAAGGAAATAAATAAATAAAAACTCATTCAGCTGTGCGAGTTTTTCTCTTGTCATTTTGGGTTGCTCCCCCTTCCCCAACCCCATCGGTAATTAATATACAAATATATCCGCGATGAAACATATTTGACAACCAGAACGGGTAATGCAAATAATTGTTGGGGCATTATAATGAAATGAGGCCACAGCAAAGCGATATAAGGTAATGAACATCTCTACTGTATAAAGAAAAACAATATGTAAACTTAAGTGCATATGTTAATATATTTTATAATATCAATAATAACTCTGGCATCTGTACACCTAATTTTCAGCAAGGAACACAAAATTAATATGCATTTTATATGATAAACCCCCTGCTTTGCATACGAAAGGATATTTATCAGTCGGTTCTTCTTTTCTCTGTCATCTGGCGCATAAACCGAACTAATGACACTGTCATATAAATTGCGATAAGTTCGGAAAGAGAAGTTATAAAAATGCCCAAAAGAGTGAGCCTTGTTGCCATTGTTGCCATTGTTGTTGTTGCCGCTGTCGCTTGTTGTCCTTGTTGTCATTATAAATGTGCGCTCATTTGCTTTAAATATCCCCGACATTGTGCGCCACTAAATTAGGCGACGTCCCTCAGACGCTTTTGGCCCTCGTTGACCTTTTGGGCAGCAAGTGGAACCGCTGCCCGAGGCGGGGGCTGAAAAGGGTTGTCAGGGTTGTCAGTGTTGTCGCGCAGGAGTCGGCAGGAAGGACAATGTTGACAGCTGGTTTTTTTCCGCAGTGTTGGCAAAGGGTCGGTGGAGGGGGCAGTGGGAATTAGTCAGCAATGTCAGAAATGACGACACATTGAAATATCAACGGCACTTTTTGGCCATGTTAACAGCGCGCGACGTAGCGTCAACAACCCCTGTTTGCAACCCTTTAACCCCAATGTGCTGTGCAAGGGCTGCTTTCTTGGCCCGGTTTGGTTCTGAGCACTTCATTAACTTGGCTGGATTGTTAGGCGCCTTGCACGGGGCGCCTAAACACTGCACAAAATTCATTAACGCTTTTATTGCATTTTAATTTGGCATGTCCTTGTCACTGAGCCATGCACAAACATGCACAGGATGTGGCCATGGCACGAGGCAGCCAGTCACATAGCACACGGCACAAGGCGGAAGGCGGAAGGCACACAGTCACGAGAGCTGCCCATGCACTGCCATGTTGTCAGCTTGTCAAACGCCGTTCAATCCGTCCCGCTGTCCCTTTGTCTCTCTGTTTCTTGGCTCCCCATTGCATCGGTGTCCATGCCTGGCGTGGCGTGGGTGGCCTGCCCCACCTTCAAAGGAAGAGTTAAACATGACAGAGTGCTGGCAGTGCAACCATGTTGACCACAAGGCGGTGAAGGGCAGGGCAGACACCCCAAACCGACGGAGCAAGCAAGCGGCGACAAGCAACAGGATGCAACGTCATATTGCAATTAGTTTGCAGCTCTGCTGCGACTTGCAGCATCTGCGTTGCAGCTAATAGATGCATCTGGTTGCACACTACAAAGGATCAATGCCAGACAGAGGGTGGAGACAGGCGGAAGCAGTGCTTTCCCTTACTGACTGTGCGCAAACAGCAATAATCGCCCACGGCGACCGATGGGGGTCCTCAGATGTTTGACCATTCATGTTGGCATCTCGGCGTGCGTCTGGTCGAGCTTAAAGTAATTAGAACGCAATTTTCGTATAGGTTATGATCCGACAGGACCTGCCACCAAAAGAAACCCAAACTACTGTCCAGGCTGGCCCCCCCTCCAGCTGTCCCCCATAAATTATAAGCCTCAACTTAAGCCTTCTCCGTCGCCGACGTTGTCCTTATGAAAATGTCCGCATCGAAATTATGTATATATATACGATATATGTGTGCATGTATGGAGTGTGTGCGTCTGTGTGTGCTGCTTTAAATAAACAGCATATGAAGCCCGGCCCAGCCCATATCCTTGGACTGGACTCAGCTGCATTATTATAGCCAAAGTAAATTTACGAGCATCGTTAATTGAAAGCGCTTCGGGTCAGGACACAGGGCCAGCACGGACAGAGGCCAGACCTTTTTTCGATAGCATCCTGGCGTACTCTGCATAAATCCGAAATTTATTAAAACCAGCGAAATGACGCATATCGATAAATGCATGCAAATATTCTGCAGGATTCTACAGAGTCCACTTTCGCCTCCTTCTTTCTTCCCACTTCGCATAAGGACACATTCGACTTGTCCTTGTTGGCCATTTCTCATGGTCTATAATCAGCGGGATAATGCTGAAAGTAGCAGACAGCAGGCATACAGTGCCCCCCAAAAGAACCACCATATTATGCATATATGTGAGAATATCCTTGCACAGATAAAGGAAAGGGAAGATGGAAAAGAATATTTCAATGAGAATGCAGCAGTTCAAAGTTAGAAACATCAACTTCATTAACTTCACTAAGGGAATAAACAGTTTACGAATGCAATATTAAAAACTAACTAACTAATCGATTTGATATGCGATTAATATGAGAATAATAAGTTTAGTAAATACGAATAGACCTTACCAAAAAGCTCATACATTCTGTAGAGTGAAAATCTTTCTATTTTAGAATCAAAAGAAAAGCCATGAAATTTTAACTACTGTCAATAATAAAATAATGAAATCTCAATTAAAACTCAATACAACTGAAAATAAACTTAAATCAAAATGTAATAAAAGAAACCTTAAACGCAACAAGGCTTAAAATATTAACTTCTTCTTTTGTTTCCCTTCCCTTCGCATCGTCGGTGTGAGATTCAATTGAAAATCTGTTTTCCATCTGTAAATCTCGACGCTCAATCCCTTTCGGCAGTGTCGCATATGTTGGGCTTCTATTTGACAGCCAATTTTACCATAAGCCACTGGAAATATATCGATCGTAAGCTATAAACCAATTTTATAGCAGCCCCCTGAATGTCCACCAGGAGAGCAACTCTCGCATCTCGGCGGCGAAATAATTCCCAAAACATTCTCCACATGCCACACTATTTGATAATTAAGTAGACGCGCGACCTCAAGGCGCATAAATCACTTAATTAACTTGACGACATTTCGCCCAGGCGGCGCAGACGACAGCGACAACAACAACAACAAGAACAACGCACTGCATGGGTATCTCGCTTCGCTTCTCCTCGCATCGCATCCTTGAAAATATTTCGAAAATGTTGAAAATAAAAAAAAATACGAAAAGAAAAGCGAAAGAAAAAGCAGAAGACAAAAGCAAAAACGAAAATGCTCAATGAAAATCAATGCGAAACATTTTGAAAAACTATCAAAACTTAAACGAGCGCTTTGCGGCCCCAGTGTTTTGGAACTGGCTCGGTTCACTGGGGAGCCATCAATTCATCAAAATGATGCGGCTATTTATAGCTGAACTTCAATAAAATGCCAAAAGTTCTTTTCTATTTTCCATTTTCCATTCGATTTTCTTTTTCTGTTTCTGTTGCCTCGGTGCGGCCCACTTCAAACGTGATGCAACCAAATCGAGTCTGACACTTGAGATCGGGGAATGGTTCGTCTGGCGGCAGTGTCGATCGTGTATGCTCCCGACTATGTCAACGACATCGGCCTCCATGCCACGCCCCTTCTGTGTTTGGCAGCCAATGCGGTAGCCAAAAAGTTGCTCATCCATTGCGGCGTCGCCATGTTTCAACTCTTTTCGCCTGCCGACACGCCCCCATAGGCAAGTGATCGTCGACAGGGTTGCCATGTGTTGTTTAACTTCGAATGCCATTCATACACTTCTTCACACCATTCACACACACACACGCACAGTATGTCATGTGGGCGTGGCAGGTGCGCATAAATAACCAAAACTGTTGACAGTCGCACGAAGTGAAAATATCACTGAAAAAATCACTGAATATTATAAATGACAGCATTGATTTAGTGCGCAATCATTTGATTTTATTATTAAATAATTGGATTCCATATGCGAAGAGAAAGCATTCCCGGAAATTGATTCGACATAAACTGGTATTTTCTGTCCAAAGTATTGCTTTTATTTCGTGCAAAGTTTTAAAGTTTCAAACGAATGGGAATATTATGCAATTCAATTTTAAAGATTGAAAATGTATGATATTGTAATCAGTTTATGGATGATTCTATTCTCAATCGTTTTTATAAAATTATAAAGTAGGAAGTATAGTTATAATATGAATCATTATACCTACATTGTACTATTGTAATAATTGTATATGAGAGGTATCTTAAATGTATATCCATAAGAAGTACCTTTGCACTTTATATTATTATTATTATTCTTATTTTCTATAAACCTTCCAGTTCTAGAAGAATCTTTCGGGATTTCTTGCATGTAAATTCCTTTTTATGACATCTCACTTCAGTATACAGTGGAGAAATAGAGACTAAATCGCATTTAAGAACACTTGAGTTAGACTCACAGCTGACACACTTGTGCACCCCAGATTGAAGAAGATGCTCCCTGGGCGCGTGATATGCTAATCTCACCTGGCAATTGACAATTCGCTTGTCTTCACACAACGAAAATTTGTGGAAATTGAAATGAAAACGAAAATGAAAATTCAACAACTTATAAATGTTTCACGTGTGTGGGTGTCTGGGTGTGTGTCCTCGGCGTCGACAGTTCTCGCCCTGTTGCTGCATCTGCGGCTGACACCTCCTTAGAGATGATAATGGAAACACTCCATCCACAAGGAACCGTCGCCCCCCAACACACTGTCGGCTCATTCACCCTGCGACTACCCTAAAATGTTGACTGAAGCTCTAGTCGTAAATTTATCAACATACGAGTATAAACAAATATTTTTCTTAAATATGAGAAAATTGTGGATGTTGCAGCTGGAAAAGTGGGCGGTGCCTTCTGCCTTGTTAAAAGTGAAAATTGAGTTTGTAAAGTTTTTCTTCAGTTTTTCGTTTCGTTTTTCTTCATTTTGCGATGGGGCGTTTTTTGATTTGCCTATCTCCCAGCATTGTTGTTGCTGATGTTGTTGTCTCGAGTTTGCTCGAGTGTGTCTGCTGGGTGTGTGGGCGTATTTCGGCTGTGTGTATGGGTGGGCGGTGTGGGCGTGGCCGTGTGCCCTGTTGTCATTGCTTGTTTTGCAGCTGACATTGAGTGCTCGTCGATGATATGCAGGCTGAGTTGTTGTTGTTGTTGTCGCTGCTTCTGCTTTTAATAATTGTTGTGCAGAGCGGCATTATGAGTGCCTGTTTACACGATGCTTAACACAGACGAGCACGTGTGTGTGTGTGTGTGTGTGAAGGAGAGAGAAAGCACACGAGTTGGGGAGAAAATTGAATAAAATGCCGGTAGAATTTAATTAGATTTTAATTGAGTTTATCAAGGATTGTGCAAAAAAAGCAGCGGGATGATTCATAAATAATGCTTACAGAGCTTTTGCATTGGGGTGAATTTTGTGAAGAGTCGGTAAGTTTACTGACAAACTCTGCAAGACACAAACATATTCGTTACTACAATTTATCCTTTTCGGGTATAACATTCTTTGTATTATTAAATATAATATGAAAGGAGATCTAATTTATGTAGTCTAAAATGAAAGGTCTTGTTAATATAAGAATTGTGTATATCTTGGGATTGTTAACCTTATTTCAGCTCTTTTGAAAATCATTATTGCACACTTCATCCGTTTAATATGATGGAAAGATTCTACCTGCTTATCAGGTAGCCAATCTTCGTTATAAAGCTGCTCATTACTAAATCGGAAGTGATATACGACAGAACGTTATCATTGTTATGAACAAGTTGCCTCATTAGACCCGGCTCTGTGCTGCCTGGGCAGTTTCAATCATGGCCAGTCATCAAAAAGGTGCCTCGAATGACACCTCGACCATCATTTTGGGGCACAAAGTGTTGCCGCTAATTGGCAACCAAACGCAACGAGCCATAGAGAAAGAGTGAGAGAAACAGGTAGGAAAGAAGAAATGTGAACTGGTTAATTTAACAGAATGATATAACACACTCTCGAAGACAGTTAATGCTCATATCCAATAAAGAAAGGGGAACAAACTGCTCGATTATTAAGTCATTTGCAAGGGCGCCGCCGCTATACGCTCTAATTAGAACAGGATGCACTTGGCCCGGCAGACAAATCACCTGGGACGAACCATCAAACACTCCTGTATAGATAAGGTTATAAGTACGTATAATAACATGTTCTACACTGGACAAATTTCTTTTTAATTATAACCTGCTTCGAACTTATCTGCAATTGCTCATCGGGCAATTTGGATATGCCATGCTCGATGGGGTCGGGGATTGTCAGTCTGTTGTCTACTTTGTCTTTGTAAATATGCTGAAATTAGCTGTGTACAAATCTTGTGCAGGTTTTTGGCATTAACACCTTTCGATCCCCGGCGTGCGGCAACAAACATTGTGAATATTTGTGACTTGTTCGCGGGGCGCTTAAGTGTCTACAGTGTGCACTAGCTGAAAGAGAATCTTAAACGGCAAGTTACAGCAAGTTTTGACAGAGAAGATTCGCTGTACTTATATACAAAATAGAGAGTAACATGAATAGAGCTAAGAATTAATCTTATATTTATATAATTCATATAACAAACATAACTTTGAAGAATGAATTTTTGCTATGTACCTACAAACAATTATTAAACTATAACAATTTTATGCAAGACGTATTTCTTCAACTTCCTCCGTGGCTGTCTTTCTTTAAGCTCTCATTTTAGCGAGTGCTCACTGTAGTTGCCGCACGCACGCACAGGAAATGTCACGGCTGCGGTGACTACAACTTTTTCACTTAACTTGGCGTTTTATTCGTTTTGGAATATGCATAAAAAATTGGTATTAAAACGTCGCATGTAAGACATTAATCAGCTGGCGAAGTGGCAGCAGACAGTAGCTGCTGCAGCCAGGAGATCCACTAAAAGAGAGAGAGGGAGAGAGAGGAAGGTAGAGGGAGAAACAGGGAAGTGCGAACCGGGCCAGCAGCACAGACGGAGGCCAAAATCATAAACAGGGGCTAGGTAAACTCAGTGAGCAGCAAGTTGAGCGCTTGATTAATCTGCATTTGGATTGCCCCCTCCCTGCCTCCCTTGAGCCAAAAGCTGGCCAGAGCTGGCAGTTGAAAACGGAGCGAACCAGAGCTGCTACCAGTTGAACTGGCTTCCCAACCCACTTCAGTGCACTTCACAACACTTCAAGCGACTCGACTCGCCTCGAGTCGACTTGACTCGACTCGGGTGTTTATTTTTGAGTGGCCACACAACATGCAACTGCCGCAGAGTGCACAAATTTAGACCGAGAACAATAAATTCACGTTGCTGGGAATTAAAAATTTCATTAAAGTCATTAGAATGAAGCGAATACTTGCCCAGAACAGACAGCAGACATGGCAGACAGACAAGCAGAGCAGGCAACCCAACGACAGACAGACAGACATAACGTGCCCCATTCGTAACATAATTTCGCATAGTTTCTCTCTGCCTTGAAAGACCTGTGAGGAGAATCATGTGACCGTTGATTGTTTTTAGCGGCTGTAGTCGCTTTGAGTGATGAGACGGAGCAGAAGAATCCCCTCTGGGTCTGCCGAGTGCTGCCACACATGGCCTGGCCCCCACGGACCAACGATCCAGCAAACCAACGATATCGGAGCACCTCAACGTATAAAGCATTTCATTTGCTTATGGAAGATTTTCCAAAACATTTACAATCTCAAAACTGTTGCAATGTTTATCGGCCACAAAAACTGAACAAAGCTGAAGAAACAACAGAGTGCGAAGGAGAAAGAGTAGAAAGAGAGGTATAGGCGATAGGGAAATACACTTAAAGTAGAAAGTATACTGGCATATCAACTCAGCAGTATTTTCTTCATGAATTTCCAAGTATTTCAATCATCGCAAATGGTTTCATTTAAAGTTCGAGGCATTTCTTAATTGTTTTACCAAAACTAAAGTTAAAGACAATTCATTTATTTATTTATTAACGAACTAAATAAAACTATAAATGCTATGCAGTGTGTGCCTCAAGTAGTTCAGCGTAGCTTGATACCCCACCGGAATAGAGCATGAGAGAACTTTCGACACTGCAGACATTCTTTAGCCCATTTGCCAGATCCCAAGAACTTCGACTACTCGGCAACTAAATGCGCCGCATAATTCACAATGAGTGATTCTTAAATTGTCCATTAAGATAATTTTTACGCCAGAGCGCACAGGGGAGCGCTTCACGGACTCGGGTGGAGGAAGCAGGCGGCAGAGAAGGAGGAGGCAACTCGGCGCTAGACAAGCCGCACAGACGGCGGCACAGACGCTTGTCGGAACTGTGACTGTGCCAGGGACTGGAACTGGGACCGGGAGGGCGGTAGCTACTAGCTACTGCAAGTGGAACTGGAACTGTAGCTCTTGCTGCTGGCACGTTTATCAATTAGGGCGCAAAGTCCTCATTCTCCGGGGCCGCTAATTATCGGCAAAATGCCTACACATGGAGCCGTTGTTCAGGCAGCGAGCTTGGTTTCTGGCCCCAAATTTAGCAATGTGAAGATGCATTTGCTGTTGTTGTTGTACTTTGGTGGGGATGCGTCATGGCCGACAATTTTTCACGCTTTTCCTGCGGTTGTTTTTGGTTTGTGCCCCCCTTCCCGTAGACCAGACAAAGCAACGTCAGCCACAACTCCGTCTCCATCTCCGTCTCCATCTCCGTCTCCATCTCCGTCTCCAACTTCGACTTCTTGCGGCCTATGATTGATGTACACTTGATGACTATATAACTTTGTATGATTTTTCCAATTGCTCGTCAGCTCGGCAGCCTCCTTCACTCAGCAGTGGCTGCTGTCGCGACGGGCCTCTGTTTTGTAGGTGGACGCATCTTTAATTAGTTCGCCGTCGGTTTTCGCTTTGGCTTTTGGGCTCCTCCAACATTTGCCTGGCGTTAAAAATGTTGAATAATTAAAATTTCTAGGAAATTTTCATTTGGCTGCTTTGTCGTCATCGCTCTACACTGCTTTGGTCTGCTTAGACAACAGCAAATTCTTGTGGTCGCGTGTCTGTTGTGCCTTTGATTTTTCATTTTCGCAGAGAGACTCTTCTCCATTCTTTTTTGTTTTTCAATTTTCTTTCAATTTATTTCTAGGTTTCTTCATTGGAAATTGAATTTGTTGCAGAAATGTCTGACTATGACTAATTATACTGTTGGCGCACATTGAGTGGACCATTTATGAGTGTTTTTAATTGGTATAGCTTATATGTATAAATATAAAAAAAGATATGAATTTTTAATTATTTTTATTTTATATTAAATTATATGTAGTGGTATTTTTTATAAAGATATGTTATGAATTAACAAAGAGAGACAGTTCTTCTTGGACCTCAGGTATAATGATTTCGACCAGAAACATTTAAAACATATGTTAAACTTTTGGTATACCTTGTGAAATCAATTAAATATCTTCTATAGTATTTATTAGACAGGCGAAGCCTACAGTTGTCTACATAGAAAATGTTTACTTGAAAAACTTCTGTGCTTATTATCCGAACGAGTTAAAATTAATACTAGTACTAGTTAAGTAATACTCATCTACATACATTTTTACGCAGAAGTTTATGGCATAAATAGTTTCCTAAATAATTGTTAAATCGGTGGGCGTGCCATCCAAAATTAGAAATAAACTTGATCAGCATATGATTTACAAAAACAGACAGATAGGAAAACGGGCAGACAGAAAGACAGGCAAGCAGATAGAAGAACAGAAGGACAGATAGACAGACAGACAGACAGACAGATATAAAGACAGACAGACAGACATGGCTCAATCGACTTGGCTAGTAGTCCTGAGAAATATATGTATAAGCTTTGTGCCTGTTACATACATTTGCACAAAGTTAGTATACCCTTTTTTGACCATTTTTAATCTGGCTCTGTTTATTTATTTATTCCTTTCTAATTTTATAATTGACAATAAAAATTGCAATTCATAAAATATACTTGAATGCAATATGTAAAATAGCTAATACATAATATTAAAATTCTCTTTCAAGCCGGAGTATGAGCATGCCCCTTATTCTCACCTACTTACTCTGCATATTTCTCGAATTATGTCGGGGCTATTAATATTCGAAAACTGAGCTATCATCTTTAAGCCCTGGTCAACTCTGACAAGCTTGCCAGACTGATAAATGATGTGCCAGCTGCCAGCTTAAAGAGCTGATCAGCGCTTTTATCTTCTTCTCAAAATCTCCCCCACTCTTCGCCTCGTTCTCTCTCTCTCTCTCTCTTTCTGGGCACTTGGCCAACAGGTCACGTACAGCGTGTCACTGCTGAGCGGCTGGCAGCCAAATTGGCTAAAGTAAAGCATCCGCCGCATTATCAACAACTTCATCAGGGACGCGATGGGGTCCACTTGCACTGTGGAGTATGTCGACATCCGTCGGCGCCTCTTGGTCACCTCCTCGAATGGGGCACTTCACAATTACAATAAACGAGGCAAGTTGCAGAATGTTTGGCAAGTGCAGCAGCAACTGCAACGCGCCGTTGCAGCGGCAAGCGGCAAGCGGCAAATGCAACTCGTCCGCTTCAACGTTTCTGCAATTTTTCTATTGAATTTTTCCTTTGAGCAGCTCTTGGCCGGCAGCGTGGCACGTGCTCGGACTGCCAAAAATGCTGACAGTCTGCAACAATGTAGCCACACCGTGGGGCATAGAAAGGGAGATGGGGCTTTAGATGACGCGCGGGGAAGCATTATGATTGATAAGTTCGTTTTGTGAATTTTTCATAAATTAGGCGCACAGCTGCGTTAGCCAGGAACCACGCGGGATGGGGAAGACTGATAGGGATGGGCAACTAAGTAGGAGCCGGGGGAAGTGGGTGTGGAGCATCCATTCAGCAAGCCAGCGAGTGCCCAATCGTGCGCCATTTGTCTATTTTAATTAAAGGCGCTCCAACCAAACGGAATCAAGCTTCAATCTAGCAAATCTTCATCTCGCTTTGTTTGGCGTCACGCACGCGTTCCTGATCCTGTTGCTGTTAATCAGTCAAGCAAAGGGCGGAAGAGGTGCTGGGTGAAATTTTAATAAAAGCTTAAACATAAATCAAATCAGTTTACTGACCGCCAGCTGTCGCTGACTGCTCCAATTCTGCCTTGTCTCCCCACTCCTAGCCTGATTGGCAACCCATTTGCAATAATGCCACTTAATTATTGTTGTTGCTGTTGTTGCTGTTGCTGATGTTGCTGTTGTTGTCATGACAGTAGCTTGGAGACTGGGAGAAGTTGAAGAACTTCCTTTATTAGATAAAACACGAGGCCTGTTGTCGAAAAATGCTGATAATTTTCAATTGAATTTATAATTAGCAAAAGTTAATTAATTTCAGCCTCCTTCCCATGTTTAACTATGTAGAATCCTTTATCGTACTACAGGTTCCCACTCCCCTACTTCATTGCAGTTCCCTTTGAACTTTCGCGGGCAGCAATTGGCCGCTTTTAATTCGCCGTTTGCCACATTTGCAAATAATTAAGTGCTCCGACGTCCAAACGCATTAAGACGCATTGCCAGACGACCCGCTTGACATGCCCCAACCGGCAACAGGCGACTGGCGACGGGCGATTATCGGAGTCGTAATCCCCGACTGAAATCAAGTCGGCGACTCAACAATAACAGTTGACAACTGTCGACGGTTGGGCGCACTCTTAAAACGCTTGTCAAAATTGCATAAACTGCTGTCGGTTGCTGCAAGACAACCGTACCAGGGTAATGGCTGACTCGCAGATACCCTGTAGGGAAAAGAAGCAGAAGTGGTGAATGTAAATGCATGACTGACTACATAATATACATGAAAAGATTAGATTGTTAGATTATTAATTAATAACAAACTCAAATACAGACTGGCTGTGAAGTATAATTCCCTTGAAATTGGTAAAGGGTAATAGGATATTTGCTGATACTCTGTAGATTATATAGAACATATCATATGACAATAAAAAATTACATAACTTAAGTACAATAATGAAAAGAACTACAAAACCTTTAGGTTATTAGACTTTTGCGAGAAATGTTAAGATGAAGAGTATTTTAATTTCGTCTTAAAAGAGTTACTCAAGCAATAATAATCGCAAATGAATTAATATACCCCTTACAGTTACAGAATATATTGAAGATTTAAGCTGTCAGTTCCATTAACAGCTTCACTTTCAAGTGCATGCGAAATTCAACTTTTCGTAATGCAATAATGTACCGCATCAAACATTCAGACATTTACAGGGTATATTTAAGTAGGGAGTTTCCGACGTCCTTCCTACTCGCTTTTCACTGGCAATTAATGCGAATTTCGACATCATAATTAAAGCATGCTGTGCTTGACAACTCTCGTCTTGTGTCTGGTCCATTATATTTAATGAGGGGGAAGTGCAGTTGCGGTAACACCAACCTCCCCCACCCCCCGCACTGCACCACAGGGAGACCCCCTGATACTCCTGCCACACGCCTGCGGGCCGTAGCACAGACAGACCCGTAGACCAGACTCAACTCAATTCATTCACTTTTGATATTTTGCATTTGCATATTTTCACATGTCATTCGGCCCGTCGCTTTTGGCTTTTTGGCATTCGCTTTTCGCCTTTGTGTAACGCAATTGCCGTAGACAGCCGCGGCAATGCGGGAAAAGAACTGACGACGAGTTTTTACGAGCATGCAGGAGAGGGAGCAGGGAACTGTATAGGTGGGGGGGAGGAGGTGCCTCTCTGAATCGCATAATTAGCGACAGACATTGCCGCTTGACAAACTCTTTGAAGCTGCCTGCCTGCCTGCCTGTTTCCTCTGCTTGCCTTCATCACTCGATCTCTCTCCGCCCCCTCTCCCCTTCTCACTCTCTCTTTCCCACACTCTGTCTGCCTTGTTCTTCTGCACAATACACGTGCACTTTCTGTTGTATCTTCTCCATTTGTTTATTGTTGAATGTCTTAATTTATGAAACTGTCAAAGGGGGAGAAACTTGCGATGCATCGCAGCGGTTTCGTTTGAGTTTCACTTTAGCAGGTCAAGATTCATCCATTCACTCATTCATTCATTTGTTTGGCCAATGATTCACTTGGCCATGATTCATGAGTGCGTAAAATCTTGATGCTACTCATAAGCGTCATTATCTACATAGAATTTATGACTCTACGCTAACTTTTGTGCCGCTTAACTACTTAAGCATTTGCCGAGAGTAATCAAATAATTGTAATCTCTTTCGAATTGCACACGCCTCCCCATGACCCTCTCCTATTTGTGATTATATCATGCTGTTGAGCACGTAGCCCATTTTAATAAAATTTCTTGCGCAAATGCTAAATGCATTTTTGGCAAAGTGCTTGGCAAACTGCGAGATGCAAACGAGTCTTCCCATTTTCCATTTTCTGGCACTCTTAATTATTCCTACTTGGATGCCGATAATCTGCTTATGGCCCAAAGGGCCAATTTAGAACTGAGAAGATACTTTATGCGAAATTCAAAAGTTTCTCCTAATTAGCTCTTAAAACTGACCAATGACTGCAATCGAAGGGGAAGGACTTCAGACTCCGACTGGGTGCAATTTCAAGGACGATAGAGGGAGCGAATTTTGAATTGCATTTTCACTATTTTTTTGTCAACTGTTGCTGGTTTATTTCGTGTATTTTCTTTGCTTTTATTTACATTTCCAATTAAGTTTCCTCAAGTGGAAATCGAGTATTACAATTTCACATCAAGAGCAACTGTAAATTGCGGTCAAGCCAAATAAGTCTTTAGTTTTGCATGTTCATTGAGTATTTAAAGTATTGAGTATTGAGTATTTAAAGTATTTGTTACAAAACTTGTATGAACTCGAGTAGTAAATTAATTCGACAAATTCAAAGCTGATTGGGTATTTGTCCGTTTATTTGTTATTTACTTTTAGCTAGAAATACTAAACTTTATTTTGCAGGTTTAAGTTACATAGGAATTTTTGGGTAATCAACAAAGTCGATATAGCCAAGAGATATATTACAGTAGAGCACACTCGACTGGCTTTCGTGCTTGTCTTTAACTAACGCTGTATAGTAGTATTGAAAACTATGATTTATGTAAATTTTAAATAAGTTTAATTCTCATTACAATATAATAATAATCTACATAGTTGATTCCCGATATATTTTACATTTCCCTCCTGCACCAACAAACTCAATTGCAATCGCCGCACTTGAGCAGTGAACTTTCCAAGTCCCAGGGGTGCACTTTACGGCGCATTTGCCAACACTGGCTGGCAATGGCGCTGGCCACTTGAAGCGCTTTCCGCAGTCGGTCGGATCTCGCCTCATCGCTGGTTGGCCCGCTGGCTTTATACGTCCGTCTTTGGGTTGGTGGGTTGCCTGGGCAACCGCCAAGCACTTGATAAATTGTTTACTTTGAAATTAATTACGCAGTCATTGTTTTCTTGAGGGGGTAGGGGGCTCAAACGGAAGTACGAGCTCCGGCCGCCAGGGGGCGGAGACGGCAACACTGCGGCATAAATCAAGTTAGCAGCGCCACATCTCAACACTTGGACTTGGCTCTATCCGGTGCCACGGTGGCACGGCCCGCTTTATGGCCCACCTAGTCGCCATTGTCGGCCATTTGCTGTGCGCTGCCCTTGCGCGTTTGATCTTGGCAATAAAATTGCATTTAATTACAGCGAATGCAGTTGCCCGCCAAAGAGATGAAGTAGAAGGAGAGGGAGATGGAGAAGGGGTAAGGGGGCAGGGAGGTGCCTGAAAATTGCATCTTTTGTCCGTGGTGAAGCTTCATTGTTGTGCGCATTTTTGAGCTCATTAAACCAATTGCAATTGTTGCTGTGCATTGCGTGTTGCCTTCTGCTGCATCCATCGACTGCTGCTGCAATCAATTTCCAGTTTTCAGTTTCAGTTTTCAGCTGAAAGATGCAAAATTGAAATTATATTGCGGCCTGGCACATCATTAAAATGCAGCGAACTGCACGTAATGGACGAGAACACCTTTTAGCACAGGCTTCGTGCCAATCATTTTTCGCCCTGGAATTTCAAACATTCCACTTGCAGTACTTGCAACACTTTCCATCAACACTGTGCGGCCGAATTGAGGTTTTCCCGCAGTCAGATGAGAGGAAGATTTATGCCTTGCACGCTCTGCACTTTGCGCTTATTCAGCAAATGTGTCTCGCTAGTTTTTGTCCGGCTTGCCTGAAATTAACATAAACAGGAAGTGGGCGAGTCCAACTCGGCTGTCGGTGCAAAAACAAACAATTAACAACAACAACGGCAACGGCATGCAAAACACTACACAGCAAAAGAGCGGAACACGCTGCAAAATAGTGCCGAACATGAGAAACAGACACAGGTGTAGGGTGGGCAGGGCGAGGAAGAGAAAGAGGAAGCAGAAGAGGGGACAAAAGCACCGCAGGGCTGAACAATAAAATTGCCCAGAGATCGAGTGGGGATAGCGCCAGAGATCGGGACAAGATAATGCACAGTGAAATCAGTGCGAACATGTGCAAGATACCCCCTTGCATAAGTTTGTGAAAATGTTACGCAATCCAGAGGAAATTATGTATATGGAATGTGAAGATAAAACCAGCAGATACAATTAGCTGCAATCAATGGAGTTGATCTTGCAGTTACGACATTGTAAATAGGTCTTTTTTTGGTACTTTCTGTATTCAATTTCCCATGTCTAGCATTGCGAAGTAAATATAGCTTGTATAAACCAGTAAATTATATGAGGTATAGAATGAATAGAATATCAAATTTATTTCATTGTCTCCGATACTTTAATATACATTATTTATATTTATTATTCACAGATATATCGAATATATGGAAAGTCATACTGAATTTTTACAGAAATATACATTTCGGATTGGAAACGTAAGTATGAATACAAGAAATTGTGTTTATTTTATATAGAACCAATAATTGATGTTGCTTTTTGTAAAGTTTCGAAAAGTAAGTGGTTTAAGTCGAGTAAATTAACATATAATTTGTACTATATATGCAGTTTTTTAAACACGCATTCATTGACAAGCCCAACTGACCCTGAGGAGACTTCCTCGGAGTTAGTTGTTCCCATGTTACGTGGAGTTTGCTTGTCTTCTACAGCGCCTCGTCATTCCCCTCTCCATGCTTATGCTGTGGCACGGCAAAGATGGCGTGTGTTTGGGCCATAAAACTTTGCTGCCTACTTAAACAATGCAATAATAACAAAAGGGGTACTTACTCCTCGGGAATGCGCTAAATGAATGCCATAAACAAACAACGAAATAGCAGAAAGAAAAAAAAAACTTGTGGGCGCCTAAGGGCAAACGCTGTGAGTGCACTCACACTGCCAGCAATATTCACACTCATTCGCACTCATTCGCACTTGTAGCAAGAGGAGTGCGAATAGTTTTATGGCTAAGCAAAAAGGGAAAAATGGCAAACGAGTTGGCGGAACGCGCGCGTTGAATGCTTCGCTGGCTACCAACTACTCGAGTGGGTCTCCTCCAGCCAGCGATTGACTGGCGGCCAACTGGCTGTGGCATACACATACACATGCAGTAGATAACCCTTGCAACATGGAGGATCGTCAGCAAATGGCAGCAATCAGAAGACGCGAGGCACGGCGGCTGCAATCAACGCGTTGACTCGGCGACAGGTGAAAACTTTGTGCCGCCAATGAATGTGGCTAGCTGATGTTGTTGTTCTTGTTGGTGCAACTGTTGTTGTTGCTGGTTTGTTGCCGCTACCGGCCTCGAGCTGCAATTGTTGCTGCTGCCGACTGACAACAAAAGTTTTTGCTTTTGACGTTGCGTTTCGTTGCATTGTTGTTGTTGATGTTTGCTGGTTGGCTGCTTGGTTGACTGTTGGGCACACACACACACACACAACAACACACACACACACACAGCAATTTGTGCATTAAAATTTCACACTGTGCGTTGTTGGTTGAACACTTTTGGCTTTTCTGGTTTTCTCTTCCGCTTGCAATTCGCAGCTATTTGTTGTTGTTGATTTGTTGTTGTTGCACTTGTGCGGTTCACCTTGGTTGCTGCTGTTTCTGCTGTTGTCGCCTGCCACATGCAGCTGGCAACAAAATGGCGCCGTGTCCAGCCCCTGACATGTGCCCTCAAGCAAAGTCCCTGCAACACAGTCCCTCCCGCCTCCTCCCTCCACCTCCAGCTCTCCCTCATCTCACCCCAACCCAGCTTGCCAGCCACTGTCGCTGGCATCGCGGGGCGTTCACATATCTCGTTGTGGAAAAAGCTGCTTTTAATTTGGCGAAAATTTAATTAATGCACTCTGCATTTCGCGCATGTCCAAAAAGTGGAAAAGTGAGTGCTGATGATTTTGAATTACAAGGCACTGTGAGTACCCCTTCCATTGCATCATCCCTTGGTCTCCTCCTCCCTGCCAGACATATTGATAGTGTTCGAAAGATAACACACGCTGTTGCAGCTGCTAACTGTGCAATTAATGGACTTAACAGCTGATTGAATAATGGATATAGCCCTGTACATTAGAAACAGCTCTTGAGTTCTTTTAATATTGAACTAAAAGCTTAGTTCTTATAATATTGAGCTAAAAACTTAACAAGTTTTTTGAATAAACCAAACAAAATTTGTTTTTAAATTTAAATATGGTTAACTATCTTCAACTGCTGTTAGTAAATATAGCTATAAAACTTCATAAATATTGGACGTTTATTACATAAGTTTCATATTAATTACTTTGTATTATTTTAAATATCTTTTCTTTATTGACGTTTTTGCCGCTAAGCGTCTTAGCTTCGATTATTTCTGCTCAACTTTAATTAAATTAAATTATATTGATCTACCGCCACATTTCGATATATCATTGATCAAATGTAACAATAAGTGCTCAGCAATTTACGAATATCAGTAATAAACAAGTGAACGTAGACATAATTAAAAAATCCGTTAAAATCAATTAAATCAATCAGTTATAAACTAATATAATTAAAAGCTACTTACATATAGTTCAACGATTTTTCACCTCACAATATCACAAAAAACTGTCAAAGTACATTAAAACTTTACGTATCTTCGATGTTTTGTTTATGTTCTACACACATGTTATATTTAATCTCTTTGCAGTAACTATAGTTTGATTAAACTTTTTGTTGTCTTGCAGTCTAGCAAAGAACTCTACTTCTGAAGTGCTAACTATTAATTTTTGATATCAGTTTATTAAATCGAACTAGTTTTCTATCTTATCAACCCGAATAACTTTACCTGATTGATGAACGTTTTATTATGGAGCGCTTTTGTTTAAAGAAGTTTAAGTTGAATGTAGTTGAATTAGTGTAGTTATATATTCCATCGACTTTATTAGCGCACAAAGCGCTTTTCCGTCCTTGTTGCGACACTTTCTCGCTCTCGTTTGGTTTTGTCGTAATCTGGCACAGAACTGCGGCGACCACATCATCATGCAAATGGTGGCCACGCATATTTAATGGTCTAAGCTGCGGTCTCCGCCCTCCCTACCTCACATGCTCCTACTCTACCCTTTTAGCTGTTAAAAAGATGCGGGAAAAAAGTGGGAAAACCAGCAAATGCTTTTCACGATCACTTGGCAAAAAAAGGATAAAAACCGGAGGCGACTGTCCGCAGTTGAGGCATGCAACACACACACACACAGAGTGTGCACTGCATTACGCTAATTAATTCTTGATATATGGAAACTGCGGCTAGTGCAACAACAGTGGCGGCAATAAAAACGCCGCCACTTGCCACTTGCCACAGCGAACGGCGACCGCAGTTGCTCCACTTTTTGCTGCAGTTCTCCGGCACATTCTGGGCAATTACAATTTAGCAGGCTTTAAGGAAGCTCCTGGCTGCTGGCTCCTGCACTGAGTGTCTCCTAGTTGCCGTGACAGATGCCACAGTTAAAGTTTAATGACAACGGCAGTGGCAACAGCAACAGCAACAATAGCAGCAGCAACAGCAACAGCAACAACTGCCGGCAAAGATGGGAAAAAAGTGGCAGCGAAAGTGAACAGTTGCCAGCGCGTATCCTGCAGGATGCGCAGCAGTAGCTCCTGTTGCTTTAGGCAGACAAGGGCGAGGGAGTAGGGGGGGGGTCTTGATAGCTGGGCATGTGTGCTTTTGCTGCTTTACGCCAACGCATGTGACAGGAAACCATTCGCAGCAACCGCCAAAATGTGGCAACAGCGAACAGAGACAACGACAACAAGGCTGGCAGCTTCCGCTTAAGCGGATGCTCTGCCACACACCCCTCCACCCTGCACCCACCCCTGCTGCACCCCCTTTGCAAGTGCTAAACGCAGTGGCAACTTGCTCACATATGCAACTGCGAGCTGCTGGTCTTAGTCTCTCACTGTCGGCGCTGTGGGCGTGCCAACGACTGTGGACTGAGCTGGCGGCGAAAGTGCGCGGAAGCAATAAAACATAGACGAGATGAGGAACGGCAGGGGGCAACAGGGAGGGGGGAGGGTCATGAGGTAGGTGGCTGAGTGGGAGCTTTGGGTGCAGCTTAGGCGACGCTTGTTGCTGCACTTGCCGAGCTGTTGCACTTGCCTGGAAACTGTTTTGGGTTGCCTTGAAGAAAAAACACACACAACGCAAAGTGGGGCAACAGTAGCAGCTAAACCTGCAGCAGGAGCAGCAACAGAAGCTGCAGCAGTTGCACATTAGATGCAGCAGTTGTGTTCAAGTGCTGCAATATTTGTAACGCGCAGGATGCGAAATATATATAGTATATAGTTTTAGTTTTAGTTTTTCTCTTCCACAATTTATGTGCGTGTGCGAAATGGAGACAGCTTTCGCTTGGGCTTATTGATGGGCCAGCAGGAGAGATCCTGCCTGCTGCATTTGCTCGGTATGAGGGAGACTAATTCAATGGAGTGAAAGTTCTCCTCTATTCTCGTCTTCAATGTAAGCTGCACTTGAGAACTTGAGTTATGTTTCAGAAGTTTCGGATGTTTAATAATTGTTTGTTAGATCTTAGACTAGACTGGGATATATTTTTCATTTACATTGGATAGATACCTTTGATATAAATATACATATACATATATAATATTATATCCCACTATGGCATGCAAGTTTAAGTTATGATTTTATCTCTGTAAGATTTTTGTATACAAAACCTCTCTATCTTTCCATATTCCCACGATATTTGCCAGCATTCCAAGCAACTACCTACTCTGTGCTAACCTTAAAACATTGTGCATTCTTCTTAAATTGGCCAGCTCGAAATTACCGCCTGATAATTGCCTAATGAGCAACTGCATCAGGTGCTATCACGATTTGAGTTTGGCAAACAGCGACGGACTCGCAGCGGGCAAACATTCCCGATGAAGATATCGAACGAATGTCTTAGAGCAAACTCTTAATGGTTGCCTGCCCACAAAGTCAGTAGTCGAGTGATCAGGGTGCGGGAGAGTGACGGCAGTGCCAAAGGAGAAGGGGAAGGGGAAGGGGGCTTGAGGTCTGTGAGTTATACCGAATCCTGTTGCTGCTTACTTCGGCGGAAGAACAGCTGCCACATCGACTGCTGCTGCTGCTGCTGCTCGACTATTATTATGTGGCCCCGAGCTGATCTCGATCTAATTTAGGCGTATTAGTTGCCCAAAAATGCTGCCAAACAAAGCAGGCAGACAGGCCCGACAGTCGGACAGTCGGACAGACGGACCGACATTGGCAGACCTTTTTTTAGGTTTGCCAAGGATGCCTGTCTGTATCCTGGTCGAGCAGATAAGGCGCTGCTAATGGCTTCATTAGGCTGCCTTGGCTCGTCTCACTTGCCTCGGCTCGTCTTGCTGCTCGGCTCTCAATCACATGTGTGCCACATGCCGAGAGCGCGATGCGATCTCAAGTGGCGTTGCCTTTGAAGAGCCGCAACGTTGCGCTTGCGCTTATCGATAACTCTCGATTAACAATCGGGCAGCAAATATTTTGCCAGCAACAACTGTACGACAGCTGTCTGATTAATGGAGGCGCATAAAAAGTTTGGCGTTTTCATTCCCATTTGCCCGACTCACGCATCCGCAAAGGACACGCGCATAAAAACAGTACGAAAGAAACTTGAAGATTGTCATAAAAAACAAACTGTTAGGGGGCATAAAGCAACAACAACAACAGTAACAACAACAATAGCAAGCACTCTATACTTGGTATAATAAAGATGGAACAAAACATTTCATTTTATAATTTTATTATCCATTTCTTTAGCTTCTCATTTTCGTTTTCATTTTCATTTTGGTTTTCATTGCCTTGTCGTCTGTTGCGAGTCGTGCGTCATATTAATCGGAGAATGCACGGAGAGTGCTCGGAGAAATTCACACCTTTTGGCCACAACAATGCAGCAGCTACAGGGCTGGGGCAGGGGGCGGATTCCGTTTTCGAGGGATTGGTCTGCTTTATGGCTGCTCCTTGACTTTTATGGCCACTTTTCCTCTGAAAAGAAATTAAAAATATCGTGTATTTATATCCATATCGTATACATGCGTTCACTTATTAGATTTAGATATGACCAAGAAATCATTTAACAAAAATGCACAAATTGTGTTCGGCTGTAGTGTTTGTGGCAAGTGTCGTTAAATGACATTGGGGTGCTCCGCGTGCCCCGTATTGGTATGCAAAGAGGTGCCCTCTGTGTGTCGTAAAGCTGAAAAAGTGCACATAAAAAGTGTAATCGTTAGAACTACTTACATGCATAGGGAATTTTCCAAGGGTTCTCAACTTATTCGATTTTCCGTTTTCTACAAATTTAAGATTTTTTGATTATAGCCCCTTGCAACCATCATTTATATTGCTCATGAACTTGATGCGACGCTGGAATCATAAAGATATTAGATATGTACAGCCATTTCTTGCACTTGAATTTTAAGTGTACAACACTAAAAATCACACAGTTTATAAATAGATAGAAATATATATTGAGCAATATATAAATATATATATATATATATATATTTAAATACATTTTTTGCTTTCTTATCCAGCAATATATGCAAATAAAAAATAATCTGTATTTAATTTAGTACTCTTTGATTTCTCTTCAATCACATAAATTCAAGATAAGAAAACTAAATTATGACACTCAAGTAATCTTCACTCTTATCAACAATTTCCTCATTTTTAAATTAATTTATATATACACTTTCCCGTCGGTGATAATATATAGAATACGATTCAGCTCAATATCTATTATTAAATTTTCCTTAGATTGTAGCTCAAGTTAACTAATTGCAGTGCCTGTTTCCAACCGACTCCGTGGCGCAACGGTAGCGCGTCTGACTCCAGATCAGAAGGTTGCGTGTTCAAATCACGTCGGGGTCAACAGGGAATTCTCTTTTTATTTTTTTTTATTTTGTGTGTTCTCTATTCTATTCCAAAAGATGCCAGACAATGCATTAATGGTTCTTTTTTGTCTGCAGATAATCTTCTCGCAAAGGGTTCGCTGTTAACGCGAGTGCATTCATCACCGTCTCAATCACTATTCTCAGCTGTTTTACAAGTTCACACCAAATGTTCACACATCTTTCGCATAGGATTGTCGGCACACCCGTTGAAGGTGTGAGAAATCAAAGACCTTTAGCGCCAGTTCGACGTATTTTTCACATTTTTTATGGTCTTTAATTGTATTTCGATGGCCAATAGAAATTTTTCAACGAAATTAACGACAGGAAGTGCGATGAGAAGGCTAATTAGCGTCTTCGGCTAGTCAAAGGCTGTTGCCGCCAGAGGGCGCCACATGAGCACATTTCATGCACACAGAACGGTTGCGATGAGCGCACAAATCGCCATGATTATAATTATAATTTTGATTCCATTTTGAATTGCAAATCCCTTTCGATTATTTTGTAATTTTATGCGGTGCACGTTGCTACCCTGTAACCATACAATTTTGGCAACGGGTTTAATACTAGGAGAACTTATTCATAAACAATTTATAAAAATAGAATATACTAAAAGTTTACTGTAGATTTCACAGCGTAGAATACAATACTTAATCTTAATAATATTATTAAATCAAAAGCTGTAAAAGATGAACAGTTTCCTTTTGCAATTTATGTATTTTTATCAACATTCTTTGAATTCCTCTTTGGTGAAAATGATTTCCTCCATAGGGTATCTCGCGCACGCATAATCACTCAATTGACGCTCTTGTGCACTTGTAATTCTCCCTGATTTTGCATAATTATCTACGCAAGAAAAATAATATAACGTATTTTCAGTACGAAGCGAGCTGCACCTAATTGAATATTTATCAAATGGATTTCGAGCTTATGCAAATATTATGCGGAAATGTGCAACGAATAAATGAATTCAAATTCGGATTCGGTGCACGTTCCACGAATATGCATTTTGTTTAATGATATAACTTGAATTAGCTCAGATATTGCAACAATAGCAAAAACAACAAGAACAATTTGATGACTATTTGATTTTCATATTGAAGAAGAATCGCCCCCTCAGTCAGTAATCGATGCGGGTGCCGCGTGGCATTAATTGATGGCATCGCTATAATCAATATACATATGTATGTCATAGTACTTCCCGTATTCATATGCATATGTCAAGGGAGCATTCATCACTGACATAATCCACTTAGGAAACTACGAGTAAACTGTTAGATAATCGCGTCAATTAGTTACGTAATGATAATTATCGCTTCCAGATCTAGATAAGCAGACACATACTCTTACATACTAAGTATAGGTATTTGCATGGCGAAGCTATTGCCCGATCCTAAGTGCCCGATTTGTCTATGGATCTTAAAGAATGCACTGCCAGGTGCCGAGGAATGCGCCTTCAACGTACGTGCCTGAGGACTTCATTAAGTCGTTCGCTCGTTCAACGCTGAAGTGTCTGCCAAGGTGGGGCGAGGGAACGGAGCTCGGGCAGAATGGCATAATGCCTGGCATTGTCAACAGCTCGTACAAGTATTCCCAGAGAGTGTTTGCTAAGTGACTGGATCGTTCGGCCACTTGAAAGCAATTAAAAATCCTTTAAAATATTTTCTTATCGTGTTAAACGAGCGACTCTTACGAGAGTCCATCAGTGGTGTAGCCAGAAGGAGTACAGATAGTGAGTAAATTTGAAGATTAGACTGAAAACTGAAGAGAATCATTATTAGAAAAGGATTTTTCAAGAACTTGATGATGCGATACCCAAAGCAATGGAGTAGAAATATAGTTTATTATAGGTTATTTCAGATAAGTTAAGGACTTAGGATTTTGAAAGCACTTTTTATTTTTTCATGTGGAACGCATAAAGATTGTAGAAAAAACTAAATTACATGTAGATAGTTCTTAAGAACTAAGTCGATAACGAAATTGCAAGTACATTAGTTGAGAAGAAAGGTACAGAAGACATTCAATGTTGTCCATGTTTATTACATACCTGCCTTTTTAAAAAACAATACCTATAGCTCTGATTCAGTCATAAAATCAATAACAATTATTAAATACTAACATGTATTAAATGAAGTTAATTTATTTACATACAGACATTGCTAAACGTTGCAAGATCTCAGGTTACCTTGGGTTGCAACACTTCGCAGCGTTAACTCAGCGATATTCTCCCCTTGTCATTGACTGCCTTCCATAAGCCCCTCTTGCAGACAACGCCTCTTGCTGTCCCGTAGGCGCCTCGAGCATTTTGCTGGCCAAGTGCGTTCCACGCAGCAATTTGAGTGCGCAATTGTTCAAGCTTCCCGAGATGTGCCTGGATGAGCGCGTCTCCAGCTGCAGCGGACAGACGCGACACGACGCGTTGTTGAGTGTGCTCCTGTGCCCAGGTATTTTGCGCAGGCGCAGCCCAATGAAACGTTTGTCGTTTGTCGCTTGTCGTATGTCGCGCTTATCGCCACGCACTTATCTTTCCAAGGCAAGGCAGCGGGACCAGCAAAGGAAGCAGAGACGACTCCGAGAGGCGACGGTGTGCCTGAACGCCTGAACGCTTGAGCGATTGTGGGCTCACACAAGTGTCGCCTGCGTGTGCAGGGTCGCTGGAGAGGGGCACAGGGCATGGGGACTGTCGCCTGCATCGCCTGCCGCAGCACAATCATCTATGTTTGTTGGCATGGGCTGGCCCGATGGCGATGGCGATGGCGATGCGATCTTCCTGCTCCTTGAGCATGTTTGTATCTTAATTTTGAAGCGCGCATACGTGGAATTCAAGTTGTGCCAGAGAATGCTGGAGCTGTGCACAGCGTCTGAGTTACGAGTTGATGGTGCCGAAAGTGACACAAGTCATAAATTCCTTTTGTTCTCGGGCTGCGCTCCTGCCCCGGCCTGTCTTGCCTTCTGTTGTGCCCCTCTCCCTGCTTTTGGCTGGCTTCTTATTCGCCTTCGTCTTCTTGTTCTTCTTCCTGCGTTGACAATTTAGCCTGAATGGAATTGACTCAGTCTTGGGCTGGGTTACGTTATTCGGGATTCGGGATCTTATCGCGATCGGAGCGTTTCGTTTGCTACGTTTTCGATTGGTCCCATCGATCGGTAGCCCTGTCAGTTGACTGCGCACATCCTTTGTTTATTCAATTGGGACATTTCACTTCATTTCTTTTATTTTCTCTTCATTTCTTTATCTGTTTTTGTGGTTTAGTCCACGTTCGATCTTTGGCGCCGCGTCGCGTCGCGTACAGGAAGTGTGCGCCATAAAGCTGTCAGGTTATGGGTTTATGGAATTATACTGAAATTGATATTCCTCTAGGGTAGTCCAGGTCGTACATTGCTCTGCTGATAGCATCGCAATTTCTTGGCCTGCACGTTTCATTTCACGCTTGATTAAATTGAAGCAATTCACGTTTTTTGATAATTCACCAAAGTTCGCTGCGCTTCTGTTGTCCACTCCGAGTCCCAGAACCTATTAACTTGTTTGCCACATTTTTTTGCCTGCTTCATCTCTGCATCTCCCACGGGGGGCGGCGTCATAAACAGGACATGCGATACTCTCATATATTTTTCGCAAAAAAGGCAGAAATTTATGCATATTTATAAGCGAATTCATTCCGTGTCCATTTCAAATGCAAACAAACAACAAACCGAACGGAACAGCCGCTCAAAGCTATCAGCTAATTCCCCAAATCCCCGAATTAATAAACCAGAGTACCCAACAACAACAATAACAATAACAAGAGCAGACAGAGAGTGAGAAGGAGAAAGACTAACACGCGATTGGGAACTGAGTAAAAAAGCTGTGAGGGAATGAAGCTGCGGGATGGAGGAGGGCAGCGCTTATTAGTTGTAGATTGGAATTAGAAGTGGAAACTTGAGACGAGATCTTCTCTCTCTCTCTGTCTCTGGTCTCCTGCTTTAATAATGGGAACACGAAATTAGCTTGTGTAAACAAACTTGTCAACACGATGCGAGTGACAAGAAAAATGAAGCAGATGAAGGTGAAGGAGAAGGAGAAGATGTCAGCCAAGAGTCGATTGTGGAGTCCATAAATAATCTGAAGACAAGTGCTGACCACCCCTCAACTGTGCTCCAGTAGTGGGAGATGTGAGAACGGGAGAGAGAGAGAGAGAGGGGGGACTGTGAGCAGAGAGCACCTGTCAGGGAGCTGCTGCTCTCATTCCCGGAAACCTTTAGGTTGAACTTCATTTCAGAGCAAGTTTTATGGCAAGTGTCAGCACTAAACCGATCTCTCTTCGATCTCCACCTCCCCTGCCTCCTCTGGCACTGTCATGACGTCTGGCTAAACAAAGACATTATTGATGCCCCGATGAGCGCTGATAAGGCCAGCTTAAGAGCGAGACGGCGACCAGTTCAGGGTTTACTTCAGTTGCGGACGAGGCGCATAAGATCAGATAAGCAGGCGATTGTTGAGGGCAGAGCTGAGAGAGGAACAGCGAGAGAGAGAGAGAGAGGAAAGAGTGAGGGAGAGTAAGTGGCCAAGACACGCGATCCCAGAGTTGCCACCGAGTGCTGGCTCCATGTGAAGCGTAGCTCACTCTCAATAATTTATAGAAGGTAGTCAGGTGAAGTCTTGTCCCGACGCTTGTTTTCCCTGGCAATTACCTTGAAATGCAGTCAAGAGAGTTGTTGACATCTTGTTACAGTTGCTGTTACTGTTGCTGTTGTTGTGGAAGTCTCTGCTGTGTGAGCGATTGCTTTACGACTAGTGTCGCCTCAGGGGGCCTCACAGGGCTTGGGGGTAATTGGATACTGTAAACAAGCTGAGCTCTGCAATGGGGAAGCCTGCTCTGGAGTACGATATGTTTGAGTGGAGATATGAGTTATGCCTGGGATCGATAGCAATAGATCAATATACCCCAAGACAGCAGGCACTTGGTGAAGCTAATTGGGGAGAAGGGAATGCAGGAATGAGAACTCTAGACAGTTGAGAATGTAGGTAGAGTGCAGATAGACTGATAGGAAAACAGTACACCATGCATAGGAGAAATACAATACGACAAAGTCGGGCTGAGAGCTGGGGGAAAGTAAATTATATATAAAATAACATATATTCTTTGTGTTCGTTATATGTATGCATAATATATACTATATATAATACTAAAACATATACGTTATTCACGTTAATTAAATTTAGTTATACAGGCAAGTCAACTGAGAAGTTTCATTATAATATATTTACACATGATTTCTTTTGATTGATTTTGAACTTAGTCGACATTTTACTGTGTGAAATAGTTCAGCAAGTAAATATTCAAACTTAAGCGATTATTTATTGTGTTTCTCTTATTCGTAAATTGAAAACCAATTATATTCCGTGTCCCTCTTGCTGCAACTTGTATATATTCCCATGTTCAGCGCATAAATACGATTATTTCACTTGAATGTAATTTGCTTGAATCTTATCAATTCTAATAAATACAAATACAAATGTATATAGTGCATATATGTGAATATAACGAAATGCAGAGTCGAGTATGCGATGTTGTGGCTACGCAATGCGAATAATTCTTTGGGCTTACAACTGTTTTTGGTTGCATAATTGAATAATTGGAATCGAATCGAACCGAATCGGATGGGTCGAGCGTCCTTTGGCAACTAATTAAATCGACTTTTCACAGATTTCAAATGATTTGCTTTCGATTGGTTTAACATTTGCGGTCTGCCACTGAAATGGGCGATGCAATTGGAACTTGTAATTGGGTAATGATGCCGCATGGCAACATGCCGCAAACAGGCGGCCACTTGGGGCATACATATATCACATTTGCATCGACATCTGCAACGGGCAACGCGACGCATAATGTTTGTCATAACTGAATAATTGCACGCGCGTTCAGAAAAGATGACGAGACCACATTGCTGGCCAAGGGAGGTGAAGAGAGTGGAGCAGGCAGAGCTGCCACACGACTGAGGCCACTTTGCCAGTTGCGCCTAATTTAGCAATGGCAACGCCAAGTGCCGCATAAATGTCTTGTCAAATGATGCGACTGCTTCAAGGAGCAGCACAAGCAGCAGCAGCAACTGCCTCTGCTTCTGCCTCTGCCACAGTCAACAGCAAATTGCATTATTAGCCGCCGCCATAAAAAGTCAGCTGCAGCAGCCTCTTCTCATCTTGCCATCTTTTCTTCTGCCACTTGCCTCTTGTGGCAACTGCAGCTACTCTCCGGGGCCATTCAATTTGATGTCTGCCTTTTAACGCCGCTGTCAGCCAGAATAGTTGCGTGTACTTTGAATATTCCCTCGAAGCTGCTTTGAACATCTTCGACAATCTTCCCATCTGCCTGGCCACAGCTCCCCTTCCTCCCACGGCCCCCCCCCTCCCTTTCCACCTATCAGCCCGTCTCTTGTGCGGCTGCAATTGATGCATTTAGCATCCAATCCCGGCAAGTTGTTAGCCCAAACCCAGCTGCGTGCGGGTATTCGCAGTGTGTGCACACACGCTCCATTTGCCCTCGGGGCTAGCTTAATAATTGACTTCCAAAATTCGGCACTCTCCACATGTTAAACTCGCACTCGCTGCAAAATTGATTGCGATCTTAAGACGACAGAAATTGCTCCATTGTGATGTCTCTTTCAAAGTAGCATCGGCACACTTTCTGTATTTTCAAATTTTGTTTGTTAATTTTCAACTTATTTAGGAGCTAAGTATTCTATAATATCTTGTTCAATATATCTTAGATTACATGATTCATCTTTACAATAAAAATCCTAAATAGAACTTTCACGATATCTGCGTATTTATTTATTTAATTTTAAATTGTTTAGACTTTAAGTAAGATCGTTAAACTCATTGCAAATCTTGTTCGATAAGCAATTCTATTAATTTGATATAAGGCTTAACAGTTATGTATGTTATTTCAATACACAACATTCAATAGATCGTAAGGTTAACAAAATGAAACCATCTATCAATAATTCATGCTGTTTTTCAAGAACTCTTCAAAGAAAAGAGTTTGAAATAAAAGGAAACTCATAATATCGGTTGCAAAGGAATCTTATAAGAGGAGGTACAGTAAATCCAGCGGGTACCACACTCAACTGTTGGTTAACCGTCAGAACTGTACACAGATTGCACAACAAAAGCAACTAGAATTCGTCAAGTTGAATTCTCCTACACTTCAGCAAGCCAGACAGGCTATGGCACATTCAAAGTGCCCGCTGTGTGTGCGTGTATGTGTGTGTGTTGCAAATGTCTCAATTTCAAAGCAAGCAACAAGCAACGCCTGCAGCCGGCAGCAATCAGAAGGCTGCTACGGCTGCCTCTGCCACTGCTGCTGCTGCCACTGCTGCTGCAGTTGCTGCCTCCTTGTGGCGGAGCTAATGACAGGTTATCCGCAAGATGCAAAAACTGGTAACCGCGCGTGATCCCTGGCTACCTGCTAACAGCAAAACACCAGCACAATAGCAATAACACGGACAGACAGCCACAGCTTGGAATGGAGCAGGCGGCGCAGGAGCTGCCCCGAGTCAATTGGCAGTAAGTGGCAATGCGGCCGAGAGGCGTCTAATGTCTAAATTTGCAGCATGTACGAAAGGCTGTGCTGCACTTCGGCTCAGTTCGGTTGTGCCTGCCATATTTGGCATTGCATAACCCAGCATAACCCAGCATAACCCATAATTATGGCAGCCTCCGCGAGGATCTCTCTCGACTGAGCGCTGACTGATGTGCTCCGACGCGTTTTGTTTGGGTTTTGGGTCGTTTATTCGTTCGTTTCTTCGGTTTTGGGACTCGGGCAGGTTTCACTTCACGGCTGCCTGTCTCGTTTTTCGGGTTTAACAACTAAATTTGAAAATTTGACGCAAACAATGTTGCCTGCTGTCTGTCTGCCTCCAGGGAGCCTGATTTTCAGTTTTAAATTCGAGCTCGCTCTGGGCTGGAGACTGGGACTGGCACAGAGACTGAGACTGAGACTGGGTCTGCGACTGAGCCTGAGCCTGAGCCTAAGTCTCGGCCCTCGTCTCGACCTGAGCCTGGGCATATTTAATTAATTTATTTCCAGCGATCTTCAGTTTTGGGAGCGTGTCTACGTCGTTTGCTTTTGAAGTGTTTCGAAATTAATTCCGATCGTCAGTCGTTGCTGCTTACCCCCCGCGGGGGCTGTCGGGCGCAAGAAGAAACTCCCAATTTCTGATCCTTTTGTTGTGTTATTGCTGCCACGACGACGCGTGATCTCAGCTCTCTCACTCTCGTCCTCTCCTTCCTTGCCTTCTCTTTCTAGTTAGGTTTTTTAGGCCATGGATTTTAAAAAAATTCATGGACTATTGTGTTTGTCGGAACGGAAATGTGCGTAACAGGCAGAAGGAGGCATCTCCGACCCCATAAACTATATATATTCTGAATCAGTATCACTAGCCGAGTCGATTGAGCCATGTCTGTCTGTCCGTCTGTCCGTCTGTCCGTCTGTCCGTCTGTCCGTCTGTCTGTCTGTATGAACACCTGGATCTCAGAAACTATAAGAGCTACAGTCATCAAATTTTGCGACAACATAAATATATATTGCAGTGTCTCAAAGTTTTTGTAAAATTTTGACACGCCCCTTCCCGCCTCTGTAAATCAGTAATAACTATTTAACAACTACAATATTAGCTAAATAACCAAAGTTGTATATCTTATGTGACAAATACCTTGCCACGGGCGTTATGTGAAAATTTCATTTAAATCGGACTATAAATAAGTGAGATATGATACTAATTAAACTCACTTTGAACATATATACTTAAGCAGACCTAATTTACACAAGCATACCGAGGTTCGAATCTGGCGTCAGACACACAGCATTTTAAACTTTTTATTTGCATTGTATGGTAACAGAATTGGTTCACAATGCAGCTTTGCCAACAGGCTAATAAGTGAGGCAATGGCCGAGTGGTTAGAGTGGCGGACGGCAAATTAAAGAACTGTGAGATAGTGAGTGTGTTCAACTCCCGGTGAGGCTGGTGGGAATTTTCATTTATTAATTTTTTATTTTGTTTTGTTTATTTATTTTATTCTAATAAACTAAAAGAAAAGTTATAGTCAAGCGGGCGTTTACTATTTTTATTATATTTAGCACGCATCAAAAAGATGCGAGCCAAAAGTAAACAATGCGTTCTTCAATGCAGTTGTGAATGTGCGAGTGAGACGCCCATACATACATGTCTGCATATCCACATGTATGTATTGGCATCCCACTTCAACATACATTATTGCACGCATGTATGTACATACATATGTACAATACAATTAGATTTGGAGTACCAACGAAAGAAAACTAAGTTCGAACTACATATATTGCGTACCAAAAACTTAAAAAAACTGGCTACTGCCGCCGCCCCTTTTCAATGTTTTGAGTTTTTAAAATATTGTAATGAAAAATAATGAAAAACAAAAACTTTCACATGCCGATATATCGCGCGCGAGCAATCGAACTCAACATTGTTGGCCTTACAGTCCGAGACATAATCCACTCAGCCACCGAATAACTCTGGCTAGTGCCAAAAAATCAACAAGAAGCACATGAAATAAATTTTCGTATGCGCTAGAAATGCATACATATACCTATTGCCCTCTCGCTCAGTCTATGCGACACTTCGCTTCTGTTTTGTCTATGCGTTCTTCTTCTTCTGTTCGTTAATTCAAATTGCGCGTATCATCGAACACTGTATAAAATTGATCTCCGCCAAATTTTTAATATTAATCCAAATAAAGCGAAATTTTCATTGCGAATTTTAATAAATATCCGAATATAATTAAGTTATCTATGTCTGCAGATTGCAGAAATTAATTAATTTGGGGAACATTTAAGTTGCGCAGAACATCTCAAGCGACTCGTCACCAAAATTTAACTTTTTAAGAACAACTAAATCCATTACATGTGCTGTAACTTCCCCTTGGTGTTCCCTAGGTACTGATTATTTTTGATAATCCGTGGAAAATTCGAGCGGCGATTCTATTCTGTTATTTACAAACTTGTTAACGGTATACTAAGATAATCCATGGCCTTATACAGTCAGCACCTGACTGTAGCGTTTGTATTTTTTTCGTTTGAATTTCTCGTGATTAGCACACGAATGAGATATTGGCTGTGGGCGATAGCGGGGGCGTGGCCAGTACAGCTCGCTGCTTGGCAGCTGCCAGCAAGATATACCTGTACATTTTTTATAGAAGATACGTTTTTTATAGAAGATCATGTTGAATAACTGATAATGGATAATGTTTAAAGTTTGTATTGGAAAAAAGAAAGTTTATGTGCGAAGTAAAGAAGAATTTTAAAATGATTTTAATGAGATCTAGATAGGAATTTCCCTTTTACTTTTAATCCGTAAGAAATTGAAGTGATTTCCCTTAAAAATTCTAAATTAAACTAAGGCAATTGTCACTGCTTCCATGACATGAGATATCTTATGTCTTTTCTTGGTCCACAGTCTGATAAATCACAAAATATACAAACAAATATACAAGTCATTCTAATCGTGTGTCTTAAGTTTTCACATTTTGATCCTTCATATTTAAGTCTGTCACAGCGATTTCCAAGGAAGACACTTTCCTTAATGCACTTCCCTCCACTTTCCCACCTACATACGAGTATCTACATCGCATATGCTGCATACCCCACGCCTGTCTCCCCCTTTTACTCAACGCGACACATCTGCCACAGATTATATAATTATACAATTATATTTACATTAAAAATCTGTTACATTTGTGTAATTTGTTACGAAACGGGGGAAAAAAACAGTTCCTCTCTCTGGCATTTCTCAAGAACTTTGTCAGCGCGAGTGACATATGTTTTAAGAACCCCAAAAAGGAAAAAGAAAAACACTGAAATATCTTTGGGTTCCGTTTATACAAACTTGTGTGTGTTGTACTTTATATCTTTTTTACGGGCAAACAAGTTGACAAAAATCTATGAAAACAAACATTAGTTGCATTATAAGAAGGAAACTACTTCTGGGGGTACCTCTGGCTACCATTACTATATCTTTCTCTCTTTATCTCTCTCTCTCTATCTCTCTCTCTGTAGTCGCCAACGTCGCCGCAGGAAACACGCAGCTCGCCTCGAGTGACATTTGTTATGTCAATTTTTTGTGACAGCCATCAATCTCGTATCGCCGTCGCCGTCGTCGTTGTGGTCGCCTTCGTTGTTGTTGTTGTTGTTATTTGTTGACTGCCCCGTTGTGTGTTGACAAGCGATTGCGTTCGTGTCTTGAGTTTCAGCGCAGACACACAGCGGGGACCTCCCAGAACAGATGACAGAGTGGAGAGGAGGTAGACAGGGGGCGGGCAGTACCTTAGCTAAGTGTTGAAAATTAATTTATGCGCTTGCAAAAACTCATTGGTTCCATAGTACGAGCTACTTTTGCCTGCATCCTCCGGCGGCGCAACTAATTTCCAGCTAACTGTAACGTTCTTCGTCTAACTGCAAACCCGACGATCCGCTTGATTCGGTCAACCACTCAATTATCGAAGTGCGGATTCGTTGCGGCCAACTGAAAACCGAGAGTTGCCACCTTTGGCTACCTGCCACTTGCCACTCAATCGGCAAATTTCCGTTTCGTCATGCGGCAACCATTCGACGATATTCGCAGAGTTGCAAAAATTATAATAGTAGAAAAATATTTATTTTTTGCTCTATTGGAAACTGGTTGGTTTCTGCTTCTTCTTCTTCTTGTTTTCTTTTCCTGCTGTTGTTGCTCTTCGGGAATTCCACTAAACACAAACACATCATCACAACTGTTGTCCAGTGTCCTGTGAACACATGTTGTCGATTTCTCATTTCTTCGGGCTCCGCTTTCCCCGTTTTGTTTTTTTTTCTCTCTGCACATTTTTAATGACAATTTTCTGTTACAGTTTTCGTTTAGTTCAGTTTCAGTTTTCGACAACAGATTGTTATCTTAATGACTCTATACCTTTTTGTTCTTTCGTGTGTGGACCCTTCAGCAGTTCGGGGCACGAGAGGATATTTTATTGTATTTTAAATATATTTTCAATTATCTTCGAACAACTGTTGGGCTGCCGCTGTCAGCGCCGTGAAATTGTTTTGTGTTATTCCTCGCTTATTTGTCCGTTTTCCACTTGGTCGATCTGCCGATCTGCTTCGAAATGGAAACTCAAGTGTCTTTCATTCGACTGTCTTCACATCAGGATGTGCGCTACGCCTAACGCCAAGTGTTTGCTTTATGAACCTTTGCGATTCCACATAATCCCATCCATAATGTGTTGGTTACTTTGTGGTTTCCAAATGATCTGACTTTCAGTTCGAGTGGCGTAGAATGCACTGCCTCAAGTCTCAAACAGCTATAGAAATTGAAGATACTTTAAGCATAAAAAATATTTGAAGGTAATGATTATACGCTTGAAAATGATCCTCCAGATAAACCATAGGTCATATGTTTAAGTAATTAATACAATAACAATTAATGATATCGTGGTTAATATTCGGAACAATAATAGACCGATTAGTGACTATACAAAACAAGTTAATTTCAAATCGAACAGCATCGTTATGTAGACTAAAAAACTGAATCCATTACGATTTGCTGTTCTTTTGTTTCTTTTTCTTTTGTTTGATAATAAAACAAATGCTAAATGTGCGTTTATCGGAGCTGTAAATATGTGCCAACAAAATTGCTTTTGCTGCAGGATCCCATGAAGGCACTAAAAGTGGCTGAATGAAGAAAATACTTTATTGAAATAAAGAAAGCATTGCATCTTTTACTATCATATTGAGTTCAAATGGGCCAATGAATATAATCCTTTCTTTCTCATGTTGTTTTTCGTTAAAAAAGCTTACTTAAATCTGAATCACACGTGCCCAATCTATGTCACAATTGGATACAGAATCACAAAGTTTTCTTTTTTTATGTATTATACGAGTATTATACGTATGTTTTCTAAACTCAAAACTTATTCAAAGTTTACCTATGCTCAAGAGTGATTATATCTTCTATTTCAATTGGATAATTCAAGTTTTGAGGTTAATATCTATACTAACATAACATAAATCGATACTACTTTGTATATTCATATGTATGGAAATCAGTTTATATGTTATTTATATAACTCATAAATCGGATAACCTCATGCACATCATAATTATTAACAAACTCAAATTTGAAGACTTCGTTTGAAAACTGGGATCGATGGAAGTACCACCCTCACTAGACGGTCCTTAGCTTTGGTTATTTGATATTTGAACCAATTTAGATCACATTAGGAATAAATACTTGTTAAGAATAATTTACTTTTATAAAATATATATAAAATATATATATATTTATATATATGACATTAACAGCAAGTTCTATTGAGTTCTACGTATCTTATTTGTGAAGAAATAAAATTTTAAATTTCGAAAAGTTAATTATATCTTCTATTCTTCATCCAACTCGGAGATTGCTTCGGCTGCTGCACATTGAACAATTTTTCAATGTGTCTGGGCGCACAAATTAGATTCGATGCCGCACACACCATACACCACACACACACACACCACACCTCACTCAATTGCAGTGTGGGGTCGCACACTTCAAAGCGCCCCCGGAACACCTCAACAGTTGCACAATTACGAGCACTGACAGTCCCAAAGGTGTCCAGGCAATGCCCGCGTCGTCGCTGGCGGCGTCAGCGTTGGCGTCATCCATTGACACACACAGTCGCCGGCTCAGTCTCCAGCGAGGTGGTGGCGAGTGCTCAGGGGGAGTAGGAGGTGGCAGAGGCATATAGTGTGTGTGCTTGCTCTCTTTCATTCATTTCGGTTTCTGTTACTGTTTTCATTTCGAGCATCGCACTCCCCCTTCGTGCTGCCCAGTCGAGGCAGTTTTCCATTGAGTTTTGACAAACGACTGACATTCATCAGTGTCAGCCTCCCCTCCGGGCCCCCCTCGTTCGCTGCCCCTACTCCATATGCCCCTATATGGAATGAAAAAAAAGACAGAGAGAAAGAAAGAGAGAGAAGAAGTAGAACTCGTGCAACTCTCGGAGTGTTGCGACTGCGACGAACGCCAACAAATCAAAGGCGCATTCCGGGCATCGTCAGCGTCATCTCCGGAGCATCTGGAGCGCATTAATCGACACATTTTCCCTATGTGTGTGTGTGCTTGTGTGTGTGTTTGTTTTGGAGTTGATCAGACGGCCTGCCTCACGCACTCCCCCACTACAGTCTCCCCCTCTCCCACTCCCTCTCACTCTCTCTTTCTGTCGCTCGTCTGCGGTGACGCGAGAGGCCTAAAAGAAACCGACGCACATCCTGTGCGAACGCTTTGAAGCCGCCAATAAAACAGCCTCAGCAACAATTTTTTTATTATTATAAACAAACACAACTACCTCCCGCTCTGACACACTCTCTCCCTCTCTTTCTCTCTCGCCTTGCCACTCTTTTGCAGCGCGTCCCTCTCTGCTGCGCTCACTGCGGCAGTAAATTTTTGCATGACAAATTGCCGATAAGATCAGCGGCAAGAGGCAGCAACACTTCCAGCGACGACGACAACAACAGCAACAACAGTAACGAACACAGTCAAAAACTCTGCAGCAATGTCTTGAGTGTTGTTGTTGTTGTTGCTGCTGTTGCCGCTTCGTGACGTCTTCGTCGGAGTCGTGTGCTGTGTGGGGGCTTCGTTTTTGCTTCCACAGTCGCTCAACATTGCCATTTTTTGGGTCTTTTTTGTGCTTGTGCTTCGCAGCGCTTGTTGCTGCAGCAATGATAAATGTTGGCACAGTGGTTCAGTTGCGATTTGCTATGAGGTTCAGGCATAAAACAAATATATAATTGGAAATTAAAATATAACTTTCCTTAATCATGGGTTTTTAACTTTTTATTCAAGATTTATATATAATATTGAAATAAATTTTACGAATGTAGCGAATTTTTTAATATTAATAAACTTGTTTTAAATTTTTACATTTTAAATTTTAATACCCATCTGTAAATGTATCGTCCGCATATAGATGCAGTTTATACTAAATTTAGTCGCTAAAAATCATAGGAAATATGGAATTTTAGTCAGCTATAGCCGACTGCCAGTCTATTCATTACTTTTTATAATTTCAGAGCGCTGTCATTCTGTCAAGATTAAGCAGATTAAAGAATATTTTCAGTTTTAAATTTATTGTAATTTGAATTCATTTTAATTAATGCTGGATCATTGTCTACTATGGCTTTTATAAGAAAAAAAACATTTGAAAACGTAATTGTTTTAAAACTAAACAATATGAAATATAATTTACCAGAAATCATCTGCTAAAAATTGGAAGCCGATAGAAGTTTAAAGTTTAAAGACGATAGAATGGCTAGTCAAAGTTTAACCTTCTTTATTTCCTTTATTTTCGCTTCATGTTAGCTTGTCCTGTGCCACTGTGTGTAGAAGGAAAACAACTTCGGCCTCATAACGATTACATGCCTGTGGCCCAGAGGGAAGACAAACCAGCCAAAAAGAAACTGAAGTTGCAGTGTGGAGGCAGTCGCGTCGCTGCGCTCGATGCGCAGTTCCCTTTTAACGATCGCTCGTTTAACGCGTTTCTGCGGTGCACTGTGGTTTTTATGAAGACATTTTGCCCACTTCCACGCAGCCGAAATTGAGACATTAAAAACGCCAACGGCTGCCCCACTGTCCCTCGTCGTTGATCTTCGTGCAACGCGAGAATTTCACGGCGCGTTGCTTATGTTGCAGTTGCGTGGAAACGGAAACGGGGCAAGGAGACGAAGTGGGAGGGAGAGAGAGGGAGAAAGGGCCGAGCGAGAAGCTGAATTTAATTAAGGGCGTTGCATTTCATTTGTTTTCATCATCACTTTTCGGCTGCGTCTGCTTCTTATCAGCGGTCAGTGGCAGTTGCAACAGCCTCTGCAGCATGCCCCCACCCTCAGCCTCACTCATCCTCAGCTGCTTGCCCAGCCTCAACGACATCATCATAAACATCATCAATATGCTATCAATGTTTACGCATGCATTTAAAATGCATATTAAGTTACAGCAGGAGACAAAGAGTGAGTGGGAGAAAGAGAGAGGGCTACAGTACGAGTGAGATAGCAGCAGATATTACCCTCAGAGTCTGTGACCCTCCCGCCCGCAGCTCTGACATTAACAAATGATATTTGATTATGAGACAAATTGTGTGATGCGCCGACAACGCTCTGAGATCGGCATCAGAATACGCATATAGATAATACCCGTGGCAGGGCGGGAATGGTACTGGGGGACGGGAGTAGGGGGGGGGGGATATCCAGTCAGCCTCTTATCAGTTTTATCCCCTGCCAGCTTTATCCTCGGGATCTTCTCTCTTTGGTGTGGTAGACACGCTGTTTGCCTTTTAATTAGGCTGCGTGAAGCGCGAACAACAAAATTGCATGGACGTGCGCCTAGTTGGGGAGGGGTGCAGACAGTGGCAGGGACGTGGAGAGAAGGGGGGTGGTAGAGACAGCGTGCAACGTTAACGAGAATTTATGGGAAATTATTTTTTGTTGTTAATTTTTAATATTTCTCTGATACTCGTCCGATCTGCCCAACTAGCGAGTGTGCCATCTCTCTCACTCTCACACTCTATTTGTCCCTTTATGTCTATTGTTTGTCTATTTCATAAGTGCAGAGGGGGAGGTGGAGTGAGTGTGCTTCGATTGCAATTAAGCCAATTAATGTTGGCCCGGGTCAAATGCCTGTGGGCACTCCAGTTAGACGCTTTGGGGCCCATTGTGTGGGTTCTGCGATAGAATTGAAATTAATGTCGGCTAAATATTGCAATAACTCAAAATTAAAAGTGAGTGAGAGACTCAAAGAAAGGAAAATTTAAAAAAGAAAGCATAAAATGATGAATGTTTGAAAATGAGAGCAATAGAGACAGAAAATGTGTGTTAAAAAACCCATGTGAAATAGGTTAATTTCAGATTTATTTACTATAGCAAACTCTAAATCTCCTACTATGAAATCAATAAAGTTAGATAGAAGATGTCAGAAATGAACAGATACTGTATATGAATATATATTTTCTTGCCTATTCCCGTTCAGCATCGTTTTTGCAAAAGAATTCTCTGGTGTTCTGTAGTTTTCCTGCCACAAGGAAGAGCGTAACTAACCTTTGGCCCATTTGCAGCACAGTCGTTTTGGCTAACCGTAAAAACCATTCGGGCTACCCGAAAAATTACGCCCAACCTTGTCACCTCAGGTGACTCGTCTAACTGCTCAACTGACAGCCAACGACATATGATATCATATACATACTATACTGCGAGTTTCGTTTCAGACAAACCGCCGATAATTTGTTTATGTTCGGTCTTCCAGTCTTTCCCAACTGGCAACTGGGCACAGCTCCCTCGCAGAGCACGCAGCATGTGATTTTCAAGGTCTGCAGTCCAAGGTCATAAATGTGCAGAAAGATGTTGCTGAGCAGGGGTTATACGGCACTACAAATTGGCCATAGAACAAGGCAGCCGAAGACACCTCGTCTCTTGCAGATTTACGATCTACAGACGAAGGCCGTACAATGACAAAGACCATAAAAATCAATTACGACACGTCTGTCCCTCAACTTTGACACGGCCTCAGCGGCCCGACCCTCGATTCCCAATGCAGTTGTATGAAGATTGTGTGTTCGTCTTTGGTTCTTCGGGCTGACACTGACGATTTTATGACAACTCATCATAGCGTGACACGCAGCAAGAGATGTGGCATAAAGTCTTTGCGTCTATAATTAGTCATTAAAGCGTGCATTGTGATCGAGGTTTGAGATCTGTTCGCTTGGGTTCGTGGCGAGTTTATTGTAAAAATGGAAATCGAAATGAATTCCTTCAGATCGATTCGACAATAACTTTTAAGTCATTTTCCTGGAATCAGTCTTTCACATTTCTCTATTGGCTCATTTTTTTAATTGTCATTTGGTTCAATGAGGGCCACATTGAGGTTATGTTTGCCTGCGTTGTGTATAATCCAATAAGTTACTTCGTATTGCGTGTCTAGTTGGCTACGCTACCAACATAACCTAGCTCAATTAACGGTACCTAGTACAATCCGACTCATGTTGAGGTTAAGCTCGATGCGAGTTGAGGTTAGACTCGATTCGAGTTGAGGTTCTGGGTGTGAGTTTGTATTCTAAAATTAACAACTCAATCAGCTGATACCTTGTTAGTTGCGCTCAACTTGTGATTGTGGGTGCTGAGCACCTTTCTATTTAGGTTATATTTATATATTAGATAATTAAATTATTATTATTAAATCATTGGAATTATTTATAGTAAATTCACAGCTAAATAGATGTTAGTTATACCTACTTAAGGCATAGCCTTTTCTTATTTACTTGAGAGTACTAAGTTAAGGCTTAGTTACGCCCAAGTTTCTTCAGTATAAGGAAGGTTTAGGAAAGGTTTTGTGTACTTTTTGAGAATCAACGAGTCAATTAACAAACGTTTTGTTAGTTATGCATGCCTAAGCTTCTCATTTGTCTACCTGCTGCACTCGAGTTGAGGTTAGCTGCGCACCACGTTGAGGTTAAGTTAGCTGAGGTTAAGTTAGGTAGTGTGTGTGTGTGAGTCCACTTGCAGCGCAACTAATATGCTGCTAATGGCATTGGTCTACCGTCGATAATGAGCTGCGAACATACATAATGCCAAGGACATTTCGCCTGAAACTGACCAGAATACTCTGGTCGAAATATCCTGGTCAGAATATCCTGGTCAGAATATCCTGTCCCCGCTGCATCCTGCTGTGTCACCGGCCCTCAACTTTTGCCTGGGCGTAGCAAAATTTGCCTCTAATTTGAGTGGAAAATGTGAAAATGTTCGCTGGGGTGCATCAAATTCGATTTTGGCAATTAATTTGTTGCGGTACCGTTGCGGTGCCAAGGTCGTATCGTACTCTACAGTGGGAGTGGCAGTGTGTGGGCGTGCAAGTCAATGCAGCTACATGACAGCCACAGCTGCTCCAGCCACGACACTGCCTGATATAGCGCTATAATGCCAGATATTATCGCCGTGCATCGTATATATTTTTAACGCGCCCATATTAAAATCAAACTAAGCCCAATGCAACTTTATGGCCCGATGCCAGTGTCCGCAGGGAGATCCGTTTATGGCCCTTGTTGTCTTAGCCGACTCAGCCAAAGGGTATAATTATGCCCCATAAAACAGACGCGATAGGCGTGAGTTGCACAGGAAGTAGACAATGAAATGCCCTGTAAAAGGCTATTATTTATATTTCAGTATTTCTTCTTGTAATTTTTAATTAGTATTTATTAATTGAAGATGGGTTTAAGTAATAAAATTCAAAGTAAAATAATAATAATAAAAATAATTAAGTAAGTTAAATATAATACAAAATTGTAAGTGAGTTAAATACTTGAAATAATTACATACATAACAAATATACCCTATATAAATAAATATTTACAACATCATGCCGTTTCCATCATATCTTAAAGAACATGTGGACATATCCATTCAGTTGTTATGCATCTATTTATAGCTCCTCTGAGAATCGATTTACAAGTTTTAGGCAAATTCCATTACATATCTTAAAGATTGAAGTCGAACTGATAATGAGATTTTGTCTTAAACAGAATTAATATGATTGCAAGAGAGGGATGATTAGCCTGTATCTAATTTTGTATATTTTTCAACATGCTCAGATCTTTCTGTCCGTCAATCTCCGCAACTATGTAGAGTAGCTTTAGCTTTCAACTTTGGCGTTAGGAACTTTCCCCGCATAGTTGAAATTTTAGCGGCACGTCCAGGTCTTCCTTGCCTTGCATAAAATATACGTCTAAAGTAACCGCCAACTTGATATTTCCAGCGAAATCAACTGAAACTAGACCAAAAGCAGCTTTAGAGGAATTTGCCTGTAAGTCTACCTCCACGTCCTGGTCCACGTCCACGTCAGGCGTCAAAACGTGCAACATACTGGAAGGCGGCCAGGAATCTGGCGATGTTGCTGCTGAAGTACATGCCCCATGTAGCCACGAACAATGCAAGCCGAGCCTGACTCAACCTGATGCTTCATTTCCACTCATTCGTTGCTGTTGTCGTGGCAATTTTAATCAAATTATGCTAGAAGTGAGCAGCTTCTCCTGTTCCCCTTGGGTTAAGGGGGGGCAAGTTGGGTTTGGCTGTCCGTCTGTGCGTGGCATGCGGCATTTTAGTTTTGAAAATGTCTGTCAAAATATTTGTTGGCTGCTGCTCAACTCCGGAGTCCTTGGCCGGTGGATGACAGCTCTACCCAGGTCTCTCACTCTCTCTCTCTCTCCGGGTCTCTCAGGGACTCCGCGCACATCAATTTTAATTATTTTTTGGCGCATTTTTGACGCGAGTTTTGCATTTCACACGACACCGCGTGCTGCGGCGACTCCACGTCGGCTTTGGCCTCGTGCAACAGCAACAGCAACGGTTGCGGCTTGTCGGCTTTGGCGGTTTTTCCGCCAGGTTGGGTTTCCCAGCAGCGCAGTCCACACCGTTAAGCCGTTGTTGTACGCTCTCTCTCTCTCTCTCTCTGTTTCTCTTTATCTCTTGTTTGTTTCGCAGTCAAGCATAAACATTTGTGTCAAACAATCAAACAATTGGCAACAATTTCCGATGTCTTTGAAGTCGCAGCCGTTAAAACAAAACAGAAAAACGAAGGGAAAGAGAAAAACTTGTTCACTTTCATTGCAGATTTCTGCAGAAGTCTCAGCGAGAGAGAGAGAGAGAGAGACAAAGATGCCGGCACAATCTTTAATTGTGCCAATTGCACAATGAGCTACTCTCCCTGTACGTACGTATATCCCTCCTATATCTCTCTATATCTATAGTCCCTCTTGGCAGCTTTGTGCGCTCAGACGTGAAAATGTCCTTTGAGGTTGCCTTTGTGGGTTCTACCTGTGCCCGGCTTCGGTTTTTTTCTCTTTTTTTTGTCTTGTCAGCCTCGCTCGGGCCTGTTGTCACCTGTGATAAACGCCGCCGCTCGACAGGGTGACTGGGCGACTGTCAATGTCTCTATCGGGTGCCCATTCTCCGGGGCCAAAGAGGCGACTCATGAGCGGCGCGCTTTGACCCAAAAAAGAGAGAAGAGAATTGAGCTGTAGCCAGCAACCGATGGCGGCAGGTTAAAGGATTACACATTAGGTATTAGCCTGGCCTGGGCTCCGCTCCCAAGTCAGCATTTTTTTCTTTGGGCCTATCATTTGTCAACACACTAAGCAGCTAGCAGGAGTCGGGGATCGGGGGTCGGGGGAACTGGGTTGAATTGTTTGTCGCCTGTCACCTTGGCTGCGGTGACACCATCATTTCTTGGCCAACAACGCCGAATTGTTTGGCCTTAATTGTGAACGAAAATCAATGCAAGTTGATTGTTTATTGACCTTTTGAACCCACCGACCGTGCTGACGATGAACTGCCGTTTAATGGGCTACTTTCTGTGCAGGAGCTGCAGGCCAAGTGGCGACTGCGTCCCTTCCCCTCTGTCTGCTGATAAGAACTGAGACCTAATGAGACCTAGTCACCTTTGCTAATGTTGGATAAATGCTCCGAAATGGCTTCATTATGCCCAGAGCTGATAATCGGTCTCTGATCCACGTGGAAATAATTCTGTTTCACACCATAAGAAACTTAGCGATTCGTTTCGGGGAGAGTAAAAGAATCAAGACAAATGTAGGATTGTTCAATACTGCAGAATATCGGATTAGGAATAAGCTTGATTGTTAATGTTTTTCTTCTTTTGCCGTTTTGCAATTAAGGTTGGTGTTTTTAAAGAGAAAAAAGGTTATATTGTTAAACAGCATAAACAGAGAATGAAGTAGAATCTGAAATTGATAGAAGGTTGATGAAAATCTTTTCAAACGATAACTTGAAGCTTTATGCTACTATAGACGAATTACGATATTTATCAACTTGTTACTAGACTATATCATTATGTTTCTATCCTAATTGTATGTAAATTCTATCATGTTGCATTAAGTCAGATCAAAACAACCTAATTCATCTATGTCTGTAATATGCTGTTTAAATTTCATTAATATAGAAACAAAATTAGCTTTTTAATCGGATAATTGTATTGCTTTTCCAGACACCCCAACTAAACTTACCAAATTTAAGTTGTCTAGTGGCTTTAGGGCGCTCTTCTGATATTACATACATGGGATAATTAACCTAGATAAACAAAAGATCGAAAAGAATTCTCTAGGCCAAACTTTATAATATTTATATTATGTTATATTTAATCAATATAAAATATATATCTATTGCTTCTTTTCTTATGTTTCTTTATAAAATTTTAGAATTTTCCTACACTCAATAATTGAAATGATTTAATTTGCATTCACTTCAATTTCACTTTACTTAGAAGCAAGTCGAGGTGGAATTACTTCTCATACCCTCACACACTTAGCTCTCAGTATGAAAAGTAACTCAAGGCAAGAGGAAGCAAGACAACTTGGCGCTGTGTGCTTTATAATTGATTCTTCGCGAACTCTTCTGGCGACATAATTTGCCAATCGTTTCCAGTAATTTCGAGTGCCTTTCAGTGCTGAGAATGCGCCAAATTTAATTAACACGCGCTGCATGCGGAAAGTGTTTGCCTTACAACAGCCTCTGCAACCCTTGGCCCTCTTCCCCTGCTGTATCACATATAGCTCTTTCGGCATCTAGTACTTCTGAGTCCGACCGAGAGTAGCTGTCACTTCTTTTCGTACTCCCCTCGCTGCCCACTTGCTGCAAGTTGCTGCATGCGTCAGTCACAGCAGCAACATGAGCAAAATAGGCGACACCAACACCAGCAGCAACTCTTTTTCCACAGTTCTCACTGCTTCTTCTTCTTCTTCATTCTGCCTTCCATTCGCCCTCTTTCTCTTCCCCCTCCTGCTGCTTCTCTGTCACTTGGCCTGGCAGCCAATTTGGCTCGCTTTTGTTGTCCAATGCGACGCGCAGTGGCAATTTCTAATTAAATTATTCAATTTTTTGCCACCCCGCCCCCCTTTTGCAAATGGCAGCACAGATAATGGCAACCCTGCAGCGCGCGGCAAGAGGAAGCCGGCGAAGTGATGCCACAGCGGGTGGTCCCCAAGTTGTTGGCCAAGTTTTTTGCATTTTATTGATGGCAGGCAGATTTTTGCTTTCGTTTCGAGCATTTCAGATTCGACGAAAGACTCCCCCGCCCCTCTCCCCCGAAATTATATGTAATTGTTGAGCAAGAAAGTTTTTCACCAAGGAAATTTACATACCCGCTGAATGGAAATGTGAAAATGCCAAATTGAAAGCGGGAAACGGATAGAAAGAAAAAGTGCTGCAGCTTAAAGAGTTGCCAGGGGAAAAGTTCGAGCATCAAGACACAGGCTAGAGATAAGAAGAGAGAGAGAGAGAGAGAAAGAGAGTGGAAGTGGGAGAGAGCAGGAGGGATATACACATCAGAAGAAGAGTGCAAAAGAGAGTGAAAAAAGTGTCATTATATCCTAATTAGATTCAAATATCTAACAATTTGGACCGCAAGCCGTGCCTGAAAACTTTTGCTTATCGCATTTGCAATGCGAGCCAAGCAAAGCGAGACAGAGCAAGAAAATAGAAAGGGAGAGACGGGGAAAGAGAGCTGGGTGGGCCGCAGGGAAACTGCAAATAAAATTGCAGAAGCAGTTGGGAAATTGAACAACAAAAATGCATTTAGAAATATGTTGAAAAAATTGAAATGATACGAGATGAGCTGAAGGAGGCGAAGCGAAGCGAAGCATAGTGCAATACCAAGCAAGGCAGACAGAGAGAGAGAGAGAGATAGACAAAGAGAGAGAGAGAGAGAGAGAGAAGAAGATAGAGACAGACAGACAGACGGCAAACTGACAAACCTGCAAAAGTACTGACAAACTGTGAGTGGTCGAGCATTGAGCACGGTCTTCAAGGGATTGCAGAGGGGCAACTGCAAGGGGAAGGGTGCTGTTGGGGAGGGAAGGGGAGGGTAGCAGGCTGCGGCGAGTTGTCAGCCATTGAAATGGCCCAAAGTTGGCATTGTTGTAGTTGCTGTCGCTGTTGTTGTCTCGGCATGGTGCGAATATTTCCGTTTCCGCATTGCCAAATATGTTTGCCAGCTGCAGCTGCAACAGTACAAGCCCCTCTCTCCCTTACCCCCGCCCCCACTGCCACTGGCCACCCCCTTGTATTACTTTCTATGCCTCTAGCTAACAGTCGCACTTTCCAAAACTTCCTGCCGCGTTTCTTTCTTTCTTTTTTTTTCTGGTCTGGATCGAAAGTTTTATGGGCGTGCGTTGCACATAAATGAAAGTTTCTGCTTGATCCTTGCCGAAGCACAGGACTCTCTCTCTCTCTCTACTCTCACGCTCCCACTCCCTCTCTCCTTCTCTTGGCTTGCCCATGTGGGATGTCCTTCTAGCTTCTGTCTGTGCCTTGGTCCTGCAACTGCTGCTGCTCCTGCCTTGCCAAAGCCAACAGCAGCATGTGTAAGGCACATCGTAAGGGCATCTGCAGGATTACGCAGAGAAGTGCGAACTATTTACCACACCAAACACACCAGAGCAGACCAAGACGTTTGTCCGGGCATTCCCAGAAGTTAGCCGCATCTTTAGCATCTTAACGCAATTGCAACTGAGCCGCAAATCCAAGAAAGTTTAGCAAAGAGTTTTATCTTACATTTTTGAGTTCTTTTCTGTGTGGGTTTTATGAGAGGTAATTCAAATATAAATGGTTACTCTGTATTATTGATATAAATCTTTAGAATTATGTGTTGACTATGTAAAACTAACCGTGTCTGTCGTGAGTCTCTTGCCTCATTTGTAATTCCTTGATACATTTATATTTCCATTTACAATTCCTGAAAATATACATTGATTACAGTAATCTTTTTGATTTCTTGCTATATATAAATTTATTTAAGAGATATAGTCTTTTATAGTATATTATTTATCTAATAAATCCTTCTAACAATATTCTGTCTAATTCCATTTACAATTCCTGAAAATATGCATTGAGCAATCTTATGAATTTTTTTCTATATACAAATTTATTTAGTCTTTTATAGTATACCATATAATATTTTCTCTACTTCCTCTTCTTCCTTTAATTGTTATATTTAAATATTCTTCTTCCCTTTATATAATCAACTCTGATATGCTATAAACTAATTGTGATATCGCATTTCTTTATAGTTACCACAAACTTTTAGCTCAACTGGTCTTTAGCTCGACTCCTTCCACTCCGCACAAGATAACTTTGCTTCTCCCTCTTGCTTCTGCTGCTTGTTCGCTATCAGGTTTCTTCTCAATTACTTGCATGCTCCACCTTGCTGCTGCTGCTCCAGCAGGAGCAATCCTGGCTCCATTTGGCGCTCTCGGCTTAATCGTTTAATTGCCTGGCATAATTACAAATGCAGCTCATCATCAGATTTCAGCTCGATTCCTTGAACTCCCCCTCGTTGCTTTTTCTTCTATTTCTTTTCTGTTCCCCGTTTCCCATTCCCAATCTTCTTGCCTCGCTTTGTCAGCTTCAGCTTCGGTGGGGGATGTCGGGGTAGTGGGCGTGTTTTTGGGGGGCTTTGCTCAGATTTCTTCTTGCACTGGCAAATTGACCCACAAACTTGTTCTTATTGTTGTTGTCCTTCGCTCAGCTAAATTGTTCTGCCCGTCGCCGGGAACAAAAAAATTGGTAGAACTGTCCGGATTCCATTTCACACTTGGCCCATAATTCAGTTAGGGTTGCCTTTAGGGCGTGCGGGTGATGGGGTTGCACAGTTGGAGTGGGATATGGTTAGGGGGCAGTTACTTCATTGCTTATCTAACTGCAGCAACTATAATTTGCTTTCAATTGATTCTGCTGCGACTTGTTTTCATTCTTCCCAGTTCCTTGCCTTTCAGTATACCCTATCTTCAGATACACAGGTTTCTGAGCTGCTCAAGTCATTACCTTTATGAAGCTTATAGAAAGTTCATTAATGAAGACGTCAAATTGTGACCTAATATAAAAGATCTTTTAAATCTATTGCTAAAGTTGGCAGACAAAGTAAGAAGGAAGTGTCAATTTGGAAGCTTCATTAAAAGTTTAGAGACTTTATGTACAGACAGATTAATTAAACCTAAATATTTCCTGCAAATATTAAAATATATATATTATATATATTACATATTCTATATATCATTATAAGAAAGGTTTCGTTCGGTTAGTATCGTTAAAAGGAAGGTTTTCTGGTATTAATTAATTTTCTGCCATATTTTGTTTTGTTCAATTCGTTTTAATTAATATATATAATATGAAAACATTGTGAAAACTTGCACATAGTTTTAACCTATAAATAAAATTAAACTCAAATAAATTAAATTAATTTTAAATTTAATTACCTTACCTTTTATAAACTTAATCTTAATGCTTAATTATTTTAAATTGAGTTTTTAATTAATTCTTTGTATCTAATTCAGTCGACTGTATTTAGTTGACTTTAAATTAATTAAATAAATAAATATGGTTTACCAACTCTTTGTATGGTTCTCGCACATGTTTTCTGTCTACAAAAAGATGCTGAAGATGAATGAAGATTTCAATTTATTAATTTACATATTTTATGATTTCTATAATCTTTCCTTAGTGTATTCAGTATTCGACTCTCTCTCTTTCACTCTAAACAGCCTCAGCTAACTCGATTTTTTTCTGCTGTTTGCAACATTTTTCTTCATTGATTTTGTAGTCCCTTTTTTTTCCTTGCTTTCCCTTTGTTGTTGTTCCACTAGCAGTTGTTGTTGTTGTTGTTGCCACACAACGGACAGTTTCATAAATTGTCTTTCTCGCACTTTTTGCCAATGTCTTGACACTTGTTACTGAACGTTACCAATTCCGCACCAGAAGCAGCTACTGCTCGCTATCCCTTCCCCTTCCCCTTTACCACCCACTCCCTGTCCACCTACCCCTCCCCCTTTCACTGTTGTTGTTGTAGCTGTAGCTGGCCCCGAGCTGGACAAATGTGCATTAACGCCTTTGACCTGCATTGGGGAGTTCCCTGGGCCGTTGAGGCTGCGGGGCAGCGGGGCATGCCTCTTATCGGTGGTAGGTTTAAGGCGTACAGCCTGTGCAAGGGCTAAGCAGTGGAGTAGCAAGGGGCAGGGGGATGTGTAGCGGGGGAGGTGATTGAATTTCGTAGTTTTTGCAATTTCTTTCGTTCGCCTTGTAATGCACAGCTGACAGCTGCTTTTTCTTCATTAGCAAAGTCAACCCTGACAGTTGTTTTGCCAAACGGCAAACGGCAAGGGGCGTAGGGCAGTGCAGGGGGGTGAGAAGATGGGAGAGACGGGGGGGTCACTCTCTGTGCCCCTTTTGTTATTTTTGGTGGTGATTTTGTGGGTTGCCTTTTTGTGCAGCGGCCTTTTAAATTAGTTTACATGACTGCGTGTAATGGGCTACTGCCCCACCCCACACTCTCTCTCTCTCTCTCCCCCTCCCTCTCTCTTCTCTCTCTCTCTCTCTCTCTCTGCTTGTCATTTCATATGCTCCAGCCACGACAGCAGCCGCGGCCATTGAACCGTAAATAGTTTTGTGGGCGACTAAGTGTAAGTGGGCGTGGCAATGGGAAAATAAACATACACAACGCCTCGAGCGTTGCTGCTTTATGTTGTGGCAGCTTGCAATGCTCGCAAATTGTTGCCGCCAATATCAATGCAACTTTCTAAGAGCTTCCACAAGGGAGAATATCGAGAAGAAATTCATATTTGTAAAATACTGTATATGGAAATCAAGGTACGTAACTGTAGAACATACTTAAGCAGAAGGTATATAAGGCATAAGGACGATTACTAAAATGTATACAGTTAAAAGAGCTATAGATCTTTTTTGTTATATTATATAAAATATATAAATAATATTGTAAATAGTTTTAACACATATTAATACAATGAGGAAGAAAGATATACCGAAAGTTGTATACCCTTGCAGGTTCATATCTCCTCTGATTGTTCCAATAGTAGTTATATATAATGGTGCAGAAATTAAAGGTGTTGTGTATATTCCGTATTATGTCTCAATTTAATTGGCACTGATAAGATAAGTTGTTTCAAATATTAAAACCAGTCTTCATACATAAACCTTCATTTCGTACAATTGTGCCAATGGCAGCTATATGTTATAGTCGTCCGATTTTGATGAAATTTTAAATGCATATTACATATAAAGAAAGAAGTCCGATTTAGTAAATTTGGTTGCAATATCTTGACAAATAGCAAAAATCGGCCGATAGTTTGTATGACAGCTATACGATATATCGGTCCAATCCGGCTTATATATAGCGTACAGCAATAAGCAGCATGTGTGCCAAGTTTCATCAGGATAATTAAGATATCCTCTGCTAGGTTATACAAATGCATATGGTGAATATCTTAAGAACTTCCCATTGCTTGCAATATCTTAGAAAATGCTTTAGACATATAATATATACCATGGCAGACACCAGATATCACATACTATATATACAACCTTCAGAGTAGCCAAGGATAATGCCACAGCTCCTCCCGCCGCATTGCGCCTTTCAGCTCTTGCTCTTTCACTGCCTCCTCTTTCACCCCTCCCACCTCCAGCTCTTCAGCTGCCCGTTGCGTTGTCATCTCGTTGACCTGGTGTAAGCGATACCTATTATAGCGCCTGGCCCCGCCC